>OY728142.1:1036310064-1037510064 GCA_963277665.1 Viscum album | reverse complement strand
TTTATTCAAAAGGAATCTTTTTATACGAAGCATTTTTACTAAACGACAAAAGGAATGTTTTGTCTTACATATGCGGCGACAATGACTTCTCTATTGCCGTGACCATTATTTGAGTTTTTTCTTCCTCTACAATCCATAACAATTTTTTTAAATGAAAAATAAATACCAAGTTTTAATTTTCATTTATTTTGGTATTGAAAATGGTTTTGATAATGTTTTTATTATATTAATGTGTTGTATTGATATCTTGTGATTGAAATGTGGAAATTTTATGTTTCCTTTATGCATGTTTTATGTGATAGGATTATGTTATGGTTTATTATATTTTTAATCCTAGTCATATAAGGAATGCATTAGACTTAATAAGTGACGGGTAGAGCCCGCTATAGCTCCTCGATGCAGCGGTAGGTCTCGTGAGACAAACTAGTATCTTGGCACGAGGCCTTGACAAAATCTTATTTGTAGTCTTGGCATGAGGCCTTGGCAACGTGGTTATGATAGTCTGGCATTATGCATTCCATCATTATGAATGTGGTTATTGATATTGCATGTGACTATTCGACTAGTAGAATATCCATGTGAATAAGTAAATGGAATTATTTCATTTTACTTTTTCCATATTATGCTGAAGTTAAAGTTTAAAAGGGTTTTATTTTAGTTATACATTTCCTTAAATGCTTATGTTTATTTATGAATGTTTCTGCTATATTGTTATCCTTACTGAGCACCTGAGCTCACCCCTTTCTATGTTTTATTTTTCCCAGGATGTGAAGAAATATTTGATGACTGACCTGCAGGGATAGACTAAAGGGGATATGGGTGTGGACTATGGAGACTATGTTATTTTAGTTTTTCACTTTAATATGTAATGTAACATTTATGAATGTATCTAGTGTTTCCAAGGCTACTAAACTAATAGGTCTTTCGAGACTTGATCTTTTGTGATCATGCCAATGTTATGTAATAATGCACCAACTCTGGGTAACTGGGGTCGAGGCGTTATAGTTGGTATTAGAAAAGTTTAGTACTAACCTTGAATGCTAGATTTAGATAAACTCTGATTAGAGAACATGTCCCTAAGATAGACTTTGAGGATTAGTATAGAGGAACTTACTAGAATTTTGGTATTATAGAGATTTTTGTGAGTTTTCTGAGCAATACATCCATGTCTGGATACGAGCAGGTAGAGGCGGCTCTGGAACAGATGTACCTAGGGGTAAAACCCGAAAACACCACTTTGAGCTAGAATCGAATGGGAACTGGTGCACGAAAATGGGCCCTGCTGCACTCTTGGTTACGACACTCCCGGGGGATATTCTTAGGATAATTCTCATTTTATTTACAAACCATTATGAAGGGTTTATGAGTATATACTTCCTCAAAGAAAACATTTTTATGATTATGGATTATATCCATAAACTGTTCAATTTATGTTAAGTGTTTTACAAGTATGGAATTATGTATTTTGATTCATAAACTGATATAGTTTATGCCATTGTTTAGAAATGTTTCATAGTGGAATGAATGGAAACTGTATCAATGCATGCACTCCATGTAGGGATTTCCCTCCTGCTCAAGCTAATTATAGTAGAGCTGGTGATGCAACTGGTGCTGATCAGCTAATCACCATAATGGGACAACTCACTCAGGTTATGAATAATAAACTTACCTGTATGGAGCACCATGATCTACAACGTGGAGGATCAATGTTAGATCGCTTCATGAGGCAGCAACCACCAATATTCAATGGGAGTACAAATCCCTTAGTAGCTGAGCAATGGATAAATTCCTTAGAGAAAATATTCCATGCCTTCGGGAGTAGTGAATGGGAAAAGGTTATGATGGCAGTTTACCACCTCACAAGAGATGCTGATCAATGGTGTTCATTGATTCAAAACACAAAGGAAGATGATGAAGTATCAAATATGGAATGGAGGGGGTTCAATGATCTTTTCATAGAAAAATAATTTCCTTGTGACCATCGAGCAGATATGAAAAAGCAATTTCTGAGTCTGAGGCAGAAGGAGGATGAGAATGTTGCAATGTATGAGGCTGACATTACAAGGTTAGCGAGGTATGCTTCAGATTCTATACGTAACCCAAGAAGTAAGATTGATCATTTTTTTGATGGGTAAAACAATTTCTCCGTCGAGCTTTAGTATCACAATCTTTCTAAATGTACGAAGATATAGTATCGTGTTCTATCAAGACAGAAAAGAAATTCTCTAAATTTTATGACCATAAAGTAAAGAAAGAGAAGAAGAGAACGGTGCAACAAGAGATAGACAAAGGGAAAAAGGGAAAGAAGGATTTTCCATTATGTGATAATTGTGGGAGAAATCACCCTGGTACTTGCCTAAAAGGAATTGGAGTTTGTTATAAATGTGGAGAAAAAGGTCACCAGGCTCGTGATTGCAAGGGAATGAAAGAGACTATCAATGATGAATGATATAATTTTAGGGAAATGGGTCATTATGAAAATGAATGTCCTAAGCTTCAGGGAAACTTACCTTAGAAAAGGCCAAGGGATCAAGGCCAATCTTATGTTGTTACTATAGTTGAAGTGGAATAATTAATGTATTGGTGATTTTGGGCTGAAGGATTATATTCTGGTTATAAGAATAATGTGATATATATAAGGATTGAAATTCAGTACTTGTTGTTTTCATTAAGGTTTTAATATGATGAAGGTAATCAAATTTTTAGTATGTGAAAATAAGAGAAACTTTACTTTGTTTGGGGAATCTAATGTTACAATTGATTTTAGAATTTATAAACCTTTTAGAGAAAGTATGGACAAATGTATTTTAAATAACTATAAAGGTTGGAATGAATTAAGTTGAACTTTGGATAGTAATGTTTACGGTTAAAACATTTCTGAATATTATTTTTGGAATATTATAATACTATAGTTTTAGGAAATGGACAACTTGCAGGTTGGCGGATAACCCATCACATCGGACAAAGATGAAGGAATTGAACCCACAACCATAGTGAGACAAGCCTTTATTACCTTACACTAGACTACAGGAAGTCCCTGGATATTACAAAATAGTTTTCCTAATCTAAATGGTATGTGTTTATATTTGGAACCTTGTACAATCAGAATAAATATAATATTTTGGAGTTCTATTATCTTTTTGAGTGAAAGATGAGTTTGTGGTATAAATTAGTTGAATTTTGAAATTGTAATATTCAAGTGTATATATATATATATATATCTTACTCTGTGAATAAATTAATTCTTAAACTTTAAGGAAGGGATATTAAAACAAAAATGTGTTATCCTAATTCCTTATGTTTTGTTGAACTGATGATATTTTCATCATATATTGATGGCTTTGAGGCCCTCAATCTTACACTTGTTTGTGATTGATGACCTCAATCACTCCCTAAAAATATTTATGTTTTCCCTCCAATTATTTTTCTCTTATTTCCACCAATTTTCTCCTAATCGAGTTCATAATTTGGTTGTGAATTTTTTATTTCCCTTTCCGTCTTATTAATTTACATTTTATTAACCTTATTTCCGATGTGGGTTTTCCACAATTGTATTTTGTATTTTCAACCTTTTATTTTTAATGAACAATTTCAAATTGCAAGGATGCAATTATTTGAAGGAGGGGAGAATGTAACACCCCAAGCTTTCATGATACGCTTCTCTTTCAATAATGCAATAGCTTGCATTGTACGCAAGTTTGAGATTCTAACACACCGCGACCAATCAAAGTAGCCGTTATGAATAGAAATACCCACCTTTTGAAATTATATAAATTTTATATTTCAAAATGGACTTCATTTTTGGATTCAGAATATCAAAATTAGCCTATGTTGAATTTTTGGTATTTTTCCGAGAACTTCCAATTTTCGATGAATTGTGAAAAATACTTAAAAACAACATTTTTAATCAAAATAATTTATAGTGATAAATTATAATATTGAGTGGTTTTAAATTATAATTAGAATATAATTTTACCATTTTATCCAATGGTGGTCATTAGAATTAAATTCACTTTGAAATTGGACATAAACAATTGTCAATATTTTGATTGATATTATTTCTTAAAAACATGCTATTTGTTTTGACTGCGGGAATTAATTATAAAATTAATTAATGAAAATTAAATGTTTGTAATTTTTTAAAATAGAAATAATTTTGGAATTAAGAATATCAAATATAGCTTAGGGTGAATGTTTCGTATTTTTCTGAAAAACTTCAATTTTTGATGAATAGTGAAACCACTAAGTGGAAGTTAAAAAACTAATTTTTCGTTTAAATGAAACTTTACCAATTATATGAATTGAATTTCAAAAATCTGACATACATGGTTGTCATTAGTAAGTAAAATTTGGTTCAATGGTATGAAAATAATTTTTGGAGAATAGTAACTTTTAAGTTTTATTAATCACGATTAAAGGTAATTAGTGTAATTTAAGGTAAATAAAATGTTATAATAATATGAAATTACCTTTACACTTGTCCTAACCTTATTGGGTAAGTAATGGATGAACAATAAAATCCATGGGTCATCATGGTGACCCCATGGAGCCACATGGGTAAGAAAATGACATTAATAACTTTTTATTTAAAGTAAAAATAAAATTGTCACAAACATGTGTTGTTTTACTAAAACAATTATTACATGGGGTTATATAAGTTAAATTTTCGACTATAAATATTCATTAAAAAGATAAAAATATTTCCTACTTCATGATAGTTTTTTATAATTTTTAGACATTAAATAAATTAATTTTTTTATGACACCATGATGAGGCAGTGATTAGCTCATTAATTAATGATTTAAATAAAATTAAAAGATAATGTAAAATATAAAAATTACACTTGTCTAAAACCTATTATATGGGTATATTTCGAACCCTTATCACCTTATCCTCTAAATAGATCAATGTGGGACCTTTAAAATCCGAAAATCATTTCTTAATAATGTAACATTTCATAACTTTCCTAGAGTGCCCCTCCTCTCCTCTTATAAAAGGCCCCACTTCTACCCCCTTATTCAAACCATCAAAGCAATTTGGCTCGGCCAAACTCTGCCCAAATACTCTCTAAAATTACCTCTATTACACCTATAAGCCTCACATTTGGCAGAAGTCTTCCCAAGGAAGCCATTGGCTCAAATCAAAAAGAGTTACATGATTTTAAGGTAATATCTCCTCTTATGTTCTTTTGTTTTATTTTGCTTCTCCAACCACTTAAACTCTATGTATTCATTTCTTTTGTAACAACAACAGTATCTTAAATATACTATGATGTTTTAATGTGAATTATTTTATTTAAACTTACACAAACCTTCGTCTAATGGTTAAAGAACATATTGTTTCTGTGGGTGGTGAATTATTTCCTCACAAAATGATGATTGTTCAATATTCTTTTAGCACCTTTCATGGTGGCCATTAATAAGTCACTATATATATATATTATATATATTATGTTTATGTTTTCCTTATACTTATTTATTTTTCATTTATGGAATACCTTTATAATTTCCATTATGCGTAAACGCGATAATTTCATTTTAGGAAGTGCGGACTACCGCCCCCTCAAAGTGATTTGAATCATTAATGCCATATGTGGGACATATAAAAGATATAGTAAATGATATTATATATTATATTATACTGGAATTATAATATTCTTTTATATCATTATGATTTCATTCTATTAAATACGAAATAAAAATGAAATTTGTGTTCATGCGTACGTACAGCTTACCGTCTCTATGAACAGTGCATTTCATTTCTTACCTCAAAATGTTGTGTAATATTATAAATGAACGTATATACTGGATATATATTATATATATGATATCTACATCATGAATATAATTTTTTATATAATGGATATTTTACCACATGAACAAATTTTAATTATAAGAAGTTTATTTTTTGACTCAAGTACCAAAGATTGACAAAACGACCGCTATTAACATAAATAATGTTCAGAACCTGGTAAAAAGTGATATAAAAGTAATAATTAACTTGAAAAAGGTTACTAAGAACGTAGAAATTAACTCTAGTTTATTATTCAGGAGATTAAAGAATGATCAAGTCAAGTCAGACATGAGGTAAGGGAACTTCTTAACCTAATTTCCGTTCATTGGGTTAATCTCCTACTTTCAAATTATGTCATGATGTTATTATATCATATCTTGTATTTTTACTTTATTTATGTGTAATTATAGTGAATACACATAATAGATCTATTTTATTTAAAAAATGATCTTTTTAAGGGGCTTTGTCTCAATATCCTTTCATTGAGGCATATTTTTTTTATACACAACTTTCTTTTATACGGTGTATAAACCCCTTTGACTTTTACTTTTATTCAAATGGAATATTTTTATACGAAGTATTTTTACTAAATAACAAAAGGAATGTTTCATCTTACGTATGTGGTGACAACGACTTCTCTACCACCGTGACCATTATTTTATTTTCGGCTTCCTCTACAAGCCATAACATTTTTTTAAATGAAAAATAAATACCAAGTTTTAATTTTCTTTTATTTTGGTATTGAAAATGGTTTTGATAATTTTTTTATTATATCAATGTGTTGTATTGAAACTTTTTTATTGAAATGTGGAAATGTTATGTTTCCTTTATGCATGTTTTATGTGATACGATTATGTTATGGTTTATGATATGTTTAAACCTATTCATATGAGGAATGCATTGGACTTAATAATTGATGGGTGGAGCCTGATATAGCTCCTCAATGCATCAATAGGTCTCATGAGACAAACTAGTGTCTTCGCACGAGGCCTTGAGAAAATCATATTTTTAGTCTTGGAATGAGGCCTTGGCTATGTGGTTATGATAGTCTGGAATTATGAATTCCATCATTATAAAAGTGGTTATTGATATTGAATGTGATTATTCGACTAGTAGAATATATATGTGAATAAGTGAATGGAATTATTTCATTTTACTTTTACCATATTATGCTGAAGTTCAAGTTTAAAATGCTATTATTTTAGTTATACATTGTCTTAAATGTTTTTGTTTATTTATGAAAGTTTCTGCTATATTGTTATCCTTACTGAGCATCTGAGCTCACCCCTTTCTATTTTTTATTTTTCCCACGTTGTGAAGAAATATTTTATGACAGACTTGTAGGGATATTTTGAAGGGGATATGGGTGTGGACTATGGAGACTATGTTATTTTAGTTTTTCACTTTATGATGTAATGTAACATTTATTAATTTATCTAGTGTTTCTAAGGCTACTAAACTAATCAGTCTTTCGAGACTTGATCTTTTGTCATCAAGCCAATGTTAAATAATAATGCACCGACTCTAGGTAACTAGGGTTGGGGAGTTAAACTTTGGCTATAATGAAACTGATTTTTTTCTCTTCCAACCTAATAATGTCGGGTTTTGACAAGTGTAAACAAAGAACCCATAGAAAGATAAACCTAAGAACCGAGTTTGGAGACCTTATTTTTTAATCTATGTTTATTTTCATTCACTTGAACATGAATCTTAATGTATTTCTAGGAAGATTATGTGGTCATATTAATAAAATAGTTCCCTCTTTATATCATTAGTGATAAATTACTATATTAATGGGAAAGTTGGGATACTGTGTGGGGAAAGTTACCAATTTTAGTCCTATAAATATTGGTATATAGACACAAGGTTATATAAAAGGGAGGAAAGGTAGACAGTGGTAAATAATTCCATTCAGATTGCTAACCTTAATGGTCTTGAAATAGGTCTCATCAATCTATTGAGTGAACTCAGTGAAGACTGTATATTCTCCATCAATTAAATTAAGGACATATCTCTAGATATGGAAAATCATTAAGCCATGGTGGTTACATTGGAAAATTAATTTAGAACTCTAATTACTTTTTCTCATACAATAGTTAAAAATATGATTCAGTTGAGTAGTATCCTTTAAGGAAGGAAAATATAACTGTGCAATCCATGCATGACAATATTAATAATGAGTGTATATACCATAAACATGGTATGAATGCTATTTTTAGGATACAACCAAGGATCTTTGACCTGCTAGATCTAAATCCTGGAATAATAATAGAATATGATTTAGTCACATTCAATCCCATTATCATGGTATTAGTTACATCAATTTTACCCAACCAATTATAAGAAGTATTTAATTTTTATGGATATAAAAATACCCCCATATAATCCCCAAAATACATGGATTCTAGTCCATGCACATCTCTTGAATACATTTAAGATAAGGAAGAAGGTATCAATGACACTCCCTAAATATTTGAGGAAGGTTTTTCAAAATCCCTTGATGAAATCAGAAAGGAAAATCCTTGTATAGAGGAGGATAAACAACCTATATTTATTAGTTCAACTATAGGCCATAAGTAATAGGATAAATACATCTATTTTATGAATAAAATACTAGATTAATTTACATGGAACTATACAAAATCCCTAGATTGTATACTTATGTGGATACCCATCATTTGGGTTTTCTAGATGACCACTGTGGTTATGAATAAACAACAAAGATAATTCACCCAAATTATACTTCCAAACTAATATGATAAGATAAAAAACATAACTTAATCCAATAAGTTAATTAACTAATGTGTCTCAACAAAATAATCCACATTAATGAAAAGAATATCCAAATCAAGGTGTTTTTTTTAATTTAGGTATCTTAATCATCACTTCCCTAAGGATGATTTCATAGTCCCAATCATGGAACTACTGATTTATGTAATCACTGGATTCTAATAACTCTTCTTTATGGATAGGTATTTGGTGTATAAAAATATCTTAATTGATACCAAGGATGATAAGGGTATTTCCCTTATAGAACATGAAGAGATATATTGTTTTCTAGTAATTACATTTATCTTGAAGAATGTTGACACCAAATACCAATGTGTCATGCAATATAATTTTAATTCATTTATAGGGAATATAATGGAGTGATATGTAAATGATATGTTGGTCAGGTACAAATAATTTCATTATCATTTTAATTATCTTAATATAGTTTTTAACAAACTATAAAAACACATCTTGAAAATGAACCCTTGAAACAAACTTTCAGCTCAATATTTGGAAAATTTCTCAAATTCATGGTACACCACTGTGGAATCAAAATCGACCCTATAAATACCATGGTGATTATAAAAATTCCCCCTCTAACAAATCTTAAAGAGTTAAGAGGACTCATAAAATATCATTCATGTATTAGTTGGTTCATTTCCTTTCTCACCAGAAAGTGTTTTCCCTTCATAAAGTTGATGATGAAATAGATCACCTATCAATGGGATGAAGAATATTAGAGATCCTTTAAAAGTATCAAGTATTATCTCCCACAAATTTTGATCTTCATACATCATATGCAAGAAAAAACTCTCATCATTTTTGTGTAAATATTAGAGTGATCAATTGGTTCCATCCTTTCTTATAATAATGGTTTAATCAAGGATAATAGCCTCTATTAACTCAATAGAATGATATTAGATATAGACAGTTCTTATTCAAAAATTGAGAAGAGTTACCCTAATATAATCCTTTTTAATAAAAAACTATGATATTATTTATAGTACCAGGATTTACTCTGGAGATGTCATGATTATTCACTCATGTTTATCCGAAGTCACCCTATGATAAAATAGATTTATATTATAGTGGGTGATCATTCTACACCTATTTAATTTCCATTTCATGTATAAGATTTAGATAAAGGGGAAAGTGTTAATATATTTCCTCAAGGCTCACCCTATTTTATAGAAATCAGCATGAAACATGAAACTCCTCAATGAAGAATTATTCACAACTCATGAAATTTACAAATAATGTAAATGATAATTCTATGGTACCTCTAGGAGATTAATGAGTAGAAGGATAGAAAAATCAATGATCAATTAGGTCAAATTTGGAATTATATTCATCTCCCAATTGAAACTAGTTATTTTTTATTCCTTTCTAACATCTGAAGGATATACTAATAATGGGGCAGAATAATTGGAACACATTGTAGGCTTAAAACTATCCCTATATATAACAATGCCTTGGTTAAGTATCAAAGGTGCCATGGAGTTGGTAATTAAGAAAATAAACGGTGAATATTCCATTAATAGATATGATTTGATTCTTTGGGTTGATTATGTGTAATTGATGAAATATTTACCCTTAGATCCAATGTTGTCTCATACCCCTAATTCACAAGACACTTAATTAGATTCACTTGAAATTGAAATAATAGGCTTGAAAGATCTTTTTCCATATGGAACAATCCTTCGCATCAGGTATAACAGGGTGGTGTAACCATTCATCAATAATGATATGGAGGAAATAAATGAAATCAATACCACCTAATATTAAATGAAGACTTATCCTTCACCAAGTGATTCCATATTTAGATTCATGTCTCCCATATAAGACTACATCTAATGTAGAGACCCAACCCTTGAAATCCCAGATCCAGTGTCTACTACCATTATATTGGAATGGTTATATGGAATCAAATCCTGAAGGATGGGAGAGTTTAGTAGTATTGGAAAACCAAATACATACATGAGTCTTGTATTGAAAATAAATACACTAATTACAACATAGTTTTTTCTTTTTAGGATAACTTTATTCCATATAGCGTATATTTTAATATCTTTCTTTGTATACTTCTTGGATTCTTGTGGAATGGAAAAATAAAAATGGTGAGCTCAAATGATCAGTAAGGGTAAATTATAGTGGAAAAAATAATGAATCAATGAAAATAATAAATATGGAATTGTAAATAATTGATCACACATACCATGTAATCATCAAACTGAGAAGTAAGTGAACAAACAATAGGAAAAGGTAAAAACTAGAAACACATGCTATTAATATAACTAGATACGGAAAAAATCAATATGAAAAGGTAATAAACTGAAACATATTCAATTTAATCAACAAACTAAATTTGAAATGTATCCTTATATATGTTAAACCAAGATCTCATTGATGAATAATAGCTAAAACTAAATTATACAAATTCTTAATTATTAGATTATGTGTTTTCTAGTTACATAGAAGAATTACCATCAAGACCCTTCATAATAAAATTTACAATATCGAGTAAATAACCATATAATGTGGCTAAGAAACTGAATTTTCTTATGAGAATACTGATGCATCAAGGGGATATCTATAACTAGGGCCCACTCATGTCGTACCTATCCAAACCATTCCCCATATATTGAATAATCGATTTAACAACATGTCTTATAAAATATCTATATGGAGTAGATGATACATATTTGTGAATATTTTCCAAAAATAATTAAATAAATTTCAAAGAAAAAACCTTATGAAAAAATGGTATATAGTTTATCCAATGGAAATATATATGATAAGTGATATGAATAATTAGGGGAAAATAGATTTCCAATAATCATAGGAAATTGAATATTTTACGGGGGACTAACAAAGGAATATAGTATTTTAAGGGGAATAATATCCTTGTTCAAATAAATCATAAACCTTATAGAGGAATAATAAGGATTGTATCAATAAAATAAAACCTAGTTGGAGTAGAAATAAAGGTATGTTTTCTATGATGAATATAAATACTTTAAAAATATATTTTAAATATATTCTTGAAAAAATATCTTTTTTTTGAAAACCATTTGAAAATACTTTTATTTGAAAATGACTTTTGATATTTTTTTTATTTAGACTTTTAAACTTGTAATGTATTATTTGGAGAAATGATGATGTGTAAATTCATTCATTTCTTTCTAGGTAGAAAGAACATTCCTGTTTCATGGTAAAAAGTTTAGAAAAGTGACTTGTTTAGAAATAGACAAGAATATTCCTTCGAAAACATTAGTAAAAGAAGAAAAGGGTAAAAATTTCTTTAAACACAATTTTCGGAGGTATAAAAACATTTTTGAGAACATTATTATAAAATACGGGTTTTATAAGGAAATAGGTTCTCTAACTAAAGAAAGAAATGAAGTCATGTTTTCTTAAAACCATTTTATAAAATATTTTGACTACCAAATAGTGGGAAAATTGTACAATTACATGGAAAAGGCCATTAATAACTAGAGGAGAATAAGATGAAAGGGTTTATTATAAAATGATAAAATAATTTTCACTGAGGGAAATTAAAGCATAAATAGTCTTGAACAAAATGAGTTTATAAATTAAACCCTTGAAAAGATGTTAACATTTATATGAGAATCAATCAATGAGTAGATTATGTGTGTCAAATATAAATCCACAGAAAACAAGTGAAAATAAAAAAATAGATAGTGAAAAATTATTACACACATAATCTTATAATATTAACTATAATGACAAAATTGTATAACCCCATGAAAATAAATTGTGTTCTCACATTCTTTTCTACTTGGAAACTTTTAACTCAAATCCCCTTAGATGAAATAATTCAAATTGAAACTCAAAATATCCTGAAGAATGAATGAATCATGATATTATGCGAAAAAGTTTTAGTATTTATACCATATATAAGAAATTATTTATAGAAAAATAAATTTATTGTATTAAGAGAAAGATAAGAAACACTAAAGGAAGTTAGTTTTCAAAGATAATCATTAAAAATGTTCTCGAGGAGAATAATCTTTAAACATTCCAAATTTTCTCAAATCACTTTGAAACATTGGAATCATAGTATATATGAAGTAATAAAATTAAATTAAACTTATAATATCATGAAAAAAATTAAATTCATGATATAACATGTCAAATTGAAATATATACACAATATAAATAAACTAGGTTCAAAAAAAAAATAAGTCTCAATGGAATGTAAATTGAGTTGAAATATCTTACCTTGCACATCCTTTTGGGTGAACATCTTTTAAATTAATTTATAATGTTTTTAAAAAATTTAGTAACTTATAAAATAACCATAATCATATTTATAATATAATATATTAACTTCTTATAATATCTTATTACCCATTTGATAATAATATTTAATTATTTTCACTATTTTGCGTGTTAATTGCCAAGTTTGTCGAGTATTTATTAACTTGTTACTTGTTGTTAATATCATGGTTTACTAATATCTAGAGTATAAGATATTATTTAAATATAATACATATTGATTATATATATATATATATATATATATATTTATAATAATCCATAATATTTGGAGATAAGAAATGGAATTCACCGTTCATGGAGACGGTAGACCGTACGTATGCATGAATGATAATTTCATTTATTTTCCTTATGAAAGGAATAAAAAGTAAATTATATAGACGTAAATTATAATTCTAGTATCATATATATGTCATATATATTAAATATTTTTATTAAAACCATCATTTATATGTTCCATGTATATAGTGAATGAGTCACATCGCTTTAAGGGGCAACAACCCATATTTCCACAAACAATGTTATCATATTTATACAAAATGAAATGCATAAATGTATGTGTTATAAAACAATTAAATGAGAATAAATAAATTATAAATATTATATATAAAATATATAAATATTTTTTCCATCATAATGTCCACCATGAGAGGCGGTAAAGCAAAAAATGAAAAACTTCACTTCGTTAGCCGGTAGTTCACCATACTCAAGAACAATAAGTTCATTACCCATTAAACGAAAGTGTGTGTAAATGAATAGTACACCATTTAGTATAATAATATGTCAATATATTTATGATACTGGTGTTCTTATATAATCATGGAATAAGGATAATTGAAATAGTCTATAAAGGAAATAACACTAAAGAGCTTGAGAAAGAATGTAACCTCTTACTCGTGTAACTCCATTTGGTTTGAACCAAAGGATTCCAGGGATGGATTTATTTTAAATTTAAGGATTATAGGATTAGGGGAGGGATTTTCGAGATCTATTTCAGAATATATTTTTTGATCCAATGTGTCTTAATAGGAGTGAGGAAGTGGGAGGAGAGGAGGCCTTTTATAGTGGAGGAGGAGTGGCACTCTTGTAAATTTTGGAAAAGGGAATTCCACCCACATTTTTCTCCATAAAAATGGCTCTGATAATAGAACAAATTCTATACAATGGATTATAAGGTCGATATATTACAATAAAATAGACTTTTTACAAGTTTCGTGGTTATTTGGACACTTAAGATTAAGGTTTAGTCCATTGTTAAGCTTAACATCACCTTAATCTTTGTAAATAATTTTAATTACTTTCACTAATATTTGTTTTTCAAAAACTAATTTAAAATTATTATAAATTAAAACTTATTATTATTCTAAATATGTAATCATTTTTTCCAACTTCCTATCACATAAGTGGAAGAAATTAATTTAAAATGAATCCCACAGAAGTGATGACAATACAAGTTTTTAAAGTACAAAAGTCCAAAAGTTTGTTATGTTTTTATGTTCAATTTAAAATAAAAATTGATTCTAATGACCTAAATTGGATTAATTGATAAATCAATTTCTAATTAAAATTTAAAACTTGTTTAAAATATCATTTATCCTTATAAAAAAATTATATAAAAAATTAGTTTTGAATTAGAATTCAGTATTTTTAACTATTCATTAAAAAATGTAACTTCATAGAAAAATACTAAATATTAAATCTAACCTAATTTTTATATTTATATTTCAAAGATAAAGTTTATTTTTACTTATAATAATTATCAATGTTCAAAAAATTTAATTTAAAATAGGTCTCTATTAAAACCCAGTAAAGGTGCCTTTATAAAAATATATATTTTTATGCAAAATATTGGATTTGTTCATATCCTATTCTTATAAATCAATTGTATGAATATAAATAATATTTTATTGAATATATAATGTATATATTAAATTAATATCATTCTCTAATTACAATTAATTTAATTTATTAGGACAAAACACCTTTGTGAGCATGAATAAAGTTTTCAATAAAAATATTCCCTTTATTTTCATTTAGTTCATATATTCATTTATAATTAATTATAACCAATTAATTCATTTTATATTTTGTATAAACCACATATTTCCATAATTTATTCAATACTATTCATCAACTCTAATTTAATACTAGGTTATATCATATTATATTAAATAAAAATATCTTAAAAATATATTATTGTTCGGTAAAACTCAGTCTTGCATGTAACACAAGCCATTGAAGAAACTTATTGTTGTATGAAATATTATTTTACTGAGTATCAAGTTCATTGTAAGTTATAAAATATATATAATTTTTTAAAAATAGAAAATATATTATAAATTCCTAAGATATTATATCTCCTTACACATTTGATTTTTCATTTCATTCACACTCTAAAATATAATGTTCTTAATTTATATTTTTGGGGTGTTAAATTCTCCCCCCTTAATAAAATTTCACCCTCAAAATTTAAAATTGATCTTGGAGGTATATTGTTTGATATTTAATTTTTTTGAAATCCAACATTATGAAAAGAGTTCATAAGAATTTCTCTAGAAAAAATAGAATGATAAGTATAAAGGTCACTTGGAATGACATATAACAAGGTATCTAAGTAGGATAAAATTAGTGGAAAGTAGAGATAACTACTTGGTGGAAAATCATAAATATTTATAGGGAGTTAATTAGTAAATCAATAAAAAACAAGTGAATTATCAATGGAAAGTTGAAGGCTGTAAAGCCATAAGTTTTTGATGATTTAGAAGACCATAATTGCAAAAAAATAATATATTAAGACTATATTTTTTATTTTTATTTTCCTCATGTTGAGAAATTACATTACTACCTAAGAGTATAAGGAAATTTATTCACATGATTCATTTTAATTTCATATGATCAATTCCATCTTTTGGTTTTGCTTAAACATAATTCTAATTCATCCCTTACTTCAGGAAATGGGTATCTAAAAATTAATTTTAATACCTAAAGTACTAAGATAATATTTTAACAGATCATAAGGCTCAAAAAAAGTGAAAAGTCTTACTATTTGTCTCTAACTATTCTCCAAAAGCCAATATGGATAATACATTATTCTCTAAACCTAGAAAATAACAATAATGATTCATAATTAATATTTATTTGTCAAATTTTTAACTAAAAATAATGACATATTAACCATGAAATTGTGTAGTTTTGTGGCTGACATTAACCCCTTATCAACCTTTAGTTAGGGGTTTAAGTCTCATGGACTTACCATATTTGTTTGGTTGTCACCTGGCATATAGTTTTTCATTGTCTAAATCCATATTAATATAATTTACAAAATGACTATGATGCACATTCTAGAAATTTAATAATTAAATAGCCTAAAGTTTTTAATAAAACCCTAATAGATAAACACTTCATCCATTTATTTACACATAGGTCCATCCTTGGTCAAGGGTTTATCGTTAATATCATTTATAGGATTTCTAAATCATGAAACCTTATCTTAAATCTAAAACACATTAGATTCAACCTAGGTTATTCATTATCAAAATCCTTCATAATGATTTGTAAATAAAATGTGAATTATCCTAAGAATATCCCATAGGAGTATCAAAACAGGTGTGTAGTAAGATCTATTTTTGTGTACCAGGTTACGCCGAGTTAGACCTGACACACCTTGTGAGATTTGTTACTCTTAGGAACATCTATTCTAGGACCACGTCATCTTGTAGTATCTAGATATATATGTATTACTAGGAATACCCAAATAATATATACTATAATAAAATGATAGTGTCTCTTTCTATAATTATCCTTATATTATATGATAGGGTTATGTTCTTTAGACTATATTTTCTTAAATATAATTCCCAATTTCGCTACTACACCTCCTTTGACACCAACTATAGAAAACCAACCCCAGAAATCCTATATCATATGTATAGTACCATTAAGTTGGCATGATTATAAGGAATAAAATCCATAAGGACCAAATAGTTTAGTATTCTTGGTAAACTAGATATATAAATGAGCCTTGTATTACAAATGAATACACTAATTAAAAATTAATTTTTTTCTTTTGAGGATACCTTTATTCCATCTTGTATATCCTTACATATCTTTCTTTTTATACTTTATTGATTCCTAAAGAATGGAAACATAATAAGGGTGATCTCAAATTCTAGTGATGGTAAATTATTGTAGAAGTAATAATGAATCAATGAGAATAATACTTATGGAATGGTAAATAACTGAACACACATGCCATGTAATCAAACAACTGATAACGAAGTGAATAAATAATACGGAATGGTAATAAATGGAAACACATTCCATTCAAATAACTAGATAAGGAAAAATCGATATTTAAAGGTAAGAAACTAAAATATATTGCCTTTAATCATTGAACTGAAAATGAAATGTATCCATAAATATATTGACATAATATCTCATGGATAAATAATAACTAAAACTAAATGAGGTAAATGCTTAATTATTGGATTCCATGTTTCCTAGGTACATGGAACCATTACAATCAAGTCATTTCACAATAATGTTTATCATATCAGGTAAAAACCCATCTAAGGAAGTTAACCAACTGACTTGTCCCATGATACTACCGATTCATCAAGGGGATATCTATAATTGGGGCCCACCTATGTCATACATGTCTAAATAATTCCTCATATATCTAATAATAAATTTAATAGTATTCCTTATCAAATATCTGTATGAAGTAAAAGATACAAATTTATCAATATTTACATTAATAATCAAATGACTTTCAAAGTAAACACCATATTAAAAATGGTATATGGTTTATGAAATAGACATATATATGATAAATGATATGTATAATTCGGGGAAATTAATTGTTTAATGATCATAGGAAATTGGATACTTCAAAGGGACTAACCATGGAATCAAGGAAGTGAATGTGAATACTATCCTTGTAAAAATCAATCAAAAACCATATAGAGGAATAATGAGTACGATATAAATACAAAAATCCAAATTAGAGAATAAATAAATGGCTTTTGTCATCGATTAATATAAATGCTATAAAAATATCTTTTGAAAACATTCATAAAGAAAATATCATTTTGTTTTGAAAACCATTGGAAAATCTTTTTCTTAAAAAATCACTTTTTAAGAAATTTTCTTTAACAATTTAAAATTTCAAAGGAAGTTTCAAATAAATTATTGTATGTTAATCTATAAATTCTATATGAGGTAGAAAAAACCTTCCTTCTGTATGGTAAAAAGGCTATCAAAATGTATTGTTCAGAGATTGATAAGAATATTCATTTAAAAACATTGGTAAATGAAAAAAATTATTACAAATTTATATAATAGATTATTTTGGGAAGGGTAATTGTTTTTGAAAAATATTTTATAAAATAATGTTTTAAAAAAAAATGTTATCATTCAAAATAGATAAATGAAGTTTGTTTTTCTTAAAAACAATTTCTAAAACATTTTGATTACCAACGAGTGGAAAATGATACTATTACTTGATAAAGTACATGAATAAACATATGAGAAAAAAATTACTGGTTTTATTTGACAACAATCAAATAATTTCCTTTGATGGAAATTTAAGTGTAAAAAATATTAAAAAAATGAGATTATAAAGTAAACTCTTTAAAGGACTATATCACTGATGTGAGAATAAATCAATGAGTAGATTATGTGTGTGAAATGTAAATATATAAAAAAAGTGATAATAAAACAATAGATAGTAAAAGTGACTACACACATAATCTTTTAATATTGAAAAGAATGAGGAAGCAGTATAACTGAATAACAATAAATTGTGTAGTGAAATTATTTCCCACTTGTTAAATTTTAACTCAAATATGATTAGATGAAGAAATTCAAATCGAAACATAAAATTTCATAGAGAATGAATGAATCATTATATTACATGAAAAAGTGGTAGTATTTACACCATATATAAGAAATATGTGAAAAACTATAAATTGATTGTTTTAGTAGAAAGTTAACAATCACGAAAGGAAGTGATTTTGTAAAAACAATCATTAATAATATCTTGGGGATAATAAACTTTAAACATTATAAAGTGTCTCATGCCACTTTGAAACAATCGAATCATATTATCCATGAAGGAATAACATTAAATTCAACTTATAATATCATGATATTAATTATATCCATGATATAACATGTCAAATGGAATTATATACACTATACAATGAAAGTAGGTGCGTAACAACAAATAAGTCTCAATAGAATGAAAATTGAGATGAAATACCTTACCTTTCATTTCCATTTGGGTGAACATGCATTAAATTACTTTATAACAGATTTAAATATTTCTTAAATTATACTATAACCATAATCAAATTTATAATATCATATATTAACTTCTCATAATATCTTATTACCTTTTTGGTAACAATATTCCGTTATATTCATTATTTTGTTTGTTAAAAGCCATGTTTGTTGAGTAGGTTTTAAATTGAAAATTATTATTCCTATAATGGTTTCATAATATCAATAATTTAAAAAAGTATTTAAATATAATATATATTAATTATATATATATTGATAATAATGCATAATATTTGGAGATATGAAATGGATTGCACCATTCATTTGGACAGTAGGTCGTACGTACACATGAACACTACTTTCATTTTATTTTCGAATTAAAAGAATTAAAAGTAAATGATACATATGTGAATTATAATTAAATTATCATATATATTTCATACATATTATATAGGTTTATTAAAACCATACTTTATATATTCCATGTATTGTGTGAACAAGTCACATTGTTTTGAGGGGGCGGTAATCCACACATCCACAAATGATGTTACCGTATTTACAAAAAATATAAAAAATAAAGGTATATGTTATAAAATAATAAAAAAGCATAAATAAATTATAAATATCATAAAAAACTCATATAAATAGTGTTTCCATCATAATTTCCACCTTGATAGGAGGTAAAGGAAAAATGAACACCTTTGCTTTGTTAGGCGGTAGTTTATCGTACACAAGAACGGTAAGTTCGTTACCCATTAGATGCAATTATGTGTAAGTGCAGGTCAAAAAAATGATATAGAAATATATTAGTATATTTAGGATACTTTATTATTATATAATAATGTAATAAGGATAATTTAAAGAGGTTATAAGGGAAATAAAACTAAAGAGCTTGAGGAAGAATATTACATCTTATTCGGGTAACTCTTTTTAGTTTGCAAAAAAGGTATTCCATGGATGGATTTATTCCCAAGGGGTGGATACGATAACGAGTGTAGGAATGTTTAGGATCTATTTCGGAAGATATCGGTAGATCCAATGTTTCTTGAGAGGTGTGAGGAAGTGGTGGGAGAGGAGGACCTTTTAAATTGGATGGGGAGTTTCACTCTTGTAAATTTTGGAAAAACGAATTACACCCATGTTTTTCCCATTGAAATTGGATCTAATACGATAATTTTTTTTATTAAAGTTAGTATAGGATCTAAATATGCTATAAAATTGATTTTGTACATGTTTTTAGGTTGTTTGGGCCCTTATGTTTAAGGCTTAGTCCCTTGTTAAGCTTAATTTCACCTTAATTATTGTAATTATTTTTAATTAAATTCACTCATATTTTTGGTAATAAACTATGTTGAACTTATTAAGAACTAGGAATTATATTTATTTTAAATATTTAGTCCAATTTTAAAAATTATAATCTCATAAATGGTAGAAATTCCTTTAAAATTAATCCCAGAGACAGGACACCAATGCAGGTTTTTAATGTACAAATATCCAAAAAATTGTTTATTTTTTTATATTAAATTTCAAAGTGAAATTGATTAAAATGAAATAAATTATATTAATTGATAAAAAATTAATTTAATTAAACCTTAAAACCTTTTTAAAATATAACTTAATTTTATAAATAAATTATACAAAAAGTTGTTTTGAATTAAAATTCATTATTTTTAACTATTCATTAAAAATTGAAACTTTATAGGAAAATACTAAAAATTAACTCTAACATATTTTTTTTGTTTATATTTGAAATATTAAGTTTATTTTGACCTATAATATTTATAAAAGTTTTAAAAAATATATATAAATTATTTTCTCAATTAAAAAGAGGTAAAACTGCCTTTATAAAAATATAGGTTTTATTCAAAATATTCAGTTTTTTATTATCCTATGATTATAAAATCTACTGGACGAATATGAAAAATATTTGATTGAATATATAACATATACATTACATTTATACCATTCACTAATTATAATTAATTTAATTAATTAGAATAAAACACCTTTGGGAGTACAAAAATAGTGTTTTATGAAAACATTACATTTATATTAAATTGCTTCTAATATTCATTTATAATTAATTGAAACTAATAGAATAATTTTATATTTTGTATAAACCAAATATTTTCATAAGTTATTCAATCCCTTTCATAACAGCCAATTTAATTATTAGGTTTTATCTTATTATAATTAAAAATAATATTTTAACAATATATTATTTTTCGGTAAAACTCGGTCTTGTGTGTAATTCAATCCATTGAAGAAAACAATTATTTCATATGTTGTACCGTAACCCAGTGTCGCATTCATTACAATCTATAAAATATATTAAATTTATTTAAAATAGTAAATATATTATAAATTCTTTGGATATTATATTCCATTATGCTATTGTTGTTGTGTTTCATACACACAGTCAAATATAATGTTTTACTTTAGATTTTTAGGGTGTTACATCAAAGATGGGATCCTCCTATAGGATTGAGCTCAGAAGGAATTGATCCGTTAGCAGATTGGAAAATTTATCCTTTATGGTGGCCCAGTGTAACATCCTAGGTAAATAAATAAATAATAGATTTTCTTTTTAATTAATATTTTGTTAATTAAATATTAATTTTACGTTAAAGGGTTTTCAATGTTTGATGGCATACCCGAAACACAATAACGAGTTTCTTTGAAATCTTACGTTGCACAATAATAATATAATATTATTATTTTAAATGGTAGTTAACGCCAATCCATTTTATTAGAGGGAATGAACATACCTAACTATAATAATATTATAAATATTTGTTAAATGTTTTTACATTTATCCAATAAAATTTATTGGCTTAAAATGTGAATGAATCTTATTTTGAGCATCATTTACTTTAAAAGGTTGATTTACTGACTTTGGTGGTGAACCCTCATTAAATATAGTTATATTCACTTTTATATGTTCTATTTGACCAAATAAAATTTTTCTTTAGAATGAGGACATCAAAATTTACTCTGGGTATGTTTTTCATATTTTTTTTGATAAAATTAAATTTTTAATGAAAAGTAAAAAAAGCTGAATTTTAATTCAAAAATACCTTTTAATATAGTTTATTTTTAATGTTATATTATCTTATTAAATGGTTTTAAATTTTAATTAGATTATATTTTTACCTTTTAATCCAGTGGTTGTCATTGGAATTGATTTCACTTTGAAATTGGACATAAACAGGTGTGAATATTTTGATAGTTAAAATTTCTTAAAACACGCCTTTTGTTTTGACATCGGGAATTAATTTTAAATTAATTTCTGCCACTTCTCTGTTTTGAATTTGGAAAAATGGATTCCATATTTGGAATTAGGAGGTCCAAATTGTGTAAATAGGTAACTTTTATTTTTTGACATTATGAATATTTATTTCAGCAAATATTTTATTTGCTATGGTTAAAGGGTAAATCTGGTAAATAAGGGTAAAAAATATTACTATAATAATATAAAATTACCCTAACATGTGTTATAATCCTATTTGTTGATACACTTCCTACCATGGCATCCTTAGGTTTATTTTGGGACCCCATGAGGCCACTTGGGAGTGATAAAGACACTTTATTTTAATTAACTTAAATTAAAGACAAAAATGATATAAAACAAATATATTTTAGTAAATTAATTTTTATGTAAGGTTATATAACTTATAATTTCAACTATAAATATTATTCGTAATGATAAAATTTTTTCCTACATCATGGTATTTTTTCTATAATTTTTAGACAACAAATAAATAAAATTATTTATGATACAAAAATGATGCAGTATTTACCTCATTAATAAATGATTTAAATTATTAAGATTATATATATTAAAACAATCTCGAAAACATGTCCAATTCTTATTGGTTGATTTTAGTTCGAACATGAGTCATATTATCTTGGACTTTAATGAGTTTTGGACCTTTTGAAACTGAATATTGGTTTATAATAAAATAATTGTTTCAAACTTTTCTAAAGAGCCCCTCCTCCCCCTTATAAAATTCCCTCACCACTAACCCATTACTCACACCTCTCAAGCCCCTTGGACCATCCAAAATCTTCCCAATTAAGCTCCCTACATCCCTTTCCTCCTCATAGAAGCCTTAACTTAGGCATAAGACACTTTAATAAACCCTTTTGGTTCAAACCAAAGGGAGTTACCTGATTTAAAGGTATCATCTTCTCTTTAGTTATTTTTCTTATCTTACTTCTACAACCCCCAAAACTCTTTTTATTACTTTATTTTATAACAAAACCAGTATTCTAAATATACGAGGGTGTTTTTATGAGAATTATTCAAACTACACTTACACAAACCTTCATGTAATGGGTAATGAACATACTATTTCTGTGGATGCAAAACTAACGCCTCACGAAACGATGATTGTTCAATTATCTCATACCACCTCTAATGGTGGACATTATGATGGAACTGTATATATATATATTATATATATTATTTTTATGTTTTTTTATTCTTTGGTATTTTAAATTTATGGCACACCTTTATGGTTTCCGTTATGGGTAAACATTATAATTTCATTTTAGGAAGTGCGGACTATAGCCCCCTCAAAGTGATATGACTCAATAATTCCATATGTGAGATGTATAAAGGATGGATTTAATGATATTATATACGATATTATAATATAATTATAATACACTTATGTAAAATAGTATTTTAATTCTATTAAAATATGAAATAGAAATGAAAGTAGCATTCATGTGTACGTATGACTTACCGTCTCCATGAATGGTGCATTTCATTTATTACCTCCAAATGTTATGTACAACTATAAATACATATTTATACTGGATATATAAGATATATATGATATATAAATCAATAATATCATTCTTTAGATAATTTAATTTAGACCACATGAATAGCTTTTAATTATAAGAAGTTCACTTTTGACTCAAGTACCAAATATCGACAAAATGACCATTATTAACTTAAATGATTACATATGTTTATAACATTGTAATAAGTGATATAATAAGAATAATAAACTTGAAAAAGGATCTAAGGCAAGTAGAAATTTACTTTAGTTTATTATTCAAGATATTAAATAATTAACGGGTCAAATCGGACACGAGGTAAGGGACTTCATCTCAATATCCATTAATTGAGGTAAATTTTGTTTTAATAAATGAATTTATTTTATACAATTTAAAAACCACATTGAATTTTATTTTAATTCCAAAGGAATCATTTATCTACCAAGCATTTTACTAAACGACAAAAAATAATGGTTCTTTTAACGTACGCGATGACAACAACCTTTCCACAGCCACAAGAATAATTTGATCTATGGATTCCTTAACAAGCCACAATATTATTAGAAGGAAAATAAATACCATAAAATATTTTATGTATTTTGGAATTGAAAAATGTTTTGATAATAGATTTTTTTATCAATATATTTAAATGATATATTGTCATTTAAATGTGGAAATGTTGTCTTTCCTTTGTATTTGTTTTATGTGTTATGAATATGTTATGGTTCCTGAGAATTGTTTATGTATACAGGTGGTTCTGTGATAAACCTTGGGCGGGTGAGCCCAAGATAGCACTTAAATGCATTGGCAAACGTGACAAAGGTAAATGTGAATGTTTCTCTTAAGATATTTAGGAAAAATATTGTGATGGGTATTCCAAATGTAACTCCTTACGTAGATGTGATAGCTATAATGAAAGAATGATATAGATGCCACAAGTTACCTTTATTATTTATGATTTATATGTGTTATTTATAAATTTTATGATTTCATGAGGTATGTTAAATAGCTTATGTTATATATGTAATGATGAACTAATGTTTTTTTCTTTGTTTTATAACCCTTATTGAGCTCTTTATGCTCATCTCAAGTTTTGAAATGTCTTTTATAGGACTTAAAGATGAATAGGGTCAAGGATGGGATCAAGGAAAAGTGATGTAGTCTAATACCTGGAAGTAGACATGACTCTTTTTTTCAAGAGTTTCTTTTGTGAAAAAATAGAAACTGAGTATAAGTGTCTACTTTGTAATTCTTGAGATGTAATGTAATAGTTATGGCCTAATTATATAGAAATATAAACCTGAAAAGACCCTCAATGATAATTATTCATTTAATTTAAGATTATTTAATGTTTTAAGGCTGGGTCCTTATACCCAGATTCCTAGAAATTCTTCTACAAATGAGGCTTTTATGGATTTCTCTTAGCTGTATTGAATTAGGAGAGACCCTAACGGTTATAAATAAAGTCCAGGATAGTTTTGACTATGACCTATCATTAGAAACCAAGATCTACTATCAAATCAAGAGTCTTGGATACTTGTATCCATTAATAATAGAGAACTTCAAAGAGTTCATAATCATATTCAATTATTTTAAAATACATTCCATCTTCATTCACCAACCCTCATGTTTTGTTCAAACAGATAAATGCTCCTGAACATTTTCCTTATAAGTAATATATGTTAGGAGTTATATAATCCTTAAATAACTAGATATTTTAAGCTCATTCTAACTACCATAAACTTCTTCTCTAAATAGGCAAAAGAAGTCCAATTAAAATAAATATGAATAAAAATTGTCATTAATTTTTTGAATTATAACATCATTAAAAAATTTGGTATCCCTAACACAATACTAATGGAAAATGCCACTAATTTATATGGTTTTAAATTGAAGAATCCAAATTAAGATTATAATATCTATTTCAACCATTTGTACTGCTATCATGTAGTATAAAATGAATAGATAAATGGCTTCAACCAAACTCTACCTAATATAATTTAGAAGATGGTGGTCAAAGATAAGAAATCGTCGATAGAAACACTATTATATTCTCTTGGGTATTATCACACCATGACCCATATTGCAACATATTAAACTTCATATTTTCTTATGTATGGGGAATAGGTAGCTGTAACACCCCGACCATAGTTACCCAGAGTCGGTGCATTATTAAACAACATTGGCATGATCACAACAAAGATCAAATCTCGAAAGACCGATTGGTTTAGTAGCCTTGGAAACACTAGATATATTCATAAAGTTTTACATTACATAATAATGTGAAAACTACTACAACAACATAATGTCTCCATAGTCCACACTATTATCCCCTCATAATATCCCTGCAGGACATTCATAACTTACTTCTTCATATCCTGGGAAAAATAAAACATAGAAAAGGGGTGAGCTCAAATGCCCAGTAAGGATAACAATATAGAAGAAACTTTCCAAAATAATCATAAACATTTAAGGAAATGTATAACTAAAACAAAAGCCTTTTAAACTTGAATTTCAACATAGTATGGGAAAAGTAAAATGAAATAATGCCATTTACTTATTTACATGGATATTCTACTAATCGAATAATCACATGAAATCTCAATAACCACTTTCATAATGATGGAATGCATAATTCCAGACTATCATAACCACATAGCCAAGGCCTCGTGCCAATACTACAAATATGATTTTGTCAAGGCCTTGTGCCAAGACACTAGTTTGTCTCATGAGACCTACCGATGCATCGAGGAGCTATAGCGGGCTCCACCTGTCACTTACTAAGTCCAATGCATTCCCATATGAAAAGGATTAAACATAACATAAACATTCATATTAAAACTAGCATACGAAATGTCAATACTTTCTCCATAAACCATGAATGGTATAAAAATAACACATCCACATTCAAACATATCACAAAACCTTCAACACATTATGGAACTTTTGTATCATAATAAATCAACTTCATATAATCATAAAATCCATCAAAGGATGTTGACATAGATGAAATCAATACTATTTGAGAGAAATATCTCCTTTTTTAAATCATTTAAATGTCACACATTTATAAAGGAAGTAATTAAAAAGAGATTTTTGAATCAAAGTGTCCCATACCACTTTGAATCTTTTGAAAGGAATTAACATAAATCCTTAAAAACCATTTTTAAGTCATGGAAATTAATTAAAAATATTTAGAAAGATAAACATTTAAATCATTTAAAATTCTATTTTTGATAAAGAGTTCCTTTCCGAAATTCTTAGAATATTCATTTTGAAATCATTTAAAAGTCACATAATTATAAAATAAAACATTTACTTTGAAAGTATCCTTGTAAGCTTGTAAGGTAAGCTTGACAATTTTATAATGTCGGTAAATAGCCGCACCCACCGTATAAGTTAAAAAAACATTCTTACCTTAATTTTGTCGAAAAGGTTAAAAAGCACCATGTTTGGAAAACGATGGAAAGATTACTTTATAAACCTCTTATAAAAATTCAAACAAGGGTATAAATTACTTTAACCCATATTCTAGTATATAGTAAAAATGTTTTGAAATTAATTTTAAAGAAACGTGGATGTGGATGCTAAATAGATCCCAGTAGGTAATTACGTATAAACAACCTCGGATAATGAAGAGGTTGTGAAATAAACCCTTACCTTGGACTTTTACTTGGTTGGGGTAGATTAACCTCTTGTATAATGGTGAAATAATTGTTATTAAATTATTCAATAATCATATACATTAATATGATATCATATATGATCTTTTAACATTGCTTTGTTAATAATATCGTAGAATTATCGTCGTTTCGGGTGTTAACTTACTTGTTTTATTTTATATGTTTTGTTTTGTAATCCATGTTTGTAATGGATAGGTTGTATATTATTCATATCCAGAATGATATCAAGTCCTTAAACATCATTTTTAAATCAGAAAATGATAATTATACTTGAATGGATACGATTGAGAATGAATCTCATCGCGTTCGTGGAGACGGTAGTCCGTACGTACGCACGAGCGACAATATCATTATTTTGATATTAAAATAATATATAATTTGATAGTATATAATATATACAGAATCATTATCATGTTATATTTATTATTTACATGAGTTACACATCATTATTATACCCATCCAAATAATAATATATTGAATAACAATTACACCACGACGTGGAGACGGTAAGCCGTACGTACGCACGTATGGTGACATGTTATTAAAAGGGTGGATAAAATACTGAATATGGTTGTACCATATTTATAATAACATCACAGTATATATAAGATACTGGAGTTATTATTTTAGAATGGTAATAACAAAGACAGAAGAAGTGGAAGAAGAAAGGAACTTGGAAAAGGGTGGTGAAATCATTACCTCTTCTTCGGGTTCTTCCTTTTGATTTGATAGAAAGTGCTCCTTAGGTTGGCTTTATGATCAATATAAGGCCTCTAGGTTGTAGTGATGGACGTTGGGAGAGTATTTGGGCAGAGTTTGGCCGAACCAAAAGGCTTTGAAGGTGTGAAGAAATGATAAGGAGGATTACCCTTTAATAAGAGGGGTGAGGGGCACCTTTGGAAAAGCTAGAAATATTAATTTATAATAAATTAATATTCGGATTATAATGGCTCAAAAGTTTATTATTTAAATGTTAAGGTGGGGATGGGTCGAAAACAACTCAACCAATAGAATTTAGATAGGTTTGGGTAATTTTATTAACCTTATCTTTAAGTATTAACTCTATGTTAATTAGTTTCACTTTTACAATGTCTCTTTGTATTTTTATATTATATGGTTAATAAACATACTATATACATCCAAGCGACCCCCAAGTGGTCGATCAATGATATAACTATCATGATATAAGCCTCTTGGCAGAACTTTAGATTTTTAGGAATTTAATATCAATTAATAATATAATATTTGTTTTAAAAACTCTTTTATGTCAATTTTGACACTATTCAATAGTTGATTTTTTTGAAACTCATAACAGAATGATTACTTCAAAAATATTTAATTAAATCATTCCTAACATGTCATAGTAACTTATAAAATTAGTGTAATTCATAAAAAAGTCTCAAATTATATTTATTTGTGTATTTATAATATCAATTATTTTAATTTTTCACTATTATGGTAATTACTGCATCATCATTGTGTCATAAATAAATTAAATTATTTAAAGTCTAAAAATTATAAATAAACTATCATTATGTAGGAAAGCTTTTTTATCTTTCTAATTAATATTCATATTCGAAAATCCAACATATATACCCTTATGTAAAAATTGTTTTTCTAAAAGATATATGCTTATGTCATTTCTGTACTTATTTTAACTTAATTAAAATTAAGTGTCCCTATCACCTACAAGTGGCTCCATGGGGTCCCAAAATCGACCCAAAGATGACTATGGTCGAAAGTGTATCCACCAATAAGTCTAGGACACGTTTTAGGGTAATTTATTATTATTATAATATTATTTTTAACCCTTATTTACCGTATTTACCCTTAACCATGGTAAATAAAATATTTACCGCAGTAATTATTCAAAATGTCTAAAAATAAAAGTTACCTATTTACAAAATTTGAATATCCTGATTACAAATATGGAATATATTTTTCCAAATTCACAACACAGAAGTGGCAGAAATTAATTTAAAATTAATTCCCGTTGTTAAAACAAAAAGGGTGTTTTTTAGAGATAATAACAATCACAAGATTGACACTTGTTTATGTCTGGTTTAATTGTAAAAAAATGTCCAATGACCAAAATTGTATTAAATGGTAAAAATATATTCTAAATGTACTTTAAAACCACTCAAATTCATAATTTATCAATATTAATTATTTTCATTAAAAAAGTTGTTTTTAATTAAAATTTATTAATTTTCACTATTCATCAAAATATTAAAGATATCTGAAAAGTTCCAAAATTTCACCCTAGGATAAATTCGATATTCCGAATCCAAAAATGATGTCCATTTTGAAATATAAAATATATATAATTTCAAAAAGTAGGTATTACTATTCATAACGGCTAGTTTGATTGGTTGTGGTGTCTGTTAGAACTCGAAGTTGCGTACAACACATGCTACTGTATTATTCAAAGGATAGCGTACCGTGGAAGATTGAGATGTTTCATTTTAAATTTTTGATGTACCCATTTAGTCAAAAAGATTAAAATATTGTATTTAAAAAGGGTTCACTATTAAAAGTTGATAAAAGTGTAATACTGAAAATGAATTTGTTCTTACATTATGTCTAAGAAACTCATAATATGGATTCTAAAATTATAAAGATTTTATAAAGTTTAAAATTTATTTAATACTATTCATATCCTCTTTTGAACGGCTAGTTTGGTAAGTCATTATGCGATTGAACTTGGTGTTGTGTGTAGTGCAAGTTATTGAATTATTTTGAAGAAATAACACACTATGAAATTTTGGGGTGTTACATTCTCCCCTTCTTCAATAAATTGCGTCCTTGCAATTTGAAATTGTTCTTCGAAAATAAAAGGTTGAAAATAGAAAATATCTTTGTGGGAAAACCCACATCAGAAATTAGGTTACTAAAATTTAGTTTAATATGAGGAAAAGATAAATGAAAGGGTCATCACCAAATTATTATCTCTATTAGGAGAACATTGGTGGAAACTAGAGACATATAATTGGAGAAAAAATGTAAATATTTATAGATATTGATTGAGGTCATCAATCACAAACAACTGTAAAATTGAGGTCGTTAAATTCATCAATCTATGATGATTTGAAATACCATCAGTTCAACAAAACATAGGGTATTAGGATAACACATTTTTGGTTTTAGGATTCCTTAAATAAATTATATGAATTAATTTCTTCATAGAATAAGAGAACAAGAAAAATATATTCTTGAAAAGTAGAGTTCCATCCTTTAACTAATTTCTACCACAAACTCATCTTTCACTCTAAAAGATAATAGAACGAAAAAATATATTCTATTTATCCTATTCATATAGGGTCCAAAAAAATGAATTTATAATTCATCTACCAGATATTTTAAAAATAAATACATTATTTAATCCCGGACATCACGTGGGTCAGTGGTAGGTGATACACCCTTGTCGCCCTTCGGTTGTGGGTTCAAGTCTCTCGGCCTTGCCAGACGCGACGGGTTGCCGCCCGACCTCCGGGTTGTCCTTTTATGGCAATCCAAAATAATCCAAACTAGAACTATCCAAAATACTTCAGTCCAAAATTTATATGGAAGGTAAACACAATGAAGATCCATTTTTTTCCACGTAATGACATGTGATCACCTTCATCATGTATTCTTTTAAAACACTGCAACATCTTGAATTATCATAAAACCTTATTGATTACATTCATGATCCCTTATTCCTTATAGAATAATAGATATACTCCTTCAATCCAAAAATGTTGTAAACCCCAAAAATGATGGAATATACAAATCATTAATCATTTTCAAGGTAGTCAAGAATATCCAATATTATTTATCCAAAACAATCATGTATTATTATAAAATCACTACCTCTATATCAGAACCATATTATGGTTTATCTTTCTCTCAACCATATATTTTCCAAAAATTTGACCTGCTATTGAGTAACTTTTATTTGTTCCAAATAATCTCAAGTCCATAATGAAATAGTACTGCAGTACAATCCTTATATACTCCATAATTATTATAACAAGTACATTGTTGATATAACACTCAAATGACATAATGAACACAAGAACTCTAATCATTTCTCTTCAACTGTGGTAGTATCATAACTTGATTATTATCCAATAGCATCATTTGCGGCGTAGTCTGATGACTGAGACATAGGCTCGCATAGTGTCCAAACTCTTTGCAAATGAAGCATTGTACATTTGAAACCATTTTCTTACCCTTGCAGTTACGTACTTTGTGCCCTTTTCCTCCACATTTATAACAAACTCCCATTCCTTTCAGGAAAGTTCCAGGGTGTTTCTTTCCACATTTATCACATATGGGAAAATTCTTCTTTTCCCTCTTCCTTTTATCCATCTTCCTCTCTTCCATCCTTTTATTCTCTTGCTTCCCTTCAAATCCAAAGGACTCAGTAAACTCTTTACTTATCTTATCAACACATGATATTATTTCTTCATATGATGATAATACATGCGAGACTATTTCTCTTATAAATTTTGGCTTAAGACCATGAAATATATGATCGTTCTTTCTCTTTGTATCATGTGTATTGCTGGAGTCCTCATTCCTTCTATTGGGAGCCATTTCTAAACAATGGCATAAAATAGAATAGTTTATGAATAACAATACATAATCCCAAACTTATAAAACACATAACATAAATTAAATAGTTTATGGATATAATCCATAATCATAAAAATGTCTCCTTAGAGGAATTATATACTCATAAACCCTTCATAATGGTTTTTAAAGAAGATGAAAATTATTCTAAGCATATCCCCCAGGAGTGTCGTAACCAAGAGTGCAGCAAGGCCCGTTGTCGTGCACCAGTTCCCATTCGAGTCTAGCTCAAAGCGGTGTTTTCGGGTATTACTCCTAGTTACATATATGCCAGAGCCGCCTCTACCTGGTCGTATCCAGACAGGGATGTATTGCTCGGAAAACTCACAAAATCTCTATAATACCAAAATTCTAGGAAGTTCTTCTATACTAATCCTCAAAGTCATTCTTAAATCTATGTGCTCTAATCCAAGTTTATCTAAATCTAGCTTCCAAGGTTTGTACTAAAATTTCTCTGATACCAACTATAATGCCCCGACCCCAGTTACCCAGAGTCGGTGCCTTATTACATAACATTGGCATGATCACAAGAAAGATCAAATCTCGAAAGACCGATTGGTTTAGTAGCCTTGGAAACACTAGATATATTCATAATGTTTTACATTACATCATAAAGTGAAAAACTACTACAACAACATAATGTCTCCATAGTCCACACTGTTATCCCCTCATAATATCCCTGCAGGTCATTCATAACTTACTTCTTTACATCCTGGGAAAAATAAAACATAGAAAAGGGGTGAGCTCAAATTCCCAGTAAGGATAACAATATAGCGGAAACTTTCCAAAATAAGCATAAACATTTAAGGCAATGTATAACTAAAACAAAAGCCTTTTAAACTTGAACTTCAATATAGTATAGCAAAAGTAAAATGAAATAATGCCATTTACTTATTCACATGGATATTCTACTAATCGAATAATCACATGCAATCTCAATAACCACTTTCATAATGATGGAATTCATAATGCCAGACTATCATAACCACATAGCCAAGGCCTCATGCCAAGACTACAAATAAGATTTTTTCAAGGCCTTGTGCCAAGACACTAGTTTGTATCATGAGACCTACCGATGCATCGAGGAGCTATAGCAGGCTCCACCCGTCACATACTAAGTCCAATTCATTCCCATATGAAAGGGTTTAAACATAACATAAACATTCGTATTAAAACTAGCATACGAAATGTCAATACTTTCTCCATAAACCATGAATGGTATAAAAATAACACATCCACAGTCAAACATATCACAAAACCTTGAATACATTATGGAAGTTTTGTATCATAATAAATAAACTTCATATAATCATAAAATCCATCAAAGGATATTGACATAGATGAAATCGAAACTATTTGAGAGAAATATCTCCTTTTTTTTGAAATCATTTAAAAGTCACACATTTATAAAGGAAGTAATTAAAAAGAGATTTTTGAATCAAAGTGTCCCATACCACTTTGAAACTTTCTAAAGGAATTAACATAAATCCTTAAAAATTATTTTGAAGACATGGACATTAATTAAAAAGATTTAGAAAGATAAATCTTTAAAACATTTAAAATTCTGATTTTGATAAAGAGTACCTTTCCGAAATTCTTAGAATATTCATTTTGAAATCATTTAAAAGTAACATAATTATAAAATAAAACATTTACTTTGAAATTATCCTTGTAATCTTGTAAGGTAAGCTTGATAATTTTATAATGGTGGTAAATAGCCACACCCGCCGTATAAGTTAAAAAAACATTCTTACCTTAATTTTGTTGAAAAGGTTAAAAAGCACCTTGTTTGGAAAACGACAGAAAGATTCCTTTATAAACCTCTTATAAAAAGTCAAACAATGGTATAAATGACTTTAACCCATATTCTAGTAAAGAGTAAAAATGTTTTGAAATTCATTTTTAAGAAACGTGGATGTGGATGATAAATAGATCCCAATAGATAATTACATATAAACAACCTCGGATAATGAAGAGATTGTGAAATAAACCCTTACCTTGTAATTTTATTTGGTTGTGGTAGGTTAACCTCCTGTATAATGGTGAAATAATTGTTATTAAATTATTCAATAATCATATACATTAATATGATATCATATATGATCTTTTAACATTTCTTTGTTAATAATAACTCAGAATTATCGTCGTTTCGGGTGTTAACTGACTCGTTTTCTTTTATATGTTTTGTTATGTAAGCCATGTTTGTAATGGATAGGTTGTATATTATTCATATCCAGAATTATATCAAGTCCTTAAACATCATTTTTAAATCAGAAAATTATAATTACACTTGAATGGATACGATGGAGAATGAATCTCATCGCGTTCGTGGAGACGGTAGTCTGTACGTACGCACGAGCGACAATATAATTATTTTGATATTAAAATAATATATAATTTGATAGTATATCATATATACATAATCATTATCATGTTATATTTATTATTTACATGAGTTACACATCATTATTATACCCATCCAAATAAAAATATATTGAATAACAATTACACCACGACGTGGAGACGGTAAGTCGTACGTACGCACGTATGGTGACATGTTAATAAAAGGGTGAATAGAATACTGAATATGGTTGTAACATACTTATAATAACATCAACGTATATATAAGATACTGGAGTTATTATTTTAGAATGTTAATAACAAAGAAAGAAGAAGTGGAAGAAGAAAGGAACTTGGAAAAGGGTGGTGAAATCATTACCTCTTCTTCGGGTTCTTCCTTTTGATTTGATCAAACAGGCTCCTTAAGTTGGATTTCTGATAAATCTAAGGCCTCTACGTTGTAGTGAGGGATGTTGGGAGAGTATTTGGGCCGAGTTTGGCCGAACCAAAAGGCTTTGAAGGTGTGAAGGAATGAGAAGGAGGAGTGCCCTTTTATAAGAGGGGTGAGAGGCACCTTTGGAAAAAGGTAGAAATATTAATTTATAATAAATTCATATTCGGTTTCTAATGGCTCAAAAGTTTATTATTTAAATGTTAAGGTGGGGATGGGTCGAAAAAAACTCAACCAATAGAATTTATACAGGTTTGGGTACTTATATTAACCTTATCTTTAACTATTAACTCTAAGTTAATTAGTTTCACTTTTACATTGTCTCTTTGTATTTTTATATTATATGATTAATAAACTTACTATATACATCCAAAATACCCCAAAGTGGTCCATTAATGATATACCTATCATGATATAAGTCTCTTGGCCGAACCGTAGATTTTTAGGAATTTAATATCAATTAATAATATAATATTTGTTTTAAAAAATGTTTTATGTCAATTTTGACCCTATTCAATAGTTGATTTTTGTGAAACTCATAACAGAATGATTACTTCGAAAACATTTATTTAAATCATTCCTAGAATGTCATATTAACTTATAAAATTAGTTTAATTCATAAAAAGTCTCAAATTATATTTGTTTGTGTATTTATGATATCAATTATTTTAATTTTTCACTATTATGCTAATTATTGCATCGTCATTGTGTCATAAATAAATTAAATTATTTAAAGACTAAAAATTATAAATAAAATATAATTATGTAGGAAATATTTTTATATTTCTAATAAATATTTATAGTCGAAAGGAAAACATATATAACCCTATGTAAAAATTGTTTTTCTAAAAGATATATGCTTATATCATTTTTGTACTTATTTTAACTTAATTAAAATTAAGTGTCCCTATCACCTACAAGTGGCTCCATGGGGTCCCAAAATCGACCCAAAGATGCCTATGGTCGAACATGTATCAATAAATAAGGCTAGGACACGTTTTAGGGTAATTTAGTATTATTATAATATTATTTTTTAACCCTTATTTACCGGATTTACCCTTAACCATGGTAAATAAAATATTTACCGCAGTAATTATTCAAAATGTCTAAAAATAAAAGTTACCTATTTACACAATTTTAACATCCTGATTCCAATTATGGAATTCATTTTTCAAAATTCAAAACACATAATTAGCAGAAATTAATTTAAAATTAATTTCCGTTGTTAAAACAAAAAGCGTGTTTTTAAGAGATAATAACTATCAAAAGATTGACACTTGTTTATGTCTGGTTTAATTGTAAAATTATGTCCAATGACCAACATTGTATTAAATGGTAAAAATATATTCTAAATATACTTTAAAACCACTAAAATTCATAATTTATCAATATTAATTATTTTGATTAAAAAAGTTGTTTTTAATTAAAATTTATTAATTTTCACTATTCATCAAAATATTAAAGTTATCCGAAAAGTTCCAAAATTTCACCCTAGGATAAATTCGATATTACGAATCCAAAAATGAAGTCCATTTTGAAATATATAATATATATAATTTCAAAAAGTAGGTATTACTATTCATAACGGCTAGTTTGATTGGTTGTGGTGTGTGTTAGAACTCGAAGTTGCGTACAATACACGCTACTGTTTCATTCAAAGGAAAGCGTACTGTGGAAGTTTTCCATGTTTCATTTTAAATTTTTGACGTCCCCATTTAGTCAAAAAGTTTTAAATATTGTATTTAAAAAGGGTTCACTATTAAAATTTGTTAAAAGTGCAATACTGAAAATGAATTTGTTCTTACATTATGTCTAAGAAATTCATAATATGGATTTTAAAATTATAAGGATTATATAAAGTTTAAAATTTAGTTAATACTATTCATAACCTCTTTTGAACAGCTTGTTTGGTAAGTCATGGTGCGATTGAACTCGATGTTGCGTGTAGTGCAAGTTATTGAATTATTTTGAAGAAATAATACACTATGAAATCTTAGGGTGTTACAGTAGCCCTACCTTTTAGGGTTCAATTTCATTCACTTTACATTTTCATATGTAATCAACTATATAAAGACACATAATCGTAGATATGCTTTTATTAATTATAATTAATCGATGATAAAAGGTTATACACACAAAACATTCTTGAGATATATCATAATCAAGTTATAAAATCATTAAACAAGATGATTTTCTTGCACTCAATCATCGAAGGGTAACTCTTTTTGGCTCTAAGAACTCCCATGATACCTAAGAAGAGACATCCAAAGTGAGAGATAAACTGGGAAGAACCTTACATAAAATATAAGGTCTAATCTAGTAGAGCATATTTGTTTACTATAATATATATAGTATTAATCATACCTATTACTAATGAGATGTTCCACATGATCTAATTTTCAAAGTTTCATATATCCCCACACATAAAGGTCCTTTTCATACAACCCTAAACTGTATGGAATCCAAGTCTTATCTTCCTGATTATAAACTACAAAACTTATAGTCCTTTTTGAATGATGTTAATAAAAGAGAAATATAGTCAATACCATATGAATTTAAACTATTATGAGTGGTTCATCCCATATAACCTTAAACTATTTAGAGATTCATATTTTTTGGAACATCAAATAATAAATCCCCCATGTAATATCATGATCAGAATATAGGTTTTATTTCATTGGTGATTTCATACTTACGTCTACATTAGTAAACCATAATGTCAAGGTACACCTAAAATTTTAAAATAATTACAATTTTATTAACTTTTTATGGATTGATTCATATTACCCTGAGATATATAGTGATTCCTAGATATATTATCAAAGGCCCAAATTTAGATCCCATATTCATACCAAACCTCACCCATGTGATAAGATCAACACTATCTCATGTCATGTTTTCCATTGGTTTTACATTAGTATGCGATTATTTATGATTTTCTTAGTGATGAGACATCATTTACATAATGTTTCATTCATTCCCATACAAAAAAACCCATCAATTTCAGTTATCCTCTACACATATGTCAGATATAAGAAAATAATATTCTTAATTATTACAATCATCGTAAATATTTCATGAATATTGGTACCATGTACATTCATATAAAAAATGACACATATTCTTGTTAATGAAATCCATGACACTATATTTGATATACTAACCTAAGGCATGTTCTCATCCTAAGGAGTAAGTAATATAACACCATATACCTAAAATAATTATTATTATGGAATCCTTAATTCAAATATCAATTAGTAGTAATCCTTAGTATATTTTTTCTATCCCATAATTTTTTTAATTCAAATGAATCATGTTATGATTTACACATTCCATAATCTAACATTACAAGTGGATTTAAACACCATTAATGGAAGATACTCATGCATCATACCTATTTTCCAAAAAATATAATAACATGTTGTGCTTCCCCCATCCCCTCCATATATAGGCATGAATGTTCTATGAAGAACAAAATTCAATGAGTTAAGTCACTCCTCTTGTACAATAGATAAAAACTATATTTTTCCAGATTCCAGTTATTTTTGGATACATAGTGATTCTTAAGATTTATTATATTGTGTCTAACCAAAAAATATTGTCCCCAATCCTTCATAGTGTGAGGCTTCTCATTATTCATGTTAATTCTTATCCAATATCCCTATACTAGGATATGACCATTCTATTTTCCTTTATGGGTGAGTCATATATTCATGGAAGATCCATACAAGAACAATGTGTGGATTGATTCCTAATATTTTGGGATATATAGTGATTTTCTACATCATATATCAACCCTAAACACAAATTATATATTCTTAATACCCTTTATGCACTCAAGAGTCTAAGGCCTCACCAGTTTATATTAGGGTTATCTCCATGGGTTCATCCCCAAGATGAATCCATTTTATCATTTATGTATGATCAAAATCAATGAAATATCCCAACATAAAATTTCTTATCATATGAACTTAAACTGAATGACATTTGAGCCCTTGTCATATGTTGTTCAATGACATGAAATATGGTCCACCTTATAAGATCTTAAAACTTATTAGAATGGTCTATTCTATATGACCTTATTTTACTAACATGAGATCCAAATCCATGTAAGGGTACCTAATGAATGGTTTTAATACATAAAACTAAACTAGGATAAAATTTCCTATTTATAAAGAATCATTCCATAGTATTTTGGATTTATGAATTTACATTAAGTTTCCTACACCTACTATACACTGTGAATCTATCTGGGGTATGTTCATGAATCATCTTCTGGTATTGATTCTACACCATAATAGAAAAATTACCCATATAATAACTATATGTGGATTCATTCATTTTTTGTCGGATATATTGTGACATATGAGCTATCTACCTTGGACTTAGATATGGATTATCATCCATATCCACACCCTATTTAACATTCCATAGTAGATAAATCTTGGTAAGATTTGGAATGGAGTATTATAATCACCTGTTGAATATCTTCTTCCATATGGCACAAGTCATGACTTAAACATTTGTATCGCTAAAAACCTTTCATGGTTGTATTTAATGAGCACAATTGAATTCAAATGAACTCATATATTTTTTGGTAATATTTGTGCCTCCATATCTAACCTAAAAACACAAGGCATGTTTTAATCTTGAAGAGAAGGTCCTCTAACCCCATGTTCCCTCAAAAACATTTCCATGGAAACTATAATTTGAATATTAGTCAATAGTCATTCCAAAAATAATTTCTCTATCTCAACCCCTTCTGAATCCAATACCTCAGGTTACAATATACATTGAATTAACTTCTTATCCAAAATTTACTAGAGCATACTCAATTCTTGATCCCCATTTGTGTTATCGTAGACTCTCACCACTAGTCCAAGAACTATGAACATAAACTACAAGAACCTTTTATAAGTATGTTTGTACTAACGTATGGTTTATCCTCATTCATGTCAATTAAACCTTAACACTATATCAAAAACAAAACATTACTATTCATCTTTTGGTCAAAGTTGGATGAACATAAACCCTAACAACTCTTGGTCTAATTAATATGATCTTAAATTGAGTTCACACACCCTTAATGATTTTTATACTAGTACTAGGTTTTCAGCAATGATGGTATTAACTCACATTTTTTACTATGAAGATAATACGATCATTTGTCCAAATCCAGTCTCCCTAGATAGACCTAAAAACCTTAAGCTGCTAAAGGAAAGAGATATGGTAGTCTTCAGGTTGAAAATATGCAAATGGAATCATGGGAAAAAGAATATTCACCACTCTCTAGGATTAAAAATTGAATAGATTAGAAATTTTTTTGACCATTTTAAAAATTAAAAGTGGTACAAACATTTTTTGGTTGAAACCCCAAAAAGGGTAGCTTGAGAAAAATCAGAGTTCCTAACCACTAATCTTTTCCCCATTTGTGTCTTATAAAAAAATTAAGATTAAAATAAAATAAGAATACATAAATATTATGGGTTATACCATTTAAAAATATAAAAATACAAGCTACGATCATTGGACCCATCGACCTAGGAATAATTTTGAGCACCATTATATTCCTAGAATATTAGTTCAAATGTTTTTTGTAAAATACACCAAGGTTAAATTTTACTCTACTTGAGTCCTTTTGAACATTGGAATACTCATTCAAGAATATCCCATTACGATTTTCATAATTTTTACTCATTAAAATCTCCCATATATAAATGGACTAAACTTAGCTTGTGGTGATAGTATATCATTACAACATTAATAGCTTTTTGCGGCATTTTTAGTGACGATTTACTAAACCCTCAGTAAATGTTTTATTAATAATTATCAGTGGGTTTTTATAAACTACTGCTAAATTTTATTTTGAACCCTGACACTTCCCCCCACCCCCTACGGCTCCCCTTCTCCCCCAATCTCTCTGAGACCCCCCAGTGACCCCTGAATCCCTAGAACCTCACCATCTCACCGCCTCTCCACACCTCTCCATATCACCACCTCATCGATTCTTCCTGAGTTCATCTTAGGTATCATTTTTCCTAAAAATTTATTTGATAAAGATCCACCAATTATGCTGAAAAAACTATATTCATCTTAGTTTACTTTAAGTAAATAAAATTCCATAAAATTCTATTTAATAATTTTGGAATGATATAATTTTCATTCTTACATTCTCTAGGTTTTCTTCCAAACATTATTCAAGTTTAAACTATCTTAATATATTATATGTAAAACTTATTTAGCAGCTTATAAGTATATTTAACTTGAGAGAAAAATATGTATTTAATTTTTTAATTCTCTTGTAACCTAAGAAAATATTTTATTTCTCTAATCAAAGATATTTAAAACTATAGACTCATCAAGTAAGTAAACTTCTCAAATAGTTAGTTCTTATCTCTTCCAAATATGTCCTTACTTTCATAGATGAGTACTATGAATTATTATTTAATGGATACATTCATATAAATATTATAGTCAATACAAACTTTCTTCAATTCAAACTTCTTAAAGTTTGTATTAAATTGATCATAAAAATCTGGAGGTGTTTGTTTGAATCCATATAGATACTTCCAAAAATTCCATACCTTTTTTTCATCATCATCAAATTAAAATCCAACCATTGGTTTAATATAGACCTCCTAATTTCTCATTCCATTAAATTTTTTTACCTTTATATACTTTTGGTAGATCTTGAATATCCATTTTATTTCCACTGATAATAATAATACAAATGATTATAGTCATGAAAATTGTGTGAATGTTTCTTCAATATCAATTACCTCCACATGGTAATATCCTTTTCATGTTAGTCAAGCCTTATCCCATATCACATTTCAATGTTCATCATGTTTCTTCTTGAACACCTATTTTATTTCAAATCCTTTTCTGATAATATGACCTCTAAAAAAGCACTCATGTCTTGTCATTTTCAATTTGATATAGTAATTTATTCATGGATTTAGACTATGATTCATCATTTTTTCTTTTTTTGAAGATACAATTTACTTGAGATATTAATATTGTTTTCCCGATGTTTCTCATCCACTGAGTTTATATTGGATATTTTTTTTTCATTAATAATATTTGACTCATTAACGTCAACCTTATTGCTCTATTTATTATTGGAGTTTGTGATTGTCTAACCTCAAGATATTCTTAATTTTTAATTTATTCTCAAAATTCTGTGGTTAATACCATGATTATTAATCATTAATCAAAAGTCACTGTTGGGGATTCTCATCATGTATTGATTGTTTTTCCCTCTGATTCTATTGTTTGTGACACCCTTTTCATTTTTTATGTTCATTTATTTCTATAAACATGTGATTCCCAAAATATATTTTTCTTTAACCTTGGTGTTTGGATTGTTTTTAATTTGATTTCAAATACATTTTAAATTTATTTAAAAAAATGTTATAGTTAAATGGTTTTTTTCTTTTAGGGAAATATAAATGTTTTTTACTTTCTTAGGTTATCAAATTAGATTTTATTTGAAGGACCTATTTCATTAAATGGATCAAATACATGATTTCTTTTTACTCAAACATCATGAATTTAAAACCCTATATAATTTCTATTCCAAAATTGAAAACATGAACTACTTAATGAATTTTGTTTCATAGATTTTGGGTTTCACGATGCTTACATAAATATTTTAGGTTTCGATTAATGTTCTGGAATTGGTATATATCTTGGGTCATTTATAATGAGTGGTATGTGGTAATAAATAATGGGTTTATAGAGAAGGTATCACAATGTGATTTCGGTTTGGTTCTACAATTTGGTTGTTATTGTATTAATTTTCCCTTTTATCCCTCTATGTTTTTAAATATTATGCAATATATATATATATTATTTGTTTGATGATTTATTGTTTTATTTAGTATTTACTTCTTATTAAGGTTAATTTATTATTAAATGGATACATCATTACTAATTTTGTGTTTCATGATGTGCAATATATTTTTCCTATCCTATGTAGATCAGGAACACCCTTCAGGATATTGGTGGATTGGATCTATGTTAGTTTTGGTAGTATTTCTGGATGGTTTGTTACAAATGGTATTATATCCATAGATAGCATAAGAGCCTAGGTTATATAAATATCAACTATTATTTTAGTATATTGGTAGAAATGAAAATAGATCTATCAGAAATTAAGATTTAGGTATAGGGATGGCCCCTTGAGAACTTTCTCTCCTCAAGTCATGAGCAACCTAGGGATTTCAAGAATTTGATTTTTTTTTCTGATTTTTTTTATGAATTGATATTTGAGATGTTGTTTTTTTCTCCTCATTAACATCATGTCAACTACCTTGGAGTTTTTTATTTAATGTACATATTTTTTCACTCAAATAACATAAATAATATAATCATCAAATCATTTGATGGTATTTTGGTAGGCATTTTATACAAACTGCATTAAATCACCAAAAATTGGACTAATAAGTATACTACCCAAGATGTATGTCTTATACTTATAAATACAAAATGTGCACGTCTATTTTAAACCATTTATTTTGATGGATATTACTCTAGTTAATAAAATGGTTATGTTAACCTAAAAGTTTCATTATAACCCCATGATAATATAAATTATACTTACTAGTGATGCATCAATAAATTTGGTTCTGGATTCATTCTTATATAACTAATATAAGGTGTATTTACGTATGTATAATTTTAATTGGGTGATTTTTCTAACATAGGAAAAAATATTTTATATCTTTCTCCCTGCATCTAATCCTCTAGCTCCACCTCTAACACTTTCCTATCATCCCAACATCTATTTCCATTTCTCCATGATTCCTCAGTTTGTATCCTTTATCACACATGCATATCTAAAAAAATATAATATGACTCTATTTTCTACACCTCATTATTATTTATTTTTATGTATCTATTCATGAATAAAATCTGTGATCTATATAGACACCCTGTAATATGCCTCTTAGGCAGGTTATCTAGGTTGGTTTGTGAAAAATTAGTATCAAAGGAATTAGTGCATCCTCTTTGAAATTGCTATATAGTTTGGGATGTCTTGGTAGAAATGAGATAGTATTTTTGAGACTTAATAGTTATATTATGAGAAATTTCATGGCTAGATATCATCTTAATGTTCCTTAAGTTACCATAGTCTATTAGAAAAAAATGTCTTTGAGGATTTTTTTGATCTAATCTTAGACTTTTCATAATATTTAACATATTTATATATTTTTTCAACTAGTATATATGAATCTCTTTCCCTATTTAATAATAGTTATGTGTTTTAATTTTTTTTAATATTGTGTAGGTGCATTGTGATATACATGGATAAAAGATGTATCACATTACCGAGGAACACACCTCAGTATGTTTAGGGTTTGGGGGAGTTTTTAGATTTTTGAATTTCCAATCGATCCATTGAAGGGAGAATAAGATGTAAATGTACTAAATATAAATTTTATAAGATGGTTGAAGAGATATGAAGTTTATGAACATTTAATATTGAATCAATTCTCTGATCAATATTTGTGATGGATTTGGGATGGAGAATCGAACGTCACAGAAAGGTTCAACACTGATGTAAATCCACAGAATGAGCTCCCAACTTTATCAACAATGGAAAATGAAATGAAAAACCTTATAAATGATTTATTTGGCACTGTAAGACCCCACCATAAACATCAAAACATATCAGAACAACCAGATGAGGGTGCTAAAAATATCAACCTGACAAGTGATGTTTTTGAGACTTTAGGACAACCCGATGAAGATTGTAACATATTAGTGGATCCTTCTCTTGATTATGTGGATACTAATGTAAGGGAAAAATTCATGCAGGAAAATACATTTCAGGATTTAGTTGATGATAGAAATCTAGAGTTTTATAGTGGATGTGTGAAACATTCAAAATATTCTTTTTTGTTGAAGATGTACCATATCAAATGTTTATGTGGAATTACAAATAAATCAATGTCGATGATATAAGAATTGTTATGTTATGAATTTCTAGAATCAATCATCCCTTAGTCTTTTTATGATATTAAAAAAAATTATCATGATTTGTTTGAATTATACAAAAATACATGCATGCCCTAATGACTAGTTGCTTTATTAGTGAAAGGACTCAAGTAAAGAGTATTGGAAAAAAAAATCTTCTTCTAAATGGTAGTAAGTAGGGGATGTTGGAAGTCTGAATAAACATACAACCATTAAGAATAATAAAAGGAACACACCTGTAAAGGTTTTGGATTACATTATTTTAAAACCTCGACTGCAAAGATTATTCATGTCATTGAAAACCACTGAACACATGAAGTGGCATTCTATTGATAAAAAAATGATGGGTTAATGTGACATCCATGAGATTCACAATATTGGAAGACATTTGATTCATTACATGTAGATTTCTCAACTGATTCTAGGAATGTTCAGTTGGGATTGGCTGTTGATGGATTCAACCCATTTGGGACTTTGAGTACAAGTTATAGCATTTGTCCAGTTGTTTTGATCCCCTACAATCTGCCTTTGTGGATGTGTATGAGACAAATTTATTTTATCATTTCAATGATTATTCCCAGAAAAAATTCCTGGAAATGATATTGATGTATACTTTTAGCCTTTAATTGAGGAATTACGAGAGTTATGGAGCCACGATGTTGAGACATTTGATGCTTCTTCTAAAACAATGTTTAAAATTCATGCTGCTTTAATGTGGACCATTAGTGACTTCCCTAGGATTGAGAATTTATCTGGTTAGAAAAATTACGAGAGTTTGTATTTTCTCTTTTTGTAATATTGATTTTGATCCCAAACGGATACCTCATAGTAGAGAATGGTTCTTATTGTCCCATCAGAAATTTCTCGATGCATCTCATAGATTTTGACTTAACAGATCAAAATGTAACAGTTTCATAGATCATAGACCACCTCCTAATTTCTAAACTGGTTCTAAAATATTGACACAAATTGGAAAAGTTGAAACATTATTTGGGAAGGTTTACTATTTGAATGATAGTAAGAAATGAGTTTGAAGTGAATCGTCAAGTGAAATCGGAATGCAACAATTGAAGACAAAATTTATATTCATAAAACATATGTATTGGGAATTTAATTTGCTGCAGAATACTCTTGAGGTGATGCATATTGAGAATAATGTCTATGATAATTTGATTTTCACATTTATTAATGATCATGGAAAGTTTAAGGATCATCAAAATGCTCGAAAATACTTAAAAGTAATGAACATAAAACGTGATCTCTGTCCAGATGAGAATTAAAAGTATTATATGACAATTTTTGCAAAGAAAAATATGGATAAAGATACATTCCTTCAAATTTTAAATCATGCGAAAGTATTTGATGTTTACTCAAGTAATATCTCAAGGTATGTTTACTTAAAGAATCATAAGTTACATGGATTGAAAAGTCATGATTCACATATAATATTTACTACCATTGGAATTGCGTACATTATTACTTAAAAAAGTTTCTACTATTGTAATCCAATTCTGCACATTTTTAGGAAACTATGTGAAAAATCTCTACATAAAATTGAGCTTGAAAAAATTCATGAGAGGTTTTTATTGACACTTTGTGAAATGGAGATGACCTTTCCTCCGTCGTTTTTTATTGTCATGATGCATTTAACTGTGCATTTGGTTGAGGAAGCTAAATTAGGAATCCCCATTCATTATCGATGGATGTATCCAATTGAGAGGTACTTTATTTATATGATTTTCAGTTAATTAAAAATTTTATGGAACTAAATTAATTGCATAATTATGTTTTTTTTATTTTACAGATATCTTGGGCATTTGAAATCATACATGAGAAATAAAGCTCAATAAGAAGGCCCTATTGCTGAATGATTTTTTTAAGAACATTATCTTACCATTTGTTCTAGATACTTGGAAGATATTGAGATAAGATTTAATTTAGTTGGAAATGTTGAAGACACATCTAATCAATCTCAAATTCATGGGAAACCAAAAATATTTCCTGCTTTTGGCTGATCAGTTGGGAGGACCTCAAATGTTACACTGACCAAAATGGAATTATTGCAGGCACATATATACGTTCTGCTAAATAGTGAAATTGTAGATCCATTTATTGATGATTTGAGGATACAAACAAAGAGACAAATGAGAGACCGAACACAAAATGAGAAAGATATAAACAAAGCTATTAATAAAGATCTTGTAGAATGGTTTGCACAAAGTATAAGTTCATATATATTAACATAAATATGAATATTAGGATGACACACATATTTTGTAATTCTAATAAATTATATTTCTTTTTTTATATCATGAATATCTATACTCCAGTATAGTTTTTAGAAGATTGGATGTTTCCTGCTTGAGGTCCTCTAAAACAAGTTAGAAAGTTCAACGCTTACAACTTGAATGGATTTAGATTTCATACAGACGATCAAGAAGAGGTTTTAAAACACTGAATATTGGTATATGTACATTTTATGAGGTGGGATAATATAGAAATCTGATAGATATTATTGAATTAAACTACCATAGTCATTTTTTAGTTGTTTTATTCAAATGAAATTGGGTCGATATTATTAGAGGTGTTAAAAGAGATTTCTTGTCATTTACTTCTGTGAACTTCTCTCACATGATGGATGTTGGTGATTGTGAACTACATGATCCATATATCTTATCATCGCAAGAAAAAATGGTATATTATGTGAATGATGTAGTGGAAAAAGGGTGGAGTGTAGTTACTCATGTAAAACAAAGAAAATTGTATGATATGGGTGATGAGGTGGAATATTTGATCTCTGACATTAAATCTCATCAACTACAAGAATTAGAATTTTTTTCTGACCATGATATTGAAAATATTAGTCTAGAAAGGATGAATGAAGTTGATAAAGTAATGGAACAGGAATCTGACATGATTGAAGGAGAAAATGATAGTATGTATAGTTAGTCATTCATTTAGTAACCACTTATATCATTTGTGCAATCATTCAACATCATTGTTATGTATATTTTGTTTATTAGTACTATGCATCTATTATATTTTTTAATTTTTTTCTATATATTTTTTAAATATATATATTGATCTTAATTTTATTTTATTAAATTATTTTAATGCCAAGAAGGAAGCAATACACTGTTTCATCAACCACTAAGACAGATGAAAATCTATTTATCTCCCTCGCTATGACATCTGAACCACCATATGCCTACTCCCCTACACCATCTCCCCCTACACCATCTCTCACACCCTCATTGAGCATCCCTTCAGAAGCTCAATCTTCACCTCCTGCTTTAGGAGCCTCAACAGTGGGTGAGTGGCGGACAACTTTTAGTTCTTCATGGGGATACTGGAGGGTAACTTTTACTGGTAAAATTTTTATATGAATAAATTTATTGCACTTTTTTATAATACATATTTGTTCATTAAATATGGAAATAGTGAAACTGTGGAGAAAAATATAAAAAGTTCATATGTATGAAATTTTACCATAGAGATTATCATTGTCCAGTTTTGATTCATATGGGGTCCATATGGATGACACCGCATTCTTACTTGGTAAGATTTTACGCCAGCTGGCCGTAGAGACCATTTCCATTCTTATTTCATATGATGATTGGAGATATATTCCTGCATGTTGGAAAAATGATGTTTTTGATTCACAAATAAAGGTAATTTTAATAAATTATGGTGTAGTTGAATGTCATGTTATTAAAAATTTCAAAATGAATTTCTGTGTACAAATGTTTTTCCACATTACGGTTATTGATGTCATAACATGAAATTGGATGTTGAAACATATTTGAAAAAATGGAAAGACTTTAAATAGATTTTTTGGGGTGATGTCTACTATACTTCTTGACCACCCAACATATGTATGAAAGCTACCCGATGGGGTAACCAAAGAGCAATGAAATGTTTTTGTTGAAAAACATCGTGATGACAAGCATATGGTATTTAAATATAAATTAAAATAATAATCTAAATTTAAATTTATACATTTATATGAAGAGGATATTCCAATGAACACATTACTATTAAATTTTATTTTATTTATTTTAGGATCTTTCAAGTAATAATGCATAAAACCTGGCTAAGCAGGCCATCCCTCACACTGCGGGGTCAAAGAGTTTTTATATAAGCCGATCTTAACTGGTAATATTTTCATTAGTTCAAATATTTATAAGAAAATATTATTTTATTAATTTATTTAATTTTTTATTTATGTTTTTTTAATGCAGTCACAATGTTTAGGGCACGAAGCATCCAGAACAAAAGTGTGGTTGAATGTTCACCAAAAATCTGATGGAAGTTTTGTTAATGATCCTACCAAACAAGTTGGGGAATGAACTCATTTTTCATTATAATAACTTATTATTATTTGTTACTATGTTAATATATATTGCTTATATTATTACTTCTATTTGATTTATAGGTAAAAAATTAAAGAACTGCGGGATGCCAATCCTGCACAGTCCTACTCAGTCTCCCTGGATGACTCGGTTGCTAAAGTCCCTGGGAAAAAGAATCCTAGTAGAGTGCATAGGATGGGTTTGGGACCCGTATCATCTAAGATATTTGGCCGGTCACTGGGGATTTCAGTTGCATCTACTACTGGTTTTAGTCAGTCTATAGCCAAAGATACTCAGAGAGAGATTGTTTTCAAAAAAACATAGTTCAAACCTAGGGGGCTCAGATATTCACTTTACAGAAAGCGTTAATTGATTTAAATCAGAAGATGACCGGCTCTTCCCCCGATGGTGTTTCATCGATGGGTGGTGAGTAGGTAAATAAAAAAAAATTCAAAATCATTTTGTTTGCAAACTTTTTTTGGTTTTATGTTTTAATTTAAATATACAACAATATTTAATTTTCAATATAATTTTCTTTCAGGTGGTAGTAGAAAGTAGAGATGGATGTAGAGAGGGTGACGAGCTTTGTTCATCATCAGACCATGATAAGTTGTTTTTTTGATATGTTGGACAAATATGGTAACACTAGGTTTGTATATGTATCATGTGTGGCACATTGTTTCCACCAAACATTTTAATGACCCATCATTTTCTTGATTTCATATGATTACTTTTAGGTGTTTTAATTATTTATGTTGTTTCCTTTTATGTCCTAATTTCTCAAGTGTGGTATGAACCATATATTTCAATTCTTTTTTGTCATGAATAATTTTTTATGATTCATTTTTTGTAAATTTATTAGGTTTCTTTCCCAAGGATGAATGATAAAAAACATATCCTATAGTAACAGGAATGAACCCATTTATAGTTCTTGGAAAAGGTCCTCTATAAAAGCTTTCTTGTGTATAGGAGGAGAAGGATGAAATTTATGGGAACTATTATGTGAGAAATAAATAAACAAATTTATGTGAATGAGGAAGGGTATCTCCTTTAGGGTATAACCAGTGTGATTTTAATTTTCACCAAGTCTTATTATAGGAGATCCCCACATCATAACATATATTGAAACATCATGAATTAATCCACATATAGTTTTTATATAATACCCCTAGGAATATTAGGCTCTTTCCGAGGGTAAGATTTATTTTTTTCATAACATAGGTTTATGCATAAAGAACCAGATACTAATTATCCTTTTGTAGAACTGGATAATATGTAGAGGAAGACAGGTCTAGCTCGGTAGACTACTCTAAGAAGTTTCAAGTCATACAAGATGGACCATGCATCACATAGTTTAACATCATGTGAAAATGACTAAAATAATATATAGTTTAAGGTAATATAGAAAATACCTTATTATATGAGGTTTAATGTAGTTTAAACTGATGTTTAAAATGAAATGAACTTGTCTTGATGCCAACCCCATGGATGGAAAACCAATGTGAATGAAGAAAACCAGTCACTAAGATAAAGTGGGGGTTTGATATCAGTTTCTTTGTTGGGTTTGAGATAGGAGATCTTGGAATCACTATCTATCCCATGAAAATAGGAATCAATATACACATAGTTCTTATAATTTTTGAAAAAATATGATGACCTTGAAATAGAATTGGGAAATAAATGGGAAACCAAAATAACTTGAATGAGTGAAATGGTATATACCCTTTATGAACTTCCCTTTGTGCATTATCAAGTCTTGGAGATGTTTAGGGAGAGTTTTTTTTTGTGATTTTGAGGTTTGAGGTAGTGTTTTATCCATTTGAAGGCCACCACGGCTTGTACAATGACTTGTCTAGATGTGAAGGAGGTATTTTTGTGTTGGGAGTGCTCTTGTGTAAAATTACATATATAACCATGACTTAGGGATGATATGGTGATATGCGGGTTTTCCTAGTGGTTTTCCTATAAACCATGAGAATAATGAAATTCTCCTGGGTGGGCATGGAATATTGGAGGACCACTTGTCCAAAATAGGAAGTCTAATCTCACCATATTGTAGCTTTGGGCATGGTACGAGTAAAATGGTTAGGAAATGGGAACTAGGTAATATATTCTATATATAGAAGAATATAAAAGAACCACTATGGCTTAGACCACTCCATGTTCTAAGATTTTCAAATATCATGATTTTGTATTTATTTGGTTAAATGGTACATATTATCTTAATAAATATAATGAACAATCTTAATTGAATTTTAAGGGGAAGGGAGAAATCACATGATTTTTACTTATTCTTGTTATTTATTCTTTTATGGCCACACATACTTGGTTTTCCAATTATGATTTATTTTGAGATTGGGTGTTGTTTTGGTTTTTATAAAAATTTATATATATGTTTTAATAACCTCACCACATATGAAAATGAATAAGAATATATATCAAACTATTAAATTGATTTCCCCTGCAATATTTTATTTTTTTGTGAGTACCCTTCATAAAGTTTTTGAAATTATGATAAAAACCCTTATTTAAACTAAATTATGCATGGGGGTTGTGATGTGTAATGGTCATGATGTGTGGTGGTGGTGATGTGGGGTGGTTTTGATGTGTGGTGGTTGCAATGTGTTGTGGTTATGATGTGTTATATGTTATATCAATTGGAATGGTTTTTTAGGGCATTGGTAATGAGACTATAGTATCAGCTGCATTTTTTTATAAATATGGCTTTTGCGGTGGTTTTAACCACTGCAAAATATATATAATATATTTAATTATGGTTTTAAATATCTATACAATTAAGTTAAATTAATATCCTTGGTAGTTAAAAACACCACTACAGAAAATAATTTTTCATCGGTTTTAACCCCCTCTCACAGTTTCATATTCCTTTATTATTCCATGGTAGTTTTTAAGGATTTAGTGGTGGTTATAACCGTAGAAAAAAATATCAATATCACCTTGAAAAATTTCCGCTAAATCCATAAAAACCACCACAGAATTCACCCACTATGATAGTTACCATAAACCACTACTAAATCAAGGAAAACCCTACATGATTTATCCTGACACACACTTTAGTGGTGGTTTTTGGAAACTGCCGCTCTTTCAAAAAAAAACGTTGTGAAATGGTCATTTTCCTATAGTGTATGTGCCCCCATATGTAGCCAAACTAAATTCATCTAAGAGTGAAAGGTTGAGAGGAAATAATCCAAATTATCTAAACATGGATTATAGTGATAGAATATATTGATCCATATTCGACATTCTATATCCAACTGGGTGTACAAGATCAGGATAAAACAAAGTCTCATAATCCTTTATCTCATGAAATCACCCAAACATATGGTAATGGTATATGTTCCACCATATTCATCCTAACCATAACCATATGTGTTTATTAGTTTAAAAGATAATATATTAATTCATACAGATCACCTTTGAATCTAGTATTTTGAAATTATGATTTACTCAATCCATTACAATACAATGTTCATATGGATTCTGTTAATCTGACATTACCATTTCTTAGTTTCAAAAATTTTCATAAACAGATATCTAAGACAGTACAAAAATTTACGGAATTGAAAATAATTTGATAGATTGATTTTTATTTTACTAATATAATAAATAATATAATAATATATAATTTGGAGTTTATATTTTTCTCATATAAAAAGGGCTACATGAATTTGAATATAGTATAAATAATTAATGATGGACACTCAAATTTAAGCGATTTCCTACTCCAATTCATTAATGTCCTGACATATCTCATCCAATGATTCAAATTTTATCTCATCATTAGGTTGAAAAACCCTTTCCCTTATAGAAACATCCACCATATCTTATTCATTTTCCTCAACCAGTTAGTGATATTCCATTGTTACTTCATTTATGGTGCCCAAATCTCAGTGAAGTAAGTAATCTAGGGCTCTTTATTCCATGAATTGATGTTACCACAACACTAACACCACCTCTTGTTATCAATATTCATAATTTACTACAGTTATGAGGCTTGTGGAGTGGGACATGGATTCAATGGTTGAAAGATTCAAATGGAGCCCCATCACATGATCTTTATCACCAACCACCTCCTTTAAACTAGTATAGAGTATGTGGAAATTTATATACCATGATTTTATTGAATATATAATTTATAATAATTTATTTCATTAACCCAGATTTATTTTTAATGGATAGTTTTATTAAAATATTTAATTAGAGTATGCATTTGAAAATTTCCTAGAAATTATAGTTTTACGCTTTTAATTTCAGTTTAGTATTTATCTTTTAAAATATAATTTCACATATTATTTTAATTATAAATATTATTTAAATATTATAAACTATTTTTGTTCATTATCATTTAGACCACTAGATATAGATCCTATGTTTGAGGGATGATTACATGCCTTGAATTCAATACAGATTTTAAATCGATAGCTTGGATCTTACTCCACTTTTTCAAACATAACTTATGCATCCATAAATGGAATAGGATGAAATTTTTATAGATATTATAATAATAAATTTAAAAAGTTTTATATAGCTATAGAAACTTATTTTTCACATGTTATTTTTTTCATAAAAACATGTGTAGTATATGCATGGAAATTCAATAAATTTTTCAGGCTAGAAATATTATCATTAATTATTTCACCATAAATCCTTTAAAATATTGTCAAAGAGTTTGAAAATTTTATGGAGTATGTGAAATACAAGAGAAAAAATATAAAACAAGAACACATTCCAATATTCCACCCTTAAAGTATCATAAAATTCAAGGAAATTTTGTACATTGAATCTGGATAGTCTTCCTGGAAAAAATATTTTCCTTAATCATCTAGCTATACCGTTTTAAATATGTGGAGAATGTATCTTTTATTTTGTGGGTTTACATGAAATATATAGTTGAAAATACTTTTATAAGAGAAAATTTTCTCATTATTTGGTTTAAGTTTCCAAAAAACATAAAATTTTAGATGGTATAATTGAAGAAAATGTTTTTCAACCCCATTACCTAAAAATATGTTTCTCCTCTTCCATGTTTAAGAGAATTAATTCATAAAATAAAAATCATTTAATTTTTCTTCAATTTAATTTCATCAAATAAATATTATTATTATTTTATTTTACTTATTTGTTTTGGATAACAAGAGTTGACATTGGATCAAATATTTCTCATTGAATCAAATGCTTAAAAAAGCACCCCTTCAATGACTCATCCACCCATGAAAGCATAATTTATTTGTAATAAATATAACTATAACATAATCAATTAATGTTTTAATCCATGAATATAATTAAATTAATTATAGTATTTTCAATTAATTTAATCTTAAAAATAAAAATTAAGAAACTCAAATTATGAACACTTAATATATAAGGTTGATCTTGGGTAAATGATGAGAGAAAACTTAAATTATTAAATCCAACAAAGTGGGATAGAATTTTAGGGTTAAATCATAATCCTAATAATCAATTAATTTAAATTTTTAGTCTTTATGTTTTTTACTAATTTTTTATTGACCACAAGGTTATGTATGGAATGATTATCAAATTAAGTTTCCATGATTTCATGTTCTAATGTTAACCAGGGGTTCAAATGATTCTATTTTTTTCATTACAATTTAAAAAGGGTTTGGTGGTTAAAAAATCAAAAGATAAAAATTTAATGATTAAAATCATTTGAGATAATTAAAAATAATTAATTTTTATGTTGTGTTAGACCGGTTGAGATTTTAGAAAATAATAATTCTAAAACAAAAAGAACTCTTCTTCATCTATTTATTTTTTCCTTATCATCCCTAAATTCATGGTTTTCATTCAATTATTAATTAATTTATGTCCAAAATGACCCCACAAATCCACTTTTCCATATAATTCATTTTTTCACCTCTTTTAATTTTAATTAATCAAATTATAGTTTAATTAACTTCCTCCTCAAGAGAGACGAACTAGGTCATCCATTGTGCTTCACTTCATAATTTTTTTGAGAGCACGCATGATAGTGATCATTAGTAATCATATCCACCATATCCTAAAACAATGAAATTATGTTGAAGGTGGTGTAGTTGGACTCCAATCTCCCAAAGGGGGGGTTTCATCTACCATCCTTGGAAATTTTCTACATACCCATTCCACATCCTCTATTAGAGTGAGGAATACTCTAGGTATGAGTGAAAACCATTATAGGGTTTGATATGTAGTCTGGAACCAAGTTACTTATAGAGGGTCTATCCTCAATACCCCCTAATTGAGTTAGTATTGGATTAGTTAGAACTCTTAAGACTTACTCTAATTGAGGCACTGAAGTAGTGACACCTTGAGCTTCCATATTCTATGGTGATTCTATTAGAATAGAAATTCCAAGTATGTTATCCAACATAAATAAGAAATTAAATTACAATAAGTGTGAATACCCACATTTATTATCTATATTGCTGACCTCCTTGACCATTTCTACCATTCTAAAAGATGTAATGAGATGATCTTCCTACATTGTTCTATCCTCCATTAGATCCATGGTCTTAGAGGGTTCCTCTAGAACAAGAATTTATAGAACAAAACTTGAAGGGATTCACATGTGAAATAACATAAATTATCTCAACCTACAAAAAAAGTGAAAGACTGAGGATAAATCACTCTCTTGTAGAGATTAATCAAAGGTAGTAAACTCTAGTTAAAGGTGATTATCCATGTACTAAATATACATAATGTACTACACTATCTTTTAATGAGGTTAAATATTGATCAATACATTTAGTTCCATATTCAAATATAACATTTCTTAGCTTTTACTATTTTCTACTTTCATTGGAGTTCCTTAAAGGTGAACACAATCCACAAATTTCATCCCAAAATATGAATATTTAAAATAATTAATAAATAATCCTAAACCAATATTAGGAAATAACAGTTAGATATATAATTTACTTACCCATCATAGGTGGATTCAAAGCTCCCAAAAACTTTTTTGATCCTACCTATGGATCACTTTAGAAGAAATTTCCATAGGAAGAATTACATGAGGTGACATTAGGAATATCCTATAGGATTGGATTCCACCACTAAGAGGTGTTCCATTGGGGCATGCTAACATTCTTCTTCAACCCTATTTTTTGAGAAATAGATCATGCCAATTTCTATTCTGTTGGATGAATACTACGGGACAAGATAAATGATTAATCCCCTCTAAAATCCTACAAAGGACCTATATGTAATTATGAAAATGATGATAACATATTAATCTTGAGTAGAAATTATTTTAACTCTTCCAAGGGAGAAATATGAAAAAAATTATCTATTATTGGGATCCATTCCTCCAGATGGATCACAACATTTCCTCCTTCATTATCATTAACCTCATCGATACTCATACCAAGATACATTAGACTAAGCACTCGACTTGAGTATAATTTTCTTATTTATGTGAGTAAATTTCAACTTTAATTTCATCGATATGGGTGTTATGACCAAGTTGAAAATGAAAGTGTTTGTTTTTAAAGTATGTGTTTTTGTTGTTAAGGAATGTCTTTAATGAAATAAAATTAACTGACTTTTTATTTGGTGAAAATCATTTTTATGGTTGTTTTCAAAAGAATCAGTCTCATTTTCCCATCATGGTGGGAGAAATTTTGTTTGGAAGAAATGGTTCTAATCTGACTCAATATGGGTCCATTATGTTAAAGATCATATTGAGGAATTGATATTTATTTGAAATAATAAAATTGGTTGCATAGAGAATGTATCTTACTAGAAGTAAATAGTCATCAGATTCACTATGAATTTAGTGTAAAATAAGTGGCTGTTTTATGGAGAATTTGAGTGTCTATAACTATGATTAAACCATTGTGAAAATGATTTATTGATTTTTACTTCACTTAGATCATAAGTTGATTGAATAACTTATGATGCAAGACTGATGGAAGTGAAGAGAAAATTGGTATTCCTTTTAATACCTGGATTTATAGTATCTAAGTGGAAGAGTAGAAAAACTAGATTATACCAACTAAAAAGGAATATTACTCATTACAATCATACTCATGAATTGTAGCATCTGATCATCCATCGTATGCATAAGAAAACATTCATACCCATGATGACTCTACTCAGGGTTAGGAAGAACGTTTTTTACCCAGAAAAAATTTATTCAGAATTACTGTATCTAGAATGATCATACCAGAAACATTCATATCTAGGCCAATCATACTCGGAAAAGATTGTACTGGGTATGAGAAGAAAAGAAAGACGTTTGGATGAATTAAAAGTTACAATACCATCTAATTGAAGTATGAATATGTTGAAGCTATTCTCAAAAGAATTTAATGTCATGAAGGAATTCATGATACAAGAAAATGTTTGTGAATAATGTATGATGGTGAAGATGAGATAAGGTCAATGGAAATTGTTATTACAAATCAACAATGTAGTCAACCAATCAAAAAAGGTTGAATTACTTTGTAGATTTTATTTGGTTCAAGAGTATTTATAACAAAGTTGAATTATTTTCAACTGGGTCAAGAGAAGAAGTGTAGAGGTAAAAGTGGTTTGAAAGGATATATTGATAAATGAATTGTCAAGGGGAAGAATGAAATTCAAAAGAATGATTGTATTCATCATTTCGTGCGGTATCCATTTATTCATTCATTTATGTATTCAGTTGATTCAGATAATTGTATTGAAGAAATCAGATTTAAGAAATTAGACTAATTAATTGAAATCAAACTAGAAATTGAAATGAATGTCTGAAGAATAATTGAAGTTTGTAGAATAATTGAGAAGCTTCAAAAAGAGATGATAAAGTCAAAATGTACCATAGATTTTAGGGGAAATTGAGATTAGGGTGATTTTGATTAAGCATGTTTTTTGGGATTCCCACCAAATCAACTGACGGGTCACCTATAAATGTAAAAAGTACATTTTATTTTTCTGATGAGTAATATACTATTAATGGGATAGAAGCTCTGAGTTTAAGAGAGAGAAATAAATATTCGTAATCACTTGTGTTGAAGAAGATTTGTTGGATTGGAGTGAAAGGAGAAGAGATAAGATCCCAATGTTTTATTTAGCTAATCATTATACTCAATGATAATAATACTCTGCTGATTAACATACTTAGATTGTCAATTGTATTTGGATGATCATCATATCAAACTGGATAATTGGATTTGAGATTTTCATACTAAAATTTCTGGACTAAGGAAGAATCATAGAGGGATAATCATACTGGGTTTTTACATAATCATAACTAAAGTGGTTCTGATTCATCTTTATGGAATTATATCAAAGTCCTATTTTTCATACTGAGGAGGATCATACTTAGAAAAATGAAATCAAGTAGAATCATACTCCGTGGAATCAGAATAGGAAAATCAGAATGGGAAAATCAGTCTTGGTTTTTTCCTCAACAAAGTCCAGGAAGTTCTTTCCTTCGTCTAGGAAATAAATTTAACTAGTTTTTTCAATTGAATATTTTTTATATTTGAAAATAATTACAGGTAACATGAGATGTTAACTAAAATTTTCATTACACTATTTGTTCTAATAGGGTGCACACGCAGTATTGGAATTGTTTACATAGTTCTATATGAGTGAAAGGGTATATCCTATTAATTATAATAGAATGATTTATTTCTAGTGGATTGTGTGGTATTGGATCACATGAAAACCTTACCAAGTACTTAGATATTTTAATTGAGTAAGGAAACTTTCAAATACTAATGTTAATTTGGATTTGTGGTTGAATTTTTTTTAGTGGGGAATTAAATGTTTTATAGGAGGAAAAGGTTGTTTCAAGGCAAAACCAAATAAAAAGATTCACTAATTCACCCCCCTCACAGAGATACAATCATCCTAAATGGGAACTTTCGAGCACTGTTAGAGGGTAGGTGGCCTTCACTTATTCTTTACTGATTAATAATTTGAATTGTGTGAAATGTAAAGGTATTTCGGTCTTCGATGAAAAGAATTATCATTTCTGGAAAGATATAATGTTGTCATATCTTATGTCTATTGGATATGATTTCTTGAACCTGTAAAAAATATTTTACTCTAGTTGATTTTAAAACTCCTCTTACATCTGTTGATAAGAAGACTCTTGAGAATGATGGAAGGTCTAATAATTCTATATTATCATCACATTCTGATGGTGTATTCTTAATAGAGAAAAATTATCCCATAACCAAAGTTATATGGTATAAATTTTAAAACACATATAAAGGTAAAAAATAGAATAATGAAAAATTTAAAAATATGGAGATTTAAATATGAAGATTTGAAAATGGGTGATCCTGAATCTATTAGGGACTTCTTTACTAGGGAAAATGACATTGTGAGTACTATCAGACGTATTAGTGAAAATTTAGATGATTCCATAGTAGTTGAAAATATTCTGAGAATCCCTCCAGACATGTTTGATGCAAAACTTTATTCATTAGAAGACAAAGATCCTCAAACATTATCTCTTGATGATTTGTATAGTACTATAATTAGTTATGGAATGAGAAGGGAGAAAGAGATGAAGAGGAAAACAATGGTTCATAGAGAAATGAATTTCAATGTTGTGAAGAAATAAAACTCAAATAATATTTTTATTAAAGATAAAGCTGGAGAATATAATTCTAAATATGAGGTATGTAAAAATTTTCACAATATTTTATCATTGTTTTCTAAAAATGTGAAAATAGGTATGTAGAAATACAAAGGGAAACTTCCCTAGAAATGTTTTTAATGTGGAGTCATTGGAAACATTGCATCCAATTTTCATCAAAGAATAAATAAATAGGATAGTGAGGAATAATATATAGAGATAATACCATCATGGAAGAAATAGGATAACAAAATAAAATTGTATTCGACAAGGAATGATAAGAAATTATTCAACTCCAAAAGTAGAATAATCTTATCTAAAGATGAAGAAGAAGAAGGTAGTGATGCTGAATCCAAAATATAAGTTGAGTATGGTATTGAAAACAATTTTATTTAAATAGTTAATGACGAATAATTAAGAATCTTTAGTGATGAGGAATAAGAAAATCAACTTGAACATCATTTGAAATAAGAGTTGAAAGACTTTTTGAGAAATATTATAAGGCTTGAAAATCAAAAAAAAAGTTTGAAGGAGAATGTTCTTTATCAAGAAATAAATAATTTATTCCTAATGAGAATTTAATGTTGGTAAAATATATTGATGATTTTAAGAAATATCTTGAATAATAAAAGAATCCTAATGAACATCTGGAGGAGAAGATGAAAGAAAAAAAAGAATATTTGAAACTTGTCCAACCAAAAAAAAATAATGATAAAAAGAAAAGTACAAGTTTCAAAAACTCTACCACTGAACTTAGTGAAAGTTCATAAAAGGATTAACATAATAAGGATAAACAAAATATACCTTCAATGGTTTATATTAATGTTGAAATTTTTTTTTCAAAAGAAGAAAGATGGGAAAGTCATTTATGTGGCCAAGACCAACAATGTCAAGAATCAAAAAGTCTCAAAGAACCCTGGATCTAATTTTTTTGAAACAATATGAGTCTAGAATTTTTTTAAATACTTCTTGTTCTGATAAAGAAAAAAAATAAAAGGAATACCCTGATTGATAATAGATCGATTTTTGGATCAAAAAAGAAAGAGAAGAATGTGGCTGAGAAACATATTCACAGCTCTAATCAATGTGGAAGTTTAAACGGAAAATAATCCTTATTTGGATATAGCTAGTATTTTGGTGGAATCAAACATACAAAAAATATTTGATGGTTTAACAAAAAATATTACTTTAATTCTACATGTTATTAAAGTTAGAGGTTGAGGGGGGTTCAATTCCCTCAAAATAATAATTCTATGAGGATTGTTTTGAACAAACCTAAAAATATTAGAGTAAAGATTAAAAATAGGATCCAACCCCTAGAAACTATTTTTGAAATATTTGAACAGCCTGTACATGTTGAAAAAGGATTCCTTATTTGTTTACCAGAACTACAAAATATTCTTAAAAATTCTCAAAAGATAAAGATGAAGATGAAAAAGGAAGAATAAAATGATCTTGTTTTTAAACTACTTTGAAAGCTACAAAAGGAGAAAAAACTTGAATTCTTGATAATGGGTGTCCTTATCATATTATAGGAAATTTGAAATTATTGAAGAATGTGAATGTATTTAAAGAAAGAATAGTGAAATTTGGAAATTATTAATCCCTAAGAATCAAAGGTGGTGGATCAACCTTCATTGTAAATGAAAAGTTGAAATCCAAGAAAACTTTGTATATTGATGGGATGAAACAAAATTTATTAAGTGTTTCAAATTTTTTTGATGAGGTTAAAAATTAATCTTCATAAAATATGCATTTGTTGTGAAAAGTGAATAATATTGAAAGATTACTAACAGAGGCCAACATACAAATTAAAATTTGTTTCAGATTGGAGTAATACAAAGTTATTGTTACATGAGTATGGTGGAAGATAATTAATTGTGACATAAAAGTCTGGGATATATGTGACAAAGAAACATGATCAAGTAATCAAAGTGACATAGGGTCCAAGACATTTATGATTTTCTAAGAAGAAGAGATTAATGTTTCACTATTTTTCAAAATGGAAATATTGTAAATTCTATTCATAAGAACATTGAGATTTTTTCAAAACAACCCATGGAGATGATTCATTCTGATATTTTCAAGCCAAAGATTAAAAAATAAAAAAATGAAGATAAGTACTTCATTAGTTTCATTTATAATTTTACTTAAATTTATTGTGTTTTTGTATATGAAACATAAATCAGCTTCCGTGAAAATGTTTAAATGTTTGAGAAGGATAGATGGGAAGGAATATGAGTATTCAGTGAGGAAGTTGAGAATAGACAATGGTGGTGAATATATAAGTGAATAATTGGAATGTTATCTCTATAATTAGAGAATTTATAATGATTATAGTACCTCATACACTCCTCAACAAAATGGAGTTGCTAAAATAAACAATAGATGTTTGGTGGAAATAATATTAACTATATTATGTAAATATGGACTTCCTCATTACTTTTGGTAGAAATCCATGAGTAATTCTATTTATTTCTTGAACCATTGTTTATATAGGCATATATTAGATATTACTCCATATGATTTTTTTATTTAAAAACTCTTTTTTTGAAATACGTAAGTGTTTTAGAGAGTTTATGTATTATAAATAAGAAAGGTGGAAAACTATGGAAAGTTTGAGAAGAAAGGTGAATATGGAATCATTATTGTCTTTGTTGTAGAAGGAATAAGATTTAGATGTTTCAATAAATCAACTAGAATAATTATTGATTCAGTTGATGTGAAAGTGGTTGAAAAGGAAAAGGAAGATAAACATTCCCAGGAAGATGAGCAAAACGAGAAATATTATTTTAAAAACAATTCTGATAAAGATACATAAAATTTTATTCCTCGTCAAAAAGAAGGATCAGACATAGATATTTGTAGTGATGAGGAAGATACTCGAAAACCTCATCCTAGGTTTAAGAAACAAGTGGAATTTCAAAATATAATTGGTGATCAATATTAGAAGGTACAAACAAGAAGAACAACACATGAAATTACACATACTTATTTGTGTTCAAAAGTGGAGCTAAATGCTATGAAAGAATCTTCTGAGTATCCAGAATGGGTTCAGGGAATGAATTAATATTTATATTAGATATAAAATAATGATACATGCGAACTCGTACGGAAGCTTGTAAAAAAACATTATTGGCACAAAGTGGGGGTTTTTGAACAATCTTATTGAATAAGGTGAATTAATAATAAAAAAGAAATATTTGTGTGAAAAGGGTATTCAAAAATTAAAGGTATTGATTTTGATGATAACTTTTCTCTAATGGAAAGACTTTAAACAATCCAAATTTTTCTTTCTATTTCTGCATAATAAGGCTACAAGATCATTCAAATGAAATTTAAATTCGAATTCCTAAATGGTGATCCTAAATGGGAAGTTTATATTGAACATAATTGTGGCTTTTCTATTGGAAATGATGAAGGTTATGTGTTAAAATTGGATAAATCCTTTTATGGTATATAACAATCTAAAAGGGAATGGTATTCCAAATTAGATACATGCTTAAGGAAGATGAGATTTATGAAAGTAAGGGTGGATAAAAATATCAACATAAAATAAATTAAAGAGTGTTCCTTCATAATAATTTTTTTATGTTGATGACATTATCATTTTTGGTAACGATGAAAGTAGTTGTGAAAGGTTTTCTAAAGAAATGAAAAATGTATTTGAAATGTCCATGATGGGGAAAATAAAATACTCTCATGGTTTAAAAATATATCAAAGGAAGAAATACATTTTTCTTTCTCATAAAAAGTATGATAAGGAACTCCTTAATAGGTTTGGTAAGGAAACTCAAAACCTGTTTCCACACCAATACCAGTGGGAAAAATGTTGTCAAAAGATAGAAAAGGAAAAGAATTTGATCAAAAAGAGTTTCAAAAGTTAATAAATTTTTTTTTGTATTTGATTGCCTCAAGAACCATCATTGTTTATGTTTCTACATTATGTGTAATATTTTAGAGTGCTCCAAAATAATCACATTTAATTTTTGTAAAAATAATTCTCAGATACATCAAAGGAACAATAGAATTCAGAATTGGGTATGAAAACTCAAATTGTATTAAAATTTTTGGGTATTCATATGCTGATTTGTCATGAAATGTTGATGATATAAGATCCATATCTAGGGGAGTAATATTTCTAGTAAATAATTTTTTTAGTTGGCAGTAAATGAAATATAATTTAGTACCTCTATATATGGACAAAGATGAGTATGTTTCTTCCACCGAATCCACTAATCAACTTACGTGGATGAAAACTGAATTTGAAAGATTTACTTGTTGAAGTGATGTTACCCTTGCTCTTGGGTTGTGATAATCAAAGTACAATCAATCTCACTGTGAATCCAATTAAAAATTCAGGTTTAAATCATACTTATATTAAATATAATTTCATTAAAAAGAATTTAGAGAATAATGAATTGAAGATGGACTATGTTCCAACATCGTAACATGTTGCTAAAAAATTCAAAAAACCTCTACTAAAGGAATCATCTTATAAATTGAGGCTGAACATGGTTGTACAACATCTTTCTCTTAAAGGTTGAGGTATGTGTTTTTCCCCTCTTTTATCTTATATTTAGATAGTTTCTTCGTGGGTAGAATTGAATTATTTCCTAAATATATCCTTAAAATCCATGTAAAAAGGGGGAGTTGAGGGTAGGCTATTAATTTAGAATTATTTTGTGAGTAAAATATTATAACTCTTTATTGGAGTTTTTATAGGAAAATAAATTGTTCTGTATTCTATGGAAGATGAATAAAATATGAGGCTGAAGAGGAGCATCAAAAGGAAAAAGAAAAAGTATATCATAATCGTTAATTTTTCACACCATGGTTTTGCTGTTAATTATTCTTGATTACTATAGTGAGTTAGATCATGTAGGCTTATAATTATTGAGAAGTAATCCATTTCGTAAGGATAAAAAGTTCAGTGATATATTAAACTTGGTTGAAAAGAAAATACAAAGGGGGATATTGTTATGAGCAAGATGAAAGGAAGGTGTTTGTTTTGAAATGTTGTTTTTTGTTGTCAAGGAATGTTTTTGAAGAAAGAAAATCACCTCACATTGTATTTGTTGAAAGTAATATTGACGGTTGTTTTCAAAAGAGTCAGATTCATTTTTTTCCATTGTAATGGGAAAAAAGATATTCGGGAGAAAGGATTTTGATCAGACTTACCTTGGGTCCTGTATTTAAAAATATCATAATGAGGAATTAATCAATATCTGGAATGATAGAATCAGTCACATGGAGAATGTATCTTGCTCATAGTAAATGGTCATCATATTCACTCAGAATTCGGTGTAAAATAAGTTGTTATTTTTTTGGAGAAACATAGTCCCAATGACTATGATTAAACAAATGTGACGATGATGTTCTGATTTTTATTCCACATAGATCATAAGTTGATAGAAGGAATTATGATAGAAGAATTATGGGAGAAAAAGGAAAAGAGGTATTGAAAATCATACCCTAATTGATCATATTTGAGTGGAAGAGAAAAAATAGAAGCTTCCAATTGAAAATGAATTATAATCACGAAAATTGTACTCAGGCACTGTAGCATCTGAACATCCATCATATTCATAAGAAAAATTTTGTACCTAGGATGATAGTACTCATAGTCAAGAAGAAAAATTTCATACCAAATATGATCTTATTTAGAATGATCATATCTAGAATGATCATACCCTAATAAAATTATATCTAGGCCAATCATACACAGAAAAGATCGTACTCAGGTTGAGAAGAAAAAAATATGTTGGGATGAATGGAAAGTTATGATACTTTCCAATTTATGTCTGACAATTAATAAACTGTTATGAAATGAATTTTTATTCATGTAGGAAGTAATTATACAAGAATAAAATATTTAATAAAGGAAGTTAGTGAATATGAGATGAGGTTGATGAATTTTTTTATAACAAATCAACAATGTAGTCAACCATTAAAAAAGTTTTGAATTACATTGTAGGTTTCATTTGTGTCATGAACCTTTGTATCAGAGTTGAATTATTTTCAACTGGGTTAAGGGAAGAATAGAAGAGGTAAAAGTGGTTTGAAAGTATATATTTTTGAATGAATTTTCAAGGGGAATGTTGACAGTCAAAAGAATGATTGTATTCAACATTCAGTGTTGTATCCATTTCTTCATACATTTATATATTCAATTGATACAGAGCATTGTATTAAAGAAATTAGATTTATAAAATTGTACTCATGATTTAAATCATACTAGAAATTGAAATGATATTATGTATAATATTTAAAGTTTTTATAATAATATAGAATATTTAGGAAGAGTTGAGGAAGTCAAAATGCACTCGATATTTTAGGGGAAATTGAGATTGGGGTGAATTTGATTAAACATGATTTTTTTGTGATTTCCTCTAAAGGCACACAAGGTTCACTTATAAAAGTAGAAAAGTAAATTGTACTTTTCTGATGAATGATGAACTATTAATGAGATAGAATCTTCAAATTTAATAGAGAGAAAGAGATTTCTGTAATCACTTGTGTTGATGTAGTTTTGACAGATTGAAGTGAAAGGAGAAGAAATAAGATCACACTGTTTTATTTAACTGATCATCGTACTTAGTGATAATCACACTTATCTGATTACGATACTCATATTATCAATTTTACTCGAATGATCGGCATATAATACTTGATAATTGGATTTTAGATTTTCATATTAAAATTTTTGGATTGAGGAAGAATCATGCAAGGAAAATTGTACTAAGTTCATCAATTCTCTTAACTGATGTGGTTCTGATTATTCTTTACCATCTTATATCAATTTCATATTTTCCATACCAAGGAGAATCATACTTAAAATAATGATATCAAGAATAATCGTACTTAGAGGAATCAGATTGGGAAAACCAGACTCGGAAAATCAGACTCGGAAAATCAGACTTGGTTTTTTCCTAAAAATGTCAAAGAAGTTCTTACTTTATTTTGAGTAAGAAATTAATTTTTTTTCAATTGAATAAATTTTTGGATTTAAAAAGAAGCACAAGTAACATGAGTTGTTGTATAAATTTTATAGTACCCTATATGGTCTAAGAGGTGGAACATTCAGTATGAAATTGTTTACATAGTGCTACATTAGTGAAATGGTATATCCTACTCATTTTAATACCCAGATTGGTTTCTAGTGGATTGTGTTGTATTATATTACTTCCAAACTATACCAAGGACGTAGTTATTCTTATTGAATAGGGAATCTTGTAAATACTTGTGATCCTTTGGATGTGTGGTTGAATTGTTTTCAGTAGGGAACTGAATCATTAATTAGAAGAAAATATTGTTTCAAGGACTCATAAAATAAAAGAGATCACTGATTCAATACCTCTCCATATTAGTGATACAATCATCATGACTGGTCACTATCAGTGGGATTCAAATTATTCTATTTAAATATCATAGGAGATGCTGATGATGAGGTTCCCTGAACCCACACTTCCAAATATGGTGCTAGAAAAACATTACTAGAATATTGATTTGATATAATTTTTGATAATACAAGATAAAAATACACATATTTCACAACATAAACATTATATATCATAATAATATTTCAATCTAATGAATATAACTATTAATTTCTTTGAGGTCTAGCTACACATGCAATTTATTTTACAATACTGGTGAAAATTTCTCCAAATGGAACCACATTATACCCCCTTCTATAATGTTAATATGTTATACTTATATTTAGGACATGTGGAATTGAATCATAAGAAATGGGTGTTCAAAAATACTCAGTATGAAAAAAATTTCAACATATCATCTTGGGATAGATCCTAAGAAAATGATAAAACCTAATTATGGAATAACTATCTTATTAAAAATAACATGGAATAATAAGAATTTTTCATAAGTCATCATAGAAGTTCCTGAAATCTAAAATGTACAAAGAGTGACCATGACATATGATTGAAAATTTTAATAAAAGAATGATATCTATTGATACTTAAAATATGTGCAATAAAGACATAATGCTGAAAAATTATAGCCATAGGTGTAGTTCAATTCATAGGCTTCTATTTGACTATTTTTAGATCCCAAACATGAAAATAAATAAGGATTTATGGAAATTCATATTTAAACTTATGAAAATAGCCAACATAGGCAATTCTGGAACAAGGTATGGAATTGTGCGCTATTTTATGGTATTGTGTACAACTCCTTAAAAGTTTTGCAACAAATTTTAAAAAAAAGGTGACATAAAAAATTGAATCTTAATGCATGAATGGGATATTATATAAAATAACTAATGTATTTTTCAAGTAACTACATGTTTACATGATGCAACCAAAGTTTTGAAACCCAACCAAAGTTTCATAACACATTTAAAATGAAAATGAACATGGAATCGACCCCAAATTTTTTTAGACATAACCTCTTGGATTTTTTTTTTTGAATCCCTAGACATGCATAAATGGGGGTTTCATTGACCATGCAACCCAAAAATCCCAAACATCCACAAAATTACATCGTGAAGTCCTTTAATTCATGAAATTAATATTAACACATTTTTACTCAACTTTATCCATGGGGAAAAAATTCACACAAAGTTTAAAATTTTATGAAACTTCATTTGGACACACCAACAATGTCTTGAAATATAATTTTTTTTAAAATAATTATTTCAAGACACAAATCATGTAAATTTTTTTTTGCACAACAACAATGTTTTGTGAGATAATGAAATGTATCATAAAATAGTGCAATTTTTCATGAAATAGTGAATAATTTCATGAAATAGTGTTTTTAGATGTTTTCTCACTGGTCCATATTGTGGGAGATACCCCCCACACCCCCAATATAGACATTTGTTGAGATAAAGTCTTGAGTATCTAGGCTATTCGCATCACTACCATCACAGACCCCAAAAAAAATAAAGCACCACAATAATTTTAGACCATGTCATGAATATTTTTGGTTATGAAATCTATAAAACTAACATCTAACCATGATGGTTCCATTGCTAGATTCACTCCATTGAACTCCATAAAACACCATGATTGTATATATTACTCTTGGTCCCATCTTTCCCCAAGAGTAAAGATACTGCTTTCGGTTTTCTCAAATATCCAGAGTTGAAATACTCCTCATGGTATTTCCAAAATCCCCTCTCTAGAACTATATGCTAGGTTGAACCAAAAAGGGATTCTTCGGTGTAAGTCCCACAAAATCCATTTTATGCATCTTCCACCAAGAATTTAACACTGAATGGAATTAAAGTGTATTATATCCTTTGTGAAGTTCATAAAATTCCTTATTTTAAAACCATGAGATCCATTTTTTTAGAATAATATTCCTTATGTGATGATCATGCTATAAACCCATAGTCCCCACTGTATGACTCTATATATCACAATACATCGGTCCTGGATAAACGAACATAAAAGAAACATATTATAGTCCAGGATTCATGACCTTAAATTTCACTAAAATGGTCTTTGTCACATGACTATAAATGGTAATTTATGTCCCATTAAGTGGCATCAAAATATTTGGGTTCTGATTCCCTTCATGGGGATACATAAGATGCCCTTTTATTAAGACCAATCCCAATCGTTTAGAATATTCCACCAACATGGATGGAGAAAAACTGTATGTTTCATACCCTCTAGGTCTCCTATTTAGGTTTATGCCACAATCATATTCCCTAACCCATCCTTCATTTGAGATTCCCTCATGAACCCACATAAGGAATAAATAATGAAAAAACCTAGTGTGCAAGCCCCATGTGTATCCCTACCGCTCACAAGTGGCCCCTATGGGCATCCTCCTTAGGTGTGTTCCCAATTCATATTCCTCAACCCATTAGCGGGTTGAGATTCCCTCATGACCTGACATGAGGAAGAAAGAATATGATTCTCAATACGTAATTCCCCATAGATAATGTCCTCGGTACATGACATTAAAATGTGTAACATGACATCATCAACAAATGATGTTAAATTGAGAATTACCCTATTTTATGAGAATATGATTTTTTGAGTGAAAAATCCAAGACACCCTAAGCGATGAACCGAGGATTCCTTGCATTAGATAACACACGTAGTGAGAATGAGATCTTCTCCACTGTACTAGGAATAACACTCACATAAGACCCACACATATCACCAATTCTCCTTATAAACACATGGGAAACACACTCAAATAATCCCCACACATACCATCACTACTCCGTATATTCATCCATGCATAATAATAGCATAATACCCACAAATAACATTGCAACTTCTTATAATAACCCATGAAGGACACTCATGCCAGCCCCGTACATACCTTTATTTCTCCTTAACTTCACCACGATAGATTTATAGGTATAACCTAACTACTTTTGATCCCCAAGAATTTAAAATTCATAACAACATAATCCTAGTTATATTATGCTTAATGGAGAAATGAAATAATCAAAATGAGACATAAAACTATAGCCTCACCCTTTGTGATAAGCATGGGATTCCCAATGTGATTCTCCTAGGATGCCTCAAGTGATAAGCATGAAATTCCACATGTGATGAGCATAAGATGAATCCCCCATCTTCTAGGTGGATTTTATGTATAATACCCACACTATTCCTTAAAATCTCCCCTTCTATGAGACATGAATATTTACAACATGACATTAAAATACAAGGTATAGTTTTATATAATGACATTAAACTATGTAATCAAACTACATGGGTTTTGATTATAGCTTCTTAAAAGGGTATATATGATGCTTCTATATGGTTAAATCCAAATATACAAACAAACCTATATCCAATTAATGGGTTACAATCTAGTGTTGAAATTATCATCTCCAAAATAATATTCTCTATCCCATCTCACCTCCCCCTTGGGAAATAGTAACTCCGAACCCTTATCGACTTTTTTGAGTACATAGAACCTCCCAGAAATCCAAATTCTCCCTATATTTTAGATTATCCATGGGATGCTAACATTTTCTCTTACTAGTACCCAATGAGTGTGTGTGGAAAGTATACATCTGCTGTACTTTAAATCTATGATTATTCCATACTGTAATTTAAATCATGAGTACATTCACTCGACTATAAACTTATTCTTAGACTAGTATATTATGAGTGTATTGGGAGCCCCCCACTGAACTATAAATCCATGAGCACCTTCACTTGGATATAAACATGCGAATTATCATTACGAATTATAATTCAATCCCAAGTTGGTGATCCTAGTGTTCCTTCAGTGATGATCTAAGATCGTATGTGACGATCATATAACTTCTTATACCTCTTTTAGGTGTCAAGCCTGAGATTCAGATCATGTGTAGATCGTAATATGCCTTATATGGTAGGAATAAGAATCCCATATGTGATGAGTATAGTATCTCTTACCCATCTACGCAAGTAACAATATAAGGACTCTACCAAGTGTGATGAGAATGATATGCCTTATGCGAAAATATAAGAACCCCTGAAGTGATGAGAATATAATCTCTCCAACCTTTCCTTAGGTGATGAATCTATGTTCTTACCCAGTTTGATGAGCATAATATGACTTAGATGAAGGTCGGAGGAGGATTTATGTGATGATTATAATTTTCTTAGTGTAATTAGTGGAATATTCCCCACACGATGAATGTGATAAAGCTAGTGTGATGAGTATAGGATGCCTGAGGTGATGATCCTTGGATACCTTATACACTATGAATAAGTTTCCCCATAGAGATAATTCGATGCATTGTGTTTTTTACATGATACTCTTTAGGTCATGATCATAAGGTTCCATCACAACCTCAAATGAGGAATACTATTACATATTCAACAAAAAATCCCAATGTGATCATCATATCCTACTATAGGTATCATACCTACCAAGATATAAATTAAATTGTGTCCACTAGAAGACGACAACAAGATCAATATTTATAATCATGCCTTAAATTTATTAGGGAGATGTAGAATAGGAAATGGAATCCAAGGAGGAATCTATAGATGGAAGAGAAAAAAAAAATACTATCATCAGATTATGATCAAGAAAATAACATCATCAATCATGGTGGTGAAGGTTCCCAGCTTTACAAAGTATAAAGGAGGAGCATGGAGATAGAAACCAGTCCAAAGAGATAGATTCTAGCATAAGAGAACACCCCTATGAACGAATTCAAAAAAATTAATATAATAATGTTGAATCATAGATATTTTGCAACAATATATATCATGAATTCATATGTATACATCAATGATCACTAAAAATAAAACTTAACATAGTGTTCTAGGATGACTACTCATGCATCTACATTGTATCTCATGAGATAAAAATATTACACAAGGCATTGTAAGGATATATAATTATGATCCCACCCATCAAATTATGAAGTAATTAATATATAAATGCATACAAGTTCCACATGTGGAAAATAAACCATACATAAAATAATCATGATAAAAACTATGAGATGAATGTGTGTTTTATAACCTCATATCAAATCATAATCGAAGGGTATACCATAATAATTCAGAAGAGAAGAAGTAATTAAATTATTTTGGATGTTCCTATTTTAATAATGAATCAATGTTATTGAACATGGAATTCAAATATATAGAAATTCATGAGAAGTATTGGAAAATAATTAATAAAAATAAACCACTTAGTTTATTCTTTGTGAAATTGGTAACGGATCTTTTAAAAAAGTAAAGATAAAATAATTTTCAATTTAATCCATAATTGAACCAAGATGGTTTTCTATAAAATAAAATGTGTTTTCATAAAATATTCACAATTTAAAAAAAAATTAGGGGTGATAATTGACATAAAAAAAGAAATATGAAAGTTCTCTTAAATCAAGTTCACTTAAAGTATATAATTGTGAAATTAACTTAAAAAATGTATTATCCCCAATAAAGAAAGATATTGTAAACTAGGTATATATATAAGTGTTGGATAAAAGGTGATTTTAGTGGATATTTTTTGGGTGTGTTTTGTTTTTTACAATCCATCTATGGGATAATAAAAGGAGTTTAAATGCCTTGAAAAATGTTTTATAGAAATTGGAAGCCTTTTGGAGGTATTGATGTAACTCATTTTAAATGGTGTTGTTTCTGAGTGTTTATAAAATTTTTGGGGAAAAAAACTAGAGGTTTTGGAGATTATGTCTAAAGGATTAGAGGAAATGAAAGGTATCCAAGTATCCACGTATATAGCCTAAAAGGTTAAGATTTTGGTTCACATAGACAAGTATGTGTCTTACTTTGAGTGTACCCAATTAATCAAAGAGCTAGATAGTCGCAATTCATTACTTTTTAGGCCACCACTAGGTTGGAGTAGAAAATAGAAAACTATTTTTTTGAGTTATTGTGAATTAATATATATAGTAGGGTAGTGGAGTACATGATATGAAAATAGGAGAACCCAATCTTAGAGAGAAGCCAAGTATGTGGCGTTAGAGAGGAGGTAGGTACGTGGTCCAAAGAGGAGTATGTAGAGGGTATTTACCGAAGTGTTAAAAATTAAATATATAAATTTTTTAGTTTCAAAGAGGAATTTACCTAAAAATACATACATGAAAAATTTATTATGATTTTTTAGAAACATAGGGTAAATATAAATAATTTTTATAAGATTATGGAATTAAAGATTTATTTTGGAAGTCAGAACCATGTAGTGAGTACATAGTCCATGAGGTAGAGTGCACAATATGTAAAGAGAGTATGTGGGCTACTGAATTTTATTTGTAGAGGAGGAAGTCAACTCATGAAATTTTTACATAAAGGGTAGTAAGTGGTATAAAAAATATTGTAAATTATCTACGAGGTATAGTATGTGGTGAATAGAGGTTTTCATGGATACTTTGTGTAAGGTGGATTTAGGCATGTTTTATCTCGAAGAACTTAGTTGGTTATTTTTTTGGAGACCATAGAGATCATTGGAGAATAAAATTTAGAATATCATGAGGAAAATAAAATTATACCTTCATAAATATGTGGAATAAACCTTTAATTAGTTAAATGGAGTAAGATTTCATCCAAAGTAATGAGGAAGGCAGTTTCAATAGAAGTGGTCTAAGGGAGGTCGTGTGTCATCATTCAAATCATTTTAAAGATGGTATGCTATTCATGGAGTGAGAGTGGTTGAATATTTGTAATCCATGAAAACAAGTGAAGAAAAGTGTATTTTGGTATGATTGACACATCATTGAAATATGCTTCTTATACTATCCATTTATTTTTAACCAAGTAAAATTTATTGTGAACTATGTTTCAATTATTACATATGAGTTTTTCATGGATGTTTGTTTGAATAAAAATAGATAAAAATATTCCTACCAGTATCAACATTAGATCCTAATGAATAAAAATAAAATAATTTATAATAATACACCCCTCCTTCTTAGGGTGTATCGAGTTTCAAGATTTGGTATCATAACACAGGTATTAGGTGTTAAATATTTCCTAAATCATTCTATGTGATAGAAAATTCAGTTAATGAAAATGTATTTCTTCTATTTGATGGAATCAACTACCAGATTTGGAATAACATGATAATATGTCATCTTCAATCTCTCTAGACAAATGTTATTATTTCCACTCAGCATGGGATAGAAAATTGTGATACAATAGGGCAGTCCATGACTAAAGTAGATATGATTTGTTAGATATAGATGACAATTGTCAAAATTGTAGGATCTAAATATAGATGTATATGTATATGATATGGCACAATTCAAGAGGGGGGTGGGGTGGGGTGAATTTTAGGTTTAAAAACATTATATTTAAAATCTTAAGAATGAACATAGTTTAAGTGGTCTTAAAATAATACAATTCTAAACCAATACAAATGGACATAAATTTCCTAGATCTAATGGATATGATATGATATGAAATGATAGTTTATTGAAGTAATTGTATTTGTATTGAATAAAATGATTAGAGTAAAGAAAATTTCACTGATTCTACCATAAAATGTATAGAATATCGTAATACAATATTTAATGAATGTATCTTAATTAAAATAATTATAATAGAAATGAATAAAAATGGAAAGGGAAAACAAAATTATTTCCTTTATATTATAATGGAAGTGAAAAAATAAAATATATTACAATTATTTTATCCCGAAGAGTAGGGTATGCATTCACCTAGGATAAATGGTCTTTCTTACGACCACCCGGGTAAGCCCTCGATACGATGATCAGAACATCTGTTTTCCTATCTCCAGAATCCCTCAATTAAGAAGGTAATCTATGCCTTTGTCTTTCAAATACTTTAAATCTTTTGATAAAATGATTGGTATCACTATCTTCCTATCCCCAGAATCCCTTGATCATTATCATAATGACCAGACACAAAAAAAACAATGCACTTATTGAAATAAAAAAACTATGAATGAGTTGTTCATGTTTTGTAATTTCATGGATTCTTCATGAAGAAAGATAGATGTAACACAATCTCTTTATGTAACTTGGATGATTTAGAAGTTTAGTTCTCTGGTTCGAATGAACATCTATTTGTTGGCCTTAGGTTCTAATGGTCAAATTTTTTCTAACTGTCACATTTCTACAAAAAATTCGAAGGGACTTGGACACCAAGTATTATAGCGGTAAAAAAATAGAATACACGACATAGTTTTTATTGATATATAAAAAACTCAACAACATCATTTATGATAGAAAATAATAAGTTTAGAAGTATGAAATAACAAGTAAGTTATAATATAATGAAAAACATGTATGAAGTATTGGAGTATGATATGAGTTCAATGCGTTAAATGAGTATGATACTTAACTTGGTTACGATTCTTAACATGGATAAGATGTGTATCATGGTTATGATTCCGATCATGGATACGATACATAACAAAATTAAGATTAATAATTTGATTATAATGTATAACCTGGTTACTATGCATGATTACGATGCATAATATGAATATGATACATAACCTGGTTACAATGCATATGGTTAAGAAAAAATCATATGTGGTTAAGATGGTAAAATAATTTATATGGTTATGATTAGAACAAAATATGTGTTTACGATTGAAAACAATCAGCATATGATTATGATATATAACAACAACATGTGTAGTTACGATGTAAAACAACAGTATATGATTAAAATATAAATAATATACATGATTATGATATATGTGATTATGATTGGAAAACAACAAACAGGATAACAAAGAAGTAATTTGTGATTTTAAAAACAAAAAGATCAATGATAAAAGAGAAGCATAACTTGACTTGATAATCTCCACCTATTTGGAAAGTCCAAAACAAACAATAAAGACTTATCTCCCCCTGAGTTCAGTAACTCTTCTGAAAGTAATAAATAATTTGTATAATTCCACCGTAGGATTAAAATATCACTAAGGATTGTATTTTATTTACATTTACTTGTGAGTTCTCCCCCTTAATAAGGTATTTACCCTTTTTTCTTTTTATGAAAGTAACTTATTCTTTTCCAAATTATTCTACCCTTTGTAATTTTCAAAAAGAATAAGGAAAAACATTCATGTCCTATAAAGAGTTATAGAAAACAAAGTACGAAACAATATAAATTACTTGGAATGAAATAAAGTCTTATTACAACAAGAGTTCAAAATATTAATTATTTGCACTTTTGTTTTTCCAAGAGGTTGAAAATTGAATTCTTAATCTTCTTGAATTCGTTTCTATCCTCCAGTAATTTTTCATTGGATTATTGCTGAGCCTTCAACTTCACATCCAATTATTCAATAATAATTTCTTAGTTTCAGAACCTATATTCATGAATCCGATTGATTGCTTCCTAATATTTAAGCCTTGATTCAAAGGAATTGAAATCCTCCAATCCAACTCTATAGGCCTTCTCAAAATTACAACTTAGTTTGATAGAAAAATAAGCTCATTACATTTATTTTCCAATTTTTCCTTTAGATTATCATGCTCTTTCGAGGGTATTCCTTTTGAGGTACTCGATCATTGAAATACTTCATGTTTTTCATTCAAATTAGCGACCAACTTTTGGTAGACTGAATTGATATCATTTACCCTCTTCACCAATTAATCATGTTTATCCACATGATATTTGAGATTATCAACAATGTTTTATGACCACTTGAGAACCATTTTACAAGGATTTATAGGCTCAGCAACACAATCCTTGAATATCTTGAAGTCATCGTCAATTTTTAGAAACCTGTCCATTAGAATATTGAAAGAGTCCATTATTTCATTATGAATATTCATAATTATTTCTATCATGAAATAAATTTTTATAATGAAAGGTATAATATTTTCCAATCTGTTCAAAGGTTTTTTGATATACTGAATTCCCTTCACTATGATTGTCTTTTTAGAATCTTAATCTTTAGTGTATTTAAGAAGATATCCTAAATGGGTTTCAGTACCTATACATTGAGATAAATTATTCATATTCTTATCGAATTTTTTTTCTTCCTATTTATTAGATATTTGAATGAATTTCTTGGAAGAAATCCTTTGAAAAAATTCTTCAGGTGGATAAGGATCAGGAGATGGAAATTTAAGAGATGGAACTTCTAATTAATTTCCTGACAGATTTCCCTCGTTTTCATCTTCTTTCTTTTACAATTCTTCTTCTTATTGACCTTTTTCTTCTTCCACTTGGTATTATTATTCTTATTATTCTTCATCAGATTCTTGAATTAGACTTTGTGTCTTCGATTGTTTATAAAATTGTTTCTCTTTTCCTTTCTTTATTGGATCTGATTGAGTCTGAAAAGTTGGATCCCTTATTACAATTATGGTTCTAGATTGCTGAGCTATTTTGAGAATACTATCAATGTCAATAGCTTGGGACATTATCTTCTTCATTCTATTTTCCTTTCTTATTATTTTAAATTTTATTTTAATCTTATTTTCAGTTCCAGGATTTCAGCTGGATCTAAACCAAATTGAGTATCCCCTTTTATCATTTCTTCCATATTCTTACTCCACTCTACCACAACTCATTTGAAACTGTTTTTTTGTTTCTTTTATTTTTTGGAAGATGTAGTCTTAACTACCATTCATTTACTTGAACAATATATGGATGGATTTTGAGGTTTTACCTCCCTTCATCTACTTTCTTTCCTTTCTCGGCTTCTGAATCTTTCTCAAACTTTTTTGATTTAGGATCGAATCATAACTTAAGTCTTCTAATTGTATCCTTACTGAAGAGATCCTCCTTGAAAGATGTCATATCTGACTTAATTGAGACATTGCACATGATTAAGCATTATTTCAATAACATACTGATAATGGTGGGAAACATGATCAACTGATATTTTGTGGAACCAGATTTAAGCTTTTAAGTTTTTGGGAAAATGAATCCCATTATATTGAACTTCCTCATATTCACTAGATAGTCAAGCACATAAATATATGAAACTTTCAAATTTTCCTTATCACCCTTTATCATTACTAAAAATCATTTCATATAGAGTGATATAATTCAACTATCTCATAATAAATTAATTAAATTTATCTTGTCCTAATGAATATCAAAAAGAGATTCACAAACTTTTCTTTTATCAATGGTTCTATCCACTTCTAGTAATTTATGTTATTGAAAAAAGAGCATATCCTTCACATAGAACTCATATCAAAGTGGCTTCTTGCTTTATTAAAGTTGTGTACTTATTATCATACAACATAAAGGAAATATTGAGACCATTTTCTATCTCCATTGTTTTATAGAGCTCAATACTTCCTCATAATACTCTTAATCTTGATCTAAATCTGGTATATCATCAAAAATGGATTTCTAGACTTGGAAAGTTATTATCATTTTCGAAGAAGAATCAAATGTCTCAAAAAATTCTCGAGAGACTAGCCTTTCAACTCAAAAGGTCGTAGAAGAGAAATCTTTTACATACATTTGCATCAGAGATGAAATAGTTGAATCAGACATGAAATAATTTCTTGAACCATGAATGTTTACCTGGTTATGAAGGCTGAGGAGATCTCTGATTACAAAAAATGAGGTAATAAATTATTATGAACTGCTCTAGGAATTTATAGAGCATTATAACTTGAGATTAGTTTTGAGGAATTATATGTGGGATAAGTAGAGAGGGGTTCTTTAGAAAATAAATTTATGGTCAAGATTAATTCTCAAAGATACAATGGTTGAGAATGATTTTGAACTCTTGAGGTTTTCCTTAAAATAAAATCATATTTAGAATGAATTTGATTTGGAGTTAAAATAAAGAATTGAAAAAAAACTATTTTAATGAACCAAATAAGATTTTTGAAACTATGCATGGCAGAGTATCAAGATAGATGTATTGGTTTCAATAAATGTTTCTTATGATAATAATATAAATAAAATTATTATACTAAAAAAATACATGATACTGATAAGAGTTCTAAAATCTATACAATATTCTAATACTAATAATCTAGTATCGATAGAATATTCTAATACCAAAGACATAATCAAATAAGAATAACATGAAAATGATAACTTTGAAAATGATAAACTTGAAACCAACAACCAAAAAGTGAAACTGACTAAATTGTAAATCCGATAAAATTGAAACCGATAAAAATGTAAAACCAATAAAAGTGAAACTGATAAAAATGTAAAATCGATAAAATTGAAACCCAAAAAAGAGAAACAGATAAAAATGTAAAACCAATGGAAGTGAAACCAATAGAAGTGAAACTGATAAAAGTGAAACCAATAAAATTGAAATGGATAAAAATGTAGAACTGATAAAAGTGAAACAGATACAATTGAAACATATAATAGTGAAACTAATAAAAAAATGAAACTGATAATAGTGAAAATAATAAGAAAATGAAACTAATAAAAGTGTGAAACCGAAAAACATTATGTATACTCCCCCTTTGAGAAGGAGTAACATAATTTAAAGATATGGTTTAAATAAGAAATGAAAGTGAATGATTACTTTGTAGTGATCATTCCTAGTTTCTGTTTAATGTATTCAAATCTATTGGAAGATAATGGTTTTGTGAAAATGAAAACAAGTTGTTCTTACGTTCTGATGAATTGTAAAATAATATCTCATTTTTTGTGTGATCTTTAAGAAAGTGATATATAATATCTATTTGTTTTCTATGTGAGTGATGTGAAGGGTTTTTACTAAGAGAAATGACACTAGTATTATCACATAGTATTTGAGTTTTGGAAGAACCTATGCCACAGTCTGTAATTGTGTGTTGCATCCACAACACTTGAGCACAACAACTTCCCACCACTACATATTCAACATCAGTAGTGGAAAGTGCAACAGAATGTTGTTTTTTCATGACCATGAAACTAATGAATCTCCTAAGAAATAAAATATTCTCGATGTACTTTTTCTATCCATTATACAGCCACCAAAGTCAGCATCTGAAAAACTTTTTACAACAAAATAGTTTCTAGAAGAATAAAATAGTCCTAAATCCATAGTTCCCTTTATGCAGAGAAAAATTATTTCCACTGCTTTTACATGAGATTCCTTTGGATTAGATTGATATTTGGAACATAATAATACTGAAAACATTAAGTCTGGATGACTGTCTATTAAGTATAAAAAACATCTTAACAAGCCTCTGAAATATGTTTGATCTACTAGCTCCCAAAATTCATCAAGATCGTGTGTATTTGACTTACTGATTGGAGTGATTATACTTTCAGTGTTGTAAAATCCATACTTTTTATGTAAATATTTGATACACTTATGTTGGGATATATAGGTTCCTTCTAGTTTTTGTGAGATTTGAAAACCTAAATAGAATGATAACTCACCCATCATACTCATTTTAAACTCATATTTCATTAAATTCATAAAAGAATCAGTTAGGGATTGCTAAATTGATTCAAATATAATATCATCAACATAGATTTGAAAAAAAAATGTTTTTGTTTTCTTTTTTTATAAAAAGATTTGGATATGTAGTACCATTCACATACTTTTTTTGTAAAAGAAATCCTATAATTCTATTATACCAAGCTCTAGGGGATTGTTTAAGGCCATATAACAATTTGGTAAGTTTAAAAACATGATCAAGATGTTTTGATTCAACAAAATCGGGAGGTTTTTATAAAATAACTTCTTCTTGTACAAACCCATTTATAAAAACAAATTTCAAATCCATTTGAAAATGTTTGAAGTTAGATATTGGTGCAAAGGATAATATAATATTAATAGATTCATGTATAGCTACCAGAGAATAGGTTTCTTGATAGCGTATTCCCCCTTGTTGATTATAGCCTTTAGTAACAAGTCATTCTTTATTTCTGATAATGATTCCATTTTCAGCACATTTGATTCTAAAAACCCATTTTACACCAATTACAGTTGTTTATTTATATCTTTTAACCAAAGTTTAGACTTTATTACATTCAAATTCATTTAGTTCATCTTGCGTTTCATTAATCCAATATTTATCACCTAAGGCCTCATTCTAAGTTTTAGGTTCAAATAGAGATAAAAAAGAAAGATGTTCTATTTCATTTCTCAAAAAATTTCTAGTCCTTACAGGTTGATTTACATCACCAATGATATTATCACTGGGATTAATCCTATGAAACAATTGATTTGGGTTTTGTAAAACCTGTTCATCAACATAGGATATAATGTCTTCTGTAAAATTTTTTTATAAAAATATTCTTGAGTATATCCATTTTCAAAAGAGTTTTAAATCAAGGGTTGATAATCAGTTTGTGACAAACACATTTTTTGATATAGGAATGATTTATTTAAAAAAGGGATCAATTTCATCAAAATTAACATGCATTGTTTCTTCAATTGTATAAGAGTTTTTATTAAAATCTCTATAATCCTTAAAAGTAGTGGAATAACCTATAACTATTTCTTCCTCATATTTGGGTCTTAATTTATGTAGATTATCATTATTATTCAATATGAGTAATTTGCATCCAAATAATCTGATGAAAGAAACCGTAGGTTTTTGGCTATCCCAGAATTCATAAAGTGTTTTATTAAGATTTTTTTTGTTAAAACTCGATTTATATTACAACATGAAGTACTTATAGCTTCAGCCCAAAAAATACATAGCAATTGAGTATTCACCCAACAATGGTTATTGTCATTTCCTAAAGACTACAATTTCTTCTTTCAACAATGCGATTTTGGTAAGGGGATATTAGGGATGAAAATTTGTGAGTAATACCTTTCTTACTACAAAAAGATTCAATATATGAATTTTGAAACTGTCCACCATGATCATTAATAATAGTTATCAATGTTAGGTTTTTCATAAGTTAACTTGGTCTCTAAAAGTTTTGAAATAGGAAAAGGCTTCATATTTATTTGCTAGAAAATAGACCCATGTAAATTTGGTGTAGTCATAAACTAAAAAAACACATAGTATTTTCCTCCAATAATTATAGTAACTGTAGGACTTAAAAGACCCATGTTCACTAACTGTAATTAATTAGTAGTTAAAACTTCATTAATTTATTTAAAGCTAGTTTTGTGTTACTTTCCATATTGATAAGGGTCACAGACTTTTGAAGAATTAATTCTATGATCTGGTAGATATTTAACAAGTATTTTCTCTTATAGTTTACAAAGGTTCCTAATATTATAATGTCCTAACCTGCTATTCCATAACTAAGATTGATCTTCCATTGCACTTAAGCAAGGTAAGTCTTGGCTCCAAAGGTCTTCTAAGTTAATTGTGTAAACATTCTCATGAATATGGAAAGAACAAATGAATTTATCTTTGTAATTCTGAACTAAGAATTTATCATTCCTAAAATTCAAAACTTAACCTTTGTCACATAAATGACTTATGCTTATAAAGTTTTACATAATAACTTTAACAAACAAAACAGTTGAAATTAAAAATTTTCCTAAAAAAACAATATTACTTATACTAGTGATATTTTCTAGAGCATTATCTCCGAAGGTAACACTTACACCTTTAATTTCAATGATCTCTTCAAATAAATATTTATTTCCAGTCATATGTTGATAATAACCACTATCAATGTAACAAATATTATTATTTTTGGAACTCTTCTTGTTTTCCTCAAAAAGAAACAATTAGTTTTTCAGAACCCCAACTTGTTCAGATGTAGAAATATTGGATAAAAGAAATTTAGGAATCCAAATTTGTTTTTAAATGTGAGATCTATGAAATACTAAAGATTGGGTTTTATTAAGGGAACAAATTCATTCCCGATTTCCACCACTTTGACATTTCGTACAAAATAGGGCACTTTTAGGATCAAAATAATTATATTTAAAAATAGGTTCTGAATAAGAATAAACTATTCTATAATTATTTCTAAGAGGAAAATTTGAGAATACATCTTGTCAAAGCTTTTTTTTACCAGAAGTAAAGTTTGATAAATGTTTCTTAATGGAAAATATTTCAGATTTTAGTCTAATGAACAAATTATCATTCTCACAAGAAATTTTTTTGGAATTGTTTTTTGTTTGAAAAACATTTTTCTCTAAAACATGTTTTTCATAGTCATTATAAAGTTTGTCCTTCTCATAATTTACTTTCATAAAGGTTTTTGAACAATTTCCTAAATTAATAGTTTTCTTATCAAGATCTTTTTAAATATATGATAATTCTTTTGTACGAAAAGATATTATATAATTTTACTTATTAATATTTTTCTTCTGTTTGGAGATTTCATTATCAAGGAATTTGGAAAATCTGGATATTTTTTTCAAAAGAAGGTAAATTATCATCTGCTGAGGAAGATTATTCATCCAAAGAATAAGAATATTTCTCATCAGGGCAGTTGGAATTTAAAGATACATTTGTAAGAGAATATGAATTCTTTACCTTAGCCACAAGACATTGATTTTAAATATGTAGTTTGTCTATGAGTCCTATATTATTCTAAACAAAAGATTCATATTCTGAAGATTTTCTGATTAATCACCATAACATTCATTCCATGTATCATTTTCTTTCAAGACTTTCATATTATTTGATTTGTAATGCTTTTTCATATTTATTTAAAAATGTTTATCCTTCTTATATCTTCTTTTAAGAAAAGGAAAATATGGTCTAATATGACTAGGTCTTTCACATACATAACAAGTTACTTCTGATTCTTTCTTTTCCTTTCTATATTACTTTTTGAATCTGTACTGAAAGTGATTATTTCCCAAAATTTTGTTCATTCTTTGAGAAAGGCTAGATAATTCATTCTATGAATGATCACTTTTATTGGATTCTGATATAAAAACAGATTTATTAGCTTTGGATCTTGTTAACCTTTCTGATATCTTGTCTGTAGATACAATAGTAATAGATACACTTCAATTACCATTATTTGTATTATTAAAATATGCATTTCTTTTCATTCTTGTTTCATGCAGTAAGAGAGTAACAAATAATTCATCAAGAGTGATTTGAGTAGCTTTAATATTCTAAAAAATAGATATCCTTTTTTATTCCCATTCATTTAGAATTATATCAATTATGTTGTCCACAAGCACATCATCATCAATACCCTTTTCTCCCATGGATTGAATATTGTTGAAAATTTTCATAAATCTTTGTCGAATCTTGTATACTAGTTCTCTATAGAAAAAATCCATGATATTCAGCTCAGAGCATGGATCTTATTGATTCTATAAATTTAGATGTACCAAAATGTGTGACGTCCAATTTCTTCTATACACAATTTTCGGCTTTTCCTGAAGATATTTTACTCTATATATTCCTAGTTATATAACATAATAAAGTATTTCATACCACATAATTCAGTTGATATTCTTGTGTCTCTTTCCTGGTGAAGGTTATGAATTATTTGTCTGGAATTTTTCAATCTCCAGTGAGAATCACAAAAATTATCTACACTAGTATTAATAAAAAAGTCTTCATCCAATATCTCCAATACTTATAATCATTCCCATAAAAAATATGTGGTCTATTTAGGTTCATATTGTCAATTGATCTAATAATCATTCCTTCCATCTTATAAAACAATAATTTTCCACTCCACACATTAGTGTAGTAAGAAATTATAAACAAAGGTTCTGTAATAGATATACAATTGTCATACAAAAAGAAATAAGGAAAGTAAAAAAATTATTGTAAACCCCATCTAATACCAATTATTGGATCACAATATAGATTTATATGTATATGATATGGCACAATACAAGAGGGAAGAGATTGTATGTTTAAAAACACTGTATTTAAACTCTTAATAATGAACTATGTTTAATAGGTCTTAAACTAATACAATTATCAAGAAATACAAATGACAATATGGGTCTTGGATCCGATGGATATTATATGATATGAAATGAGTGGTTATTGAAACAATTCTATTTGTATTGAATACAATGATCTGAGTAAGGAAAATGTATGTGATTATACAATACAGTGTATAGAATCTTTTAATACTATATGTATTGAATGTATCTTAATTAAAAAAGTACAATAGAAATGAATAAGAATATAAAGGGGAAACAAAATGATTTACTTTCTATTACAAAGGAAGCCAGAAATAAAATGTATTACAATTCTTTTATCCCAAAGACTACGGTATCAATTAACCTAGGATAAAAGGTCTGCCTAACCACCACCTGGGTTAGCCCTCGATACGACGATCAACACATCTATCTTTCAAATACATGAAATCCCTCGATACAATGATAAGTAGAACCATATTTATATCCCTAGAATACCTTGATCGTTATCACAATGATCAGACTCACAAATACAAACAAAGTACATATTAAAATACAAAAACAAAGAATGAGTTGTTCAAATTTTTTAATTTTATGGCTTTCACTCAAAGTAAGAGAGATGTCACACACTACCTCTCAAGAATTTGGATAATTAAAAGGTTGAGTTCTCTAGTTATAATTACCTACTGTTTATAGGCCTTAGGTTCCGACTGTCATATTTTCTCCAACAACCATATTTCTCTGGAAAATTCGGAGGGAATTAGACACCTGGCATTATAACGGTAAAAAAATGAATACACAACATTATTTTGATTGGTATATAAAAAACACAATGAATTTTTTTTAGAAAATAATAAGCACAAAATTATGAATGAATGAGTAATATGAAATATAATGAAAAACATGTATGTGGTATTGGAGTAGGATATGAGTACAATACATTACACAAGTATGATAATTAACTTGGTTATGATTCTTAACATGGAAAATATGCATATCATGGTTACGATACATAACACGGTTATGATGCATAATGTGATTATGGGGTAAAACCTGGTAATGATGCATGATTACAATGCATAATATGAATACAATACATAACCTGGTTATGATTCATATGGTTACAAAAAACTTCATATGTGGTTACGATGCTAAAAAAATGTGTTTGCAATGAGAAACAAAATAGGTGTTTATGATTAAAAACAATCAGCATATGATTACGATGTCGAACAAAAACATGTGTGGTTATGAGGGAAAAAATGTTATTATGATTATCAAAAAAAATATCTTGTTACAATGTAAAAAATAGTATATTATTATGATGAAAACAATATACATGAATATGATATATGTGATTACCATTGAAAAACAATGTACATGATAAAAAAGAAGTAATTTTTGATTTCGAAAACAAAAAGATCAATGGTAAAGTCAGATCAAAATTTGAATAAAAAAAGATTTAACTCGTGATCTATTAGATAAGACCTATATGAATGTGATGAGCTGAAGTAGTGGTAATTACTTTTGGGAGATATTTTCAAATATATGAAAAGATGATAGTATAGTAGAGGAGGCCAAGCTACAGGTCCTCCATAACATATTTGATGAATTGAAAATGATTCCAAATGTTATTTTCATAACTTATTCAATTATATCATAGATTTGTTTTTATCCATATGAGGACTTGGGGAACAAATAAGAGATTTTGATATTTATGAGTAGATTATTTTTATTGATACTGCCTCTCTATAGTTCAAAACTATTTGTTATGGAAGAGAGGGATTTTCCAATCCCTATCTAAATGATCTTTAAGTAGTTTTGTGGCCTAAGAATTGTGATTTAATGTAGAAAGTACATAAAGTCAAGAATGTAAGAAGATTAAATTCAAATACATAGAGAATCTTGATGTCTCCAAAGGATGAAATGGTGAAGATGATGTTAATAATGAGCTTTAATTACTTGTGTCTAGAAAATTGAAGAGATTAAGAGATATATTCAAAGGAAATATACCCTTGACTGGTTTTTTTGTGATAATGTAGGGAATATTGTATTAAGGATCCCAAGAATATTTCATGATGAAGAAAGTAGAAATAATGGTTCCTAGAATCTATGAATAATCATTCCTATTGGAAGAAACTCTAAATCTATGAGATCATATGGAAATAAATTTTAGTGAAAGAGATTTGTGAGGAAAGAATAAAATGATAATGAATACAATATGATAAAAGTTGACAATAATTCAAATTATACATAGAATATGTATTTATGTTTGTAGTTGTAATGGAAAACCCAATAATGGGAAAAGACAATCAACTAGAGTGTATAGTTGATCTCAAGTTAGAACATAAGGGAGATATCAAAGAACTAGAACTTCAAACAAAGAAAAATCAGAAGGTTAAGGGTTTCCTAAAAAAATCCATTGAATATATAGACCATCATGAAACATATATTGGCCTGTTGTAAGAAGAGTTATATAATCTATTGTTTAGTTTAGTAAATTTATAATATGTTTTTAATTTTATGATAAATATTGAAGAATATACCAAGGTGGTCTATGACTTGAATACTTATGTAAATTTGTGAACAAATAAGTTATAATCCCAATAAACGGAGGTTGCATATATGAGAAATAAATTTAAATTAAAAATTAAATCTTGTGATCCATAGAAAAAATCAAGAGGTTTATATATGGGTATTAATTAGAAACAATTAAACAGAGATCAGAAGGTGCCAGTAATGTTTTGGATGGAAAAATAATCAATATTTTGAGTAAAATTAGAATGAGATATGATGAAACATTGAAAGTAAATACAACAAAATATCTAAAAAATGGAAAATAAATTATTTTTATTATTATTTTTAAATCTAAAGCACTAATTACTTAGAGTAATATAGCTCCTATAAAAGGAGATCAGATAGAATAAACTAATATTCATTACTCAAGGGATAACCAATGAAAGAAAAAAGTTTTAAAAAGGTTGGGGATATATGAAGGAACAAAAGAGAGAAGATCTTTACTCTGGTGAAGTGTTAATTATCTAGATTCTTTGTGCACAAATTTTGTTATAGTGACAAGGAATGGATTTTTTTGAATTTTGATGTTACCAAGGGTTCGAAAATTAACATATTGGAAACACTTTATATGGATATTGTTTTCTTTATTTTAAATTTTGGAATAAAGTAATTTATTGTAGGAAGAGAAGATGAGGTGATTACTGTTTTGGGATTCAAAAACATAGAAATGATATGAAAAAAGGTAATATCACATTGAGTAATAATATCTCCTTTTTATAAGAACAAGTGTATGACTATGCTATTTTTACTAAAGAGAAATAAGAGAGTCTATCATATAAATCAAACCCGATAGAAAATCATGAAAGGAAAAGAAGATAATTGGGAAGCTAAATCTAATTTAAATTAATCTCAAATAAATGTAGAAAAATATTACTTGGATTATTTATATTACTTTTCCATCATTGATGATAATAAATGTGAATCTATTAACAATGTTAATGTTAGTGTTGATGGAATCATTTGTTTTCGAAATGATGGATATTTTATGATCAAGGGTAGTGGGAATACCAATTTAATAGGTGATAAGATAAATAAGATGAAATTTCTCCTTTTTAATTAAACATTGTAACTCTATCCTTGATGTTACATTTAACCATAAAGGGTTCTTGGTTAAAGGTATGGATGGTAACTCTCTTATGAGAGGAAGGAGAACAAACAATAACTTATAATATGTGGAAAATAATGAAAATTATTGTCTTATTATAGTGGTTGAATAAAAAAACTTATTGAATCGGAGTTTAGGTCCCATAAACAAAAATTGGAGAACACTTCCAAGATGAAATCTACAGTAGGCATACCATGTCTATAGAGATACCATGATAAGGCATGTGATGAATTTATATGGGTAAAATTGGTGTATAATCCTTATCAGATAAAGAATGAGGGGAAATATAATCTACTTTATGTTATCCACAAAAACACATTTGGTCTGATGAATATATATACATCATATGGAAAAATATATTTCATTATTTTCCTTGATGAATACAACAGAATAGAAGACACTAAATTTATAAAATGTAAGAGAGAGTTCATAGGATAAATGAAGAGTCATGTGAGAAGAATCGAAAATGAGATTGGGTGCACAATTAAGATACTACTTTTTGATAATGGAATGGAGTATACCTCTATTTATCTATAGAAATATGGCATAAATTATGAGTTATCATCCATGAAAACTCCACATCAAAATGGAATCATTTAATAAATAAATTAGAAAGTAAAAAATATAGAAAAAACATTATTCATATAAGGTCACATATCACACGACAATTGGAAAGATATAGTGAAAGTTGCAGTGTACACTCATAATTATAAATTTTGATTCCCCAAGGAAGTTATGATTATATATGAAATTTGGTATAGAAGGAATCGTTCATTTAAAACATTCATGTCTTTGGAAGTAAGTGCTACTTCGGAAAAATAATAAAGAAATTATAAAAAGTATGTAATTCTATAGATAAAGGAGTATTTTTATGATACTCAACAAAGAGTAAGGATTACAAATGATACAACTGTAGGCCAAAAAATGGATTGTAGTGATAGGGAAGTCATTGAGCAAGAATATGTGAATAACTATAGAGGTAAAAATGATGAAAATTTTTGTGAAGAAGAAGCAGAAGAAAATTTATTTGATTAAACCTTAGAAGATATATAGATTTGTGTAAATTTTGAAGACTCTAAGACTGAATAAAAAAATGAATTTTTGTTTAAGGATAAAATATTTTACCTTTGGGAATAAATACAACAACTTAGGTTGATCCATCAAATATAATTAGAAATAATTATACAAAAAATACTAGAATAATGATAATTTTTTATCATGTTCAACTTCTATAAATAGTGAAACCAATCCGTTTTGAATAAGTATAAAAAATGAATTCTAGGTTAAATTAAATAATGAGTACTTTATCGTATTGATAAAAACTAGAGTTGAGATCTTGTTGAATGAACTAAAATTAATAATGTGATTTGAATAAAGTAGATCTTTAAGAATAAATTCAATTAGCATGGAAATGTGATCAGAAATAGGTAACGTTCAGTTTATAAAGGCTATTCAAATATTAAATACCTTGATATTAAAAAAAATTATCCAGTGGCCTAAAATGACTTAATCAAGATTTTTTTGGCTATGATAATTCATAGTGGAAAAAATATTATTAAATGGATCTTTAAAAATATGTCCTAAATAGAGTTTCTTAAGAAGAGTTTTACATTAAATAAATAGTGATATTTCATATTATAAATGATGAAACAAAGTTTTTTATATTTAATAAGGATATATATGGTCTAAATTAGGTAGCACAAGCATAGAATGATATTCTGGATTCATATTTGATGAAGGAAAAATCCAAAAAGAGTGTTTTTGACCATAATTTATATGGAAATAATTCCTTGGAAGAATAATTAATGGGGGTTTTATGTGGATTATATCATATTTAGTGGAATAAATAATAAATATATGGATGAGTTTTCTCACCATAAGAAATTAGAATTTGAAATTTATATGATTGGTTAAAACACATACTTTATTAGTCTGTAGGTGAAAAAAGTATGTAAAATTATTTTATCTATTAGGAAATTTATATTATATAAATGAAGAATAAGTATAACATGAATTATTGAAATCTATTTCAAATATAATTTCGGTTGGAATTATACTTGGGAAGCATGAGGATATGAAATTTGTGGATCCCACCATGTATAGAAGGATAATTGAAAGCCGTATTTATTTATCTATAACATGACTGAATATTTTCTTTGAATCTTATTTAGTGACTCATTTCTAGAGTTATATAACAAATGAGAATCTCACAATGGTTAATAGAATCATGGGGTATATACACGGTAATCTCAATTTTGACTTGTTATTTAATTCAAGAGAAGAACATGAGTTATCTACTTTTTATTATGTGGACTGGGATATATATTTATTATATTTGAGATCTACACATGATGGGGCATCCTTTATTGAGAGTAAATGTGTTGGATGATTGTGAAATAATTAAAAAACTTCACTAATTATGTTATAATCATAAAATATCTTAATGGTTATGGTATGAACATAACTTTTTTGGATGAAGAAACTATCAAAAGATATCAGGGAAGATGTGAGGAATACAATGATGATATAATATGATAAAAATAATGTGGTATAACTCACAAATAATCCCATAAAACACTCTCATACAAAAAATATCATAATATGGTATCACATTATAATGGAAAAGGTTGATTAGGGTGTGGACAGACTAGAACAAGTTGGAACTAATGTGAAAGTGGTCTATATGATGAGTAAACCATTATCCATTTATATTTTTAGAAGCATCGATTGATTAATTGTGTTCAACCACCTACCTCATCTTGAAGGGACATGCAATTGAACTCTATTTACATGAATTAAATTGATTTTTATTTTTTAGAAACTATTGTCAGATTATGGGGGAGATATGATTAATGGGGTGATTTAGGCTCAAAATAAATCATATAACTCTTAATAATTGGGTTTATTTTCAAAGGGGGAGGCTGACTAGTGAAATTTGGAGGTGTAGAATCAAAGGGGAATTCATTCTTATATTAAAACAAGTGTTTTGAATAGAATAGACTCTCTCTTTGAGGGGAGTTTCGGGTATATCGAAGACTGGGATACTATACTGAAATCTTATTTTCTATACTGATATTTTCTCATATAGAAATTTATTTATGGATGAGTCATTCTACTATTATCAAGATAATTCGGATAATTTATGGGGAATAGAATTTCACTTTGTATTTCCCACACACCAAAATGGAGATAATGTTAGATGCTAAGTGGTATAGGATGGATTTTATTGTAATGTTTTTATTATATAAAATAAATTTATAAGTTGAAAAAATGAGTATAAATACATTGAATGTATATTACGTGGAAATAGAATCCTTATTTGATAATTGAAGAAACTTATTTAAATGGAATTTTTTTCCAGTGTTTTCAAAACATTTAGGCCTGAAAATTGGAGGTTTTGTAGATGGTGAATAATGGATTAAAAGTAAATGGAGTCATCCCATGTGTTAAGTATGTTTTTTTCATGGTCAATATTTTGGATTTTGAATTCAAGTATGCATCCTACTTTGGATGTTCATGGTTCATCAAAGAACAACATGATCATAATGTGATACTTTTTAGGCCACTTTGTGGTTGGATTATATGGTGAAAAATCATTGGATTTTTGGAACAATTGTGAAGTCAAGTACATGGCCGTGCTATGAATTTCACAATATGATAAGGGGAATAAGTGGTCTCATAGATAAGGTGAGTTTATGACATCTAAGAAGTGGTGAGTACGTAGTCCATTTATCGACGGGTTAAAAATAAAATTCAGTTATTTTCAAGTTTCAATGAGAAATTTTTCTATATATACCTATCTTAACCATTAATTATTAATCAATCCAACATTAAGATGAATTCAGAGATTTTTTATAAGATAGTGGAATTCAATATTCATTTGGAAAGTTTGAACTACACAGTCAGTATGTAGTCTATGAGGTAGAGTGCATGATCTATAGGGGGTATACAAGCTACTGAGTTTTGTAAACAGAGGAGCACAAAATCTTGCAAAAGTGATATGCAAAGTGGAGTATGTGTTTTTTCTAAGTGATGTACACAATTCGTGAGGTATATTATTTAGTGAACATAGTTTTTTTGTCGCCTTGTGTAAGGTATATTTAGGTAGGATTTATTTTGAAGAAATTAGGTGGGTATTGTTTAGAGACTTAGGATATAATTGAAACAGTAAATATATGATATCTCGAAACAGATCAAATCATGACTTATTGACAATATTGAAGAAAAATTAAATTAATTAAAATAAAAAAGGATTTATATAGAGTGGTAGACATGGATGATTCAATGTAAGTGATTCAAGGGAGGAAATGTACTATCCCTGAACTCACTATAAAGGCTATTTTCCTAGAATATATTTACAATGGATGAAATTTTTTAATGCATGAAATATTGTAAAGAATACTAGATTCTGGTATGTCTGACACATCATCTGTGTATGATTCTCAGACTACTTATTTGTGGTGAACCATGTAAAATTTATTGTAATTTATATTTTAATTCCTTCATATGTGTGTTTTGTGGATGTGTGTCTGAATTCAATAGGATTAACATATTCCTACTAATGTTGGGACAAGATCCTAAAGATTTAAAAGAAAATATTTTTCACCTTGATTCACCCCTCCCCTCTCAGGGTGTATTGGGTTAAAATAGTTGAAAACATATATACATAATGTATAATAAATACATGATAATATTATAGTGATAAATGGATAAAAATAAATTGAATTCCTAACCCAAAAGTAATGAGGATGGTTTAAAAGATCCTTTATAAACATCATAATTCATGATGTGTTTAGAATTTTAATGAATTTAATGTGATAGAAATATAAATTCCTAGAATATAAAGAGTAAATTCATTATAATATAATCATATAACAGAAAATATCCATGTTACAAGAATAAATTTTAAGAAGAAAAATAACAATTCTATGAAATAAAATTGAGATAATAAAAACTCTTACCTTTAATCCCGCTCAGCCAAAAGTGCTCAAACCTATTGTATAATAAAAAACCTATTTTAATAACATATTTTATAACCTTATTAATATCTATAAACTTTTATAAAATACATTTATACACATTTAATATAAATATATTGGTTTGTTGAATTTTATTTTCATCATTATATGTTATTAGATTAGATTATTTGTTTAGTAATATTTCATAATAATTCTGTCATTTATTATTTATAGATTCAAATTTAATAATTAAAATATAATTATAGATAAAATAATTTTTTTTATAATAATTTATAATTTTTTAATTTCATTTCATAAGTATTTTGGTTATGATTCTTGGTGATGAAGTTGGTGACAAGACTTATTTTAGTGATTTATAACTAACAAAAAGGGTCATAAATTTATAATAATTTACATAATAATATAAAATTTATATAACCAAAAAATAATATTATCATCAATTTATAGTAAAACTAGAAATTATGTTTTTGTATTCATCCATGATTTAAATTTATACAATTCTTCAAGTAGGTGGTTAAACTAACCCAAACATGAACAAACTATAATCTGTGGGTTCTTGTGGTTACAAAAGAGATTACTTTTTCAAAATATAATTATTAAAGAATCATATTGATAATATTTATATATATTTTAGGGTGCTTAGTCATATTTTAAGTGTTTTTTTATCACGATTAATATAATAGATGAAAAAATGCTACTTTAGGGAGGGTGTAGTCAGCAAGTGCGCACGAGTGGCATGTTCGCTTACATTGAAAAAAAGTAATGTAGAGAATGGTTTATAATTTCATAATATTAGTAATTTTATAAATATATTATGAATCCATTAAATACTGCATTTTAACCCACCATTCATGGAATTTATGAAAAATTAAAATTTCCATTCATGGATATGGTAGTCTGACTGTACGCATGAAAAAATTTACATTTTATAAAGAAAAGGGGGATTGTAAATAATGATTAATCCATTAAAATAATAAAATTAAATACAAATAAATTTTAATTGATGTAGATACTAAGGGAGAAATCATATTTGAAAGATAAATATTGAATAAAATATATGATAGGGAAATATTAGTTCTTATATTGAGAACATGAGTTTTTTCTTAGAGGTATTCTTGAAAATAGTGGAATTATGGATTTATCGTAGATAAAGGGGAAAAAATATAATAGATTTATCTCGAGAAGTAAAATGGTATATTTTTAAAAGGAATTTGATGTTATAGTGTTTTTGAAGGGGTGATGGAAGTCCCCTTTTTATGTGAGGAGAGTTGTATGTTTGTAATAATATAAATGAGAGGTCATTATTAAAGGGTAAAAAGGATCCAATGATGGAAAATAATGGATTATAGAAAGGATATGTTTGATATAACTCTCACCCATAAATTTCAGATTTGTTTTTCAACACATTTTACTTATCTTAACCATTGTTAAACCCTTTTTAACTCAATTCATCTTTACTATGGTAATTTCTTTAACAAAGTAATTAATTTTATGCATAAAAATAAAGTGTAACTTATTACAAAATTTATAACCAATGATTCCAATGGTTAAATTAATTTTTTAAAAAAAATTCATGGGTAATAAAAATTTATTTTAACATTATTGTACATAACACATAAAAACCAATTTTAGAAAAAGTGTATTTTTATGGTTAAAATTACGATTAATATAAAATTATAAATATTGTTTTCATTTAAATGAAATTATTTATTTTATTACTAAATAAATAAGATTTATTTAAAAAAAATCTAAAACGGAACTCCACCTTATGCATACTTAGTTAAAGAAGCATACCAAAAATAGTTTTTATTAAAGTAAAATATTAATTACGTTTCAGAAATGTTAAACATGGGTTTTATTAATAAAAAATTATATTTTAAATGATTTATTTTAAAAAATAAATATTATTTATTGAAAAAATTTCCTATAAACATTTAAATTATTCTTCTATTATGATAATGTCATAAAACTGATCGAATTTGAAAAATCTATATTTTTTGACAATTTATCCAAAATTCAATTGTTTTTAAAAAATATAAAAAAATCCATATTATCCCAATATAGGTATGATAAATTCAAAATATTATGTTCATTTTTTCATATTCAAATCCTAAAATTTAAAAAAAAATATAAAATATAATGAAAATTAATTTTTGTACGAAAATAACTTTTAAGAATATTAACTATTCTTAATGTTATTTCTTATTAATTACTAATAGAATTAGTGATAATATATTATTACTATCAAATATATATTTTATCATAATTATAACATAATATATTTTTCTTCTTAGAATAAAAATACATAGTACCTAAAAAGAAAATGTTTTGGGAAATACATTTTCAACCATAAAATTATATTTTTAGCTATTTAGCTATATTAATTAAATTTTATCAGTGCATTGGTATTAAAAATTACCCCTTTATTTTACATTCTACATAGATTTATAAAATGGGGTTGATTTTATTTATACCAACCAATTCAATTGTAATAGTTATATTTAAAACTTATAATTTTATTTTAATAAAATATATAATGGTTTTGTTTTAGTTTAGTGATATGTGTGAAGAAAGATTTTAAACAAAGAACTTATTTAAAGGAAAATATATACTAAAGTATAAAGATGTAACACAATGTTTTAGTCACCTAGATGAACTCTATCAAAAACACCTATTCATCATAGTTCTCTTTCATAGCCAAGATACTCCTCCAAACATCCATCTCCCTCCATGATCAAGGGAATCAAAAATCAACTAGGATGGGTAGTGTAATATCTACCCCCAAGTTGAGATAGAGGGGTCTAGGTTATTTATAAATTAATTTGGAATCTGGGCCCCCAAAGGCTTTCTCAGTATAAGTATTTTATGGGTCATTTTCACCTTCATTGGCTACTCATGTTCCTCTCAACCATTGGTTTTCAATTTGACATTGATATAAGGCACCAGGTTAGCCAATTACCCACCAGGGTATAACCAAATCTATGTTTTGGTGTAGTCAGTCAAAAAAATGATGACAACATGGAATAATGGAAGGTAAATTGAACATTCATCTCCTCTCATGTGATAATTAGCTATAATGATCATGAAACTATGGGATGTAGTTTGACTCATGCACTTTGATGAGGAGTATGAAGCTTCTTATATTCATAGTAGAACCAACTAACAAATATACAGAGTATATACCTATTGAAGATAGCTTACCCATTGATCATGGCATCTAGAACACCCCTAAAGGATATAAGGTGTAATAAATGTTGGTTCCTTCAAGAAAAATTATTGATAATGACATCGATTAGGGTTGGGTATGATATGTAGATGAATTAGTTTTAGTATTTTAGATTGTTTCTCATATCTCTATCATCATGTGAAAGTTTCCCAACTCTGCCTATTCTATGGATAAAGGGTTTGAACAATTTATCTAGGATTATTTGGTCACTAATAAACTCATATGCTTTTATATGGGATTCCATCCAACAACGTAATACCATGAAGGGACCAAAGAGTCTTAATGGGGTATTCTTCTATAGATTTATCCAAAATAAAAATAAAATTTTTCCCACATTGGAAAAATAAATTGATATTCATATCAATTTATAGTTATTCCACAATCATAAAATTCTTTACTCTGACCCTGATGTGTGACTCACACACAAAGAGGAAATATATACTAATGAACATAGCCATAAGGCAACTATGTAGGCCAACTGATTGACCAGATGAGAGACCTCCCAAACCGACTCAGTGAAGTGTATCTCCTTTACCATTTTCCCATAGGTATCAGGAAACCTCTGGGTATTTTAGGTTGTTAAAATCTAATGCCTCATTTCTTGTGGTTCTCAACCATTTTACATGATGACATTCTTGACCATGACACTAAAGGAGACATAAATTCATGTAAGAAGATACTTTCTCATACATTCCTCACTACATATAGAATCCATGTTGAATATGTTTATGAGGGGGGTTCCACTCCTAATCATCCTATATTATGTTGATAGAATAAATCCATCATACATGACTCCCATAATTGAACCCCCACCGATCATGTGCATATCCTATATTCTTATCCAAAACACTATGTATATCTTGTGGAATGTGTTTGTGTTATGGCTCCCCAAAATGATCAAGTCTGGGACATATTTATTATTATAATAAGAGAATGACTATGATAACCAAACAGATTCATAAAATCATATTTCCTTGAGATCCTACCCAAAATTTGTGTTACCCAAGTGCACCTAGAAAGTCCATCTGTAATCCATGTCAATGATTCCTTTGAGGTGAATATCCCAACTAAAATCTCACCCTAATATTTTATTACTGTTGTAAATATTAAAAATGATTATTAATTTTGAAACACAAGCTACAAAATTACCCATTCTTCTTTTATAATTAATGTAGTGTTCCAGAGAACATAATCACCTACACAGTTATCTAACCTGAGGAAGCATCATGCAACTATATTTTGAGCTAATACTTTTTCAAAACGATGGTTAATTTAGATTATTAGATTATTCCTTTTTTTAGTGCAATAATAGGTACATAACTCAATAAAACAAATCCTTGTATGGATAGTCCTTCAAATAATAGATAGTCTCAAAGGACTTCTCCCATTAACTATGAGATAATAAGTGTATTTTTTGGAATGATGAAATTGTTTGGATTCAAAATTGTCAATAATATTTGTCCTCCTTCTAGTGGTATCCAGGAAAATTTATTTTTGAGTCATCTATATAAATAAAAAAGGAATGTGATGGATTTTAATAAAATAAAAGTGAAAAAATGGAAAAGTAAAAATTTTCACAAAATAATTATGTAAAGTACATACCATGTGAAAATTATATAATAGGGACGACATCTCATAAGTTCTTCATGAAGGATAAATGTTCACATAAACTCTTTTTTAATACCTTAACATTTTTTCCATGAAGTGTTTCTTTAGCAGTGAGCTTTGTTTGTGGGATGATTCATTTTCAATTTTCAAAGAAGGATACTCATTTATGAGAGAGAAGAATATTAGACTCAACCTAAAATTATAAAAGTGGCCTCCCTTGAATTATATATAAGGGTTTGGATGATCTTATATACACCATTTACAATTTATGAGGGGTGTATTTTTTTTAAACCAATGGAGAACCTCTTTATTAAAAAAGAAAAGGGGACTGTATGAGTCTAAAAGAAGGAATTTTATTACAGTATTTTTCATAGATAGAGAGAAGCTCAACCGACAAATTATAACTCCACGTAATGTCCCATTTGATTCCCTTATTGGCGAGACCATCAAACAAAATGTTACATTCACTATAGGTGTGTGTGGAAATGTATCTAAGCCCAAGTAGTGAGTTAAGACAATTCTTCCAGCGAGCTATAAGAGGCCAAGAAAAGAGCACCACACTATTCTAAATAGCTTGAGCAATGGTGATGGAATCAATTTCAATCTAAATGTTGTTCCAACCTCTTAGCATAACAATGTGGAAAAATTGAATCTCAACCATCATCTCAGCCTCTAGAGAAGATACAAAGCCATAACTACAAAAGAAGCATCCATGGAAGATCCCATGAGAGTCCCTGAAGATGGCCTCATAGCTTACAGGACTTGGAATTCATTTAGAAGAACCATCAATGTTGATTTTGATCCAGCCAGGAATCAGGGCTTTCTAGAACACGTTGAATGAGAGCTTTGGTTGTCTTGAAATACCATTGATTATAAGACGTTGAAGGATTATAAAGTCACCAACCGATTTGTTGCAATGGTCTTTCATAAGCTTGGCGGCATCCCTAATGGCAATAAAAATTCTCATCCAACCAACATTAATATTGAATGAGTAATTGTTGTGGATAATGGAATTTATATCATTCCATATAACATGGAGTAGCTCTGCAACAATGGATAAAAAAGGTATTTGATTTGATACAAAGAAACAAAATCCACACAACTTTTTAGCAGAGAGAAAATAGAGTCAGCAAGTAACCATCTAAAGTCGAAGATAGAAGTAATATTATTCCAAAGAGCAGTGGTCGTAGCACAAGACAAAAATAAATGATTGATTTCTTTTTGATGTTGATGACATAGGGGGCATCATGAGCATAAATGAACAAAAAATCATTGGAGACATACCTCGGTAGGAATACAATAATGAGAAATACTCCAAATAATGTTAAATATTGAAGGTTTAATCCAAGGTTTATCAAAGGGTTTCAACCAAGAGAAATTATCCTCAGAGGAAGTAAACAAATGATTGTAATAATTTTTAGAATCAAGAATACTATTTTGGGCTGCTTCACAAATAAGAAATTCTTCATTATTAATGAATTGATACTCATTAAAATCTTTATTGATGTGATCGGGGAGGTCTATGTTATCAGGATTCATCACTTCCTTTATAGAGCAGTTGATATTATATAGAGAGACATTAGAATGAAGCATAGAAATAAGGGGGGGGGGGCGTCGGTCCAGTTATCACTTTATGACTACTCATCACTTTGAGAAGGATTATAGAAAATACATCATATATACATACCATATTCTCTACTGATTATCTCTTTGTGGTGGATTTTTATTAGTCCTTAAAGGATGAATTCCATCTTCATGGAGGGACATTGTTTTACAGAAGTGAGGTGTTGATCCTTCAAGGCTACACAAATATTAGTTATTTTGGAATTTCAATGTGACTATATACATCTATATGGTGGTTAAAATGTTCCACCTATAAATTTTGGATACACAATTCTAGAGGGAAATGCCTCAATCTTGGAGAGTACAAACATTGAATATTTCTTTTCTTATGTTGTATGTAACTGAAGAGAAATTGTTTCACTTATGGATCAATTAATTTGATCAAGCCTTTGAAGAAACAAAATTAAGTAACTCATTTATTTTAATATAAATAATAGATAGGGAGTACTATAAAAAAGGTATTCATTAGGATGATACTCCTACATAGTAACATCATAGGGCTTCTCACATAATGTCCTCCGTGAAGGACTCATATGACATTTCTTTTTCAGAGTGAGATCATATAAAATCATTTATAAATAAAATTTAAAAACAGAATTTTTAAAACCACACCTTCTCGTATAACACTCCAATTTTATATGAAAATTTGGTTCATAGAAGTATATGTTGGCCTATTTCCGATCACCCATAACTGTGAAATATTTTACCTATGGTGGTTAATTTCACAAAAGAACCCTATAATGATTAATTAAGCCTTATTTATATCCCTTTTTTAGTCCATTTTATATATCAAAGATGAATAAATAAAAGTTAATTAATCAGATTCCACTCAGTAATATAAAATACCTAAACATATCATTCCACCTAGGCCTTATCTCTGACCTCCTAAGGTACATGACCAGGTTTTTCACATTAATGAGAACATAATTGATCATGAATTCCATTTAAATTAATCTTAGATTTGATGAATCTTAGATTGTATTTAGATTTTATTTGTTGTAAATATAAAGTAAGTCAATGTATGCATATAGAGCGGGGTGACGGATTAAATATACATTGACTACAAAAGAAAAACCCATTCTCAAATATGGGTAAAATAGAAAACTATAATTGGATTCCCTTAAATAGTTTAGAAGATAGTTATAAGGGAAACCCATAAATTAGACAATTTAAAGAGCTGGTATTCATATCATATATTTTGACTTAAGTTGTAGAGTGACTTCTACAAAAGTATAATAATTATAGAAATAGAAAAATTGAGTTCATTTTTTCACCTATGATAGACAGTGTAGACAGTAGAGGATAATGAGTTTGAAACATGTTTGTTTTTTGGAGAGAAAGGTAAAATATTGGAAGATTGAGTAATGGTGATGTGAAGAATCCATCCCTATGTGAATAGTTATTTAGCTACTAAAACCTGTGATTAAAAATACTTAGATCAAGACTAAATTAAAGCTGATGTGATAAATGAAACATGCTATATTGAAGAAATTAAATAAGAGTGTTTTATTTGTTTCAAATTCATTGGGAATTGTGTTGAAGTTTTTAATAAAGTTTCCAAAATTCCCAAATGTATTTTGATGCTTTTCTGTGTGGTTATAAATGAATGAAAAAGGAATGAGGGACACCTAGATTAAAATAAATAAATTTTGGAGAAAAACCTAAGTATAGGTTATATATATGTGAATGGAAATATAATCAAATACCATAAGCGCAAGTGACCCAATATATCTGAAGTCTAAATGTTTGAAAATGTTTTCAAATGTGATGATCAACATACCCAAATTCAGTTACAAATCCAAATTCATATGTGTAATTCCAAATGTAAGACATTCAACTTCACTGCTAAATTCAGGTAAGTCATTATTCACATTTGAAAACATTTTCATACATACTGCCTTTAGATTCATGGATTTACCTATGCTTCTATAATTGATGTATGTTACTATTCACTCAAGTAGGACCTAAACTTAGATATTTTTCCATAATTCCTTCCTTCCAAACTAGGGATACCCTTGTTCATATATAGTTATTATCAAACACTTATAAAAACTTCAAAATGCCTTGGGTAATTTAAGAAACTTTCTCAAACACATCAACATGAGTCTCAAGGAATTTTGATCAAATAATACACTCCTATTAGAGTTATTAAATATAGTGCACTACACTCATCACTTCAAATTCAATTATATATTCATCCAAGTGTACTTTATCCATGATTTTAGTATCTATATACATCGATACATAGATATATATTCTTTATGGCTCTATCAATTCAATATCGTAGTCTTCTAGATTCCTCTCTAAACATTGAACATGTTTACCACTTTTTATCGACAACTATCCAACATGTCTAGTACAAGTTCAATAACCAGATCAATCTTCCTATTTCTCCACTTTCTAAAATATTTTAAAAAACCCCCAATAACATTAGTACTATCATAAAATATGAATACTAGTTATTTAAATTATTTGATTTATGAGATGTCCTTATAACCCACCCAACTAGATGAGAAAAGGCAGTTAACTCAAATTTTCTATTTTCCTAACACGGGGGTATGTTTTATTCTTCTTTGGTGAGTGGATACTTAATCCATCACCCTAATTCTCCATTCATACATTTATTTCTCTTATATTGAGAACAAATGAAATACAAATTCAATCATAGATTCTTTAAATCCATAATAAATTCAATACCCCCTTTGGATTTATTATTAATTAAAAACAGTTCTCAATTTGATGTATATTACTAATCTTAATTTAAAATGGATTAAAATGGTAGGATAATACCCCATTACAAATCAGGTTAATGTTTCAGGATCTTATTCCCAATCAATTTTTTATTCCAATATCTGAGAACATGAATAGTAAATTGGTTTCACACTTTGTTTTATTCTTATTAAACTTATGAAATCATGACTATTGAAAATTTTTCCTACTTGTTACATCTTCTTTGATACAAAAATAATCAAAACTTTAGTAAAAATTAAATTCTCATTCTACTTTCTCACTATAGGTTTCAGTGTGTCCCAGTTCTTCTTCGACTGCTCTAGTTGATACTTGGTTCTCACATTTCATGTATTAGATTTATCTTTTTCTTATTATATTTTTTATTTAATATTCGTTGAACTGAAAAAATATTATGTGCATGATAGGATGCATTAAATTTAAAATTTCATTTTTAATACACATAAATGACATGTCAAGGGGGAAAAGCAGTAAGTATCATAAAAAAAAATAATGAATACTGATTTCAGGTTCCTATAATTTCATGTTTTATATCGACATTTATTTCTAATAGTCAAGTGAAACTAGTGATATTTGATAGAAGATATATTCTTTCCCTCATGAAATTTCTAGAAATATTTAATCACTGTGGAAGGGAGTATAATGTTTTGATAAGGTTTTTTTATTAATAAAGAGTGTCAATCATTGTAATTATCAATTGGTATCTAAAAAATCTCCATTTTCTGAAGTAGAACATTTTAGGAAAAATATGGGGAGAAAGTGTTTTTGAAATAATCCTAGATGAAAATATTAAGATGAATAATAATTTAAATAATATAATTACCTTATATTTCAATCATTATTTCAAGTGGCATCATAGTGAAAGGAAATCCATGTTTCATATTATTTTAAAGAACCAATAAATTTTATTTTTATTAATGAAGTATAGATTACAATATTTTTTAAGGTTAATTTGAGTCAAATGGATTAATATGGTTCCACTCCTATTAATGTATTATCATAATTTCATTCAAAGTGACTGAGAAAGAAATTGAAGAAATCAGTAATGGAGGAAAGAAAGAATGCAAAGAGACAAAGGGATCAACCACTATATGAAGGTATACAGAATGGTATATTTTCATATATTTATTCAGTTTATAAACAAAATTTATTTGACTTTAGTTTAATATGTAAATTGAATAAATATATTAAAATAGTGATATAATTTTACACTCATTTCAATGGTTATTTAAAATATATTCTTGAAGAAGTTTATATATATATGTAATTGGTTTTATCAAAGAGTTAGTTGTTGAATAGTCATTGGTAAGGGAACAAGTTTATGAAATGGAGAATGAATTTACTACAAAAGATGGAATATAAAACACCCTCTCAAACTTGTAAAAGAAATGATTCAAAAAACCTCACATTATAATGAAACTGTTTCTCCAATTGATGAAAAACACCAATGATTTTTTTTTGAAAAATAAGTGTTAAAGGAAGCTATTATTGGCGCACTCTATGAAATTGAGAAATTATATACAATCATAATGAATTCTAAGGATGAACAAATAAAGTTGAATGAAAAAAACTAAAGAGGTTGACCATTCACTTTATTAAATAAGTATGTTTCATGATAAAAATAATAAGAATATTAATATAGATTAGGATGTCGGGTTGAAATCTATTTATAATGAAAAGAACTCACTCAACATGAAGTATCTTACCCAATAGATTAAACTGAAAATTTTATAATAAATTCATGCTATAACTTCTCAAATATATGAAATGAATAATATTACCACTAAATACTCATATATTATTTTTATCATAAATTTGAATCCTTTTAGTATTATAGATAACTTTAGAAGTGTTGGATAAACATCTACCTTAATTATGTGGAAGAGGAACCCCCACAGTCCAAAAGGGCATGCTTTCACTGCATTTTATAATCAAATACACCTAGAAAAATAAATTCTATATACATTTTCATTAGTAAAAATGATGATAAACATATAAAATCTTCAAGGGTATACTTGATCGTGTATAGGAATTGTTTTTCCAAAAATATAACCCAAAAGAGTGACAAAAAACTCCAAAATAATATGGTTTTCAAAAAGAAAAATCTATAAAAATTTCATCAAATAGAGAAATAAAGATGTTTTTAGGATATTTTTGGTGATTATGGAGGATTAGAAGCATGGACATATATTTGTTTCATAGCATTTCAATATATTAAATTCAAATAAGTCTATGAAATAATGTGATCCAAGCTTAAAATACGTGTAAGTCTACTACATAGAAGCTGAATTCATAGAATAAGAGTTATCTACCTTTAAAGAATAGTTATGTGTGATATGATAATATCTACAAATTTTATAACATATACAGACACTATTATATTGCATTATGGTATATTCCAACCAGTGATAATTATTATACTGAAATGAATAAGTGTCCATAACAACATAAGAAACAAAGAAAAGATGAAAAATATTCCTTGAAGAGTAATCAAGTAAAGAAAGATCATAAGATTGATAATCCCAAAAATATAGTGAAGTTGGATAACTAGGATGTCAAAACTATAAGAATAATTTTCATATATTGTGATAATATATTCCAAATCATTGAATATTTCAAGAAATCCATGATAATTAATTCTAGAATAATAATTATAAAATCTAATATGAAGCTAATATAAAAGATTCCTAAAAATATTAACATAGTGAATGGAATCTCTAATAAAGAGAATGAGAGGGTACTTGATAAGGGTAAGTAAATGAAAAAACTACAAGAAAGTAGTCTACACAAAATTATAAAGGGAAATAACCATTTATCCCTAGTGAAAAATATGTTACTATAAGAAAGTAGACTACCCCAAATTATAAAGAGGTAAATGCCTAAAAACACTATTTTTTCCATTTAATACTTCATAATATTTTAAGGATTATTTTGAAAGGTAGGTGTTGATTTGTCCAGGGATTCTAGGGCATAAAGAACCTTAGTTTTTATATAATAAAAATATTAAATATATTATATCTCATGGGTGATTTTTTTATATAAAATAATGGAAAAATATTTAATGGATTCTTGTATAGTAAATCTAAGACCACCATTAAATCTTAAATATGGGTTTTATCTAATCTGTGACATAATCTTTGAGCGCATTAGGTGTTGGGACTAAGTGTGGTTGTGGGCAGTGATAATTAAATAAATATATTTATTAATTTTATTAGTTATTATTTTTTGTGACCTAACCTCTAAATTTATTTAATCCTAGTTATGGGAAAATCTAAGGGTTTTTCACATAGGCCCAAGGGTTTAAAGAAAGATCTTGAGGGATATATTTTGTGAACAACAACTGGATCATGGATTAACTATCAGTACCGAGGAGATTTCCTTCTCCAAAAGAGTTACTGGATCACTCTAAAGACAATGAACATGAACTATTATACATTAATGATCAATCAAAATACATGTTAGGGGATTTTTATATGTTTTTATCCCTGTTGTTTATCCTACATCAAATGAAAATCAATCCTTCTATCAAATTTATTAACGGGTTGATTGTTGTTTATGGGTATGGATTTTATCTTCCTAGGATTAGAAATTGATATTTATTTGGTTAATCCTAGACTATTTTATATAATTAATCATCATAATTGAAACATATCAAGTCCATCTCAAATAATAGTTTATCTTCATTACTCTTTTTGTGATTTGTGCATTTCTCCCACCGTTATACCAGCACTTATCACCAGAACCCCCATTTGGATGGCAGTTCGATATATACCCAATAAATGATCATTGCATAATTTTTATTTATCATAACAGATTTTCATTACATATTTGAGTTTGGTATCGACAATGTGACTGTAGGACATGATGATGATGGGGGATCGATCAAGGGTTTGATCAGATATCTCATCTCATTTTTCGAGTGTGCGATTGATGTAGTTCCACGAGAATGCTTAGCGAGTAGAATCAGGTGGCTAGAATAAATACACCATCGATGAGGAGGTAATATTCATCCAATATCATCGATCTATAGAATGTTTTCAATAATATATAATATCCGAAATAGTATATGGGTAAGATGCATTGAACATACAGGATTTAATGGGAAATATTAACATACATAGCCTATAGTTCAAAGAAACACACACCTTGTAGTTCCCTATATATGGTATCTAGGGTTGATGCATTGAGTTAAATATCATCCACTATATAATTTTCCCACAAACCATATGACCCTCATCTAACCATCTTGGTTTGTACAGGGAGTACACACCCAGGAAGTCCTGTAGCACTACATGCCTTGTGTGTTGGTCCACACGTTGTGTGACACTTGGTGAATGGATGGAAATGTATAGGGTGTACATTCCCAAGAATCCATATAACTCCACACTCCATGTGTGTCAAGGGACAAACTTTTTTAACATCATAATGTTCATGGGCGTTTTCTTGGAAATGACCATAGTGCATGGGCATGAGCTAGAGTACACATTCTTGACTGGATGACACACATCAAGTGCCAACCCAACCTACACTCATAGTGTACTACTAGTAGACACAATATGTATATAGAAGAAGACATGTCATCTAATATGGAGATACACTAAAAATATCCATACTTATAGAGACATGTCATGTACCTTATGGGACACGTTGTGTACTCATTTCAAGGAATTTTAGATCCTTTTATCTTATACCGTTCATATATCCTTCTTTGACACGTAGATTTGGGTTTGAATGTAGCCTATACTAGGTAGTTTTCCACATTGAAAATGATGGGGGAAATGTTTTGGGCTGTAGATATATTACAAAAGTTGTTACGTGTGAGATTCTTATTCTAACAACACTTAGCTGATGATATCAATTGGGTGTGAATGTCATAGTGTTATATAGGTTTGAAACACCCATTTAACAATTGGCTGTGGGTCCCCATACTCATTACATAGGTTGAGTTGGAGAACCCCCATACTATACTATGTGTAGTCCCTCTATCTCTAGATTGGTACCACCCCCACCTCCTCTCCCACCATTTTTGAGCTCTGATGGGGATTATGTCATCCACTATAGATTATGCCTCATCAGATGTAGAGAATAGTGGTGAGGTATGGTAACTCCAATTAGATTCTTGAGAGGTTAGGTAAGATACATGGACAAGATATAGTTCCCCTCATCTGTGAAATAAGTGTTTAGGAGTGGTCCCTCTTCTCTATATCATATATAGATATGTGGGATGTTTTAACTTAATGATGAGACATTTGAAGTTACAGGAAGAGTCATAATTCATAGCTGGATGTAGAGATGGAGATCCCATTTCTCTATTTTTTTGGATTTTTATTAAGAATATACAAGTTATTATTATTATGTCCATTATATCATATCCTAATTAAAAAAATTTCATGGTGATGAGATGACTAATGTCCTTTAATTCATTAGTTTTTTTTTATTTCTAGGTGTCCTTCTAGCAATGTGTATACTCACCCCATCATGAGATCTTCCCACACATGTCATTTATCATACAGAAAATAGACGGTTAGCAAGATTCATAGATGTATAAGGAGTCTGTGAAGCTTATTTAGAGGTTGGTTATGATAGATGGACATCATATGGATCTAAGAGTTACATTGGGGTAGCTTCCATAATGTTGTTAGTAGGTTGGATTATTTTATAGTTTTGGTTGACTTTTAAGTGTCCCTTTTTCTTCTGTTCTACTACTTATTGTACTATAATGAAGGGTATATTTTATTCAATAACATACAATATTATTTCCTCATATTTCCTCATTATATTGGTGAATGAATTTGTATGAAACTATACAAATACTTTAGGATTAGGCCTCTCATGCATGTGATATTCATACTTGATGCTATTTGATAGCCCATGGATAATTGGATGTTGGAATGGTGAATAAAACTTGTGTTACCACCATCTATATGGGCCCCCATGTGTAAATACATGATAGAGTGATATCAAAGGAGGTCATATTAGAACTAGATTTTAATGATTTTCAATCAATGAGGTTCTATTTTTTGGAACTAGGGAAACAATGTTAACGTGTTACGAGTTATTCTTCCAAATCATGGTACCTAGTATTGGTGTGGTAGTCTATGTATCCATTCACTAGGACTCTAATAACTTTTCTATTGACTTGAATAACACAGGTAATAGTTGAAGGTAAAACATTTGTATTTGCGTTATATATGAATGGGATGTAGTTTCCATGTCCTTCTTGAGCTAGATCCCTATATATTATCTTTGACCAAGGAATGTAATAATAATTTTCTATATGTCTCCAGAATGAAATCCATATTAGATTATGATATAGTTTCATGATGATTTCCATTTGAGCAATGATTCTTCATTTCAAGGAATTATTATTTTGATGTTCCCTCCTATGAGCATAAAATAGTTCTTTCACCAAATGGGTAGTGCATGGATCCACCTCTAGTGGTCATGAAGGATTATTATACACATGTTAAGAAATTAAGGGATTCAATTGTAAAAGAAAACAGTTTTTGTAGGTTTAGAATGAACCGTGATTTTCAGCAACAAATATTGCATAGGTTTTATAGTGAGATCGATCCAAAAAAATTGGCGGATTAGCTTAATGTATGGGTATGGATTTTCTAGAATACATGGAACCTGAATGATCGAAAGGTTGTGATATCGAAAAATATTCTTCATGGAGCAATAATTATTTATAGTAATACCAAAAGATGATGCACTTGTTCTAAATGTGAATCACAATATGTAGACATAAATATTTCCCATGGTTCATGGTGGGATAGAACACCTTCTCGAGTGATATAGGATTGGTTTTAGCATCTAGTGGAATTGTCCCACTTGGTTGGTAACCCTAATGATGATGGTTCTAGAAGTGATCCTTCTCTATGGAGACATAGGGAATCGATAGAGATCTATTTTGGTGGAATTATTTATAGTTTCAATCATGAAAGGAAGATGAACACTGCTCCCACCAAGATGCATTCTTGTGATGTGATTTCAAATAGTGTAGGAGAGCCTGTGCTTCCCAAAGATGATATGGTTAATTTTTACCAGATGATATCCCTTAACTTGTATGTATGAGGTTGTTTTGGTGTGTTAAGGTGTCAAGAAACACCTTGGTTATGGAGAAGAAGATAAAAAGATAAAGGATAGATTTAGGTAGTATGGTCTTGTGACCTAGAGTATACATGTGGGTTTCAATTTGTGACCCATTTATTCTTTTCTCCATCTATAGTTTGGGTGAATAGTTGCAAGCCTTCCCCCCGAATGCATCATTTTTTTGAGACCTAGTAGGTTCTAGTGGAGCACTTTTTCTTGAACCTTTTGTTTGGAGGCTTATATAGATGAGGATTAGTGATAACATTCTTTTATTTTAGTGAGACCTGACTTTAGGAGGCATGAGAGCCTCACATGGAATATTTCTATAGTGGACAGTGAGCCCTTAAGATGTTTTCCTTAGTATGGACAATTTTTCTAGCATCCATTCCCAATTAAATGTTATCGGTGAGGTTTTCTGTGTATCTGAGTTAGGGGTATGGAATTTTTCTTCTGGGAAATGAGGGATACCATGATAAATAGAGTGATCTAGTGTATAGAAGGATATATCTGGTTTCCTATCAATTGTTCAGTATGATCCTTAAAGTAGTGGATACTTTCCGATTTTAGTTTCTTATGGATTTAGAGGATCCTGGGTATGTTTTGCAAGAGGATTTTCTAGTATTAACTCCATTTAGAATGTTTTTTTATTCATATAAATATACCTAAGGATGGACTAATATCTTCTTTGTCATATCAGATGACCCTCTATTGCTATGAGAGCTAATGGTGCAGTTGGATAATCTGTAGATAAGGGGCTTAGTTAGGCTCATGTTCTCCCTTATGTATCCCAATTTTATTCATCCAAAATTTAGAAGATAGCTTCATTTTAGGCATGGACTAATGTTTCATAAAGCTGGTGAATTTTGAGAATGAGTATTCAACATTTAGAATCAATAAATTCTTTATCCAGTGGTTAGGGGTGAAGTGGGTCTCAATGTTTTACCATATAATGGGCTATCACCAGCTCCTAGTGTGAGAGAAGGATATACTAAATGTGGATTCTAACGTTGTTACTCTTTCTTTGATTTTATAGAGATACCTTTAATATGTTGTGATCCATAACTATGTTTGTGGGACTTATGAACCAGGTCCTTCAACCCTTCTCTGATCAATTCATTTTAGTCTTCATTGAGGACATATTTGTGTACTCAGTGTTAGAGGTGGATCATGTGATACACTTAAGGATGGTTTTGAACATGATCTAAGAGTACCTGATTCATGGGAAGATCTCAATGCTTTGGTTATGGATTCAGCAGGTCCAATTCTTGGGATATGTCTTCTTAGATATGGGAGTGATAGTGGGCCTGGAAAAGGTTGATCTAGTGCTAGCTTGAGGGCCACTCAAGTGTGTTGTCGAGGTAGCAGATTCTCACAACATGTTATTCCATTTATAATTATGGCGTTAGGTGTTGAAATATTTATAGTTTAACCTTAATGATGAAAATGGTTCATAGCACCTCCAGTTGATGGTTTCCACCCATCCTCTTCTCAGTGTTTTATAGAGGAACAACCCATGGATATCAATTGTGATATTTTTCATGACTAGATATCCACTGAACATGTTCCATATAGATTTTATAAAGGTGGGGAGAATTTAATCATTGTTCAATAATGGAATATAACATCATTAAAATTTTGACAGGAGGTTTTGGGGAGGTTTCATACATTACCCTAGTAGTACATACAAAAGAGATGAGGATGTACCAAGATCCTTTAGCATTGAGTTAGGTATCCAAGAATGTTTTAGCATGTTTATGAGTTTTTCTCCCAAATCCTTTCTTATTAGTAAGTGAAGGATGAGGTGTACATATGGAAATGTAAATGGGGTGGTATATTTGTGTTACTTTTTATGGGGATACAATGATCAATGAGAGGCCCTGATATAGTAGGAGTGATCTTAGATCGACTCACAATGTTGACCCACTTCATAACCATACAAGAGAAGAGCTTTATGGGGAGTTTGGGATGCCTGTGTATGTAAGAGGTAGTATGGATCCATGGAATACCATATATTATCATTTAATATCATATTGATTTCTTCACAACATGATTATATAGAGGATTCAGTAGGACTTTGGGAATCAGTTACAGTTGATCATGGTGTTTTTACCCCAGACAGATGCCCAAGTAAAGTGGGCCACTCATGTTTTGGATACCATGATTAAAGTTCACATATTAATTTTGTTCATGGATGGAAGGATCCTATAAAATTGATAGATTCTTAATTCCACAATGGTTACTAATCCACTATCAGTGTATCACCATTTAGGGCCATGTATGGGAGACCCTATTGGTTAACATTTTACTAGTTAGTGCCTGTGATAAACAAAATGTATGGACCCAAAGTTGATAAAAGAAATGGTAGTGAAGTTTCTATTCATCTAGGGGTGGATGAGGACTACCCATGATTATTAGTATTCACTTTAGGTTAAAATAATATAGGCCTTTGGAGTTCAACAATAAGATCATGCATTCTGATAGATCTCCCCTCATCAGGGATTACAACAGTTTGGATGGGGCATCAGGCTATTTCTATATCTCATTAGGCACTCTTTGTACTTACCGTGATGGTTTAGTGAGGTAGTGTACCACTTATCCCTGCCACTATAGTTAAAACAGGATCATGGGGTATAAATAATTTCGCACTTAAGGAGATAGGTGCATGAATTATTTCATTATATCGGCCAAGTTGCAATGGGAAATGAGGGTGGAGTTACCTTATTGAGGATCCTGATGGATTTTTTGAAATAGTAGAAGAATACCCTTTATGGGAAACTGTTTCCTTTATTTCTATGTTTTTTGGAAGGATGGGGTGCTCCAGGAGATCTCATGGGATTGGGATACCTAGATAAGAGTTCAGTATGCTCAGTTAGGGGTAGGTTTTTTCTTTTTAGGATGAAAATAATTGAATTTTAGGAGAATGTAATGACCCTATTTTTCTATTTTAATACTTTTAATTTTATTAAGGAATACTTTAAATCCTAGTGTTTAGCCAACATAGGATTCCCGAGCCTAAAGAGCCTCAGTGTCCACATAATAAAAATAATTAAAATATTATATCACGTAAGTGTAGTTTTTATGAAATAATTGAATAAATCATGAACAAAGTATTGGATGATATATTTGAGATCATTATTAAATCTATAATATGAGTTTTAACCTAGGCGTGACTTAAATTGTGTCCACATCAGGTGTTTGTCTTAAGTGCAGTTGTGGGGAGGCAATAATTAATTAAATTTATTTTTTAATTTTATTAGTTATTATTTTTGGTGACATAAAACCCCTATCTATTTACACCCATTTATTGGAAAATCCTAGGTTTAGCTGAAAAACCTAAGGGATTTGAAGAGAGAGCTTGGGGAAGATCTTTAGCGAACCAAAACTGTGTCATGGATCAATGATTATTACCTAGAAGTTTTCATTTGCCTACAAAATTCATGGATATTAGCAATGGAAATAACATTGAACCATTCATCATCATTGATATATCTAAACATGATGTTGGGATTTTTTATGTGAATTTATCACCATTATTTATCTTACATCGAAGGTGAATCATTCCTACTACCAAATTGATATTTGGGGTGATTTTTATTTACAATAATGGATTTTAACTTAATAAGATTAGAAATTGATATTTATTCTGTTACTTCATGATTATTTTTATTCATTAATAATACTAAAGGTTCCATATTGAGTCCAAATAAAAATATGGTAGAGGTTTATTCCTATGGTTGGGTTTTCTTCATTTCTCCCACCATTCTTCACAAATTCATCATTGGAACCAAATTTTGGACAATAGTTTGACATATACCCAATAAAAATCATTTTACATCATTCTTTAATGAAAAAAATCATCATCATCGATTTTATTTTAGGAAAAATAGAGAAATCAAAGATTATGATGATGACCAAGGATCGATTGAATGTTAGATCATAGATTTCGTCTTGCATTTTAGGTGTGTAATTGACAAAGTTCCATGAGAATACATTGTGAGCGGATTTAGGTGGCCAGAATCTAACCACCGATGATGATGTAGGCGTGGTAAATGTATATTTGAGATATATGGAATGTTTTATAATAAATCTGATGGTAGTTACAATTCATATGAGAATGGTGTGGAATTGGTAGAAGTTTCAAGAAAATCCTAATATACACAATATGTTGTTTATAGAAATATATTCCACATAGTTACCTATGTTCAGTAGACAAGGTTTACTAATTGAGTTAAATATCACATGTCATGTAATTTAGTCACACATTTTGTGACCCTTATCCATCCAGAACTGTATACACAAGGAGTTTATGCCTAGGAATACATGTATCACTACACACCATGTGTATTGAACTAGAAGATTCGCGCCCCCTAGAGAACAGATCGATGTGTATAGGGAGTACATTCTTAGGAAGTCATGTCACCTCACATGATGTGTGTATTGGGGAACATGACATGTACTTCAAAAAAGAGAATGGGCATGTGTCTGGGCACAATCAGTGTTCACATGCATGGAAAAAGTGTATAGGCATGGGAAAGAGTACACTGGCGTGACTAGATAATGCACTTTTGTTGCTGGCTTGGCATGTAACATCTCTCCCTTACTCATTTAATTTAGGGATTATGGGGGAGATTCTAGCCCTTTGGTGACATCCCCAAGCCACCAACGACAATAAAAAATTCCAAGGGCCTCAATAATGTTTGGTGGATGATTTTTCTTTTGAAGGATAAAACATCCTAACTACAAAAACAATAAAAAACCTAATATGATGCATGGGTATAAAATACAACTCAAAATATAACCAAACAAATAAACTATATCAATTTAAAAGTAGAAACAAAAATACATACACAAGGAGTACTCAAATACAACAAAATATAAACTCCTAGGTGACATCAACTAGAAACCCCTAACCTACATTAGGCTCTAACTCCACATGAAAATCCCATAGTATCAAGAAGAACAACTAAATAACTAAGATACCTTTCCATTAACTATGTATTTATATATGAAATCATAAAATTTAAATTTGTTACCAAGAAGGGTGTGAGTCTAAACTTACTAGGATTTCCTGAATTAATTTCCAACTCAAGACACTAGCACAAAACTTATTAACACAAATTATAAAACAGTTTTAATTATTAAAACATTTTATAACAAATCCATAAAAAAATTACATGGAAAGTAATAAACAAAGAATAAAACCTTATTAAAATAATTTGTTATTCCCATAACTCTTTCCCCAGACACACTCTTAATACCTATGTGACAATTCCATACATATTAGTGGTCTCCGATTGATTAACCAAGTCATCACAAAGTAAATAATACTAGGTTCTCCAATGGAACACACTGTTGCACAAGATCACGTCTAATGTAAATGAACTCAAGTGAACCATTTATTTCAAATGTCATGTAAAACTATTCTAAAAAACATTATTTATTTATATCATTTCCGTAAACAAGTTCCATGAATAAAAACCATAATTCTAAAATCAACATTTTAAAATCATAAACCAAATGGGTTTTCTAAAATCCAATAAAATTTCCCTCAATTTTTATAACAAATACCAATTGGTATTTTGAATAATAATCAAAAAAGTATTTATCCACAATTTCAATAAAACGATTTAATTTAAACTAAGACTTCTAGTTATAAATCTAGTGGGGTCAAGAGGGAATCCACCTACCTCTCAAAAATTGTTGAAAACTAAGAATGAAACAATAATTCTCTAGATCCACGCTTATATATTCCTCACTTTAATAAAAATAATCGTAACCTCTTAATATTCCCATCATAAAACATGGATATATACCCCATGGATTAGATCTATGATTCCGAGATAGAATAAAACACCATATCTATAAAGTCCAATGTAGACTGGGTACTTACTGCTAAATCTGGGCCTCCAACGCACATAGATTTTCTAATGGATCACTCATGTATTGAAGGGGATTGTCCCTCAAGATTAAGGAGTAAAATTAGTTCGAGTTAGGATAATGAGAAAAATGTGAATCAAAACGATTAATTCAGGCTAGATACACCTTTAAAGGAGGGACAACCATACACCGCGTGGTTAGGCCATAAAATTTCGAAAATTGTGCTCCCACTATGTGGTGATACTGTCTTAAGTTCATACCTCACAATTTCATATCACATGGCTTGAAAAACTATATTCCATCCATGAATTTCCATATATTTCAATATTCATGGTTTCTCTAGGACATTCATATGGTCTGGCCTAACTATACACCAACCATACACCTTCCTAGTCCCCACTATCTTCCCAAGAAACATTCTTCTAGAGATGATGCATGGTTTTTAATAACCATGAAAAACTGATGAACAAATATAAAATCCTCAAAAAAATTATAAATCCCCTCAAAAATATCATTAATGTTAAACCTATTATTTTATAGACTCAGAACACATGGATAAAGGGGCATGTACTTGAAACTGGAGGTACTACATTCTCCCCGCCATTATCATTTATGTACTTGTAATGTTGAAACCACTTTTGTTATGCAATAGTTTGGGCCATTTCTCCATAATTTCCCTAACAAAATTCCTCAGTTATTCCTAATTATTACCATATTTCCATAGAACCCACACTAGACTGATTATTTTCCCACATAAGATCATCACTTGCATATCCACAATCCATACAGGCACATGAATCAACATAACATATAAATCTAGTTTAATGTGATCCCATCGAATAAAATGGCCAAGATTAAGTAGTTACTTCTTTAACTGAGATATATGAATCACATTGTGAACTGAACTAAACATTGGTAAGAAATCCAACCAATATTTCACCATACCGACTCCTTTACTTATCTCAAAAGGGCCTATGTACTAAGTAGACAACTTTCCATAATTAAAAAATCAATAATTATAAATATATAGGGATTCTAAAAAACACATGATCACTCACCTTAAATAAAAATGGTCAACAAATATTATCCACATATGATTTTTTATGACTCTGAGTCTCTTCATTTTTTTTTCTAGTCAACTGAATCTTTTTAATTTTTTATTGAACATGTCTAGGTCCAATTAGTTATGTCTCACATGTTTCCACCCAATATAGTTTATAACAAAAAGTACACACATAAAATGATTCAAAATTTCCTATATGTTTCATTTCTTGATAACTGTTATTAAAAAAAACCATACTAGTGGAATACTCTCTTCCTAAGAGCCACCAAAATCCATTACACAAGCCCTAAACATGTCATCCAACATTTAGATTTTCCAATCAGACTGTCCCACAATTTGAGGATGAAAAACCATACTCATAATAATCTTTGTTCAAAGGGATTGTTTTAATTATTTCTAAAAATGATATGTAAGGCTAGGGTCTTGGTCAGATATGGTCGAGACTTGAATTTCAATCATATTTACAATTTTTTGAATGTATATTTTGGAAAATTCTTCCAATGAATCAATTTAACAAAAAGGTATGAATTGATCCAAATTTTTGAGCCAATCTACAATAACCCATATATAATAGTGTTTCATAACCATCCCAAGTATACTTGTTACAAAATACACAGTTATCTTCTACAATTTCTTCATAGGAATTGATAATGAATAAAACTTATGAACCATCCATTGATGCTCTACCTTGACCAAATAACATGCGAGGAATCTTGAGGTGTACTCCCCCATAAATCATTTAATGTAAAACCACCAAAAGTGTAATTTAATACCTTTATACATTTTATAAATCAAAAGGTGAATATCCCATCTCGAATAATGATAGGCATCAGGATGTTTTTCTGAGCAAGATAAAAATATGACCATCAAATCTCTAAACCACAATAATAAACTTACACCTAGATTCCATCCCTAAATAGTGTCCCCACTATTCAGTTCTTAACTCATAGAAACACATTATAGATTATATTTTTAATCCTTTATTACTTTCAAAACTAAACCAGAAACAAATTAAGTTAGAATGAAAATTACAACATCATCTTGGTCTGATAAATCTAGGAGTATATCCTCTATAACTGACATTAGTTACCAATATTATGAAGTCTTTTTAGACAAATAAGCATATGAATTTATTGTAAAGGAATCCTACATAGAGTTACCTTTACCCATTATATTCATCAAGTCGAAGACAAACATCTTTAAATACTCTGTGCATCCATGATGACTTAAATTAATATCTCTTTGTAAAAAAATTGTGTTTCAAACTCCTATAATCCATAAACATTATGAATTTTTCCCCAAAAGAGGTAATTATGCAAATTAATTAACGAATAGAACATATTAGATAATTATAAATAATTTTTTTAGATATTCTCATATAACTGTAACTACCACAAACTATAAGAAACAACAAGACCTCCCTGCATGATAACACATCTCAACCCAAATCTCGATGATTCAAAATAGATTACATATCCCCATCTATAATATAGAAACATGAAGATAAGTTCTCATCTAAGTCTAAATATATGTTTGTGAAAGGATTTCATACATTGATCATTCCATTAGAAAGGAACTTCTTTCCTTCTAAAGGTTATCATTATGGATGCCAAATATGAAAAATCACGAACAAAGTGTCTGTAGAATAATGATTTTACTAGGACGCTACGTATCTCAAATAAGTTATTTGGTGGTTTCCAAGAGTTTAAAGATTATATCTTTTTTTATATATAGAAACACGTTTCTTAGAAATTACATGGGTAAGGAAACATACCTCTTAAATCCATAAATCACACTTTTTTAACATTGAATTCAACTAATTCGCCCAGAAGATACCCAAAAATATATCCAAGTATTGATCATGATCCACTTTTGTCCAACAATACACCAATATATCATCAAAGAACACCATAAACAAGGAATCTAGATATCATTTTATGATTCGATTAATCAATTCCATAAATATATGTTGTACATTTCTAAGAAAAAACTTCCTAGTGACATATTTGTAATAGAGATATCTTCTTATGAAAGTTTTATTTGAAATATCCTCCTTCAGAACTTGTAATTGGTGATAACAAGAATGTAAGTCAACTTTAGAGAACCACAAGGATCCTCACAATTAAAAAATAAATAATCAATGAATGGAAGAGAATATAGATTCATTATTATAGCTTTATTTAGATTATGATAATCCATACAAAGTCTAGTAGTTCCACCCTCCCTCTTTATATAAAAATGATACTATCCATGAAGTCGTAATTGATAAAATGATCCCTTTAATTTATGAATTTCCAAATGAATTTTCAACTCTCTCAATTCTATTAATTCCATCAGATAAGACAAAAGTGAAATCATACTAGTCCCCGATATGAGATCAATCAAAAAATCCAATTTTATTATAAGTGGTGACCCTAAGAAATTGTTATGGAAGACATTAGAAAACTAGTCAATAATAGATGGAAAATTAATATTCCCAATATCATCCATAGATATTAATGTATGAGCTACCAACTAAAAAAACAATCCCACCACTAATGCTAAAAGTGATTCTCTACTTTCCGTTGTATCCCAATATCCTTTAATGAGATTATTGATTCCATATAGTGATGTGAAACTATCCTTTTTGGAATAATAGTCAATGTGACCCTTAAAAATTATGAAACAATCCATACATAGATTCAAGTTATGGAAAACCATCTCAAACATAAATAAATCAAAAAGTAACTCACCCCATCAATATTTATTGAACAATATTTACACATAATGTCTAGACACTCTCTTTAGACAATAAAAGTTTGAAGTTTTAAAATATAAGGTTTCATCTCAACATGAAAACCTATACGAGTAATTATATAAGAAGTAACAAATGATTGGTAGATGCCCATATCAAATAAATCATTCATTGGGGTAGAATCCAAAATATTCATACCCCTCACCATCGAAAGACAAGATTGATAATCGAAGGTCATTTGATTATATCCATAAAATTTATTACCTTTTGTTCTTTTCTCTTTGTTACCCAATCGATATTTCACTAGTTTATGAGTCTTTGTGTTCCTAGAATCAACTTAGATCACTCTATTATGATGATGAGAATTATTATACATCACTTATCCCATTAAAGTATAATATTCCCTAGAATCATGTGATGTGTCTCTAGTACCCAAGCATGGAGCACTATGAAAATAAAACTAAATATGTCCTATATTATTGAAATTTTAGAATGATATTGTAGGTTTCATACAATATCACTCAATATATAGTTGGAATAACAACATTGAAACATCCTAAATTACTTTTTTAGTTGAGGAGGAAGACTTAAAAATCTCATTATTTGACTCTGAGGTATACCACTACTCTAGAAGTATGTTTCCCTCTACTTTTTCTCTTTCATTACAGTTCCCACATTTTCCTATAGAAATAAACATACACCCCACAACCATATTTACCAAGATATCTATTTCTTCCCCTGTCAATATATTTACTATCTATTAGTAATTTGTTAAAAAATAATGATAATAATTGATTGAATGTATGGCCTCAACCCTGACATAAAAATATCTACCTTAATGGATGAAATTTTACCAACTTCTAGGAAAAATAGGAAAAATTCCTAAATTTTGCCTCATTCACAATCAGTGAGATATTATCCCATTTCAAACTGAAGAAGTCTATTTTTTTCGATCTAAAAGGTGTTAGGATATAATTGATTATTAAATAACTCCTCAAAATAATCCCATGTCATGACCTGATCGAATTTAGAATGAAATGATAATTCACACAATTGACGTGCCAAATCATCTAGAATATACATTTATAACTTCACTTTTATCTCTTCTGGTGTCCCACAAAAATCAAAGATTCAATTCATCATATTATACTTGACATCTACGTTCATTATCTTTAAATCATTCCAAAAGATGGATGGATTATACATCTGGAACTAAATAAAATTATACACTTTTTACATTAAATCATTCATATTACCCTTATGCATGGTCTAGAAATATGGGAAAATAATTTCGACTAGTTGTTGGTTCACCTCTAACTCAGTAGAAACCATATTCTTGGAAACCTCTTGAAATTTATTTCTATGTTACCTACCTGGTTACATTCACTCTAACTAAAAAAAATACTATTTTGTATCACTGATTACCAAATGAAGTCTTAGAAATTACATCTTACAACATTATGATATATTTCAACCAATCTTTCCATAATTCAACCATAATCAATATTTTAATAATTTTTTAAAATATTACACCTATTCTTTTCAAAAAAAACATTGTCAATATATTTTTTAATTTTTTTGTTCATTTCATAAACCAATAAACATAGAATTAATAATGAATTATTATTGTGAATTATTCTTATTAATTCATGTCATTCGACTCTCCTTGGTTAAACTAATGATGATGAGGTGAAAACTCACCTAGAAGTGTCTTAAAACACTAATGTACCCAAAACCCTAGTAAGATTAGTTTTAACACAAAGATGTTAGATATTGATTTTTATGCTCTACATTTCATGTACCAGGAATCATACTCCTTATTTCCATCCTAAGAGATAGTTTGATATAGTTTCAAATCTCAGACTAAATAAAACTAACACTATTTCCTATGTCAGGTACCAAAAAAGGTTATACTATTTTTCCCAAAATAAAAGATGGTCTGTCCAGGACTAATTCCATTTGAAACATCCTACTCCTCATTATTATATTGAGAAGTGTTGGGGGAGTTACATGGCCTTAGGTCACATCCACAAGACAATAAAGGTTGGAAATAAATGATAAGGTCCTCATGATCATTTGGGGGATGATTTTCCCCTTTGAAAGATGGAACATCCAAACTATGAAAAAATAAACAAACCTCTATATAATGTATGAGTTCACAATACAATAGAAAACATATCCAAATCAATATACTATATTAGAGTACAAGCATAAACCCAAATACATACTCAAATAGGACTAAAAGACCAAAAACTCAAAACTCTAAGGTGACATCAACCAGTAACTCCCAACCCACTCTAAGCTCCAACTCCACTTGTAATTCCAATGATATTAAGTATCACAACTAAATAATCGAGATACCTCACATTTACCTATGTATCGACATATGAAATCTAAAAACTCAAAATAGTTCCCAAGTAGAGGATTAGTCTCGGAACAATAGTATTTACCCATTTACATTCCAACTCACACCACTACAACCAAACTTATTTTCACAATTTATAAAATGTTTTTATGTAGTAAAAATGTTTATAAAAAAGACATAAAAAATTTTAAATGGAAAGTGATAAACAAATAATCAGACCTATTTATAGTCATTTGGAGTATCTATAACCATTTTTCATACACAAAATGCATTACCATGTGATAATTACATACTCATTGGTGGTATCTTTTCGATCTTCCAAGTCATCATAAAGTAACCAATACTAGGTTCCCCATTGGAACATGCCCCTTAAATTGGGTTATGTCAAATGAAAATGAGCTCACACCAACCATGTATTCCAAATTTCATGTAAAACCATTCCAAAAAACATTATTTCTTTAAAAATTTATATAAACTAATTCCATGCATCAAAATAAAAATATAATTTTAAAATCCAAATTTTAAAATCATAAATCAAAGGAGTTTTCTAAAATCCAACAAAATTTCCAACAATTTCCAATACCAATTTGAATCATGGTCTCCAAAAATAATAATAGATGTATTTCCCCACAATTTCAATCAAAAAATTTAATTATAAGTAATTCTTCATGTTTTAAATCATGTGGAGTGGAGATAAAATCCACACACCTCTCAAGAGTTGGTGAAAATGAAGAATGGCATAAAACTTCTCTAGGTTCAAGATTAGATATTATTCCCTTAAATCACAACAATAATAATCTCTAGATATTACCATAGTAGAACTTGTATATATCCCCCAAAAATAATATCTCTGATTCTTTTATAGATAAAGAAACTATATCTAATAAGAATAATGAAGAAAATGTACTTACTAAAAAATTTGGGCCCTCAACACACTTTTATTCACATGAGGATCACTAATAGATTGAAAGAGATCATCTCTCAAACCTAAGGAGTGAAATGAATTAGAGTTATATAATTATTAGGGGAAAATAGGGTTCAAAGTATTGATTTGGATAAGATCCTCATTTTAATGAGGGCCAACTATAAACCACGTGGTAAGTTCACACAGATTAGAAAAACATGCACCAACCATGTAGTGATACTATCTGAAGGCCATTTCTCACATGATTGTATCACATGGTTATAAAAACTATTCCCTAACCATTTATTTCCCTATATTTTAATATTCATGGTTTCTCCTAGGAATTCGTATGATTTTTCCAAACTATGTGCTAACCATGCATTTACCTCTATTTAAAGATGCATGGTTTCTTTTGGGAATTTGTATGGTTTTTTCAAACTGTGTGGATTCTCATTTCCCACCTTCATCCCTTGAAAAGTTTCCTGGATATGTTTCACAATTTTTACTAACCATAAACAACCCATGCACCTCCATAAAATTTTAAAAAACAAGACAAAACCCTCAGAGCCTAATAAAACTTAACTCAATCATTATATAGATGAAAAATACATGAAAAGTGTCATATAAGTAAGACATAGGGTGTTACACAAGCTTTACTAATTGTTTACCCTTACTGGACATTCCATGTGAAAGGATGAAGAGATTTCATTTTAGGAAAAAAGACACAAGAACGTTCCATACTTAGAGAGATGTAGTATGCACCATAGGATACATGTCACATAATAATTTTAGGGAACTTTTGAGCCCTAGATATTCTACATTACATATATCATTCTTTGAGACTTGTATTTCGGTCCCCATATAGCCTATTCTGAGTAGTTTTCTATATATAAGATAAATATGTCCTTTGTTTGGGCTATAGAGATTTGAAACATGGGGGTAGAAGATGATGAATTTTATAGCAATGATTAGACAGTGATATAGATTGGGTATGACCATCAGAGTGTTACCAGGTTTGGGAACCCCCCTATTGTACTTGGTAATGGGTCCACATAATCATTAAATTTGTAGAGTTTTAAATTCCCCAAACTTCATTAGGTATGGGTACTCTATCTATAGAGCAGAAAGCCCTATATTTGGTCTTTAGTAGGGAGTATATCCTCTAATAAATATTGACCACCTAAGGATTTGGAGTGTAGTGGTGAGGTGAAGGACTTCTACATGGATTCCTAAGAGGTTATGTGAGATGAATGGATAAAATATAGTTCCTATAGGATTCAACATAGAGGTAAAGTGGCGGTCCCTCTACTCTATATCTTATGGGGATGCATGGGATGTTTGATATCAATGATGATACCCTTAGAGCTACAAGATGACTTTTCATTCTTATTTGTCTTTAGAGATGGTGGTCCCAAATATCTCTTTAGTCAATAATCTTGTTGAGAATATTGTGTTATTATCATTATTGTTATTATCTTATATCTTAATATAAATGATTTTATGGGGATGAGAGAAATACACTCTCCTTGATGCTTTATGTTTAGTGATTTTAGAGTGTCCTAATGGGCATGTACATACCAATCTCTGCATGGAATTTACTTACACATGCCATGTTGTATGAAGATGACATACCATTTATTAGATTCCTAGGTTTATCTATAGTGAATGGATCCTAGTTAATTCTTGGTTATTTAAGATATACCTCGGATGGCTCTAGGAGTTGATTTTGGGTATCTACCCTCATGTTGTCAGTATTTTGGGTTCTTTTAATGTTTTGATGAGATTTTATTTAGACCATTTTATTCTACTGTAATAATTATTATACTATGATGTGGGGTATATTTTATTCATAAATCAAGAGTATGAGTTCTTTATCATTATATATTATATTATTGTATAGATATGTGTGTGTTTGTGTAGGTACTTTTGGATAAGGCCTCCCATGTGTGTGATATGCTTACTCAATGTTATTCACCATCCCCTAACATATTAGAGGTGAGATTGGGGAGCCACACTAGGATTACTACTATTCAAGAAGGCCCCATTGGGTTAGGCTATGAAAGCATGTTACCAATGAAATGTTGATCATATTTCCTAATTATATATAAGAATAAAAATGGTTATAGAAAGCATCAAATTTAGAAGCCACTTTTCTAGATAATTTTATGAAGATAATTCCATATAAGAAATAATATTATAAAAATAAGGCACCTATATTTCATAAATATGACATGGTTTCTAAAATTAAGAAAAAATTAATCATGAATAATGTAATAAAATTCAAAATTTCAAAGAAAAATTAACCTGGGTCAAGAGAAAAGTCTTAGACATAGTGTTTAAAATAAGAATCAGTGGAAGATCCCCTGTATTCCCACATAATTAGTGAATTAATTTACATAAAGGGATAATAGGTATTGAATAATTTGATTCAATATAGGATGGTATTCCAATATATATTAGTCTGAAACTGATATTGAGAAACAATTCTAAATAAGATTTTCATGATGTATAAAATGCACCCTTGAGTGAAATAAAATGAATAAGTCATGGTTTCCAAAGATTTTTTATGTTATTAAAATATAGAAACTAGAAATTTCCATTATATTTTGATTTTTTATTTATGATACTCCAACTACTAAACATTTTATTTTTTTATTATAATCCTAACAGGGAGTGTTTTTGCAGTAAAAAGGGGAATTTGTTTACTCACACTCCAAATTAATGATGTGTTTTGTGAAGATGAGTGCATGTGTACAATTTTGTATCTCTAAAATATAATTTTTTTAAACCCCTATGAATTGAATGATAGTTTTGTAACTACATTTAGAAATATAATGGACAAATTTGGTGTTATGGTTATTAAGTCTTGTTTTCCGTACTGGGGTCATCCATGTAAACATAGAGTGATTAATTGATTACTAATTTTTAAAAATTCTTTGGTTCCCACATTTTCTAAAGAGTTTTTAAAATAAATAGGGATAATATGGTTCTTTAAATTATATGATTATTAGGGATAAGAAATACCCCTTATAGGACCTCTAAATGCACCTATTGTATGTCAATTTGTATCCACATGTTGGGAAATGTTTTCCTCCTTTGTGTTTATTATCATTAAGGTGGAGAGGAAATGTGAACTTATAATCAAGATTGACATGAATTTAAAGTGTAATATTAATGAAGATATGATAGTTCTTGAACTAGATGAGTGTGAGGGAGAATATGGTTCATTAAATTACCTATAGGACTGGTGCAGACTCCTAGGGGTGGGTGAATAAGGTTTTGTTTATTTTTTACCAAATTCCAAGTTACCCTAAAACCCATTTCGAATGTAACCTCGATTTAAAATTAAAACATATGGATTAATTTTACATTTAACCTAGAAATAATAAAATACATTAAATTCAAGTAATTTTTTAAAGAAGAACATAATAATTTTTAAATTTTTCGTACAAATACATATTCCTTTCCATGATTGATTGTTTACCTTAATTAAGGATCATCCACTATAATATTTTGTTGATTATAATGGGTGGTGATTTCCACACAAATTTCAATAGACTAGATCCTTTTTAACCCTTTGATAAAACAAAATTTTATTGAATATTTTATTGATAATAAATGATATAATTTCTCACATTGGGGTAAATGTGTTTAGTTATAAAACATTGGGGATTAGATCATTCATTCGAAAATTTGGGGAAAATTCCAGTTTTACCTTATAAAATTCACTATAGTATTTCATGTATAAATATTTTTTTATATATTATTTTGAATTAAAATTTTGAAATTATATTCCTGACTTAATTGGATTCAAATTCTATTCAGGACATGGGAGCCGGAACGTGCATTTGGGTGGGGTAATTGGGCCCTGAAGACAAAGTTGGACTAAACTATCAAGATTGGATATCCCTTCACCATTTGGGCAGTATCTTATTCATACAGGCTTGTATTGGGCCCAAATATGGAGGTACTATTGGGAACATGATTTTTCACAAATAATACTTCTATAAGGCCAGATAATTTGCGCGTTTGGGAGGGAAACGATGCAGTTCACGTGTGATTCAAGAATTTGTCCAAATTTCCCGTTCACACTTAAAAAAGTCTTGTAACCCTATCACTCCAAAAATCAATTTAAAGGATATTTTCTCTCTTTGTGAGGTTTGGTCTAGGAATTGGGATGGTTTTTCTGAAAGGGTTTCTCTTGGTATCCTCTCACAACTCTTGGAATAATTTAGGCCTTATGCAAACATCTCTTCCAAAAAGGATCTCCTCTCCCACCACCTCTTTGTATTTCATTGCCTTCATGATATTATAATGATTTTTTTCAATTAATCTTCTATCATTTTCCCTTTAAATTTTGTATATTCCTATTTGGGTTGGAATTCAAGAGTATAATCAAGATTTCTTTGTACCCTTTCTACTCCCAAGCGAATGAAAAACGTTTCTACGATGACTACACCACACATGGAAGCGTAGTTCTTTTTAGTAATTGATCTACCTCATACCTTATTCATTTATTTTCAATCAATGAGATACTTTAATTATATTAATATAATTCATGAATTGAGTTTTTGTAATAGGAGAAACTATGTTTGAAATTGAACAATTAATACAAAAATAAGCAAGGTGGATATTTTGAGTAAATTGTGCGAGCGTGAACGTAATCGGTAATACGAAACCACACGAGATAAGTTTTTAAAGTTAAAATATAATCCCTAAACTCAATTAATAATAATATTTAGAATGGATATGTGCTCTAATTAACCACTGAACTTAAGCTAACCTTATAAAATCAATCAAAGAAGGGTGTTGCGATTGTGTGTTATGATGCTACCTTAGGGTTTAAGAAATTTCATCTTTGTAGTCAAGTTTACTCCCATAGGGTTCTAGGGTCAAAAAAATTAAAGGATCCTAATTAAGTAGATATTAATTTCAATTATAAGTATTAATAAGTAAATGAAGAGTTATAGTTTCATTGATTTCACAATTTAAAATATTTTCTAAAAAAACATCTTCTTGTAGTGAATATTTAATCGAACTGCATTTCATAATTAAAAAACCAATCTTCATCTACAAAACTTCATCTAGTATTATAAATGATAAAAAAACCCCATCTTATCATGTAGTTTTTTATTCTATTTTATTATTTTTGAATACCTTTGAGAAGTTGTTTTAATTTACTTCCTCCTTTAAGAGACGACTTTGGTAGGACACTAAGTTGCACCCATGTACCCAAAAAATCAACCTTCATTTGATAGATCCCACAACAACGCTCATCAAATTGGTGTCGTTTATAGGGAGGAAATTAATTATTTCAACCATTTAGATTTATTCTTTTTATTTTTCATTTTATTATCTTCTTTTCTTCTTTCTTCCTTCATTACCCAACCTGATTTTTTCTTCTTCTTTTATTTTCTTCTTCTTCTTCTTTTTGGACTGTCATCTCAAACTTATCATGATTATTTTATTATGGTAGAATTTTCTTCATTTAATTTTTATTTGATTTATTACATGAACTAATCTCAAATATCTCTTAAATCATGACCTTGAGATTGAATGCAACCTTAGGGGTCGAATCAAACATTCTCAGTCTATGGGAAATTTTAACATTCAACCAATTAGAGAATTCCTCCACTCCAAGAACAATGAAATTGGAAACACTTTTGTATCAAATATAACATAGGAACCAATGGATGAAAAAATAGAAATGAACTTAATAGAACCATTCGAGAATTTGATTCACCTGATATTAAATATCAACCAAATTGTATTGAATAACCAATTCTCGAATTAGACTTTGAACTGAAATCTGGATTAATTCAATTTCTTCAAAAATTTCATGTATTATCTAGTGAGGATCCAAATAAACATTTAAATGAATTTAATTTGTTTTTCCCAACCCTTAAACTAGGAAATGTATATGAAGATCAAATAAAATTACGATCATTCCCATTCTCACTTGATAGAGTTACAACATATTGTATTTATTATTTAAAACATGAAGAAGTAACATGTTAGAATGATTTAAAAAGTCTTTTATTGCAGAAATTTTTTCAAGAATGAAGGACCACTTCCATTCGTAAGGATGTCTCGAGGATCAATTAAGAAAAAGGGGATTCAATGTATGAGTACTAGGAGCGATTCAAGAATATGTGTGCAAGCTTTCCAAATCACCAAATTAGTATGAAACTACTCATACAATACTTTATAAAGGACTCACATGTACAAAGAGGAGAATGGTGGATGTAGAGAACCGAATCATAACATACATAGACATTAAATTACTTTTGAGGAATGCTTAGTACATAACAAAAACACACACACAAGGATCGTAATAGTTTAGTGTCTTTGGAAACTCGGAATATAATCTTCTAATCATGGTGAAAGATCTTCAACATCTCCCATAAAGATCTTTTTTTTAAACCTAAATCCTTTCTTTATGTCCTGTGGAAAAGAAAACATAAAAGGGTGATCTCAAATGCTCAGTAAGGGTAAACAAAAGAAATATAAATCATGTCATATTCATAAGAACATATCTTTTGGAAATCTTAACCTGCAAAAGAGATCATAATTTCATAACATGGGATAAATCATAGTAGTGAAATGTAATCCCAATAATCATAACATAAAACATGAAACTTTGTGGCATACACACATAATCATATAGAATAATTTCTTATTACTCAAGACTCATTGCCAAGACTAAATTAGTGGACAAAGTCCATTTCTGAACCGAGTCACCCTCGTTTCAGTCCTGTTTCACTGAACCGGTATAACCTACCGTTTCATCCATGTCTATCTCATGAGATATAAAATCTTTACCCAATGAATTGGAGGGAGATATAGGTCCCACCCATCTTATAATGAAACCATTCTTATGTGTGCCACAAAAATCATAAATCATACATCATTGCATAACCCATGTAATAAAAATGGAATTCTTAAACATCGTGACATCATAAAACGATTCAAATAAGATAAATGAATTCATAAAAATAATTCCATCACAACATAATCAAATCAATGTAATTATAGGGATAGAATCAGAACCCTATATTATCTTAGATGGAAAATAATTTTGATAAAATACTTGAACTCCATTCTTGAGGAAAATATCCTTTCTACTTCAAAAAGATTTTCCTTTCTTAACATGTCATACAATTTTAAACTAAAAGAAGTTGATTAAAAATAAACTTGAAAACTTTTAAGGAAGCTTCTTGGAAAGAATTTCTTAAAAATCCATTCATGCCGTATAAGTTAAAAACATTCTTCATACTTTTGTCGAAAAAAGTCAAAAAGTACCTCGTATGAAAAACGACAAAAGATTCCTTTCATATCCTTTACTAAAAACTCACTGAAGGGTAAAACTGGATTTAAACAATTGTAGGTGGATGGAAATAATATTAAATATTGAGGAAAAAATGGATTGGATGATAAAATAAACCCCAAAAAATACTAAAGTTTAAACAACCTCGGATAAAAATGAGATTGTGATATTTTCCCTTACCTTAGGTCTGATTTGCTTCGTAAGTGTTTGAACCTCCTCTTCTTTGAAGTACTTCTTTGAGCCCTCCTTTTAAGGAACTAAAATAGGTCTTTGAAGAAGACCAGAACCTGAAGGATGTTTCTAGGGAAATGGAGAGGAGAAATTGGCAGGGGTTGGCCGAGCATGAAGGCTCAAAGTGGTGTGAGGAATAGGGGGAGGAGGTGCCCTTTTATAAGGGAGGAGAGGGGCACCTTTGGAATAACTAAAAATATTATAAAGTCAAGTTCGTTTTTAAATAGCTCCAAATTGATTTATTTCGAGGCTAAGGTAGGTATGAGTCGAAATCCTCTCATCCAATAGAATTTAGACAAGTTTAGGTTCCTATTTTAACCTTATCATTTCGATTTAACATTAAGTTAAATAATTTTACTTTTACTGTGTCTTCTTGTGTTCTTATACTATAAGGTTAGTAAACTTACTATAAGCAGACAAACTAACCCCAAGTTGTTTATTATTAGTATATATAACCTTATCTAAGTCATTTGGCCGAACCTTAGATTTTTAAGAATAAAATTACAATTACTAATATAATATTTGTTTTAAAAACTATTTTATGTCAATTTTGACACTATTTAGTAATTGATTTTTGTGAAAATCAAAAAAAAATGATTAGTTCTAAAAAATTCAATTAAATCAATACTAACATGTCCTATTAACCTATAAAATTAGTTTAATTCATAACAAGTCTCAAATTACATTTATTTTGGTGTTTATAACATCAATTATGTCAATATTTCATTAATAAGATAATTACTGCATCATCTTTGTCTCATAAATAAATTAAATTATTTAATGTCTAAAAATTACAAATAAAAAACCATTATGTAGGAAATCGTTTTATATTTCTAAGGAATATTTATAGTCTAATTTATCTTATGTATAACCACATATTAAAAATGATTTACTTATTAAACCTTGATTTTAACTATTTTAACACTTCATTAAATAAATTAATAATAAATGTCATATTTTAATCCAAGTGGGCCTAAATGGTCATATTTTATTCCTAAGGATGTTTTTGGTCGAATTACACTTGGCCAATAGAATTAGGACATGTGTTAGGGTAATAATAATATCATTTTTACCCTTAATTACCCTATTTACTTTTAACCATGGTAAAAAAAAGTAAAAAGTTACTATTCACCAAAAAATTATTTTCATCTCATTGAACCACATTTTACTTACTGACATCAACCGTGTCTCTAGGATTTTCAAAATTCCACTCATAGAAGCGGTAAAATTATGTTATATGAAAAATTCAGTTTTTTTAACTACCACTTAGTGGTTTCACTATTCATCAAAAATTGAAAGTTTTCAGAAAAATACCAAAATTTCACCCGAGGCTAATTTCGATATTCCGAATCCAAAAATGAAGTCCATTTTGAAAAAAATAAAATTTATAAAATTACAAAAAGTGGTTATTACTATTCATAATGGCTAGTTTTAATAATATTTTAATAGCATATCGTTGTTTAGTGAAACTCGGTACTGCGCACTACACACGCTATTGAGGAAGGTCACGATTGCGTGTAATGCAAGGCAAGTCAAGGATGCATGTTGTGCAAGCTCCTTTTGGTGTAGCGTACAACACAAGACATTAATGAAATTAAAAAGAATATTTTTTCATAAAATCCCGGGGTGTTATATTCTACCCCCCTTAAAATGAATTTCGTCCTCGAAATTCGTCGGGGTTATAAATGGTTTACTATTCCAAAATTTCTTTAATAGAAACCCACATCGTAAAAAGGAATACCAAAACCAATCTTTAAAAACAAAAGTATGAAACATAATGGTTACCCAAATAAACTAATCACTGGGTTTCCACATAGGTGAAAATATGGATATGGAAGAGAAATCTAACCATCATGTTCTGATGGAGAGTGGTAGAGAACATGGTTATGGAAAAGCCAGAAATCACAAAGCCATAAATTTGTGATGATCTAAGGTACCATCTGATTAATCAGATTTAAGAGCACTAGGACAACCTTTTTGTTTTCAAGATCATTTCCCTAAAGTTGATGAAATTTGAATTAGAAGAAATACTTTCGTGATTTTGGTATAGTCTCACCGTTGGTCGTTCGTTGGAAAATTTCCACTTCATCTCTTAAAAAATGAATTTTAATTTGTCATTCGTGACGTGTTAGCAGATAATGTGATAGAATGATGGGTCATTCCATCTGTCTCAAATAAAAGGTTAGAAAAGTTATCAAAAAATACATAAGTCCATCTATAGTGAGATTAATCATTTATGGTTCCTAAAATGGACTTATACTTCATATATCATACTGCTTAATATAATAAAACTAGTTTCTACTAAATATGGACTTCCTGTAGGCCAGTGGTAGGTGATAAAGGCCAATCACACTTCGGTTGTGGGTTCGATTCCCACAGCCTTGTCCGACGCGATGGGTTGTCGCCCGTCCTGCAGCTTGTCCTTTTTCTAAAGCTATATTACTATAACATCCCATCAACAATATCAAAAAAAAGTTTTATCCTTAAACAATACTAACTTATGTCCAACATAATCCATTCCAATCTTTAGGCTTATCTAAAATACTTCGGTCCAAGCTCATAGTTTAATGAAAATGATCACGTGAATGCCATCATTTATCCCCTATATATCATAAGATATTTCTTGTTGGTCAAATTACAAACATGTGAATACCTTAATCATGTATTCTCTTGAAGAATGAATACCCATTGAACCTTAGTGAAAACATGAATGCTGTCAAAAGTTAACTCTTTCCACATACCAAAATCCAAAAATTCTATATACTCAAACCATGATATAACCTTTTCTTTATATTAGTCATGACCTCATGAATACTATCAAACATTTAATTTTCTCTTTATCCCTTCATTATGCGCATATCATCTACATTCCAAAAATATCTGAATAACCTTTCATGGATACTGGTACCATTAATCATACTCTTTCAGAACTCAAGGAAAGACAACAGTGTAACAATCCTTAGATGTCTCTTTATTCCATAGTACCCTGATATTACTTATAAAACATTACACATGATAAACATGTAATCATTCCACTACAATCTTAAACCATTGACCGAGCATCAACAATTCTTTCATCTCACATATCATTTGTAGTCTCTTCATCATCATCAACATAAATACTACCCATACGACCATACTGATTCTCTTCATGAGACTTTCCCTTAGGGCATTGGTTTGCATAATGCCTGTACATTCCACATTTAAAACATTTAACCATTGTTGATGTCGTAGCAATACCATTATCCTCATCCCTGGTGTTAACTGAACCTTTTCCTTTACACTTACTGGCTTTGTGTCCTTCTTTTCCACACCCAAAACATCTTCTAGTTCCTTTGAAACATTCTCCTTGATTCCTCTTCCCACATGATTTACATAGGGGAAATTGAACTTTCTTTCCTCTAGGATCATCATAAAACTCCATCTTTCTCTTATTAGCCGAGTCATGAAACTTAACAAATTTTACTTTATTGATCATATTATGAGATTGCTGATTCGGCATAATAATGATGTTTGGACTTCCACATCCCATTTCATTTGGTTGCTCATGAAGAATATCATTCCATTGTCCATAATATCCTACATTATCGTGAATCATCTTGCTTCCAACCATTTCCTAAAACCCAAAAAGAATAGTGTGAGAGGAAAAAATCATAATAAAAGGGGATTAACTTCAATATCTAACATCTTTGGTTTAATCTAATATCGTTACCATAGTTCTAGGACTATATCCTATACGTATACTTAACCTTAGGGACATCCCTTGACAAACCTTAGAAATATCTCTAGGGATCTCACTAAAGTTCTCGCATCCTAGTTTCCAAAGGTTGACTAAACCTTTCCTCTGATACCAACTGTAGAAACCCAAAGCTTAATGTACATAGACATTACATTACATTTTCGGAATTCTTAGTACATAACAAAACCACACACACAAGGATCGTAATAGTTTAGTGTCTTTGGAAACTCGGAATATAATCTTCTAATCGTGGTGAAAGATCTTCAACATCTCCCATAAAGATCTTTTTTTGAAACCTAAATCCTTTCTTTATGTCCTGGGGAAAAGAAAACACAAAAGGGTGAGCTCAAATGCTCAGTAAGGGTAAACAAAAGAAATATCAATCACGTCCTATTTATAAGAACATATCTTTTTGAAATCTTAACCTGCAAAAGAGATCATAATTTCATAACATGGGATAAATCATAGTAGTAAAATGTAATCCCAATAATCATAACTTAATACATGAAACTTTGTTGAATACACACATAATCATAGAGAATCATTTCTTATTAGTCAAGACTCATTGCCAAGACTATCTTAGTGGACAAAGTCCATTTCTGAACCGAGTCACCTCATTTCAGTCCTGTTTCACTGAACCGGTATAACCTACCGTTCCAGCCATGTCTATCTCATGAGATATAAAATCTTTACCCAATGCATTGGAGGGAGATATAGGTCCCACCCATCTCATAATGAAACCATTATTATGTGTGCCACAAAAATCATAAATCATACATCATTGCATAACCCATGTAATAAAAATGGAATTCTTAAACATCGTGACATCATAAAATGATTCATATAAGATAAATGAATTCATAAAAATAATTCCATCACAACATAATCAAATCAATGTAATGATAGTGATATAATTAGAACCCTATATTATCTTAGATGGAAAATAATTTTGATAAAATATTTGAACTCCATTCTTGAGGAAAATATCCTTTCTACTTCAAAAACATTTTCCTTTCTTAACATGTCATACAATTTTAAGCTAAAAGAAGTTGATTAAAAATAAACTTGAAAACTTTTAAAGGAATATTCTTGGAAATAATGTTTTAAAAATCCATTCATGTAGTATAAGTTAAAAACATTCTTTGTACTTTTGTCGGAAAAGTCAAAAAGTACCCGTATGAAAAACGACAAAAGATTCGTTTCATATCCTTTACTAAAAACTCACTGAAGGGTAAAATTGGATTTAAACAATTGTAGGTGGATGGAAATAATATTACATATTGAGGAAACATGGATGTGGATGATAAAATATACCCCAGTAAATACTAACGTATAAACAACCTCGGATAAAAATGAGATTGTGATATTTTCCCTTACCTTAGGTCCGATTTGCTTCGTAAGTGTCTGAACTTCCTCTTCTTTGAATTGCTTCTTTGAGACCTCCATTTAGGGCACTAACATAGGTCTTTGAAGAATACCATAACCTCTAGAATGTTTCTAGGGAAGTGGAGAGGGAAAATTGGTAGGGTTTGTCCGAGCATGAAGGCTCAAAGTGGTGTGAGGAAGAGGGGGAGGAGGTGCTCTTTTATAAGGGAGGAGAGGGGCACCTTTGGAATAACTAAAAATATTATTAAGTCAAGTTCGGTTTTAAATAGCTCCAAATTGATTTATTTAGAGGCTAAGGTGGGGATAGGTCGAAATCCTCTCATCCAATAGAATTTAGACAAGTTTAGGTTCCTATTTTAACCTTATCATTTATATTTAACATTAAGTTAAATAACTTTACTTTTACCGTGTCTTCTTGTGTTCTTATACTATAAGGTTAATAAACTTACTATAGACAGCCAAAAGAACCCCAAGTTGTTTATTATTAATATATATAACCTTATATAAGTCATTTGGCCAAACCTTAGATTTTTAGGAATAAAATAACAATTACTAATATAATATTTGTTTTAAAAACTATTTTATGTCAATTTTGACACTATTAAGTAATTGATTTTTTTGAAAATCATAACAGAATGATTAGTTCGAAAAAATTCAATTAAATCAATACTAACAAGTCATATTAACCTATAAATTTAGTGTAATTCATAAAAAGTCTCAAATTCCATTTATTTTGGTGTTTATAACTTCAATTATGTCAATATTTCATTAATAAGATAATTACTGCATCATATTTGTGTCATAAATAAATTAAATTATATAATGTCTAAAAATTACAAATAAAATACCATTATTTAGGACATCTTTTTATATTTCTAATTAATATTTATATTCGAATTTATCTTATGTATGACCCCATATTAAAAATTATTTCCTTATTAAACTTTGATTTTAACTATTTTAACCCTTCTTTAAATAAATTAATAATAAATGTCCTAATCTAATCCAAGTGGGCCTAACTGGTCATATTTTATTCCTAAGGTTGTTTTTGGTCGAATTACACTTGTAAAATAGAATTAGGAGATTGTTAGGGTAATAATAATATCATTTTTACCCTTAATTACCCTATTTACTTTTAACCGTGGTAAAAAAAAGTAAAAAGTTACTATTCACCAAAAAATTATTTTCCTCTCATTGAACCACATTTTACATACTGACATCAACCATTTCACTCAGATTTTCGAAATTCCACTAACAGACGCAGTAAAATTTAGTTTTAAGAAAAATTCAGTTTTTTAACTACCACTTAGTGGTTTCACTATTCATGAAAAATTGAAAGTTTTCAGAAAAATACCAAAATTTCACCCTAGGATAATTTCGATATTCCGAATCCAAAAATGAAGTCCATTTTGAAAAAATAAAATTTATAAAATTTCAAAAAGTGGTTATTACTATTCATAATGGCTAGTTTTAATAATATTTTAATAGCATATCGTTGTTTAGTGAAACTCGGTATTGCGTACTACACACGCTATTGAGGAAGGTCATGATTGCGTGTAATGCAAGAAAAGTCAAGGATGTGTGCTGTGCAAGCTCCTTTTGGTGTAGCGTACAACACAAGACATTAATGAAATTAAAAAGAATATTTTTTCATAAAATCTCGGGGTGTTACAGTGGATACAATAGTGGGATGATAATTGGTGGAAAAAACACCACCAGTTGTACTGACATTGACTGAAAAGATGGCACAAAACTCTCAACAATTTGGTGATTGAGGTACCCCACTTGTTAAAGGAGTAAATCAGGTAAGTAGATATTCTTTTGAAAGTCATTTCATTGATACCAATTTGGAAGAGTTGAAAACTATGGTGAGACAGATTTCTTTGGTACAAAAGACATCCTAACCCCCTCGTTTAAGTCCTTGTGGCATTTCCAATAAGACAATCCACCCAACAAACTATTTCCCCCAACTACAAGAAACAAAATATTGTGAAACAATGTTTCATGGGAGACCATTTCTACAGAAACAACAACTATATCCCCAAAAAAATCTTGATTACTTTTCTCCATCATAAAACCAAGGGTGGAAGGATCAATTAGAGATGAGGTATGCCTCTTGACAACAACAAAGGCCCCCCCTTTCAACAAAACTTCCAGCACCCTCTACCTTACCAGAAGGGTTTCCAACAACCCCCAAATATATTTAAATCCCAATCATAAAAAAACAAACAACAAGAGACTTATCAACCAAATTTAGATTATAATACTGATGATATATTTTAACAAATTGTTCTCAATCAATATAATGAGTTGAATAGTCAATGTTTAGAGATGAGGGAGTTGAATACTCAATTATGCCAGATTTCCACATCCCTCTAGGAACTTATAAGTAAGAATTCCTGAAACCTATCTTCCCAACCTACTCCAAATCCAATGGGAAATGTAAGTTCAATCACATTGAAATGTGGGAAGAAAATAAAGATACATATCACCCACCATCCCACTAGGATTCACCTCAACTCCAGAGAAGCTCCATTCAAGACTAGATGAATAACAACCAAAGGAGAAAAATAAAGGTAAGTAAAATATTGATGATGTTCCTCCTAAATGCATTTACGTTCCCAATAGGGTTATACAAACCAAGAATATGGATGAGGAGGTGATACAAAAAAGAGGTTTTGGACACATTAAAGCATGTGGATATCAACATCCCTCTACTTGAAGCCATTAAACAAATCCCAAGCTATGAAAAAATCTTAAAATAACTTTTCACCAATCGAAGAGGGATCAAGGTAAATGAGAGGATCGATATTGGAAGGAATGTTTCAACACTTATTATACCAACTCAAGAAATTAAAACAATGTACATGGATCTAAGGACATTCACTATCCCATGAACCATAGAGGAGTTACACTTTTATGAAGCTCTTTGTGATTTGAGATCTTCCATAAATGTGTTGCCTCACTCTGCATTCTCTTCTTTATAGGTTGGTGAGTTGAAGCCGATGAGAGTAGTGGTGTAGTTGGAGAATATATCTACGACATATAAAATGGGATTACTTGAGTATTTACTTGTTAGGTTAAGAGAAATGATCTTCCCAGCAGATTTCTACATGCTCAAAATGGAGAATGATCAGGTAAGTTCTCATTCTTCCATTATCTTAGGTAGACCCTTCCTCAAATCTGAAAAAAATTATCATAAATATCAATGAGGGTACATGTTCCATGGAGTTTTGGGGTAAAGTTGTGATGTTTAATGTTATGAACTCCATGAAGTACACCCTAGAGGACTATTTTATATTTTTTATCTCCCATTTTGAACCACTAAATAAAAACCCCATGGAATTTAGTTGTCCTATTCTTAGGGATATTATGAGTATTTTCTATGGTTTCATGTATAAGGGAACTTCCTCACCCATTTCAAATAAAAAACTCTCTCTTATATTTGATTTTGAAATGGATTCATATTCTGTTGGTTTTGATGCTTTATTCTCTAATTATGATGATTTATATTTTGGTACTGATGTTCACTGTGAAAATATTTCTGTTCCTTAATTGTCTCCATTTATACTGCACCCCCTTCATTGGAACTCAAGCCATTTCCACCAGATCTAAAATACTAATAATTTTTGAGTGGTGATAGGTTACCTATTATCATTTCTTATAATATCACATTAGAACATGAAGAAAATATTTTGAATATTTTGAGGAAGAACATCAGGGAAATTGGGTGGACCTTGGTTGACATATCAGGTATTAGCCCCCCCCATTTTCATGCATAGGATTATTTTGGTGGATGGGGATAAGCCAGTTAGGTATCCATAATATAGATTGAACCCAAGTTATCTAGAAGTTCTGAAAGAGTGGTTGAAAAATTAATCAAGGCAGGTATAATCTATCCCATTTCAGATTTCCAGTGGATGAGTCCTATTCAGGTTGTTCCTGAGAAAGGTGGTGTTACTGTTGTTAAAAATGAGAAAGATGCGTTAGTTCCAATGTGGGTGAAAAACAATTGTTCTGTATGTATTGATTATAGGAAACTAAATCAGTCCACTTTAAATGACCATTTCCCCTCCCATTTATTGATAAAATGATTGAGATACTAGCTAGGAAAACACACTATTGTTTATTGGGTGGATTTTATAGATATTTTTATGTTCTTACTTCTCTGAAGGATCAATAGAATACAACATTAACTTATCCATTCAGTACATTTTCCTACCGAAGGATGCCATTTTGACTTTTCAATGCCCCAAGTACCTTCTAGAGATGCATGGTGAGAATTTTTTAAGATTTAATTGAGTCCTGTTGTGAGGTATTTATAGATTATTTTACAATGTATGGGTCTTCATTTAATGATAGTATCTATAGTTTGGGAAAGGTTTTGAATCTTTGTATTGAGAATATTCTGGTCTTGAACTTTTAAAAGTGTCATTTCATGGAAGAGCATGGAATTGTCTTAGGGAATGTAGTTTCAAAACATGGGATGGAGGTTGACAGATCTAAGTTAGATATTATTTCATCTCTACACTATCTTTCATGTGTGTGGGATGTTAGATATTTCCTAGGGCATGAAAGATTTTATCAACTCTTGATCAAAACTTTTAGTAATATTTCTCTTCCTATATCACGATTATTTCAAAAGTATTTAGATTTTGTGTTTGATGATTCTTGTAGGAATTCCTTTTATGAGATAAGATAATGTCTAACCACTGCACCTATCATATAGACTCAACAGTGGGAGATTACTTTCGTGATTATGTGTGACACCTCTAACTTTGCGGTTGGAGATGTCTTATCTCAAAGGGTGTTGGTACCTTCACATGTGATTTATTATGCATCAAGGACACTGGATTCAGCCTTATAAAACTACCAAACTATTGAAAAATATTTTCTTATCATTGTATTTTCTTCAGATAAATTCATTTCATATTTATTGGGCCTTAAAGTAGTTTTTATCTTACCATGCAGCTCTGAGGTACATATTAAAGAATCCAGATGTGATGCCTAGACTAATCCGATGGATTCTACCTCATCAAGAATTTGATATTGTGAAAAAAGACTTGAAGGGGTCAGAAAACCTAGTGGAGGTCCACATGAGTAGGCTTACTCACCCATTAGAGGTTGAAACCTTGGACTAGGTACCACTTGGAGACACTTTCCTCAATGATAATCTTTATTCCATCTTAGGTATGCATCCTTGGTATACAGATTTTGTGAACTACCTCATTGCATCCGAAATCCCTATAATTTTAAAGAAACATCAAGTACATAAATTAAAGAGTGAGTCAAGATATTATGTTTGGGATGATCCATACCTATGGAGCATGGGTAGTGATCAATTTATTATGAGGTGTGTTCCAGATCTCGAGTTTGAGCCTTTTTTACATTTCTTCCAAACACTTGAATGTGGTCGACACTTTGGACCCCAACAGACAGCAAGGAAAGTGTTAGACTTTGGATTATATTGTCCTAACTTATTCCATGATACCCATGTGTTTTTTAAGACTTTCTCTCATTACCCACACACATGAAACATTTCTAAGAGACATGAGATTCCCAAACCACCCATACTATTCTGTTATATTTTTAATGTATAAGGAATATATTTTATGGGACTTTCTCCTAGTTCATTTGTTGTTTGTATATTTTGGTTTTTGTTGATTATGTACGTAAATGGGTGGAGACTAAGGCCACCAGGACTGAATATTTTCATGTTGTATAGGACCTTTCAAAGACACATTTTTTTTGAAGGTTTGGAGTACCAAAGGCCATATTCAGTGACCAAGGAACACACTTCTCCATCATAATTTGGCTTCCCTCCTTCAAAAGTATGGGTGGAATACAAAACATAAACACCATACCCCCCCCCCCCAAACAAATGGTCAGGCTGAGGTTTCAAATTTTGAGTTGATTTTTTTTTGGAGAAAACCGTGTAGCAGAATAGGAAGGATTCGAGCAAGAGCTTGGATAATGCACATTGGGCTTATAAAACAACATATAAGTCACCCATTGGTATGTCCCCATTTTGGATTGTTTTTCAAAAAGTGTTTCATCACCCCATGTATGTTGAGCATCACGATTATTGGGCTATAAATAAAAGAAACATGGATTTGGCCCAAGCTGGAATTCCAAAGAAGCTGGAAATTTAAGAGATTGAGGAGATTCAATTTTCTTCATATGAGAACTCAAGGATCTAGAAGGAAAGGTCAAAATAATCTCTTTATAGAATGATATAACAAAGGGAGTTTCATCTTGGAGAGAAAATCCTTATCTGCAGGTCATGATTAAGGCTAATTCTTGGTAAGTTTCATTCTAGATGGTTAGGTCCTTATATTATGTCTAATGTATTTCCTTATGTTGTAGTGGAGATGAGACAAGAGGATACTGGAAGGAGCTTTACAGTCAATGAGGAATGTTTAAAGAAATACATTGAGGAACTTCCAACTAATGCAGTGGATTTCATCACACTGCATGACGCCATCATCACTTGATCATATCAAGATGTTCGTAACCCTTTCACATTTATATTATTTATCTTTTTCAAAACATTTCATTTCATGTGATTATATCATATCATAGTATCACATTAGGGATAATGAAATATTTTATGTGTGGGTGAGGGGACATAATTTTGGGGTAGGTATTTAGAATTTTAATTTTTGTGTTTTGCATGTGTTTTCTGTTATGTTTTTGGTTAAATATTTCAAAAACAAAAAAAAACAAAAAAATAAGATAAAAAAAGAAAAATCAAAAATCAAAAATAAAACAAATCATATAAAATGTCCATTTACATATAAAATATGTGGAAAATTACTATTTTCAAAATTCATTAGTGGAATAATAAGAATGAGAAATATTTTTTCATTAAGGAATGATTTTAATAAAAAGTTAAGTCATCGATGATATGATTGGTTGTGTCATAATAAAACCTTTAGAATATGAAACCATTATTTATGATTTTTGTTCACGGTAAACTGTGTCATTTATTTCTCTACAAATGTTTTCACACATTCAAGACTTGTGAGTATTTCTTACCCAATTGAATGTATATGCAAGTTAAGTAATTCCTTTTAGATTATAGCATGGTCTTTCCATACATTTGTTACACTTCTGATTTTTTCCATCACTATACTAGATTGACCAATTCATGTGCACCTAATATTTGACTATTTTACACCCTCTAGAAATATTTCAAAAAATAAAAAAAATCAATAAAGAGGTTAGTGAAGAAATGTACAACATGTGGGGATATTTTGGCCGGGAGCTCATTGTTTGGCTTCTGGGAATGCATACATGAGTGGGTTTTGGAATTTGATTTTAAATGATGTTGAATAGGTTTGGTGGAATAGTATCAGGAAAGAAGAAATCTTTTCATTGACCAAAATATACTAGATAAAGGGTGGAGAGACAATCATAGAATGGTTGGGACACGCACATTTAGAGAATTAGTGGCACGATAGGCCCGTGACTTTTTTCTCTATGATTAGTGTTATGAATCTCAATGGATTTTGTTTTGAAACAATTAAATAGACAATGTAGTTAAATTTTATTAATATTGACTCCTAATGGGATTCTTACTTTGCATATATTTCCACTCTGGATTGAAAAATATGAACATGCATATCTCGTCACAATTTTTTTGAATACATGATATGAGGTTTTACCCAGGAGTAAAAAAGGTTATGTGTGGTGGAGTTAATGAAGCACAATTTTATTGAATATTTTATTGATATTAAATGATATAATTTCCTAACATTGTGATGTGTTTATTTATAAAATATTTGGGATTAGATCATTCATTTGAAATTTTTTAGAAAATTCATGTTTTACCTTTTAAAATTCACTGTAGTAGTTTGCACATAAATTTTTTTCTATATAATATTTTGAATTAAATTTTGTAACTGTGTTACTAATTTAATTGGATACAAATTTTATTCAGGTCCCGAGAGATGGATCGTGCATTTGAGTGGAGTAAATGGTCCATAAAGACAAAGTTGGACTAAACTATCCAGATTGGACAACACTTCTCCATTTAGGCCATATCATCTTCATCCAAAATTGTATTGCGCCCAAATAAGGTGGGAATCTCGAGAAAATAATTATACACAAATCATCCTTCTAGAAGGACAGATAATTCACTAGTTTTGGAGGTAAACTATGCGGCCCACAAGGGATTCAACAATTTGGCCGAATTTCCCTTTCACAATTTTTTTTGTAACCCTAGACCTAACAAACTCTATTTAAAAGATATTTTCACCCTTTGTGAGGGTTGGTAGAGAAATTGGGATTGTTTTTCCAAAAGGGTGTCTTTTGGGTTCCCCTAAAAACTCTTGGATGAAGTAGGGACTTTTGCAAACATCTCTTCCAAAAAGGCACTCCTCTCCCACCTCCTCGTTGTATTTCATTGCTTTCATTCTTATATCATGATTTTTTCTTCAATTAATATTATTTGTTTTCTCCTTTTTATATTCATATCTTCCTCTTTGGGATGGAATTTAATAGTATAAACAAGATTGGGTTATACATTTTCAAACCCCTTGTGAATGCAAAACGTTTCTATGATGACTACACCTCCCATGGAAGAGTAGTTATTTTTAGTAATTGATATACCTATTAACTTATTCATTAATTTACATTAAATAAATGATATACATTAATTCAGTTACTATAATTCATGAATTGATTTTTTTATTAGGATAAAATATGTAAGAAATTGAACTATTAACAGAAAAACACACATGGTTGAGATTTTGTGTAAATTGTGATAGCACGAACATAATCGGTAATACAAGACCACATGGGATATGTTTGTAGAGTAAAAATATAATCCCTAAACTCAATTAATCATCATTTTTAGAATTAATATGTGATATAATTAACCACTAACCATAATATAACCTTACAATATCAATCGATGTAGGGTGCTGCGATTGCGTGTTCTGAAGCTGGCATAAGGATTAAGTAATTTCATCTTTATGGTTAAGTTAACTCCCATAGGGTTCAAAGGTTAAAATATTAGGGGATCATAATTAATTGGATATTAATTTTAAGTATAATTATTAATTAGTAAATGAATATTTATAGTTATATCAATTACACATTTTAAAATATTAAAAAAACATCTTCTTGTTGCGTCTTCTTAATCGAACTTAATTTCAAATAGAAAAATAAAAAATGCAATATTCTTACAGAAAACTTATTATAGTTTTATAAATGATAAAAAACTCCATCCTTTCAAGGAGTTTTTTTATTATATTTTAATTTATTTTTATAATACCTTTAAGGAGTTGTTTTAAAATACTTATTCCTTTGAAGGAAGACCTTGGTCAGCCACTCTACTGTACCCAAGTACCAAAAAACTCACACTTCATTTGAGAGCACCCACAACAATTCTCATCACCTTTAATTTGTGATTTTGTGTGTTGGGAACCTAGATATTAGTTTTATAATGAAATAGGTGATGATGGAGTTGAATCAACAATTACAAGTATTGATTCACTTTCTAAATCATTGGTTCATAATGTAGCTAAAGTTTGGTATCTTAATGGTGTTTCAAAACATAAGTGAACCAATTTTTAGAATCTCTATAAAAGATTAGTTAAAAAAATTAAAATTTGTTCACATAATGAATGTTCATGATAAATTTTATGGGGGGTTGGTATTAAAATAATTCACATCAGGAAATATTAATTTATGGTGTGAGATCTATTTTGGGTTTGTCGGATCAAGAACCTTATTTTTTTATGAATATAAACTATGTATGGTTCATGATGAGAGACATGTACACCATTAATGGAGATATTTATAAGATCATAATAAATTACAACCTTACACTAATTTTCCCATTATCCATTTTTTCCTTTAGATCTCCATGATATTCCCAGGTGATTTTAGGATCCCTAACAATCTTCGATCCTTGGCATTAATACTTGGATTAAAAAGTTTTCATATCATTGATTCTTGGTGAGTCCTTATACTCTTTATATTTTAATAATTTAGTGTTGATTTTGAGGTCTCAAAATGACTGTTCTTATAGGAATTGGGAGATTATTGGGTTGTAATTTTTATGAGGTATCACTGCATTTCAGTTTCATTTGAGGTTCCCTTGTGTGGTAGTGGATCATTGGTTCATCCGATATATATTTGGATTTGTGTGGTGAATTGGAAATCTTATTTTATGATTGGGAATTTCTGTTCTCACCTTTTTTGTATATTTGTGATATTTTCAAGCTTTTTATTTATTTTGGGTCAATGGTATGAATATATATAATGAATATAACAAACTAGAATAATGAAAATGAAAGGGAATGGTGTGATACAAATGTTGTTATCAGTTATCCATTGTATTATTGAAGTTATTTCATGCTATATGATTATTATGAAATAATGACCTATAATGTTGTCTTAATTTGATAATACCCTTAAAATGATTAATATATCAATGTTGGTAAATAAAAATACTAAGTTGAATATTCTTGTTCAATTCTTAAAATGATATGTGTGGCTTAGTGGCCCTGTTTGAGTAATACTGATTGTTCTTGTTTGTTTGTGTATTTCTATAATTAGTTGTAATTAAGCATCTTGACATAGTGGTTTCTTGGTAATAGTTTGGTATCAATAGAAGGATGTTTAAAAATATATTAATGAGGTAATAAATTCACAATTCATGAGTAAAAATTTAAATTAATAACTAAATGAATAAATCTATGTTGGTGAATTGATAAATATAATAATGGGAAATATAACATAGGTTTTGGACCTTTGTGAGATGATCGTTATGTATTAGTGGTATAACTTTATGGAAATATATTCATATTATCTTGATGGTGGTTTTGACATTATTACTTATGTGTACCCATAAGTGTGGGATTATGCAAGACTATTATATACCTTTATTATTTTTGTTCCTCTATACACCCCACCTGAGTCGGATAGCCATAATGACACCCAAATATACTGGGGGGGGGGGGGTTCCCAACATATAAGATGATGTGATATGAATGGATGACTACCATTTCTCCATTGATATCTATTCAATAGTAGTTTCTATTGATACTGGTTGTGGATGATGAGACATGTGGTAGGGATCATAGAACCTACTACCATAATTATGTGATATGAGATATATAGATCATGCCACAATGTGCGATACATGGTTGGTTCCATGACAAATGATATATGGTTAGTTTCATCACTTTTGTAGATGGATGTGATGATAGAAACCGTTGTATTCTCATTGGATGATAATGGTAAGCCAGTGGGGAAAGAGGTTATGTGGAGACTTTTCTATATTATTCTAATATTAGTTTACTATCCCTTGATGTGTTATTTGGTGAGTGGGACTTGGAGGAACTAATTGAATAGTGAAATTGATGGTTAGTTTTGTTTTTTATTCACTAGGGAATTAATATTATCCTTTAACATTTTTACAAGAGACCTTGGGTATGACCGTACTAAGTATACATGTTATTCTCACCAAGATATATATCCATATTAGAGGTTTATAAGTGAAATTTTGTTTTCTCTATGGAAAGAACTAGTTAATATCATAGAGTTATTATGATTTATACCAAATAATTATTTTCATATTGATTTTATTTTTGGGATGTTGGTATCAATTTTATATTCATTCATTTTGGGTTTTATTGTATGGTATTTTGGTTTATTTACCCCACATGGTGATTGGTTGGTGTATGTTTTTTTTATTTCCCATAAGGATAGTTGTGTGTAATTCCTCTTATATTTTTAAAATTTACCCTTAGTTCTAGTATCCAACCTAGGGGTTACTAGACTCAGGACTCATAAAATAACTCAATTTCTTTACTGCTATCCCCGAAGGGGTACCAAAGGAGTTGTTTAGGAAACATGGTAAAGTTTAGAGTTAGGAATTGGTGAGTACTTCATGGTATCAAAAGGAGAAAAAGTGATATTAAAACATAGTATATGGTGACATCAAGGGATACTGAATATGACATAGGATTTTAAGGCCCCCTTTGATCTAATATAAGGACTTTATAATCTCCAAATATAATAAGAAAATTGATTATTCTTGAAGGGTAGAGACCTAGTAGAGATACATGAGTCATACATTATTGAGATTTATTTTTAATGGGGGTGGTTATATGAAGGAATAAATAAATTAATTAAATTAATCTAATTTTTTTAATGGTTGGGGCCGAAGTCTAATTTTATTATTAAAGCAAAGAAAAGAACTATTTTAACCGGGTAGAGGGAGACCTATTACATATCCCAAAGGCCCAGTGGGCATGTAGTCCATTACATAGCCCGTAGGCCCAAATTTTTTTGGCCTAAGGACCATTCTGTGAATAGTAACCCAGCTGCTACAGTACCCGCCACTGCTACAGTGCCATAACGCAGCTACAGTATACCACCTCTGCTATAGTACCCACCGATCAACAGTACCACTACTGCTATAGTACTACTATAGTTCCTACACCCCATGGGTATTGAACCCCCATTTATCATGTAGGATTGCTGGGTGTTTACCACTAAGACAAACCCCAACTACAATTAAATTAATCTAAATATTTCCATTAATAATGGAAAAATTTGTTCCTCCATTATTAAAAGATATGTCAGTCAGTTACTGCCCACATGTGGTCTATGTAATAGAGGTAATTTTGGTTGTCCTTGTTGATCATAAAATGGTCAATCATGACCATGAGGTTGAGTAGAGGAAGCATAAATTTCATGACTTTTAACATCATGTTCTGGAAACCTATGAGGGAAACATATCTGATCTACAGATAGAGCACTGGCTAAAGGATTTGAAGGAGTCCTTTGGTATGATTTTATCCCAAGTTAAGTATTGGGTTCCACCAACAATTATCCAGTTGAGGGGATAAAAACATTAGTGTTGGATTATATATCTTAGGGAGAAGAATGTGACTAATGTATCATGGGATAATTTCTAAAAGGAGTTCATGAAAGATTTCATATCATCAATGGAGAAGGTAGTAAATAGTTAATATTTTATCTCCCTTAAGAAATGGATCATGAGTGTTTACGAGCTAGAGATTAAGTATAAGGTCCTTCTATGGTTTTCCCATGATGAATCTCCTAATGAGGATTCATAAACCAGATTCATGGAGGAGGTGTTATACCTCACCCTTTATTCTATAGTCACCCAATTTTGGATTCTTAGGTAGTTGGAGGTGTAGAAGAAGAGAGAGGTGATAGAGAGGGTGCATGAGTAGTGTAAAGATATTCTAGTCTAGGTTCAAAAAATAACTTTTAAGTGAAATTCATCATATGTATGTTCATGAATGTAAGGCTAGTCAAGTTTATGATTGGAAGATAGATATCCTCAATGGTTATCATTGTGTTTCTTAAGGGATGGTGGTTCCCAAACATATACTAGGAAATTTTCTCTATATTTGTTCGGTTTCAGAGTTTGTGATCAATACCAATGGTAGTATTCATTATCCCTAGAGATTAAGTATGGTTTTGGTGGTTAGGAACTATCCTAATAGCAATATAAATTACTCTAAAATTAGTATTAGTAGAAAGTACTTCAATCAATTTATTAGTATCATGTTTATAAGGCATATTATTATTAGGGATTCGGGGGAGTTGTAATAGGGAAACACAAATATTTCCCTCTATATTAGCATCCCAGACTAAATTGTGGTCATGGAGGCCATCAGTTACAAAGTAGAGGAGATGATTGAGGAAATATGCATGTGAGAGTGGCATAGGTTCTAGAGATCACAAAGGTTGTTTGACTTATGATTAGTTTATTTTCTATCCATGTTTCAACTTTGGTTTATTTTAGAGATTTACACTCCTTGACTTTACCTACTTTAGTTTGAACATTTATAATGGACATGAAGAGGCTTTCAACACCCATTTTTGGATGTATTCTAGGGATATATATAGATGATGGGGAAAAATCATTCATTGAGATATTTCTTATTGGTTTATATATAATTATACAATTTCTTTCTTGGCATGGATTATCTATATTCCAATGATGTGATGGTTGATTTTTTTCCAAATGAGGTTTCATTTTTCAACATGGGAGTATGATGTGCGATTTTTTCTATGATTGAGGTTACTAGACTTTTGGTAGGCAAGTAAAACATGTTATTTACCGGATAAGAAAGTCCTCGATAGAGTTAGTGAGACCCCAAGTGGGGGAGGTCCCCAGAGTTATTAGAAAGTTTATGTATGTTTTTTCCTCAATAGGTTTTGAAACTACCTGCTCAATGCAATGTTGAGTTTTGAATAGAATTACATCTCGTTGATACATTGATTTTTATGTATCATTATCAAAGATAACCCTCTATGTTATGGTATTTAAGTACCCAGATTAATGATTTGATGTAGAAAGGATTTATCAAGCTTAGTGTATCACCGCAGGATGTCTGATTTTGTTAAAAAAGAATACATTAAGTTATTTTAGGATTTTTATAGACAATCAGAGGCTCGATTATGTGACAATCAATAATTTTTATCATCTTTTGAGAATTTATGATTTATATGGATAATTTAGTGTAGCTATCTGGTTTTCTAATATTGATATATGGTATGAATATCATCAATTAATAGAGAAAGAGGTAAGTATTCCTTTGATTATTTTTCAATGTTGATATGTAGACTTTGAGTTCATAATCATTCCATATGATATCATGAATGCACCAAATATGTTTCTAGAACCCATTAATCCATTTTTCAGGAGTTCCTAAACAAGTTCGTAGTAGTGTTCCTTGATTAAATTATTATATACTCGATCTCATAAGAGGATCATGCTGATCAGATAAAGATATTTTTGTAGACTCTTTGAAACCACAAGTAGTATGGGAAATTTTTCAATTGTAAGTTATATATATGTGAGGTGAATTTCATTGGACATGCGGTGCCTCAGAAAAGAGTAGTGGTTGATCTAGAAAAGTTGAAGGTGGATGTTTCCTAGGAAACACCCACTAATTTTTTATAGGTCTGTAGGTTTCTTGGACTCATGGGTTATTATCAGAGGTTTTTGTTAATCTTATCTTAGATTAAACCCCATTAATACCCCTTAACAATAATGTCCAAGCTTTTGTTTAAACTTATCAATGTCAGAAAACATTGAACTACCAAAAGCAATAGTTGAGTAGTCCCTAGTTCTATTGTTTTCTAAGGATGAAATGATGTTTGAGGTGTTCTATTATGCTTCTAGCTTGGGTCTGGGATTATTCATAGTGAAAAAATAGGAAGTGATCTCTTATGTTTCTAGGAAGTTGCATTCCCATAAGTGTAGCATTTCCACCCATGATCAGTAGATGATAGCAGTGATGTTTTCCATAAGGATAAAGAGATATTACCACATTAGGTGACACTTTGTAGTCTTCACATATCACAAAATCCCAAGGCATCTCTTTTATCAGTGTGAACAAAATCTAGGATAGAATTGGTGGATGGAGTTTATCTAGTGTAATGATTTATAGATATCCAATAAACTAGGAAAGGGAAACATAACGATATAATAGATGTGAAGAAATTAATGGTGATACAATTTAGGATATGAGGATTCCTAGAGGGATATCGAATAGTCATTGGCTATATATTTCAGAGTAGGGTAGGTCGATGTATTATGATACTTCTTCCACATGATGGTAAATACCTATTTTTTCTATATATATAGAAGTCTCAGTGAGGTGACTTGAAGGAAATGTAATGTGAGATCAGTTCATTCATGGTGATGACCCTAAGTGATGGTAAGAGGATTCCAACATCAGGTTATATTTTATGGAAGGATGTTCATCCTATTGATGATAAACGAGGGATTACTACAGGATTTTTATAGATGACCTATAGTTGTATATATAGATATATCTATGATTTATTATGGAATGAGGAGGAATTTTTGATGGCTATAAATGAATTGGATAGTAGTGGAGTTTATAGAATGATTTATGGTTTTTCAGTAGATGAAAGAGAAAAAGCAGGCAACTGGTGGTTTTTTCTGACTTTAGATTTCTATGAGTAGAACTGGGAGTAAATATTGATGTATTTCATCAATGGGTTACCATATGATCAGGGGGATATGATGTTATATGGGTGATCATGGATCAACTATTGAATTCGATTCACTTTTTGGAGATCCGAGAGTTGAGTACCATAAATTTTTTGGAGAGATAGTATATGGATGATGTGGAGAGGATTCATGGAGATAAAAAGACCATTTTATATAACTATGACCCTTGTTTAACTTTGTGAGTCTAAAGAATATTTCATAATTCCTTGGACACATAATTTTTCCTTATAACTTCTTTACACCCCTATAAGGATCGATGGATGGAGTAGACCATCCAAACACTAAAGGATATGACACAAACATGGGTCCTGTATTTAAATAAATATTGAATGTGAAAACTAAATTTGGTTTAGTTTTCTTATAATAGGAGATATCACTCATCCATAATTATTTATTTCTTTTAGTGAATTTTTATGAGGTTGTGTTAATCCCCATTAAGCTAGACTGAGACTAGGGAGGCCTCGTTTTTAGGTCTTTACGCGGTGAAAATCATGGTGTATAATATTAAAGTCGTTAATGAGAATATGAAGGTGAATGAGAACCACCAAAATGATTATAATGATTTTAAGAGGAGACCTTTGGATTTTGAGATTTTAGACCATATTTTTCTGGTGGTTTCCCCTCGACATATGTAGTGCAGGTTTGGTTGGGAGAGTAAGCTCTCTCCCCAGATTGTTAGACCCTTCAAGGTGTTTGATCATGTTGATAAAGTGTTTTATTAGTTGGAATTTCTCCATAGTTGTACCAAGTTCATTATGTATTCCATGCATCATAGACACACCCATATCTTCACGATGATTTCCATTTCATCGATTGGGGTAATTTAGATATTGAGGATCACATGATGTTCATGGAATAACTGATCATGATTCAGTGTAATCACGAGAGGGTGTTGTGATGTTATGTTGTCCCCTTTGATTGAGTCAATGGTAGAATTATGATCTAGAGGAAAGTATATAGAATTGGGATTTATAGATGCATTCTCAGTACCTAGGGTTGTTTATTCCCTAATGTTTTGGATATTTTATAACTAAACATTATTTATGCTTATTTAACCTATTTCTATTATTTTTTAATATCCTACTATAATTTTAAAGGATTTGTTTCATCATTATTTGAGAGGTATCTCTCGAGAGTGTTTTTGGTGGTTGGTTCTACCTTTTTGGTTGTTTTTAATTATCATGGAAAAAATGTTTTATAATTATCTAATGTAACTACCTAGGCTCATCCATCCTATTAGTATGTGAGTTCTGGGTGTTTGGAACCATGATATGAGTTTGAGGAGGAAATAAGTAGAGTTGGTGTTGAATATGAAACTACAGGTTGTTATTTACACCATGATTCACTAGATTACGGCATGAAAAAATTTTCATGGATTATTGAAAGTTCATATCTTGAGATACATGGTTTCTAAAGTCTAAGAATTATTCATTGCAAGATTTTTTTAATATAATGAATGTTCAAAATGATTTTTTTTGGGGGTGAGGGTTAACGATTTGAATAATTCATGTCATGATATATTTTTTCATTAAATGAAATCCCTCTTGCGCTTGATAGATAAAGATCCTTGTTTTTGGTGGATGTAAACCACGTAAGGTTGAAAACATGAACCATACCTTTATTTTGAAAATGGGTTGATTTATAGGCCATCTATAAATTATATCCCCTTTTAATTTCTCTCATTCACTATTTTTCCTGCCAATAGTCAGGTGATTTTTAGATCCCAAAAAACCTATGATCCTTGGTGCTCACCCTTGGATTCTAGAGTTTTGATATCAGTGATTTTGGATGAGTCATTCTCTTTCTCTGTAAATTCTTCATTTTTTATTTAGATGTTTCACCTCTAATATGTTGTTTGGAGTTTGGGGTTTATTAATATATTATTTTGATGATGCATCATAACATTTTATTTTTACTTGATAATTCCTTATGTGGGTGTGGCCCCTTGGTTAATTCTCTCTTACCTTGGAATTGTACAACAAATCAGAAAAATTCTCTTGAGATATGGGATTTTATTTACATCTCTTTTTATGTGAATATGTGATATTATCATACTATTTATTTCCATTTAAGTAATGGTATGAATTGGTATACTTAAGATAATAAAATTTACTTGTAAAATTAAATGTAAAAGAGTGATATGAATATGGTTATCATATTTAGTTGATATTATTATTGTTGTTTCATACCATATGGTTCTTATAAAATTATTCCATATATTGTTAGATTGATTTTAGAGTAACCTCTATATCTGTATGAAAACAATTCAAGTAAATTAAAAGACTAAGTTGGATAAGCTTTTTCTATGCTTGAAATGATGTGCATGAATCGGTGGCCTTAATTTTGTATGGTTTGGTGTTCTATGTTCTTTATGAATTGGTGGACTTGTTTGTAATTTATCATCTTTAGGTGGGTATTTCTTGATAAATTATGTTAGTAATGAAATAATATTTACATATATAATAATGTGATAATTGATAAATAATATTTTAGTTTGGATTTAAATTAATAACTTTATGAATAAATCATTGTGGTTGAATTGTTAAATAAATACCAGTAACTATTACTTGGTATGGGTGACTTTGTGTGATTCTTATGGGATGGTTATTATACATTAGAGGTATTTCTTGGTGATATGATAATAGTAGGACCTGATAGTAGTTTTGGTAGTGTTACTAGTGTGAACCCATGATTGTATGATTGTGTTAGACTATTATATATCTATATTATTTAGTGTTTTTATATACACCCCTTCCCGATTTTGTTAATTTTATTGAAACCCAGATGTACTAGGGGTGTTTTTAAAAGAATCAACGATAAAGAGGATACAAATGACTTACTAACCCATATCTCCCACTCTCTCTTTAATAGTAGTTTCTTGTAAAAAATGTGGTGGATTATGAGTTGTTTGATGGGTTTTCATGCATGATTGGAGGGGGTGAAAATTTTATTTCTTCCATGTTCAACATAACCTACTTCCCTAGTTATGTAATTTTAGATATGTGGTTGTTTCTGCAATACATGTTATGTGATTGGTGTTGTGAGCCATGATATATGGTTAGTGTCTTTATTGTTAGATATGGAAAGGATGCAAGAAAATGATGTCTTCTCAATGGATGAGAGAATGAAACCAGAGAGGAAAGGACTTACATGGAACCTTATATATATTCCTATAATATAACATTACTTTTAAAGGATGTTTTATTAGGTTAGTGAGCCTTAGTGAGGCTAGGGGGAAACTATTTGGCATGTATATGTGTAGGTTAGTTCTGTTGTTTTTTTCACTAGGGAATTAGTATTGTTTTTTCAAATTTCCATGAGATACCTTGGGTATGATACTACCGAGTATACATGATATGAGCACACCCATATATAAATCTTCAATATTTCTAGGAGGAATTTCTTGATTGGGCTAGATAATTCTAGCTCAGTGCTTGGAGTTATTATCGTTGCTACAAAAAAATCATTTGGTATTTTTTTTGCGGATGTTTTTGTCAGTTTTATATTTTTGAATTTGGATGTTATTTTATGGGATTTTGGTTTATTTAGATTGAATGTGGATTTTTTGTGTGGTAGTTTCTGTAATTTTTCATGTAATAATTGAGGGTAATGCCTCCCATACATGAGGGATATAATCTCAGTGCTAGTGGCCAACCTGAGGCCTACTAGTGGGGGGGGGACATAGGGGTCACTAGTTTTCTTCACTTTCATCCTAGTATGGGTAACAATGGAGGATGGTTGGGGTCATGACATAAAAAATAATCGTCATAGTGTTTATAATTCACGAGTCTCACATGAATTATCTTGGAATAATCAAAATGTACTTATCTTAGTAGATTCATAGTATTGTCAAAAAATAACACTATGATATCCCTGTAAAACTTGAGTCACATAGGTTCTATATAGTCCCACTATATATATAATGGTTTATTTGAAATTAATCATTTTAAGTAGATAAACAAGTCTAATCAGTGATGTCTTTACATCTTAATATTGATCCAGCGGCCTCAACCTAGAGCCTTCAACTGCCAACTAGTTCTTTAACAGAAGTATATGAAACTTTTTCTCTGAATATTTCTTAGAACTCATATATTCTACCCAACCTGCTCACTAGTTTCTCATACTTCTCCACTTAGAATCAGTACCATAATATTAGGAAACATCATATGAATATATCCTCAATTCCTAGAACTGCCTTCTTCCACTTAGGATCAATGATCATTGAAAGGTGGTCTACATTCCTTTTATCCTTAAAATGTAATACATAAAGGATTTTTGGCTTCATAACAGTATCTTATTTATATTTTTCTTCATTAAAACATATATAGGATCCTCTTTTTTATTCGTATATTGAGATATTAGATACTATATCTTTGTTTTAGCTCTTGATAATTCTCTCCACTCATAGAAATAATGATTTATTATTCTTTTTCTATTTCTTATTCTATAATTTTCTCATGATCATGTGGCCAAATTTAGGTGCATTAAATTGATTCCATTAAAATAAATATACTTAAATGGAATATCAAGGGGATATTATCACTAACAACCATAAAGTTCTATAAAAAATACCTATTTTGGTTCATATGATGCTTTATGAGTAATTTTTTCAATCAAGGGATATTCCCAAAATACGCTCATTTAATATTACACATTCTTTAATCTAGGACTAAAAGATCCTCAGAAAAGTTTTATACTAGACATAAATTAATATCTTAATAACCACCCCTAAAATACCCACTTTAATTCTTTACCACTATATTCAAAATGTATAACATACATATTTATAGCATGGAAGTAATTTTTCACTATGATAATCTCCTTAAAAAAATACAACCTTTAATATTAGATATTTACATAAAAATAACTTAGTTTAATTCTCATTATTTAATTCCAATTCAAATTTATAGACTTTCGTATTAGTCCCTCATGAATACTCGAACAACCTCAGTTCAAAGTAATGTTGTTTATGATTAACATAAGCTCTAGGTTAAATGCTTATTCATTTTGATTATCAATGAAAATACGATGATTTCATTTTATTCATAAAATAATACATTTAGTGGTTGTTATCCATTGTTCTTTCTCAAAATAGGCTTATATCATGGATTAAATAATCTTCATGATGTTTTTATATTTAATGAACAATATAAGCATCAAGGGATTTTATTTTCTTCTCCAAAATCAAAATTCATGAAATTTTATGATTTTTAACCAATACATATAGAAATTCCCTTATATGAATACATATATGTAATTCAGAAACGTTAACATAAAGTATGCGACCATCTAATTACATTACCTTGAATTCCACTTCATTGTTGGAATTTTCCTACATCAGTAAAATATTTTACACAACATTAATCTATGTGGTACTTTATTAGGATACATGGATCTTGGATTCTAATACATTTTAAAATTTGGATTTGAAAAAATGTATACATTAGAAATCTGGAAACATTGTTTAATTCATGTAAATCATCCAAAAATCCTTATATTTATTCTTATACATGGAATAAATTCCCTTTTGTCGATCATCACATAAGTGAATTATATTACATGGTTCCAAAATAATCTTACATGGGGATTTAAGTAATGTGGATTCAATAATTATGAAAAAAATTAGGTTTCCTTCATTTCGAACTAATACACATTCAGTCCATCTCCAGCCACTCTAAATCATCATTTAAGAGATATAAAACATAATAATCAATAGTCTTCATATGTGATCACTTGAGGATAGATATTTAGGTTCATCTAGATCTCATAATCTTTGAATTTATTTTCTTCATTTTCACCACAACATGATGATCTAGTTACCCATAATAGATCTACATCCAACAACTTCATAATAATGTTATTCATTAAAACATATATAAAGAATATCTCTGTAATCAACTGATTTTCCCTGATTCTACTCAATACTTCCCAGAAATGTCTTAAGAAATAACAGCCCTAATTCCATTACCCAACATGTATGGTAATATCCTTCTTTCATACATTAGTTGGATACATCAATACATCAACCACGAATCCTTGAAAAAAAAATTAAATGAACATTGATAATAATAACAAATAGGATAAAAATCATATTTCACCTTTAATAATGGGTCTTTATTGGTTTTACTAACTCACTGATAGATCCCTAGTTGTGTTTATAAACAAATATTACCTTGATAATGGGGGTCCATATTGGTAGGCCATTTATGAAACCATCATTTGATCAATATTCTCATCCCGATTATTCTATGTTGATCATCTTGTGTACCCAAGTATCTAATAAGACTCTTTTATACACTCAATAAATCAGGGATCCATATACGAGCCTCTAATAAGTGCAAGACACAATCCAATCCTATTTTAAGACCTCATATCTTTATTATAATTAATGATCCATCCCTAAATGGCACTCCAATTCAGTGTAATCCCCAAATCCTACATTCATTTGAGTCATCTTATAGTTGAATAAAAACATGCCTCCCATTTAGGTGTATGCACCCAACCATTCGTCATTGTTCTATATTAATATTTTTCCTTCTATATCAAGATATCAATAGAGAGGAAGTATCAATCCATATATGGGCCTCCTACCAAGTGTAATCCCCAACAAAACAATATCCAATGTGGATACCAATGGATATGAGGACCCTAAAAGGGCCACTCACACATAAGTCCCACACCAACCATTTTTATTTACCTTTCACCTAGTAGTTCTAGCAACATGAATTTAAACTATATAGAATAATGTTCATTCCTTAAAAATTTAAAATCCTTGTAATAGTTCCCGGTTACATGACCTTAAGATTCACTTCACTTAATCATGGTTGTATGACCATAGTATACACCATAATAGTTCTTATCACATGACCTTTAAATGTATTAAATGGCCAGTTAAGTTGTAATTAACTACATGTTTTATGATTCCCTTCATAAGGATATATAGGAAGCCCCTATCATGAAATTCATCCCACTTCCAAAAACACCTACCGATTCCCTGGATGCCAATAAATTCCATAGTACTGAACTAAGTGACTTTAAACCAAAGTATAACCACAACAGAGATTAATGGTCTTGATTGACTATTTTCACAATAGTAACCAACTTTAATATTACTAATTTCAAGTTTTCATGAACATGAATTAAATCTTTAAAAGAGTCCCATACTAGGAATCAAAACCCCCTATGGGATGAGCCAACCGCCCATCCTCTCAACCAATCTACAACATAAATTTTCATTGGAATGTACCAATGCTCACTTTCCTTTATAAATAATATGTACACTTACTCAAAACGTCATGATCACGGGGGGGGGGGGGGGGGGTGGAGGTAAGAAGAAAAGGTCAAAAGAAATTATTTAAACTCTATTTATCTTTGATATTGTTGCTTATTTCATATAAATAAGAATCACATATAATTTATTTGTAATTATTGATTACTAGATTCCAATGATATATATCATTTTATGGTTGGGAATATTTTTATTAGGAAAAATTAGTAAATAACCTTTTAAGATTAATGGTAAAAGAGAAAATGATTTAATATAACTCAAACATATTAATGTATGTGGTGTTATATGTAAATTAAGTCATGATATATTTCAATATTTCATCACAGTTACTAAATAATTTAGTTGGTATGGGAATGTGTATCTTCATAAAAAAGTATGAATCCTTTGTAATGTTTATAGTTTTCAAAAATTATGTTCAAAATCAAATTGGAAAATTTATAAAAATAATTCAATTTAATCGAGGTGGAGAATACTTGAGCTAATATTTTCATGACTATTTGTGATATTGGGGTACAAGATCACTACATACTCCACATGGTATACCACAATTAATGTTAGGTTTTTAAGAGTATAGAAAATATCCAAACACATTATAAAACATAAACCAAGGCCTATTAAACCATAGGATCTACTCAATCATTTAGTGTGGATAAAATAAATAAATAATGACATAATTTTTTCTCTATTGAATTGGTCTGTCCAAGTTCCTTGACATAATATTCATAAAAATATATGAGAAATGGCCAATGAGATCCTTCCTCCTTGGGAATCTATGGGATATGTATATCTCCAAATGCTCAGGATGTATTCCATCATTCCTATGATTTTATAAAACCCTGTTATTAGTGACAGAGATAGAGAGAGAAAGAGGAATTTGTCCTAACTCGTTTCATATCCATCAAATCACCCATATTATCACAAATTATGATCCTATTTAGATAGGCATATAAGGAATCTTCTTGTAGTCCAAACATTCCATAGAAATTTTTCATAAACACTATAAAGGTTACTATATTTTTAACTCTTGGACCTCTATATGTGATTAATAGTTTAACATTTAAACTTAATTTGTATTTTCAAGATCCTCAAATAATCATCACATTATAAACAAGACAAATATGATAACTTAAGGTTATAGATTGAAGTAATACCAAGGATTATCATATGACATGTACACTATCATACATATCACCATGACATGGTAAAACTCATATCGATGTGGTCTATCCTAGAACGACCATGATGTGGTCTAAAGCACCCTGTTGTGGTCTTTTAATTAATGCATATTTCCATCAATCTCCCATCTGTAATAAATCAACATAGATATAGAACCCTTTTACCACATGTAAAATTATATGTAATAACATGTAAAATCATATCCCAAATTCCCTTTATATATATATAATCAAAAACAAATTTTAGATATCATATCATTCATTTTAATAACATGTTTTATTATATTTAAGAACATGTTAAAATATATCTAAAATACCTTTTTGATATCCATCAAAACATTTTTGGCGTAATTCAGGTTTTTTACAAACACTTTGTAAAAAAATTAATCTTAATTTGTAATACAGAAAAGTAAATCCCCCATGGGAAATTATAATTTTTACTACAATATTGAATTCCTTAATCCATGAATGGAAGAGAAAATAATCCTCTAAGAAAGCATTAATGTTATTCATGCTATAAAAGGATCTTGTATGATCACTATCAAATAGGTATCTCTGTATAATTGTGAAAACCAACTTTTTAATATAAAAGTATTCATAATCATATAATCCCTATGTACGTGTCATTAAGTTACCATGAGACATGGAGGATGAAAATCCTATATAGGAAATTTATATGTTATCAATTATTTGAGAATATATTAAACAAATTTATGAGCGCATGACAAGTCATCCACTTAGGTGAATGGAAAAATCATATGCACCCAAACTATATAGATAATCAATTAATATATACCTTATCTAGGTATGACCATAGTCATCCATATTCTATCTCTACTCAGGTCCCAAATGACATGATCAATAACGTACCCAACCAACCTTTATTAGCTTATACTCAAAGTTGGAATAGGAAAGTTAGAGATCCCATGTGTGGATTTCATTTTCATTCAATCAAGTAGGCTTTTATGATGAGAGTAAGCTTTAAATATGTTCTATATTATATTTCAAGAGATATAGAGGTTGTGTAAACTCAAATTGGAAGAGGAACTATCAACTATTTCTATAAAGAAAATGGATGGATAGATTCAATGAGGAAACCCTTTACATATGATTATTATTGAGATAATATACATGTTTAAATGATGTGTCAATGACATAGAAGTGTTTCCTACATCATTTAATGGAAGTAGGTAAAAACTAGCTCAAGGATAGATTAAATAACCCAATATAATAGAATAGGAATATGGTTTTAAGAGTGGTGGATCCATTAATGGATCATGATGTATTAAAATTATTGTATAAATATATGAAGACTATTTAGATAATGATTTAAGATGAGTTAATGCTATTGAGAACTCCTCGGGATCAATAGAAGTGGTTTTGTGGTTATTTTGTGGAGTTAGAAAAAATATTTAAGTCTAGTTTCATGTAAAGGTGAATAACGCAATGGGATGATCCATAATGTAATGTGATTCACATTTGATTCAACACACAAGGGGATAAACACAAAGGGATCCCGGATAAAGTGAACTACCCAAGGGGATTCACTACCAAGTCCTTACATAAAGGGATCTACGTATGAAGAATCATATAGGTTATCCTTTGTATAGGAATTAAGAGTTGTATATTATTGTAAGGGAATTGTTTTTCATAACATTGAAACCTAGATTTTCATAACTTTATATTATGTTGAAATAAATTTAGAGGATGGATGACATATTCTTAATGGATTCAAACATCAAAATATATTTTTTGATTCAAAATATGATCTAATAATGTCTATAAAATAGCAAAATAAATTTTTGATTATATTTTAATGGGAATATGATGATGGTCACACTATATTGGAATTCATTTCACTAGGAATGGTGGTAATCATGGTCTCAAAATTATTATACTTTAAAAAAAACCACAATAGTAGGATTTTTAGGAAAAAAATTTACCTATGAGAAAATATGATTTATAAATTGATATCATGGTGACCATGGAAAATCACACGGGAGATGAAGGATGGGAATTTAAATGGTGAGGACCAAACTATTGTTTATTCTCGGTGAACATTTTGAGAATATGTCAATGCTAGAAATTGTACAAGGACCAGAAAATGGAGAACCACACCATGGAGAACATTGTGTAACTGTTTAATTCATGTAGATGTTAAATAATATAATTTAAATATTTTTTAGAAGAAAAGGTGAAATGGTATTTCAAATTTGTTATTAGGAAACACCCATGTCTTGAGGGGATTTAAAATGTAAACACTGAATGATATTCATGGAATATTTGAAGGATAATAAAAACTAAGAAATATCTTCTAGTTTGTGAAATAAAGGTCATATGATACTAGAATATAATGATCATCCAAATAAGATATGAAAAATAAATATTCATGAATATGTTAATATAAAACAAGGATAAAGAGACGATTTCAAATAACTCTTAATGATGTTATTCTATGAAGAAAACATATTATTTGAAGATTTGATAGGACCTTATACTATACCTAAATAAGAACATGGGTTTCATTTAGTAAGAAGAAGAATATAATATGGAGGATTAATATGATATACCAATATCATAGAAGGTGATCATTTAGTAAAAGAAACACGACCATCAAACATATGAAATACTGATCATATTTATTATGGTTGAATTTCTATTTGTGATAATATTCCAAAATAGTTTTAGGGGAATAGAAATACCAAACCACCATTTCACCAAAATGTTTAGGGATTCAAATTCCTGATCATTGGTTTGTGTAAGATACAATCAAGGAATATATGAGGCAGTCAAGAGCCATCAAGAGGACTGATATATGGTAGGAAACAAGAATTTTTATGGGAAGATAATAACACTGTGTAATGTAGAATAATAACCCTATAGTGGGATATTGGATCCCATAATGGGAATCCATGGAAGCATAGTGTGGGACCATAGACTGTAACCACTTCAGGTGAAATAGTTGATGACTCAATGATTGTGGGGACTAACCGATCAAAAAAAGGGTAGTCTTTTTAAGGTTGAACCATGTAAATTGTTGTGTTTTTTTGAATTTATTTACTTCTTTATCCATGAGAGTTTACTAGATAGAAATACAATAGGGGTCAAGACTTTAACCAATATAAGAGTGTCAAAACCCACCACTCCAAATATTCTGCATTGAGGGGAGAGAGATAATGACCCCTTAGTCACACCTCTAGTAACCATCATGTTGGAAACTAGCACTAAGGGTATAAAAATATCATGTATGGGAGTTATTACCCTCTATAATAATGTTGGATCATGAGATAAGATGAATCATCCAAAATAGATTTCTGGATATAATATAAAAATAAATCAATTCATCCCACAATGCATGTACAAGTAAAACTGATACATATTAATGTCTCTAAAGTAAATACCAAAAAAACCCAAAGCTAATGAAATGAAACAACAACTGTCAAAAGGTCTGAGCTATTAATGTCCATAATAGTCCAAAAATTCCTCTTCGAAAACATGAATATAGTTTTATATATGTTAGGTGATCATATAGGTATACCTAGTACAAAAACCAATGTCTCTCATGAACAAGTGAAAATAGAATACTAATTCACCCATGAGAAAAACAAAATATCCAAAAAGCTCCTATACAGGTTTACATACCAAATCCCCAACATCACTAAGGCTATCTAACAAAGTATTCCATTTATTTATAATAATATAATAAGAATCACATAGATGATAGGGTACCCTAAACCACTAACCTAATGATTTTATGGACTCACTCCCGAACATCATACGTCATGGCTCTCCCACCTCTTCCAAAACAACATCACAACACATCTCACCTACAAACACCAAGGACACCACACAAAACCACATCTCATAACCATGGTAGTATGGTATCATGAATGTGAATGACATCAACCGCATTCCATCTTCCTACCATGCACGACCCCCACCATAAGCCATCTCATGACATCTTACCCGAACACACATGGTCTATCACGTATCATCACATCACAAATAGACAATGGAACTTTTGACTTTTGGTCATCACAACCTATGTATTTCCTTCTCATCTCCTAGAAGAGGGAGTATATAATAGTGGGTAGACAACAATCCATCCTCCCACCAGGATGTTGGAAAAACACCCCCATGTGACTATACAAGTGTCTGCACATAGTACTCGATGAGGATGGGGTGCGTATATAAATCCTAAGAATACAAAGGGTATGTACATATAGAGTTATAACACACAATCCCATACTATGGGTTTATAATAAAAACTAACCATTTCAAAGAAGCCACATAATTAATGCCACCTCTGAATTAATAAAATCGCACAAACAAAACAAAATCCATAATTCAAATTTTATCCTTTAACCCATTTTTCAGAGTCTCTATTTATCAATAAATTCCACTTAAAAACCCATTAATTTATGTATTCAAAATTTGTTAGCATCCCATTTCAATTAGGATGAAACCTTTTTCATATTTACATCCCATTAGTTTGTATATAAACATTATCCATTTAAAACAAGCATCCCATCATCAATTCACTCATTAAACATGCCCATTTGATATCGTTATCATACATTTAATTTCATTAATAATTGGGTAAATAGAACTAAACCATACACACATAAAAATAACAACAATAAAACCCATCTGACACATCCACATAATTTAATATCCACATCCACTTTCGCATCACCACTACAAAAATACACCATAACCACCGTTGTATCCCCGTGGAACCACTGCACCATAACAACCATCACATCCTTGATGCACAAACACATCTCATTCAATACCCCCACACACATCACAACATAGAAACTAAGCATTAAATTATTCCCACACACACAAACCACAACAATTTCACATATCACATCACATACTAAAACACATCACATTTTAATATTTAGAAAATGAGGATCTTATTCAATTTCACTTCTTTATTTAAGGGTGTTATCAGGGAAGCAATAAGATCCATGGTCCTCAATTTAATTAACCCAAGATATGTGGTTAACTATTTTTTTACGGATGTGTCACAAAATTCAAACAAATAGGGGAATCACAACATATATAAAAACACAAAATAAAAGCTACCAAAATCTATGAATTTCATTAATATAATATTCATAGATAACATCAATATACCAATATCAAATAAAAAGAAATAAAATTATGAAAAAATTACTGTAGAGACCCGAAGCTTATCATACATGGACATTACATTACTTTTGCGGAATACTTAGTACATAACAAAAACACACACATAAGGATCGTAATAGTTTAGTGTCTTTGGAAACTCGGAATATAATCTTCTAATCCTGGTGAAAGATCTTCAACATCTCCCATAAATATCTTCCTCTTTTTATTATACCTAAAACCTTTCTTTATATCCTGGGGAAAATTAAACATAAAAGGGTGAGCTCAAATGCTCAGTAAGGGTAAACAAAAGAAATATCAATCACATCGTATACACAAGCACATAACTTTTGGAAATATTAACCTGCAAAAGAGATCATAATTTCATAACATGGGGTAAATCATGGCAGTGAAATGTAATCACAATAATCATAACATAAAACATGAAACTTTGTGGCATTCACACATAATCATATAGAATCATTTCTTGTTAGTCAAGACTCATTGCCAAGACTATCTTAGTGGACAAAGTCCCTTTCTGAATCGAGTAACCCTCGTTTCAGTCCTGTTTCACTGAACCGGTATAACCTACCATTCCAGCCATGTCTATCTCATGAGATATAAAATCTTTACCCAATGTATTGGAGGGAGATATAGGTCCCACCCATCTTATAATGAATCCTTTCTTATGTGTGCCACATAATCATAAATCATACATCATCGCATAACACATGTAACAAAAATGGGATTCTTGAAACATCATGACATAATAAAACAAATCATATAAGGTAAATGACTTCATAAAAATAATTCCCTCAAAACATAATCAAATCAATGTAATAATAGGGATAAAAACAGAACCCTATATTATCTTAGATGGAAAATAATTTTGATAAAACATTTGAACTCCATTCTTGAGGAAAATATCCTTTCTACTTCAAAAACACTTTTCTTTTCTTAACATGTCATGCAATTATAAACTAAAATATGTTGATTAAAAATAAACTTGAAAACTTATAAAGGATGATTCTTGGAAATAATGTTTTAAAAAATCCATTCTTTCCGTATAAGTTAAAAAAAACATTCTTCATACTTTTGTCGGAAAAGTCAAAAAGTACCTCGTACGAAAAAACGACAAAAGATTCCTTTCATATTCTTTACTAAAAACTCACCGAAGGGTAAAATTGGATTTAAAATATTGTAAGTGGATGGAAACAATATTACATATTTTGGGAACATGGATGTGGATGATAAAATATAGCCCAGTAAACACTTACGAATAAACAATCTCGGATAAAAATGAGATTGTGATATTTCCCTTACCTCAGGTCCGACTTGCTTTGTAAGTGTCCGAACCTCCTGTATAATGATTTAAATCATGTTATTGACTAATTCCAGAATCATATTAATTGTTATTATATCATATATGGTCCAGTTATGACTTTATATTACCCGTTCTTTTGTAAATTCATGTTAAAGTAGCGTTTTGGGTAAAATCTTCTCATTTGTCGTTCGTGTTTTTAACTTGTAATTATTAATATGATTACTTGGATCATGATTACTTATATCTAGAATGTATAACATGATTTATATATAATATATATTCAGAATTTATATATATATATATAATATATCTATAAATGGAATGAAATACACCGTTCATGGAGACGGTAGTCTGTACGTACGCATGAACGCTGTTTTCGTTTCCTTATTGAAGTGAATGGAATTAAGTAGATGACATACATATAAATTTACATAAATCCAGTATCATTATTATGTCATATATTTCATTAGTTCTTATTATATATACTTTATAATCATTCATGAATGGTTAATCATTGAGAATGAATCTCATCGCGTCGTGGAGACGGTAGTCCGTACGTACGCACGAGCGATGATATCGTTTCCATGGTCGTGGAATTGTGTTGAAGTGTATGCAGACTATTTAAGTATCAATATCACTTTATAATAATCATATATAGTTACTCATTACACCATTATACCCATCCTATTAAGGTGGTGGTGGAAAATAGATTACACCACGGCGTGGAGACGGTATTCCGTACGTACTCACGCGCGGTGATTTCATTTTTCCGTAGGATGGATAGAAGGTGAATTAGGGTTGTTTCATATTTATAATTACGTATCAGTATGTAAGTAATACTGATGTTATTACTTTGTCATGAAAAAACTAAAGAAGAAGAAGTTGAAGAAGAAAGAAATTGAAAAGATCGGTAATGGATATTACCTCTTCTTTGGAACGCCTCTTTGAATCCTCCACTTAGGGAACTAATATTAGTCTTTGAAGAAGACCAGGACCTCTAGGATTATTCTAGGGAAGTGGAGAAGGGATTTTGGCAGGGGTTGGCCGAGCTTGAGTGCTCAAATTGGTGTGAGGAGGAGGGGGACGAGGTGTCCTTTTATAAGGGAGGAGAAGGGCACCTTAAGAATATCTCAAAATATTATTTTATATTAAAGTCAAAATCGGTTTATAATGGTTCCAAAGGGTCTTATTTCGAAGCTAAAGTGGGGATGGGTCGACATCCTATCATCCAATAGGATTTAGACAAGTTTAGGTTATTATTTTAACCTTATCAATTAGATTTAACTCTAAGTTAAATAATTTTACTTTTACCGCGTCTTTTTGTTTTCTTACACTATATGGTTAATACACTTACTATAACATGCCAAACTAACCCCAAATTGTTTATTATTAATATATATATCCTTATCTAAGTCATTTGGCCAAACCTTAGATTTTTAGGAATAAAATAACAATTAATAATATAATATTTGATTTAGAAACTATTTTATGTCAATTTTGACACTATTTGATATATGATTTTTTTGAAAGTCATAACAGAATTATATGTTCTAAACAAGTTGATTAAATCAACACTAATATATCATAGTGACCTAGAAAATTAGTGGAATTCATAAAATGTCTCAAATTATATTTATTTATGCATTTATAACATCAATTATGTCAATATTTCATTAATAACATAATTACTGCATCATCGTTGTATCATAAATAAATTAAATTATTTATTGTCAAAAAATTGAAAATAAAATACCATTATGTAGAAAATATTTTTATATTTCTAATGAATATTTATAGTAGAATTTATCTTATGTATAACCCCATATTAAAAATGTTTTAGTAAATAAACTTTGATTTTACCTCTTTTAACCCTTCTTTAAATAAATTAATAATAAATGTCCTAATCTAATCCAAGTGGGCCTAAATGGTCATATTTTATTCCTATGTTTGTTTTTGGTCGAATTACATTTGTCCAATAGAATTAGGACATGTGTTAGGGTAATAATAATATCATTTATACCCTTAATTACCCTATTTACTTTTTACCGTGGTAAAAAAAAGTAAAAAGTTACTATTCACCAAAAATTATTTTCATCTCATTGAACCACATTTTAGTCCTTGATATTAACCGTGTCTCTTGGATTTTCGAAATTCCATTCACAGAAGCGGTAAAATTAAGATTTATGAAAAAAAATAATTTTTTAAACTACCACTTATTATTTTCACTATTCATCAAAAATTGAAGTTTTTCAGAAAAATGCCAAAATTTCACCCTAAGCTATAATTGATATTCTGAATTCAAAAATGAATTCTATTTTACAAAATTCCCAACATATAATTTGCATTAATTAATTTTATAATTAATTTCCGCTGTCACAACAAATAGCGTGTTTTTAAGAGATAATAACTATCAAAAGATTAACACTTGTTTATGTCTGGTGTAAATGTGAAATTACATCCAATGACCAACATTGTATTGAATTGTAAAAATATATTCTAAATATACTTTAAAATAACTCAAATTAATAATTTATCACTATTAATTATTTCGATTAAAAAAGTTGTTTTTAATTAAAATTTAATAATTTTCACTATTCATCAGAATATGAAAGTTATCCGAAAAGTACCAAAATTTCACCTTAGGCTAAATTCGATACTCCAAATCCAAAAATGAAGTCCATTTTGAGAGGTAAAATTTCTAAAATTTTAAAAGGTGGTTATTACTATTCATAACAGCTAGTTTTAATAATATTTTAATAGCATATCGTTGTTTAGTGAAACTCGGTATTGCGTACTACAAACGCTATCGAGGAAGGTCGCGATTGCGTGTAATAAAAGGCAAGTCAAGGATGTGTGTTGTGCAAGCTCCTTTTGGTGTAGCGTACAACACAAGACATTAGTGAAATTAAAAAGAATATTTTTCATAAAATCTCGGGGTGTTACATTCTACCCCCCTTATAATGAATTTCGCCCTCGAAATTCGTCGGGGTTATAAATGGTTTACTATTCGAAAGTTTCTTTAATAGAAACCCACATCGTAAAAAGGAATACCAAAACAAATATTTAAAAACGAAAGTATGAAACGTAACGGTTACCCAAATAAACTAATCACTGGGTTTCCACATAGGTGAAAATATGGATATGGAAGAAAAATCTAACCATCATGTTCTGATGGAGAGTGGTAGAGAACATGGCTATGGAAAAGCTAGCAATCACATAGCAATAACTTTGTGATGATCTAAGGTACCATCTGATTCATCAGATATAAGAGCACTAAGACAACATTTTTGGTTTTCATGATCATTTCCCTAATGTTGAAGAATTTGAATTAGAATAAATACTTACTTTATTTTGGTACAATATCACTGTTGTTCGTGCCTCGAACAATTTACACTTCATCTCTTAAGTAAATGAAGTTGAATTTGTTATTCGTGAAGTGTTAGAAGATCATGTGATAGAATGATGGGTCATTCCATCTGTCTCAAACAAAAAGTTAGAAAAAGTTATTAAATATACATAAGTCATTCTATAGTGAGATTAATCATATATGGTTCCTAAAATGGACTTATACTTCATATATCATACTTCTTAATATAATAAAACTAGTTTCTACTAAACAGGGACTTCCTGTAGGCCAGTGGTAGGCGATAAAGGCCAGTCACACTTCGGTTGTGGGTTCGATTCCCACAGCCTTGTCCGACGCGATGGGCTGTCTCCCGTCCTGCAGGTTGTCCTTTTTCTAAAACTATATTACTATAACATTTTCATAAATAATATCGAAAATCTTCTATCCTTAAACAATACTAACTTATGTCCAACATAATCCATTATAATCTTTAGGCTTATCCATAATACTGCAGTCCACTCTCATAATATAGTGAAAACGATTACCAGAGATTTAATACTCTCGTTGATCCCCATATATCATAAGATATGTCTTGTTGGTCACATTCCAAACATTCAAAGGCCTTAATCACGTATTCTCTTGAATACCCATTGAAAATTAGTGAAAACATGAATACAGTTAAAAGTTAACTCTTTCCACATACCAAAATCCAAAAATTCTATATACTCAAACCATGATATAACCTTCTCCTTATATCAGTCATGAGCTCATGAATACAATCAAATACCTCATTATCTTATTATTCCTTCATTATGCGCATATCATCTACTTTCCAAAAAACTATCTAAATAACATTTCATGGTTACTAGTACCATTAATCATACACTTTAAAAACTTAGGAAAGACAATAGTGTAACAATCCTTAGATGTCTCTTTATTCCATAGTACCATGAGATTACTTATACAACATTACACTTGATAAACATGTAATCATTCCACTACCTTCTTAAACCATTGACCGAGCTTCATCAATTCTTTCATCTCACATATCATTTGTAGTCTCTTCATCATCATCAACATAAATACTTCCCATGTGACCATACTGATTCTCTTCATGAGACCTTCCCTTAGGGAATTGGTTTTCATAATTCTCGTACATTCCACATTTAAAACATTTAACCATTGTTGATGTCGTAGCAATACCATTATCCTCATCCATGGTGTTAACTGAACCTTTTCCTTTTCAATTACTTGCTTTGTGTCCTTCTTTTCCACACCCAAAGCATCTTCCAGTTCCTTTGAAACATTCTCCTTGATGCCTCTTCCCACATGATTTACATTGGGGAAATTGAACTTTCTTTCCTCTATGATCATCATGAAACTCCATCTTTCTCTTATTAGCCGAGTCAGGAAACTTACCAAATTTTACTTTATTGATCATATTATGAGATTGCTGATTCTACATAATAATGATGTTCGGACTTCCAAATCCCATTTCATTATGAAGAATATCATTCCATTGTCCATCATATTCTCCATTATCGTGAATCATCTTGTTTCCAGCCATTTTCTAAAACCCAAAAAGAATAGTGTGAGAGGCAAAAATCATGCTAGGGAAAACAACATAATAAAGGGGGGGTACCTTCAGTATCTAACAACTTAGGTTTAATTATATGATCATTACCATAATTCTGGTACTATAACCTATACGTATACTTAATGTTAGGGACATCCCTAGACATACCTTAGAAATATCTCTAGGGATCTCACTAACGTTTTCGCATCCTAGTTTCCAAAGGTTGACTAAACCTTTACTCTGATACCAACTGTAGAGACCCAAAGCTTATCGTACATGGATATTACATTACTTTTGTGGAATACTTAGTATATACCAAAAACACACACACAAGGATCGTAATAGTTTAGTGTCTTTGGAAACTCGGAATATAATCTTCTAATCCTGGTGAAAGATCTTCAACATCTCCCATAAAGATCTTCCTCTTTTTTTTTATACCTAAAACCTTTCTTTATATCCTGGGGAAAAGTAAACATAAAAGGGTGAGATCAAATGCTCAGTAAGGTTAAACAAAAGAAATATCAATCACATCGTATGCACAAGCACATAACTTTTGGAAATCTTAACCTGCAAAAGAGATCATAATTTCATAACATGGGGTAAATCATGGCAGTGAAATGTAATCACAATAATCATAACATAAAACATGAAACTTTGTGGCATTCACACATTATCATATATAATCATTTCTTGTTAGTCAAGACTCATTTCCAAGACTATCTTAGTGGACAAAGTCCCTTTCTGAATCGAGTAACCCTCGTTTCAGTCCTGTTTCACTGAACCGGTATAACCTACCATTCCAGCCATGTCTATCTCATGAGATATAAAATCTTTACCCAATGAATTGGAGGCAGATATAGGTCCCACCCATCTTATAATTAATCCTTTCTTATGTGTGCCACATAATCATAAATCATACATCATCGCATAACACATGTAACAAAAATGGGATTCTTGAAAAATCATGACATAATAAAACAAATCATATAAGGTAAATGACTTCAAAAAAATAATTCCCTCACAACATAATCAAATAAATGTACTAATAGGGATAAAAATAGAACCCTATATTATCTTTGATGGAAAATAATTTTGATAAAACATTTGAACTCCATTCTTGAGGAAAATATCATTTCTACTTGAAAAACACTTTTCTTTTCTTAACATGTCATACAATTATAAACTAAAAGAAGTTGATTAAAAATAAACTTGAAAACTTATAATGGAAGATTATTGGAAATAATGTTTTAAAAAATCCATTCTTTCCGTATAAGTTAAAAAAACATTTTTCGTACTTTTGTCGGAAAAGTCAAAAAGTACCTCGTACGAAAAAATGACAAAAGATTCCTTTCATATTGTTTACTAAAAACTCACTGAAGGGTAAAATTGGATTTAAACTATTGTAAGTGGATGGAATCAATATTACATATTGAGGGAACATGGATGTGGATGATAAAATACAGCCCAGTAAATACTTATGAATAAACAATCTCGGATAAAAATGAGATTGTGATATTTCCCTTACCTTAGGTCCGACTTGCTTTGTAAGTGTCCGAACCTCCTGTATAATGATTTAAATCATGTTATTGACTTACTACAGAATCATATTCATTGTTATTATATCATATATGGTCCACTTATGACTTTATATTACCCGTTCTTTTGTAAATTCATGTTAAAGTAGCGTTTTGGTTAAAATCGTCTCATTTGTCGTTCGTGTTTTTAACTTGTAATTATTAATATGATTACTTGGATCATGATTACTTATATCCAGAATGTAAAACATGATTTATATATAATATATATTCAGAATGTATATATATATATATAATATATCTATAAATGGAATGAAATACACCGTTCATGGAGACGGTAGTCCGTACGTACGCATGAACGCTGTTTTCGTTTCCTTATTGAAGTGAATGGAATTAAGTAGATTCCATACATATAAATTTACATAAATACAGTATCATTATTATGTCATATATTTCATTATTACTTATTATATATACTTTATAATCATTCATGAATGTTTAATCATTGAGAATGAATCTCATCGCGTCGTGGAGACGGTAGTCCGTACGTACGCAAGAGCGATGATATCGTTCCCATGGTCGTGGAATTGTGTTGAAGTGTATGTAGACTATTTCAGTATCAGTATCACTTTATAATAATCATATATAGTTACTCATTACACCCTTATACCCATCCTATTAAGGTGGTGGTGGAAAATAGATTACACCACGGCGTGGAGACGGTATTCCGTACGTACGCACGCGCGGTGATTTCATTTTTCCATAGGATGGATAGAAGGTGAATTAGGGTTGTTTCATATTTATAATAACATATCAGTATGTAAGTAATACTGATGTTATTACTTTTTCTTGAAACAACAAAAGAAGAAGAAGTTGAAGAAGAAAGAAATTGAAAAGATCGGTAATGGATATTACCTCTTCTTTGGAACGCCTCTTTAAATCCTCCACTTAGGGAACTATTATTGGTCTTTGAAGAAGACCAGGACCTCTAGGATTATTCTAGGTAAGTGGAGAAGGGATTTTGGCATGGTTTGGCCGAGCTTGAGTGCTCAAATTGGTTTGAGGAGGAGGGGGAGGAGGTGTCCTTTTATAAGGGAGGAGAGGGGCACCTTAGGAATATCTCAAAATATAATTTTATATTAAAGTCAAAATCGGTTTATAATGGTTCCAAAGGGTCTTATTTCGAAGCTAAAGTGGGGATGGGTCGAAATACTATCAACCAATAGGATTTAGACAAGTTTAGGTTATTATTTTAACCTTATAAATTAGATTTAACTCTAAGTTAAATAATTTAACTTTTACCGTGTCTTTTTGTTTTCTTACACTATATGGTTAATACACTTACTATAACATGCCAAAAGAACACCAAATTGTTTATTATTAATATATATATCCTTATCTAAGTCATTTGGCCAAACCTTAGAATTTTAGGAATAAAATAACAATTAATAATATAATATTTGATTTAGAAACTATTTTATGTCAATTTTGACACTATTTGATATATGATTTTTGTGAAAGTTTTAACAGAATTATATGTTCGAAACAAGTTGATTAAATCAACAAAAATATGTCATAGTATCCTATAAAATTAGTTTAATTCATAAAAAGTCTCAAATTATATGTATTTGGGTATTTATAACATCAATTATGTCAATATTTCATTAATAAGATAATTACTGCATCATCGTTGTGTCATAAATAAATTAACTTATTTAATGTCTAAAAATTACAAATAAAATACCATTATGTATGAAATCGTTTTAGATTTCTAATGAATATTTATAGTCGAATTTATCTTATGTATAACCCCATATTAAAAATGTTTTAGTAAATAAACTTTGATTTTACCTCTTTTAATCCTTCTTTAAATAAATTAATAATAAATGTCCTAATCTAATCCAAGTGGGCCTAAATGGTCATATGTTATTCCTATGTTTGTTTTTGGTCGAATTACATTTGTCCAATAGAATTAGGATATGTGTTAGGGTAATAATAATATCATTTATACCCTTAATTACCCTATTTACTTTTTACCGTGGTAAAAAAAAGTAAAAAGTTACTATTCATCAAAAATTATTTTCATCTCATTGAACCACATTTTAGTCCTTGATATTAACGGTGTCTCTCGGATTTTCGAAATTCCATTCACAGAAGTGGTAAAATTAAGATTTATGAAAAAAAAATATTTTTTTTAACTACCACTTAGTAGTTTCACTATTCATCAAAAATTGAAGTTTTTCAGAAAAATGCCAAAATTTCCCCCTAAGATATAATTGATATTCCGAATTCAAAAATGATTTCTATTTTACAAAATTCCCAACATATAAGTTTCATTAATTAATTTTATAATTAATTTCCGTTGTCGCAACAAAGAGCGTGTTTTTAAGAGATAATAACTATCAAAAGATTAACACTTGTTTATGTCTGGTGTAAATGTGAAATTACATCAAATGACCAACATTGTATTGAATTGTAAAAATATATTCTAAATATACTTTAAAACCACTCAAATTAATAATTTATCACTATTAATTATTTCGATTAAAAAAGATGTTTTTAATTAAAATTTAGTAATTTTCACTATTCATCAGAATATGAAAGTTATCCGAAAAGTACCAAAATTTCACCTTAGGATAAATTTGATACTCCGAATCCAAAAAATGAAGTCCATTTTGAGAGATAAAATTTCTAAAATTTTAAAAGGTGGTTATTACTATTCATAACAGCTAGTTTTAATAATATTTTAAGAGCATATCGTTGTTTAGTGAAATTCGGTATTGCGTACTACACACGCTATCGAGGAAGGTCGCGATTGCGTGTAATACAAGGCAAGTCAAGGATGTGTGTTGTGCAAGCTCCTTTTGGTGTAGCGTACAACACAAGACATTAGTGAAATTAAAAAGAATATTTTTCATAAAATCTCGGGGTGTTACATTCTACCCCCCTTAAATTGAATTTCGCCCTCGAAATTCGTCGGGGTTATAAATGGTTTACTATTCAAAAGTTTCTTTAATAGAAACCCACATCGTAAAATGGAATACCAAAACCAATATTTAAAAACCAAAGTATGAAACGTAACGGTTACCCAAATAAAATAATCATTGGGTTTCCACATAGGTGAAAATATGGATATGGAAGAAAAATCTAACCATCATGTTCTGATGGAGAGTGGTAGAGAACATGGCTATGGAAAATCTAGCAATCACAAAGCAATAAATTTGTGACGATCTAAGGTACCATCTGATTCATCAGATATAAGAGCACTAAGACAACATTTTTGGTTTTCAAGATCATTTCCCTAAAGTTGAAGAATTTGAATTAGAATAAATACTTACATTATTTTGGTACAATCTCACTGTTGTTCGTGCCTCGAACAATTTCCACTTCATCTCTTAAGTAAATGAAGTTGAATTTGTTATTCGTGAAGTGTTAGCAGATCATGTGATAGAATGATGGGTCATTCCATCTGTCTCAAACAAAAGGTTATCAAAAGTTATTAAATATACATAAGTCATTCTATAGTGAGATTAATCATATATGGTTCCTAAAATGGACTTATACTTCATATATCATACTGCTTAATATAATAAAACTAGTTTCTACTAAACAGGGACTTCTTTTAGGCCAGTGGTAGGCGATAAAGGCCAGCCGCACTTCGGTTGTGGGTTCGATTCCCACAGCCTTGTCCGACGCGATGGGCTGTCACCCATCCTGCAGGTTGTCCTTTTTCTAAAACTATATTACCATAACATCCCATCAATAATATCAAAAATCTTCTATCCTTAAACAATACTAACTTATGTCCAACATAATTCATTCTAATCTTTAGGCTTATCCATAATACTGCAGTCCACTCTCATAATATAGTGAAAATGATTACCAGAGATTTAATACTGTCGTTGATCCCCATATATCATAAGATATGTCTTGTTGGTCACATTCCAAACATTCAAAGGCCTTAATCACGTATTCTCTTGAATACCCATTGAACATTAGTGAAAACATGAATACAGTTAAAAGTTAACTCTTTCCACATACCAAAATCCAAAAATTCTATATACTCAAACCATGATATAACCTTCTCCTTATATCAGTCATGAGCTCATGAATACAATCAAATACCTCATTATCTTATTATTCCTTCATTATGCGCATATCATCTACCTTCCAAAAAAATATCTGAATAACATTTCATGGTTACTAGTACCATTAATCATACACTTTAAAAACTTAGGAAAGACAATAGTGTAACAATCCTTAGATGTCTCTTTATTCCATAGTACCATGAGATTACTTATACAACATTACACTTGATAAACATGTAATCATTCCACTACCTTCTTAAACCATTGACCTAGCTTCATCAATTCTTTCATCTCACATATCATTTGTAGTCTCTTCATCATCATCAACATAAATACTTCCCATACGACCATACTGAATCTCTTCATGAGACTTTCCCTTAGGGCATTGGTTTTCATAATGCTCGTACATTCCACATTTAAAACATTTAACCATTGTTGATGTCGTAGCAATACCATTATCCTCATCCATGGTGTTAACTGAACCTTTTCCTTTGCACTTACTTGCTTTGTGTCCTTCTTTTCCACACCCAAAGCATCTTCCAGTTCCTTTGAAACATTCTCCTTGATGCCTCTTCCCACATGATTTACATAGGGGAAATTGAACTTTCTTTCCTCTATGATCATCATGAAACTCCATCTTTCTCTTATTAGCCGAGTCAGGAAACTTACCAAATTTTACTTTATTGATCATATTATGAGATTGCTGATTCGACATAATAATGATGTTTGGACTTCCAAATCCCATTTCATTATGAAGAATATCATTCCATTGTCCATCATATTCTCCATTATCGTGAATCATCTTGTTTCCAGCCATTTTCTAAAACCCAAAAAGAATAGCGTGAGAGGCAAAAATCATGCTAGGGAAAACAACATAATAAAGGGGGAGTAACTTCAATAACTAACATCTTAGGTTTAATTCTATGATCGTTAGCATAATTCTAGTACTATAACCTATACGTATGCTTAACCTTAGGGACATCCCTAGACATACCTTAGAAATATCTCTAGGGATCTCACTAACGTTTTCACATCCTAATTTCCAAAGGATGACTAAACCTTTCCTCTGATACCAACTGTAGAGACCCGCAGCTTATCGTACATGGACATTACATTACTTTTGCGGAATACTTAGTACATAACAAAAACACACACACAAGGATCGTAATAGTTTAGTGTCTTTGGAAACTCGGAATATAATCTTCTAATCCTGGTGAAAGATCTTCAACATCTCCCATAAAGATCTTCCTCTTTTTTTTATACCTAAAACCTTTCTTTATATCCTGGGGAAAAGTAAACATAAAAGGGTGAGCTCAAATTCTCAGTAAGGGTAAACAAAAGAAATATCAATCACATAGTATACACAAGCACATAACTTTTGGAAATCTTAACCTGCAAAAGAGATCATAATTTCATAACATGGGGTAAATCATGGCAGTGAAATGTAATCACAATAATCATAACATAAAACATGAAACTTTGTGGCATTCACACATAATCATATAGAATCATTTCTTGTTATTCAAGACTCATTGCCAAGACTATCTTAGTGGACAAAGTCCCTTTCTGAATCGAGTAACCCTCGTTTCAGTCCTATTTCACTGAACCGGTATAACCTACCATTCCAGCCATGTCTATCTCATGAGATATAAAATCTTTACCCAATGCATTGGAGGGAGATATAGGTCCCACCCATCTTATAATGAATCCTTTCTTATATGTTCCACATAATCATAAATCATACATCATCGCATAACACATGTAACAAAAATGGGATTCTTGAAACATCATGACATAATAAAACAAATCATATAAGGTAAATGACTTCATAAAAATAATTCCCTCACAACATAATCAAATCAATGTAATAATAGGGATAAAAACAGAACCCTATATTATCTTAGATGGAAAATAATTTTGATAAAACATTTGAACTCCATTCTTGAGGAAAATATCCTTTCTACTTCAAAAACACTTTTCTTTTCTTAACATGTCATACAATTATAAACTAAAAGAAGTTGATTAAAAATAAACTTGAAAACTTATAAAGAAAGATTCTTGGAAATAATGTTTTAAAAAATCCATTCTTGCCGTATAAGTTAAAAAAACATTCTTCGTACTTTTGTCGGAAAAGTCAAAAAGTACCTCGTACGAAAAAACTACAAAAGATTCCTTTCATATTCTTTACTAAAAACTCACCGAAGGGTAAAATTGGATTTAAACTATTGTAAGTGGATGGAAACAATATTACATATTGAGGGAACATGGATGTGGATGATAAAATACATCCCAGTAAATACTTACGAATAAACAATCTCGGATAAAAATGAGATTGTGATATTTCCCTTACCTTAGGTCCGACTTGCTTTGTAAGTGTCCGAACCTCCTGTATAATGATTTAAATCATGTTATTGACTTATTCCAGAATCATATTAATTGTTATTATATCATATATGGTCCACTTATGACTTTATATTACCCGTTCTTTTTTAAATTCATGTTAAAGTAGCGTTTTGGGTAAAATTGTCTCATTTGTTGTTCGTGTTTCTAACTTGTAATTATTAATATGATTACTTGGATCATGATTACTTATATCCAGAATGTAAAACATGATTTATATATAATATATATTCAGAATTTATATATATATATATAATATATCTATAAATGGAATGAAATACACCGTTCATGGAGACGGTAGTCCGTACGTACGCATGAACGTTGTTTTCGTTTCCTTATTGAAGTGAATGGAATTAAGTAGATGACATACATATAAATTTACATAAATCCAGTATCATTATTATGTCATATATTTCATTAGTACTTATTATATATACTTTATAATCATTCATGAATGGTTAATCATTGAGAATGAATCGCATCGCGTCGTGGAGACGGTAGTCCGTACGTACGCACGAGCGATGATATCATTCCCATGGTCATGGAATTGTGTTGAAGTGTATGTAGACTATTTCAGTATCAATATCACTTTATAATAATCATATATAGTTACTCATTACACCATTATAACCATCCTATTAAGGTGGTGGTGGAAAATAGATTACACCACGGCGTGGAGACGGTATTCCGTACGTACGCACACGCGGTGATTTCATTTTTCCGTAGGATGGATAGAAGGTGAATTAGGGTTGTTTCATATTTATAATAACATATCATTATGTAAGTAATACTGATGTTATTACTTTGTCATGAAACAACTAAAGAAGAAGAAGTTGAAGAAGAAAGAAATTGAAAAGATCGGTAATGGATATTACCTCTTCTTTGGAACGCCTCTTTGAATCCTCCACTTAGGGAACTATGATTGGTCATTGAAGACGACCAGGACCTCTAGGATTATTCTAGGGAAGTGGAGAAGGGATTTTGGCAGGGGTTTTCTGAGCTTGAGTTCTCAAATTGGTGTGAGGAGGAGGGGGAGGAGGTGTCCTTTTATAAGGGAGGAGAGGGGTACCTTAGGAATATCTCAAAATATTATTTTATATTAAAGTCAGAATCGGTTTATAATGGTTCTAAAGGGTCTTATTTAGAAGCTAAAGTGGGGATGGGTCGAAAGCCTATCAACCAATAGGATTTAGACAAGTTTAGTTTATTATTTTAACCTTATCAATTAGATTTATCTCTAAGTTAAATAATTTAACTTTTACCTTGTCTTTTTGTTTTCTTACACTATATGGTTAATACAGTTACTATAACATGCCAAACGAACCCCAAATTGTTTATTATTAATATATATATCCTTATCTAAGTCATTTGGCCAAACATTAGAATTTTAGGAATAAAATAACAATTAATAATATAATATTTTATTTAGAAACTATTTTATGTCAATTTTGACACTATTTGATATATGATTTTTGTGAAAGTCATAACAGAATTATATGTTCGAAAAAAGTTGATTAAATCAACACTAATATGTCATAGTGACCTATAAAATTAGTGTAATTCATAAAAAGTCTCAAATTATATGTATTTGGGTATTTATAACATCAATTATGTCAATATTTCATTAATAAGATAATTACTGCATCATCGTTGTGTCATAAATAAATTAACTTATTTAATGTCTAAAAATTACAAATAAAATACCATTATGTAGGAAATCGTTTTAGATTTTTAATTAATATTTATAGTCGAATTTATCTTATGTATAACCCCATATTAAAAATTTTTTAGTAAATAAACATTGATTTTACCTCTTTTAATCCTTCTTTAAATAAATTAATAATAAATGTCCTAATCTAATCCAAGTGGGCCTAAATGGTCATATGTTATTCCTATGTTTGTTTTTAGTCGAATTACATTTGTCCAATAGAATTAGGATATGTGTTAGGGTAATAATAGTATCATTTATACCCTTAATTACCCTATTTACTTTTTACCGTGGTAAAAAAAAGTAAAAAGTTACTATTCATCAAAAATTATTTTCATCTCATTGAACCACATTTTAGTCCTTGATATTTACCGTGTCTCTCGGATTTTCGAAATTCAATTCATAGAAGCGGTAAAATTAAGATTTATGAAAAAAAATAATTTTTTTAACTACCACTTAGTAGTTTCACTATTCATCAAAAATTGAAGTTTTTCAGAAAAATGCCAAAATTTCACCCTAAGCTATAATTGATATTCCGAATTCAAAAATGATTTCTATTTTACAAAATTCCCAACATATAAGTTTCATTAATTAATTTTATAATTAATTTCCGCTGTCACAACAAATAGCATGTTTTTAAGAGATAATAACTATCAAAAGATTAACACTTGTTTATGTCTGGTGTAAATGTGAAATTACACCCAATGACCAACATTGTATTGAATTGTAAAAATATATTCTAAATATACTTTAAAACCACTATAATTAATAATTTATCACTATTAATTATTTCGATTAAAAAAGTTGTTTTTAATTAAAATTTAGTAATTTTCACTGTTCATCAGAATATGAAAGTTATCCGAAAAGTACCAAAATTTCACCTTAGGCTAAATTCGATACTCCGAATCCAAAAATGAAGTCCATTTTGAGAGATAAAATTTCTAAAATTTTAAAAGGTGGTTATTACTATTCATAACAGCTAGTTTTAATAATATTTTAATAGCATATCGTTGTTTAGTGAAACTCGGTATTGCGTACTACACACGCTATCGAGGAAGGTCGCGATTGCGTGTAATACAAGGCAAGTAAAGGATGCGTGTTGTGCAAGATCCTTTTGGTGTAGCGTACAACACAAGACATTAGTGAAATTAAAAAGAATATTTTTCATAAAATTTCGGGGTGTTACAATTACCTTTCCCCTTACCATTTTATTTAAACCAGTTAATTATATTTGTTAATTACTATGAAACTATCTTTCCAATAGATATCAATAACTATCTCATCTTGAAAGATACACATAATGAAAAATTTGGGGATTCATACATGGTAGAATAATCTTTTCCCAAAATTGTAGTACAAAAATAGGGTGTGTATGTATAGGGGGAAACCATTTCTGGGGAATTTGATCCAACTAAACCAACAAGGTTCCCAGGGTTCCAATGTAAGATGAATTTAGGACCTCCCATCTTAGGAGAAAGACACACCAAAAGAACAAAGGAAATCTCTCCACTTTTGAAAGATTATTTTTGAGAACAACGAGATTAGATATAGTTTAGATTGAACAATAAAGGCGGATATCATCAAAACCACTTGTTTTAAACATTTAAAAGGTCTTCATAATTTTTGTAAATTGAGGATATGAATAACATTATTTGAAATAGAGTTTAAACACTTTAATTAATAAATTAAACCCATTTTTTTCATAAAAGATGTTGAAAATAAAATTTTGATTTTGTATGGAAAAACCTGAAACACTGTTCATGACCTACTGCAAGAATGACCCTCCATAAAAAATGACACACTAACATAATGAACTACCACCAGGATGAAACACCATAAAAAATAATGAACCATCAGAATAACCTACCACCAAAGTGACTCATAGTTAGAAATGAATCACTGTCAGAATGAACCACCACCAGAATGACTCACCACCTGAAATGACTCACCACCTGAATGAAATACCGTCAGAATGAATCATTGCTAGAAATAACCCACTATCAGAATAACCCACCGTTAGAATGAAATACTACCATAATGAACCACTTATAGAAATGAACCACCACAAGAATGACCTGTCATCATAATGACTCACTGCCAGAAATGACTCACTTCTAGAATGAACTACACCAGGATGACTCACAGCCAGAATGAACTACTTATAGAATGACTCAATTTTAGAAATGAATCATCATAAAAAATGATTGTTATGTCTCAATAATACCACATAAATTCCCTAGAATCCTATGTCATTATGTTATTTTCAAAGTAAAGGGTTGGAAGGTCAAGGTCATTATATCAGATACATCTCGAACTATTCTTTACATAGACAAATCAAAACCTACATAGAAGAAAAAATAAAGAGTTTAAACAACCATACCTCGATATATATATTTCAAGGGTCTCATTATATCTAAAATTTTACCACTAAAAAAGCCAACTAACCAAAACTCCCACAACAACTAAACAAATTCATAAAACCCTGAACATTGGAATCAGAAAATTCCATCCTCAATGTGAAGATACTATCAACTCTAGGCAAAATGACTCTCCCACATAGTTTTAATCACAATGTAGTATAATGTTTCTTTATTAGGAATATTTCTTTCCTTTTTCAAATGTCAAAACATTATCACACATTAAACATCACACAAATGGGAAAACAACATATCTCATAAAACACTAAGCTAAAAATAGCACATCATAAAGAAAAACAGAGCAACAAAAAATTTAAAACAACTTTGGGTACTAAGCACACATATGTGTCTAATTATCCCAAGTACTCTCCTCCATGAAAATAAGCCTCCATAATAAATAAACCAAGGGAATGGTTTATCTTGATGAATGAAAAAAACTAGGAAGAAAAGAGAATTTTGGTCTAAACAACCAACCCATGAGGTACCTCTCATGTTTTTGTTGATAAATCTGGAACACATAAATCACTAGGGAAAAAAGAATAGATATAAACATTTATTTTAAAACTATATCCTAGGTGAGAAGCCTCTAAAATAGAATAAGGCCATATAGAGGTACATAACATAAAAAGTAAAACATAGTAACCAATTATGAGAAAAAAAATTATTTTTAACTCAATTAATCATTCACAATTATAAACAAGTAGATTCCTTTCATGATCACCTTTCACATAAATATAGTTTTTTTAGATCTATAAAAAAATAATTCATTATATCACTTCTCATTTTATGTCATTATTATTATTATAATTTTTTCCACCCATTATTTTCAAAGCCTTTAAATTTTTTTATTTCACAATTCCATACATTTTATTTCAAAAACAAACATTAAATATATTTTTTTGAATACACATGTCACTTATTTGATTTTTTTTTCAACAGTCCCCAATTTAGCATATTACATGAAATATAAACAAAAAAACAAAAGGTTTGATCAATTTATCATTTGAAACATATTTTTTTAAGTTTTCTAAAAAAAATTATTTTTTTGAAGAACAATCATGCCAAAAATTCATGTAACATTTCTATACCAACACAAGAACTAATATCAACATAGATAGAGTTTCCGCAAGCACACAAATCAATGAAACTCATCAATCACAACACAAATTTATCTTCTTTGGATGGAACTAAATCACCTATAGGTTTTTAAAACATGTTGTAATATAACAAATTTTGATGCTGGAAAAGTTTTCCTCTCTTCATATGTTTGAGACCATAACTCATTGAATTAATAAGAGATCAATAAACAGACCCAACCAACAAGGTAGTAGTTAAATATTTTAATCACTTGCTTCATAAAATATTTTGGGGTGGGATACATGCCCATTTTCATGAATTTAAAGACTTTAAAAACAAACCATTACTTTTATTACAAACATTATGTGATTAATAATTTTACAAAATTTACAGTATTTCATCAACACAAAAGCATCATTACACCACATAATCCAAAATTCCACAACAACCACACATCTCAAACACCACACATCACCACCACTACACAACACAACCATAATTCAAAATTAGTAACCAACAAAAATTCCCACCAGGAATTTCAAAAAACCACATCACATTAACACATACAATCCATAAGAAACCACCCTTTTCAAATAACCACCTAATATATCCCATCCTCTATACCACCCCAACCAATGATCACCAAGATTATCATATATAAATTCACCATGCACACAAATTAAATAAATCTATCTTCCATTTCATGATATTATCCACTTTGGTAAGAACTGACTAACATGCACAATTCTAATCATGTGAAAGTATAAAACTTGTCAATTAGGGATATGATTTACCCCTTATAGAAAGCTTTATTTTTTTATCACAAATTATTCATGAAAAAAACAATAATAACAACTACACATAGTAGAAATGTATTTCAGAATCCATAATTATTTTGGTGCTTACATTATTTCACCTCAATATTTAGCATTGATACACTCACACAATTTTAAATTTTCTATGGTGAATCTATTCATTATCCATATATAAGTGATTATACTTTTAATTCATGGTGATATTAAACAAGCAATCATATCAAGGGTCTCATAATAAACAATGATCACAACAAAATAAAGGTTTACAATAAGAATTATTTTCATAATAGAATATCAACACATAATTGAAATAATAACAATGAAACTAAAAACAAAACTTAATATTCCCATTTTATTTTTGGTGAAACACCATTACTTTCATTTAATTAGTTCCAACATGTGTCTAAGTTAAAGAAAAACTGCACACATGTTATCTCACACATAATTTTTAATACTCTTAAAAATACATTATAAGTTCATATTATTATCAAGGAAACACACTTCAAACTTAATTTTAAAATATTTACATTCGAGGTTCTTATGTTCTCTTTAGACAATATATTATATACAAAACATGATTTTAGAACAATCAAAATAAAACATTCTTTCTGAAACTAAAATTAAAATTTCACATGTTGTATTATTATATTTAAATATTTATTATACCTGTAATAATAATTCTTTAATCATTTCATTACTCAAAATAAAATTATTATATACTGAAATAAGATTACCATAGTTCTGCTTCCATATTTAAATGAAACATTTTAAACATTCTACATACACGAGTCTCAAATACTATAATTTCCCTAGTTGCCAAAAAAATTATTTCAAATTTTGGAATTATTCCCTTGAAAAACTACTCATGAATTAACATGTGAGGCTAAGTTATTATTATCAGTCATAAAATGTTTTTTTATAATTTAATCATTTTTAAGTCTCAACAAGTTAAAAAATTCATGCTTATAATTTCAAAATTTTCAAAACAAATGTCATAAGAATTTAGACACTAACACATTATTATAACACGTTGCTACATAAATACTAAAAAATTGAAATCTAGAAAAAAAATAGAATTCTTGCTATTCATACCAAGGATTAAAAATGAAAATGAATTTTCAATAATTATATTGGTCATTTTTTTAGAAATTCCAGAACTAAAATGTCTAAAACCCAATTTTATAATAACTTTATGACACATGCTAATGATAAATTACAAATTGGAAGAAATAAAAAAATATTAACCCACATGGGAATTAGAATACTTCTAAGAATGGTTTAAAAATAATTTATTTTATCATGTAATTATGAAATATACTTGATAAAATATGCTTCATAAATGTTTTCAAAACATAATAGTCATAAAAAAATATAGTAAGCATTATTCTCTAATAATTAAAATAATTAATAAAATAGGTAAACATGTTATACAATTTGAGAAAGGAAACAAAATTCAATTCTTAAGGAATAATGTTATATAGGTAAATAAATAATACATTCAAATCTCATCATGGTTTTAAAAAAAATAGATCAAGATGATTAATCATCATTTTACCTTTTCATTTGAGGGTATAATATTAACTTAGAAAATAATAAAATTTAATTAGAAACCATAGTATGAACATTGTTAGAGAAATACATATAAAATTTTATTATTTATTTAATTAATTTCGTTAACTTCCCAAAACCACTTGATTCAATCACAGGAACAATTAATCACGATTAATGTACCTCTCCGAGAAATATACCAAGCATGTGGTGCCACAATAAATGGTCATTTCATAGGCCCATATTCCTTGCATCAGATCATGGGGGGCCTAAAATCCCATGTCCTAACTAGTTTTCCTTGGCCTATGCCACACACCAAGATCATCTGACGTTGTTATACAAACAACAAATGAAACCTGCCTAGTAAAAAACTCCAAAATCTATCCAATCTCTAAGCTATGGATTTGATAACACTCTGTCATGCCCCCCTCCCTAAATAGAGGCCACAATGAGAGGAGAAAGATAATGACCCCTGAGTCGCACCTCTAGTAGGCCCCGAGATGGGGATTAGCATCGAGGGTATAAATATATCCTGTATGGGAAGCATTATCCTCTATAATAATTTAAGATCATGAAATAAGATGAATGATATAAAAAACAATGATATCATATAAAATAAAACCAAACCTTCACAAAATTCATTTATAAATAAACATAATACATATAAAGGTATCCAAAGTAAAAACCCAAAAAAACAATTCTAAGTCAGAAACACAATAACTATCAAAAGTTTTGAACAATTAATTTCCATCATGGTTCAAAAAAATTTCTTGGAAAACATAAAAAATGTTTTATATATGTAGAGTGAGAAAAAAAGTATACTCAATAGGAAGAAAAAAGTCTGCCATCCACATGTGCAAAGTGTATACTAATAAAACTATGAGAAAAAAAGAAAAACCAAACAATAACTATACAATTTTACTAACCAAAAACCCTACCACACAAAGGATTTATCAGAAAATAATGATTCCATGTATAATAATATAATATGAAGAATATCCATAATAGGGTACCCCACACCACTTTCACACTAATTTTCCTCTCTCACACCCCAACGTCATATATCTTAGCACTCCCACCTATTCGAAATAAGATCACTACACATCACATCACATCCTTCCCATATACCCCTGGTCCATCAAATCACTTCACATCTCATAAATAGGGTATTAGGGTATAATGAATGTGAAGGATATTAACCTTTCACCATCCAACCAGGATCGACCCCCACCATATTCCATCTCACCGTATCTTTCCCAAACACACTTGGTGTAACAGCCCAAGATTTTATAAAAAAATATTCTTTTTAATTTTATTAATGTCTTGTGTTGTATGCTACACCAAAAGGAGCTTGCACAACACGCATCCTTGACTTGCCTTGCATTACACGCAATCGCGACCTTCCTCGATAGCGTGTGTAATACGCAATACTGAGTTTCACTAAACAACGATATGTTATTAAAATATTATTAAAACTAGCCGTTATGAATAGTAATAACCACTTTTTAAAATTCTGTAAATCTTATTTTTCAAAATGAACTTCATTTTTGGATTCGGACTATCGAATTTAGCCTAAGGTGAAATTTTGGTACTTTTCGGATAACTTTCATATTCTGATGAATAGTAAAAATTACTAAATTTTAATTAAAAACAACTTTTTTAATAGAAATAATTAATATTGATAAATTATTAATTTGAGTGGTTATAAAGTATATTTAGAATATATTTTTACAATTTAATACAATGTTGGTCATTGTATGTAATTTCACATTTAAACCAGTTACAAACTAGTGTCAATCTTTTGATAGTTATTATCTCTTAAAAACACGCTATTTGTTTTGACGACGAGAATTAATTTTTAAATTAGTTAATGCAACTGATATGTTTTTAATTTGGTAAAATAGACATCATTTTTGAGTTCATAATATCAAATATACCTTAGGCCTAATTTTTGGTATTTTTCTGAAAACTTTCAATTTTCGATGAATAGTGAAACCACTAAGTGGTAGGTTAAAAACTGAATTTTGCATAAAACTTAATTTTTCCGCTTCTGTGAATGGAATTTCGAAAATCCGACAGACACGGTTAATATCAAGGACTAAAATGTGGTTCAATGAGATGAAAATAATTTTTGGTGAATAGTAACTTTTTACTTTTTTTTAACCACGGTTAATAGTAAATAGGGTAACTAAGGGTAAATATGATATTACTATTACCCTAACACAAGTCCTAATTCTATTGGATAAGTGTAATTCGGCCAAAAACAACCTTATGAATATAATATGACCATTTAGGTCCACTTGGATTAGATTAGGACATTTATTATTATATAATTCAAAGAAGAGTTAAAAGAGTTAAAATCAAAGTTTATTTACTAAAACATTTTTAATATAGGGTTATACATAAGATAAATTTGATTGTAAATATTAATTAGAAAGCTAAAAAGATTTCCAACATAATTATATTTTATTTATAATTTTTAGACATTAAATAAAGTAATTTATTTATGACACAACGATGATCCAGTAATTACCCTTTTAAGGAAATATAAACATAATTGATGTTATAAATGCTCAAATGAATGTAATTTGAGACTTTTTATGCTTTCCACTAATTTTCTAGGTTACTATGATATATTAGTGTTGATGTAATAAACTTGGTTCGAACAAATAATTCTGTTATGACTTTCAAAAAAATCATATATCAAATAGTGTCAAAATTGACACAAAATAGTTTTTAAATCAAATATTATATTATTAATTGTTATTTTATTCCTAAAAATCTAAGTTTCAGCCAAATGACTTAGATAAGGATATATATATTAATAATAAACAATTTGGGGTTCGTTTGGCATGTTATAGTAAGTGTATTAACCATATAGTGAAAGAAACAAAAAAGACACGGTAAAAGTTAAATTATTTAACTTAGATTTAAATCTAATTGATAAGGTTAACATAATACCCTAAACTTGTCTAAATCTTATTGGTTGATAGGATTTCGACCCATCCCCACTTTAGCTCCGAAATAAGACCCTTTGGAACCATTATAAACCGATTTTGACTTTATTATAAAATAATATTTTGAGGTATTCCTAAGATTCCCCTCTCCTCCCTTATAAAAGGACACATCCTCCCCCTCCTCCTCACACCAATTTGAGCACTAAAGCTCGGCCAACCCCTGACATTTTCTCCTCTCCACTTCCCTAGAATAATCCTAGAGGTCCTGGTCTTCTCCAAAGACCAATCTTAGTTCCTTTAGTGGAGGATTCAAAGAGGCGTTCCAAAGAAGAGGTAATATCCATTACCGATCTTTTCAATTTCTTTCTTCTTCCACTTCTTCATCTTAGGTTGTTTCATTATGAAGTAATAACATCAGTATCACTCATATACTGATATGTTATTATAAGTATGAAACAACCCTATTTCACCATCTATCCATCCTACGGAAAAATGAAATCACCGCGCGTGCGTACGTACGGAATACCGTCTCCACGCCGTGGTGTAATCTATTTTCCACCACCACCTTACATGGATGGGTATAATGGTGTAAAGAATAACTATACATAGTTATTAAAACATAATATTGATTCTGATATATTGTATAATCCACTCCAATTCAATTCAATATTTATGGAAATGATATCATCGCTCGTGCGTACGTACGGACTACCGTCTCCACGGCGCGATGAGATTTATTCTCCATGTTAACTATTTAAGAATGATTATAAAGTATATATAAGAAATAATAATTAAATATATGACATTATAAAGATACTAGATTTATGTATATATATATATGTATTTCATCTACTTACTTCCATTCAAGACAATAAGGAAAGGAAAACAGCGTTCATGCGTACGTACGGACTACCGTCTCCATGAACGGTGTTTTTCATTTCATTTATCTATCTATTATATATATATATATATATACTGAATATATATGATATATAAATCATATTTTATATTCTGGAAGTAATTAAATCATGATATAAGTAATAATAATGTCAAGAACCACAAGTCAAAACACCTACGATAAATGAAACGATTTTACCCAAAACGCTTCTTTAACATGGAGTTTACAAAAGAACGGGTAATATAATGTCATAAGTGAACCATATATGATATCATAACAATGAATATGATTCTGTAGTAAGTGAATGACATTATTTAAACCATTATACATGAGCTTTGGACACGTACAAAGCAAATCGGACCTAAGGTAAGGGAAATATCACAATCTCACTTTTATCCGAGATTGTATTTACTTTGGTAATTACTGGGGTGTATTTTATCATCCACATCCATGTTCCCTCAATATGTAATATTATTTCCATCCTTCTACAATAGTTTATATCCAATTTTACCCTTCGGTGAGTTTTTAGTAATAGAAATGAAAGGAATCTTTTGTCGTTTTTCGTACGAGGTACTTTTTGACTTTTCCGACAAAAGTACGAAGAATGTTTTTTTAAATTATACGACATGAATGGACTTTTAAAACATTATTTCCAAGAAGCTTCCTTTACAAGTTTTCAAGTTTATTTTTAATCAACTTCTTTTATTTTAAAGTTGTATGACATGTTATGAAAGGAAAAATGTTTTTGAATAAGAAAGGATATTTTCCTCAAGAAAGGAGTTTAAGTGTTTTATCAAAATTATTTTCCATCTAAGATAATAAAGGGTTCTGTTTTTATCCCTATTATTACATGGATTTGATTATGTTGTGATGGAAATATTTTTATGAATTCCTTTATCTTATATGAATTGTTTTATGATGTCATCTTGTTTAAGAATCCCATTTTTATTACATGGGTTACGCTATGATGTATGGTTTATGATTATGTGGCACACATAAGAAAGGATTCATTATAAGATGGGTGGGACCTATATCTCCCTCCAATGCATTGGGTAAAGATTTTATATCTCATGAGATAGACAGGGCTGGAACGGTAGGTTATACCGGTTCAGTGAAACAGGACTGAAACGAGGGTTACTCGATTCAGAAAGGGACTTTGTCCACTAAGATAGTCTTGGCAATGAGTCTTGACTAACAAGAAATGATTCTCTATGATTATGTGTGAATGCCACAAAGTTTCATGTTTTAATTTATGATTATTGTTATTACATTTCACTTCCATGATTTATCCCATGTTATGAAATTATGATCTCTTTTAAGATTTCCAAAAGTTATGTGCTTGTGTATATGATGTGATTGATATTTCTTTTGTTTACCCTTACTGAGCATTTGAGATCACCCTTTTATGTTTTCTTTTCCCCAGGATATAAAAAAAGGGTTTTAGGTAAAAAAAGGGAAGATCTTTATGGGAGATATTGAAGATCTTTCACCACAATTAGAAGATTATGTTCCGAGTTTCCAAAGACACTAAACTATTACGATCCTTGTGTGTGTGTTTTTTTTATGTACCAAGTATTCCGCAAAAGTAATGCAATGTCTATGTACGTCAAGCTTCGGGTCTCTACAGTTGGTATCAGAGGAAAGGTTTAGTCAACCTTTGGAAACTAGGATGCGAAAATGTTAGTGAGAGCCCTAGAGATATTTCTACGGTATGTCTAGGGATGTCCCTAAGGTTAAGTATACGTATAAGTTATAGTACTAGAACTACGCTAACGATCATAGAATTAAACCTAAGATGTTAGATATTGAAGGTACTCCCCCTTTATTATGTTGTTTTCCCTAGCATGATTTTTGCCTCTCACACTATTCTTTTTGGGTTTTAGACGATGGCTGGAACCCGAAGGAACCGTGTTGATCAATGCAATGGAAAATGCAATGATTGTCCTCCTGAACAAACAAATGTTATGGGATATGGAGTGGAAAATCTTATTGCTATACTTACACAAGCTATGAATCATTCTGGACTTTCAAATGAGCAGAGAAGGGAACAATATTCTATTGAGTCCTTCATGAGGCAACGTCCACCTTCTTTCAGTGGGTCTTCTGATCCACTTGTTGCTGAACAATGGATCAGTACCACTGAAAAGATATTTTCAGTTCTTCAATGTTCTGAACATGATAAAGTCATCTTAGCAGTATATCGTTTGGAAGGTGAAGCTGATCAATGGTGGAATCTTATCAAGAATACAAGGCAAAGAGATGAAATTGAGTCCATGGAATGGGACGAGTTCAAGAACTTATTTTTCAATAAGTACTTCCCTCGTATTCTTCGAACAAAGATGGAGAAGGAGTTTCTTGAACTAAAGAAAAAGGATGATGAATTTGTTGGTATATACGAAGCGAATTTTACAAGACTTGCAAGGTATGCATCTGGCATTATCATCCAACCCGAAAGTAAAGTTGATCGATTTTTCAGTGGCTTAAAACCAAGTATTCGAAGGGCATTAGATATAAGAGACTTCAGTAGCTATGAAGAAATTGTGCGTTGTGCTATCAAGGTAGAAATGGAAGTTGGTGTTACATATCCATCTCATGGTTTTGACAAAAAACGAAAGATGGAGTTCAAGGAGAAATCTCAGAATAATGGTGAAAAGAAGATGAATGTTTCCTTATGCACAAAGTGTGGAAAGAAGCATGGTGGAGATTGTCTTAAAGGGACTAGAAAATGTTTTAAGTGTGGAAAAGAAGGTCATCGAGCAGCTGAGTGTCGAAGTAATGGAAAAAGGGTTTCTAATGATGTGAATAAATCAAACACTGCAGGGAACGCACCACCAACACTTCAATGCTTCAAGTGCAAGGAAATGGGGCATTATGCTAATAAATGCCCTAATCCAAGGGTTAGTGATGATCAACATGAGCAACCACTGAAGGCAAAGGACAAAGGGAAGTCACATGCGATCACTATTGGCAATGTTGAATATGACAACGATGTGGTGGAATGATTAAGTGTTTATGTAATGGGATTTCGAAATAATGTGGTATTATTGAGTATTGCAATATTTATTGATGTGGTACTCAAAGTGATTGATATATTTTGGAAATAATATGATATGCGCATAATGAAGGGAAAATGAGAAAATGAAATGTTTAATAGTATTCATGAGCTCATGATTGATATAAGGACTAAGTGATATCATGGTTTGAGTATATAGAATTTTGAGGATTTTGGTATGTGGAAAGTGTTAACTTTTAACTGCATTCATGTTTTCACTAAGGTATTCAAGAGAATACACGATTAAGGACTTTGAATGTTTGGAATGTGACCAACAAAACATATCTTATGATATATGGGGTTCGACGATGGTGTTAAATCTCTGGTAATCGTTTTCACTATGTTATGAGAGTGGACTGCAGTATTATGGATAAGCCTAAAGATTGGAATGGATTATGTTGGACATAAGTTAGTATTGTTTAAGGATATAAGTTTTCTCGATATTATTGATGGGATGTTATAGTAATATAGTTTTAGAAAAAGGACAGCCTGCAGGACGGGCGATAGCCCATCGCTTCGGACAAGGCTGTGGGAATCGAACCCACAACTGAAGTGCGACTGGCCTTTATCGCCTACCACTGGCCTATAGGAAGTCCCTGTTTAGTAGAAACTAGATTTATTTTATTAAGCGGTATGATATATGAAGTATAAGTTCATTTTAGGAACCATATATGATTAATCTCACTATAGATCGACTTATGTATATAATTTTTGCTAACCTTTTGTTTGAGATAGATGGAATGACCCGTCATTCTATCACATGATCTGCTAACACTTCACGAATAACAAATTCAACTTCATTTATTTAAGAGATGAAGTGGAAATTGTTCAAGGCACAAACAACAGTGAGATTGTAACAAAATAAAGTAAGTTTTTATTCTAATGTAAATTTTCAACTTTAGGGAAATGATCTTGAAAACCAAAAATGTTGCCCGAGTGATCTTATACCTGATGAATCAGATGGTACCTTATATCATCACAAATCTATGGATTTGTGATTACTGGCTTTTCCATAGCCATGTTCTCTACCACTCTCCATCAGAACCTGATGGTTAGATTTTTCATTCATATCCATATTTTCACCTATGTGGAAACCCAGTGATTAGTTTATTTGGGTAACCGTTAAGTTTCATACTTTTGTTTTTAAATATTGGTTTTGATATTCCTTTTTACGATGTGGGTTTCTATTAAAGAAACTTTCGAATAGTAAACCATTTATAACCCCGACGAATTTCGAGGGCGAAATTCATTTTAAGGGGGGTAGAATGTAACAGCCCAAGATTTTATAAAAAAATATTCTTTTTAATTTTATTAATGTCTTGTGTTGTATGCTACACCAAAAGGAGCTTGCACAACACGCATCCTTGACTTGCCTTGCATTACACGCAATCACGACCTTCCTCGATAGCGTGTGTAATACTCAATACTGAGTTTCACTAAACAACGATATGTTATTAAAATATTATTAAAACTAGCCATTATGAATAGTAATAACCACTTTTTAAAATTCTGTAAATCTTATTTTTCAAAATGAACTTCATTTTTGGATTCGGGCAATCGAATTTAGCCTAAGGTGAAATTTTGGTACTTTTCGGATAACTTTCATATTCTGATGAATAGTAAAAATTACTAAATTTTAATTAAAAACAACTTTTTTAATCGAAATAATTAATATTGATAAATTATTAATTTGAGTGGTTATAAAGTATATTTAGAATATATTTTTACAATTTAATACAATGTTGGTCATTGTATGTAATTTCACATTTAAACCAGTTATAAACTAGTGTCAATCTTTTGATAGTTATTATCTCTTAAAAACACGCTATTTGTTTTGACGACGAGAATTAATTTTTAAATTAGTTAATGCTACTGATATGTTTTGAATTTGGTAAAATAGACATCATTTTTGAGTTCATAATATCAAATATACCTTAGGCCTAATTTTTTGTATTTTTCTGAAAACTTTCAATTTTCGATAAATAGTGAAACCACTAAGTGGTAGGTTAAAAACTGAATTTTGCATAAAACTTAATTTTACCGCTTCTGTGAATGGAATTTCGAAAATCCGACAGACACGGTTAATATCAAGGACTAAAATGTGGTTCAATGAGATGAAAATAATTTTTGGTGAATAGTAACTTTTTACTTTTTTTTACCACGGTTAATAGTAAATAGGGTAACTAAGGGTAAATATGATATTACTATTACCCTAACACATGTCCTAATTCTATTGGATAAGTTTAATTCGGCCAAAAACAACCTTATGAATATAATATGACCATTTAGGTCCACTTGGATTTGATTAGGACATTTATTATTATTTAATTCAAAGAAGTGTTAAAAGAGTTAAAATCAAAGTTTATTTACTAAAACATTTTTAATATAGGGTTATACATAAGATAAATTTGATTGTAAATATTCATTAGAAAGCTAAAACGATTTACTACATAATTATATTTTATTTATAATTTTTAGACAATAAATAAAGTAATTTATTTATGACACAACGATGATGCAGTAATTACCCTTTTAAGGAAATATAAACATAATTGATGTTATAAATGCTCAAATGAATGTAATTTGAGACTTTTTATGATTTCCACTAATTTTCTAGGTTACTATGCTATATTAGTGTTGATTTAATAAACTTGGTTCGAACAAATAATTCTGTTATGACTTTCAAAAAAATCATATATCAAATAGTGTCAAAATTGACACAAAATAGTTTTTAAATCAAATATTTTATTATTAATTGTTATTTTATTCCTAAAAATCTTAGGTTCAGCCAAATGACTTAGATAAGGATATATATATTAATAATAAACAATTTGGGGTTCTTTTGGCATGTTATAGTAAGTGTATTAACCATATAGTGAGAGAAACAAAAAAGACACGGTAAAAGTTAAATTATTTAACTTAGAGTTAAATCTAATTGATAAGGTTAACATAATACCCTAAACTTGTCTAAATCTTATTGGTTGATATGATTTCGACCCATCCCCACTTTAGATCCGAAATAAGACCCTTTGGAACCATTATAAACCGATTTTGACTTTATTATAAAATAATATTTTGAGGTATTCCTAAGATGCCCCTCTCCTCCCTTATAAAAGGACACCTCCTCCCCCTCCTCCTCACACCAATTTGAGCACTCAAGCTCGGCCAACCCCTGCAATTTTCTCCTATCCACTTCCCTAGAATAATCCTAGAGGTCCTGGTCTTCTCCAAAGACCAATCTTATTTCCTTAAGTGGAGGATTCAAAGAGGCGTTCCAAAGAAGAGGTAATATCCATTACCGATCTTTTCAATTTCTTTCTTCTTCCACTTCTTCATCTTAGGTTGTTTCATTATGAAGTAATAACATCAGTATCACTCATATACTGATATGTTATTATAAGTATGAAACATCCCTATTTCACCATCTATCCATCCTACGGAAGAATGAAATCACCGCGCGTGCGTACATACGGAATACCGTCTCCACGCCGTGGTGTAATCTATTTTCCACCACCACCTTACATGGATGGGTATAATAGTGTAAAGAATAACTATACATAGTTATTAAAAAATCATATTGATTCTGATATATTGTATAATCCACTCCAATTCAATTCATTATTTATGTAAATGATATCATCGCTCGTGCGTACGTACGGACTACCGTCTCCACGACGCGATGAGATTCATTCTCCATGTTAACTATTTAAGAATGATTATAAAGTATATATAAGAAATAATAATGAAATATATGACATTATAAAGCTACTGGATTTATGTATATATATATATATCTATGTCATCTACTTACTTCCATTCAAGACAATAAGGAAAGGAAAACAGCGTTCATGCGTACGTACGGACTACCGTCTCCATGAACGGTGTTTTTCATTTCATTTATCTATCTATTATATATATATATATACTGAATATATATGATATATAAATCATATTTTATATTCTGGAAGTAATTAAATCATGATATAAGTAATAATAATGTCAAGAACAACAAGTCAAAACACCTACGATAAATGAAACGATTTTACCCAAAACGCTTCTTTAACATGGAGTTTACAAAAGAACGGGTAATATAATGTCATAAGTGAACCATATATGATATCATAACAATGAATATGATTCTTTAATAAGTCAATGACATTATTTAAACCATTATACAGGAGCTTCGGACACGTACAAAGCAAATCGGACCTAAGGTAAGGGAAATATCACAATTTCACTTTTATCCGAGATTGTATTTACTTTGGTAATTACTGGGGTGTATTTTATCATCCACATCCATGTTACCTCAATATGTAATATTATTTCCATCCTTCTACAATAGTTTATATCCAATTTTACCCTTCGGTGAGTTTTTAGTAAAAGAAATGAAAGGAATCTTTTGTCGTTTTTCGTACGAGGTACTTTTTGACTTTTCCGACAAAAGTACGAAGAATGTTTTTTTTAACTTATACGGCATGAATGGAATTTTAAAACATTATTTCCAAGAATCTTCCTTTACAAGTTTTCAAGTTTATTTTTAATCAACTTCTTTTATTTTAAAGTTGTATGACATGTTATGAAAGGAAAAATGTTTTTGAAGAAGAAAGGATATTTTCCTCAAGAAAGGAGTTCAAGTGTTTTATCAAAATTATTTTCTATCTAAGATAATAAAGGGTTCTGTTTTTATCCCTATTATTACATGGATTTGATTATGTTGTGATGGAAATATTTTTATGAATTCCTTTATCTTATATGAATTGTTTTATGATGTCATCTTGTTTAAGAATCCCATTTTTATTACATGGGTTACGCTATGATGTATGGTTTATGATTATGTGGCACACATAAGAAAGGATTCATTATAAGATGGGTGGGACCTATATCTCCCTCCAATGAATTGGGTAAAGATTTTATATCTCATGAGATAGACAGGGTTGGAACGGTAGGTTATACCGGTTCAGTGAAACAGGACTGAAACGAGGGTTACTCGATTCAGAAAGGGACTTTGTCCACTAAGATAGTCTTGGCAATGAGTCTTGACTAACAAGAAATGATTCTCTATGATTATGTGTGAATGCCACAAAGTTTCATGTTTTAAGTTATGATTATTGTGATTACATTTCACTGCCATGATTTATCCCATGTTATGAAATTATGATCTCTTTTAAGATTTCCAAAAGTTATGTGCTTGTGTATATGATGTGATTGATATTTCTTTTGTTTACCCTTACTGAGCATTTGAGCTCACCCTTTTATGTTTTCTTTTCCCCAGGATATAAAAAATGGGTTTTAGGTAAAAAAAAGGGAAGATCTTTATGGGAGATATTGAAGATCTTTCACCACGATTAGAAGATTATGTTCCGAGTTTCCAAAGACACTAAACTATTACGATCCTTGTGTGTGTGTTTTTTTTATGTACCAAGTATTCCGCAAAAGTAATGTAATGTCTATGTACGTCAAGCTTCAGGTCTCTACACTTGGGCCATCATATCTCCTCACATCATAACATGATTGTGTAACTATTGAATTCTATCCATCACATCTTATGTATTTCCTTCTCATATCCTAGAATATGCAGTGGGTAAGATCGGGTAGCCCATGATCCATCCTCCCTCAATATGTTGAAAACCCCCCCTTGCGTGACTATGTGGGTGTCGGAACATAGTGATCAGTGAGTGTATGGATTTTATATAAATCACAAGAATATAAAAGTTCTATACATATATAGTTACAACACATAATACCATTATATGGGTTTATAAAATAAACTAACTATCTCACAAAATCCACACAAACACTTCCACCTCTAAATTTATAAAATCACATAATCAAAAAAACATTCCATAAATCATATTTTAGTCTTTAAGACATTTCAGAGAGTGTCTATTTATAAAAAATATACAATTTAACAACACATTTAATTTATGTATTCAATATTCATTATCACCACATTTCATTTAGAAAGACACATTGTTTCATCTTTCTAGCCCCTTAGTTTGTATATAAATATTAACCATTTAAACCACAAATCCCATCATCAATTAAATCATTAAACATGATTATTTGAAATCATAATCACGTATTTAAATTCATTAATACATGGGTAAATAGAATAAAACAAACCAGACAACAATAAAATTACACCAAAACCCAACTTCCATATCCACATCATTTTACAGCCACATCCACTTTCACTGCCTGCTGTATAACCTCACCACAGCCACTATCGTAGCCCTACCGCACCACTACACCATGAAAACCATCACAACCCCTCTCTAAAACCACATATCATCCATTATCCACCCAAAAATCAGAACATATACACTATACAAAAACATTACTCCCATAAACACAAACACAACAATTCCACACATCACATTACATATCACAACACAATAATTTTTTCAATTTAGTAATGGGGGATCTCATTAAAATTTACTTATTTATTTAATGGTGTAATCATGTAAGACATAAGATCCTATGTAAACCATTTAATTAACCAAATATAATTTTTAACCATTTATTTATGGTGGTGTGAAAAAAATCCCAAAAATAGGGGAATCCCAGCAAATATTTGAACCAAAAAATAGGGACTACCAAAATCCATGACTTTCATCGATGGAACAATAATAAATTACCACAATATAACAATATAAAATAAAAATAAAAAAATCATGTAAAGCATTACCATTCCCCTTACCATTTTTATTAAAACAATTAATTATATTTGCTAAAACGGATGCAACTATCTTCCTAAGAGATATCAATAATAAGACAAGAGGGCCTCATAGTGGTGTTTTTTCTAATTACTTGTGTAACCTAGTGTTTTTTCATTTTCTATCCTCCTTCCCTCTTCTAGTTGGGTTCTGATCGTGGTGGCTAAGGATTCGCCACAGCATTGGCGTCGCTACTCGTGTAGTGGAATCGCTTCTCAGTGGAGGTCTGGCGATTGGCTCGGAATGGGAAAATTTCCAACAACGTTTTCTCAATGTTGGCGGCGTTGCTTATGTGGTGATGCCACTTTCTGGTAGATGTCCTGTAGTCATCTTTGTGTGGAATGTTTTCCAATTACATCGTGCCATCAGTTTGAGTTCAAGTGGTCGACCTAGTTTTTATCTATTCGACTGAATTGAGGCTTAGGGTGGCCCCGATCTTGGTTTGGGTTGCTCATATTTTCTTGCATGCCAGGTGATGGAGTGGTCTATTTTCTCATTTGGATATGGTCTTTATTCTTGTTTTTTTCGGATCAGATTTGGGCTTGATCTCAGTGCTTTAGAGGGGGATGCATTCGATCTCGGTTTCTTTGAGTTTTGACAAGCGTTTAATTTGGTGGAATTTGTGAAATTGTTCTTGGATATTGTTTTGGTTGTCCTCATCCGACATCATTGGTATTGGTTCTTATCATCGTGAGTCTGGGTCTTGAACCTGATGATGGTGTATCAAAGGCTCTGATCGGAGAAGATCAATTCACAATGAGGCATTTTGGTTTTAGGAAGACCCATTTTCACTCATTGGTTGTGGTCCTTAGGTGTGGGGTTGGGCCATCCAATCCTAGGTGATGTTGGCTTGAACTTGTATTCTCCGGAATGTCTTCTGGGATTTTATGGTTGTGGTTTCATGGTGGAGATCGCTGAGGTTTTTCTAGGATGATTATTTTTTGGAGTTTTTCTGGGTTTTTGTATTCTCGGAATGGTGAATGGGTTTTATGAGGTCTGTTGGTATGGTGATGCACTCGGACTCAACCACACAGATCCAGCCTGAAATGATGTTCTAGAGCTAACTATTCATCATTGCATGGCTTTATGGATTTTGATGTTGAAGGGTTATGGATTTTATCATCGAATCGGGCCTGTGCTTTTATACAGGACACTTTATTTCCGTTTAGCTATGCATTGGTGGAGAGACTATTCATGATAAATTGATGGGGTGGGGTAGTTCCATGTTGTCAGTTTGGTTTGTCTCTCAAGACCTTTGGGTTGTGATTTATCCTAAGTCAATGAGGTCTATTTTGGTTTCCCCTCTTCTTCCCTTAAAAGGGTGGTTTTCTTTAAATTAAAATAATTTGAAGGCCTTCGGGCCATTGGATGGGGAACAACATCTTGTATGATACACATAAAGATAAATGAATTAATTACTATTTGGCAGAAGAAGAGTTTCCCCAACTTGCTATACCAAAATAGGGGGTGCACATGTAGGAGGAAACCTCGTCGGGGAACTCAATCCAACTACACCGATAGGGTTCCATGACACCAATGTAAGAAGGATTTAGGACCCATATCTTGAGAAAGCTAGACCAAAAGAATGAAAGAAAGATATCCACTTTTGAATGGTTAGATCTGAGACCCATAATATTAGCTATGATTTAGATTTTCCACTAATGTCAGATTTCATCAAAACCATATGTTTTAAACACTTAAAAGGTCTTTAGAGATTTTTGAACCTGAATATATGGTTATTCTCAATTGAAATGTCTTTTAAAACCCTTGCTTAAGTAATTAAACCAATTAATTTATCATAAAAGATATTAATATAAGTATTCTATAATTTCTTTGATAAAACTTGAAACACTTTTCAAGACACACTGATAGAATGACCTACCTTCGAGATGAACCGCCATAAAAAATGACATACCACCAGAAATGAATCACTACAGGAATGACCGATCACCAAAAGGAGTCACCACTTCAAATGAATCACTAATAGAATGTCCTACTACAATAATGATCTACCACATAAAATGATGCACCAGAAAAATAACCTACCACCAAAATTACTCACCCCAAAAAATGACTCACTACTAGAATGACCAACCATAAGACATGACCCACCATCAAAAATTACCATCTAGAAATGATAGTCCATATGTTGACCTGCTATTAGAAATTACCTACTACGATAATGACCTAACACCAGAATAAATCAGTACTAGAAATGACTCACCACCAAAATGAACTACCACAAGAATGACTCACCACTAGAAATGACTCAACGCCAGAATTACCTACTACTAGAATGACTCAACCATAGTAATGACTCACCAACATAATGAATTACATCTAGAATGACTCATTTCTAGAAATTAATCACTTCTATAATAACCTACCCCTACAATGACTCTCCCCTAGAAATGACTAATCACTCAAATGACCTAACACTAGAATGCCTCACCACAAATTATGCCTCAATTACATAATTACCTTATTCCAGAATGACTCACCACTAGAAATGACACACTACCATAATTACCTACCACCATAATGACTCGCCACTAGAATGACTTACCACTAGAATTACTTAATTTCATAAATTACTCACCATCATAAATATCGTACATGTCTCCAAAAACACCCAATACTCCCCCCAGACACCTCAATAATAAGTTTTTTTGAAAATTTATAGGTTAGAATGTTCAATCTATTACATTACATACCTCTCAAACTATTCATTCCCTCATGAATTAAAAAATCATGTAGAAGGTAGGAAAGAAATGGTTTGAACAACAATCCCTCAAGATATATTTCAAGGATCTAATTACTTCTAAAATGGTACCACCAACTAAACTTGATAAAACAAACTCCCACAATAGCTAAATGAAATTCTCTTTCCCAAAAAATAGGAATCAAGGAATTCAAACTTTCATATCAAGATACTATCTGCTATAGGTGGCACAAACTCACCCACAAGTGCTTAATCGAATCATAGTATAATGCAACTAGATTAGAAATAAGGTCCTCCCTTTTTCACATGTAGGATCATTATCACACAACACACATAACATCAAGGGTAAAAAACATACCTCATTAAACACTAATGTCAAAATAGCACATCACAAATCAAAATAAGTAAAGGGAAGACACAAAAAAAATTTGGCTACTAGGAATTCATTTGTGTGACAAGCTCCCAAGTACTCTCCTCCAGGACACCATTCCTCCATGACACATAAAACATGTAATTTTTTATCCTAAAAATTTTAAAAAAATAGGAAGAAATGATAATGGTGGTATAAAAAACCAAAACATGAGATACCTCTCAAGTTTTTTTATAAATTTGGAACACAAGAACTACTAGGGAAAAGAAGTGTAGATATACACATTACATTAAAAAAATATGATGATGGAGATACCTATTAAAAATAATAAGGACACTTAGACGGTCATAAAAAGCACATAAATTATAACATATTAACTATTTATGAGAAAAAATTATTTTTAACTCAATCTACCGTTCACAATTTTAAAACAGTACATGCCTTTCAAAATCCACCAACATTGAAAGCCATTTTTTTAATCTACAATAAAAAAAATTCTTCAAATCACATATCATTTTAAGTAATTATTAGTATTATTAGTATTATTATTATTCCACCATATATTTTCAATGCCTTTAAATTGTTTTATATCACGATAACAAGGATTTTATTTAAAAAAACATTAAATGGTTTTTTTAAAACTCATGGCGCTATCTTCGATTTTTTTTCAAGTGTCCTATATTTGACATATGACATACAATGTAAACAAAATAAAACATAAGGATTGAAAAATACATCCTTTAAAACATCTTTTTTTAGGTATTATAACAAAGAATTATTTATTTAAAGTTCACTGAAGAAAAAACGTCACAAAACATTTCTCAACCGAAAAAATAACTAATATCAACATAAAATATAGGTTCCTCTAGAAAACAAAGGAATCCATCCATAATACAATGATATTATCTTCTATGGATGGAACTAACTGACCTATATAATTTTAAAAGGTGTCATAATACCAAACATCTTGATGTGGGAAATTTTCCCCTCTTTATATATTTGAGACCATAACATGTTCCATCAATATAATATCAAACAAAAAACCCAACCAACAAAGTAGGAGTTAAAAATTATCATCACATACATTATAAATTATTTTGTTTTGGGAGGAATGCCCATTTTCATCAGTTTTCTAAATAAACATTTTATTTTATTAATAACATTATATGATTAACCATTTTAAGGGAGTTTGTGTACTAAATAACAAACACATCATAAAACCAAATAAGCCACACTACCACACCAACCACACATCTCATCAACTTCAAATCACCATCAATATACAATAAAACCACTATCCAAACTTACCAATCAAAAAAAATGCACTAGACATTTCAAACAACAACATCACAAAAACACATACCATATGTAAGTAACAACACTTCTCACATAACCATTTACTCTATATTGTCCTATAAACCACCCCAACCAACTATCACCACGATCATAAAACATGAAACCCCCAATAACAAAAATCAAGGAACTCCCTCTCCCATGTCATGATATTAACTTCCTTGGGTGGCACTGAATTTCCTGTATGATTTTAATCATGTCAAAGTATAAACCTTCTTGATTAGGGATATTGTTTCCCCCTATTTAAATTCACGATGATTTTTTTAAAAACATTTACCAAGGGACACCCAACAAGAAAAAGTACACATTGTAGAAATGTATTCCAACATCGATAATTATTTAGGTTCTTACATTATTTCACCAAATTATTTTGCATGGGTAATTTCACACAATTTCAAATTTTCTATAGGGAATCGGTTTATTATACATATATATGTAATTATCATTTTTATTCACAGTGATATTAAGTATAAGTCATATCAAGGGTCTCATAATCGAAAACAATGACAACACAATCAAGGTTTCCAACAACCATTATTTTTATCATGGAATATCCACAATTAATTGAAATGATATCACTGAAACCAGAAACAAAAATAAATATTCCTATTTCATTTATCATGAAACACCATTCCTTGAATTTAAATAGGTCTAATATGTATCCACTTTTTAGAAAAAACTGTATGCGTTTTGTATCACACACCATGTTTAATATGCTTAAATAAGAAATTCTTAGTTCATCTTATTATAAACAAAACACACTTCATACTTCATTTTAAAAAAATTTCTTTTAGGTTATTGTGTTAAATTCATGTAATCCATTATATACACAACATGATTTTAGATTAAACAAAATAAAAACATGTTTTATGACCATGAAATTAAAACTACACATTTTGTACTACTATATTCAATTCATTATCATGATAAAACTAAACAATATTTAATAATTTAATTTATAAAGGAAACAAAATTATATACTTAAATATGGATAAAATAATTCTAATTACATATTTAAATAAAAATATTTAATATTCTACATGTACAAGTATTGTATACTAGAATTTCTATTGACCCCACACAAATGATATGATATTTTGGAATTATTCCCATAAAAAATCATGACTTAACATGTGAGCCAAGGTTTTCGTTATCACTCAGAAAATGATAATTTTAACCATTAAAATAGTTTTAAGTATCAAAATTTTTCAAATATCATACGTATAATTTTTAAATATATAAATAAATTTCATAAGAATATATACTCTAACATGTGCTTACAATATATGGTTATATCAATACTACAGTACTACAATCAATCCAAAATTAGAAGAAAGTTATTCTTTTCAATAATTAAAATTTCAAAGGAATTAGCAGTAATTAAGATGGCCATTTTTATAGAAATTCCTGAATTAAAATTTCCAAAACCAAATTTTATAACATTTTAATAACACATGATCATGATAAATGACAAATGGGAAGCAATGATTGTAACGCCCTGACCCCAGTTACCCCGAGTCGGTGCATTATTATGTAACATTGGCATGATCACAAAAGATCAAGTCTCGAATGACAGATTAGTTTAGTAGCCTTGGAAACACTAGATACATTCATAAATGGTACATTACATCATAAAGTGAAAAATCATAATAACATAGTCTATATAGTCAACACTCATATCCCCTTCAGATTATCCCGGTAGGTCATTCATAAAATATTTATTCACAACCTGGGGAAATAAAACATAGAAAGGGGTGAGCTCAGATGCTCAGTAAGGATAACAATACAGTGAAAACTTTCATAAATAAACATAAACATTTATTGCAATGTATAATTAAAACAAAAGCCCTTTAAACATGATCTCCAGCATAATATGGAAAAAATAAAATAAAATAATTCCATTTACTTATTCAAATGTATATTATACTAGTCGAATAATCACATGCAATATTAATAACCACTTTCATAATGATGGAATGAATAATGCCATACTATCATAACCACGTAGCCAAGGCCTCATGCCAAGACACTAGTTTGACTCCTGAGACCTACTAATGCATCAAGGAGCTATAGCGGGCTCCACCCTTCACTTATTAAGTCCAATGCATTCCTTATATGAAAAGGTTTAGACATATCATAAACCATAACATAATCATATCACATAAAACATGCATAAAGGAAACATAACATTTCCACATTTCAATCACAAGATATCAATAAAACACATTGATATAATAAAAACATTATCAAAAACATTTTCAATACCAAAATAAATGAAAAGTAAAACATGGTATTTACTTTTCATTCAAAAAAATTTATGGCTTGCAGAGGAAGCCGAAACTCAAATAATAGTCACGACGACAGAGAAGTCATTGTCACCACATCCGTAAGACAAAGCATTACTTTTGTCTCTTATTAAAAACACTTTGTATAAAAATATTCCTTTTGAATAAAAGTAAATGTCAAAGGGGTTTATACACCGTATAAAAGAAAGTCTTGTATTAAAACAAAATATGCCTCAATGAAAGAATATTGAGACTAAGTCCCTTACAATGATAATTTATTAAATAAAATAGATCTATTATGTGTATTCACTATAAGTACACATAATGGAAGTACAAATACATGATAGGACATAATAATATCATAACATAATTTGAATGTAGGAGATTAACCCAAAGAACGGAAATTGGGTTAAGAAGTTCCCTAACCTCATGTCCGACATGACTCGATCGTTCTTTAATCTCCTGAATAATAATATAGAGTTAATATCTACTTTCTTGAGAACCTTTTTCAAGTTCAATATTCATTTTATATCACTTATTACCATGTTATAAACCTTATGTAGTCATTTAAGTTAATAATGGTCATTTTGTCGATCTTTGGTACTTGAGTCAACAATAAACTTCTTATAATTAAAAGTTGTTCATGTGGTAAAATATCCATTATATACAGAATTATATTCATGATGTAGATATAATATATATCATATATATTCAGTATATAAATGGATTTATAATATTACATAACATTTAGAGTTAAGAAATGAAATGCACCGTTCATAGAGACGGTAACCCGTACGTACGCATGAACGCTACTTTCATTTCTATTTTATATTTAATGGAATGAAATCATAATGATATAAAGGTATATTATAATTCCAGTATAATATCATATATAATATCATTTACTCCTTCCTTTATATGTCCCACATATGGAATTAATGATTCAAATCACTTTGAGGGGGTGGTAGTCCGCACTTCCTAAAATGAAATTATCGCATTAACCCATAATGGAAGTCAAAATGGAATGCCCTAAATGAAAAAAACATAAGTATAATAAAAACATAAAAATAATATATATCATATATAAAAATAGTTTCATAATAATGGCCATCGTGAGAGGTGTTAAAATAAGATTGAATAATCATCGTTTTGTGAGGCAGTAATTCACCACCCACAGAAACAGTATGTTCTTTAACCATTAGACGAAGGTGTGTGTAAGTGTACATAAAATTCTTCTCCTAAAAACATCCTAGTATATTTAAGATACTTTTTTTGTTACAAAATAAAGAAATAAAAAGAGTTTAAGGAGTTGGAGAAGCAAAATAAAACAAAAGAACATAAGAGAATACATTACCTTAAAATCGGGTAACTCTTTTTGATTTGAGCCAAAGGCTTACTTGGGAAGACTTATTCCCAATGTGAAGATTCTAAGAGTAATATAGGGAAGTTGAGAGAGTATTTGGGAGTAGTTTGACTGAGAAAAATGGCTTTTATGGTGTGAATAAGGTGGTATAGATGGGGGCATTTTATAAGAGGAGAGGAGGGGCACTCTTGGAAATTCAAGAAATGTTACATTATTATGAAATGATTTTAGGATTTTAAAGGTCCCAAAATGATATATTTATAGGATAAGGTGATAAGGGTTCTAAATCCACCCATAAAATAGGTTTAGAAAAGTGTAAGTCTTATATTTTACCTTATCTTTTCATTTAATTTAAATCGTTCATTAATGAGGTAATCGCTGCATCATCATGGTGTCATAAATAAATTTATTTTTTTATTGTCTAAAAATTATAAAAAAATACCATGTTTTAGGAAATATTTTTATCTTTCTAATTAATATTTATAGTCAAAAATATTACTTGTATAACCCCTTCTAATTTTTTTTAGTAAAACAATACAAGTTTGTGTTCACATTTTAACTTTTACTTTAAATAAAAGGTATTAATGTCATTTTCTTACCCAAGTGGCTCCATGGGGTCCCCAAGTTGACCCAAGGATTTTCTTGATCGGCCATGACTCATCCAATAAGGTTAGGACAAGTGTAAAGGTAATTTCATATTATTATAACATTATATTTACCTTAAATTACACTAATTACCTTTAATCGCGATTGATAAAACTTAAAAGTTACTATTCACCTAAAATTATTTTCATCTCATTGAACCACATTTTACTTAATAATGAAAACCATGTATGTCGGATTCTTGAAATTCAATTCACAGGAGTGGTAAAGTTTCATTTAAATGAAACATTAGTTTTTTAACTACCACTTAGTGGTTTCACTATTCATCAAAAATTGAAGTTTCTCAGAACAATACCAAAAATCCATCCTAAGCTATAATTGATATTCTGAATTGAAAAATGATGTCTATTTTACAAAATTCTATCCATATAAGTTGCATTAATTAATTTTATAATTAATTTCAGTTGTCAAAACATATAGCGTGTTTTTAAGAAACAATATCAATCAAAAGATTGACAATTGTTTATGTCCAATTTCAATGTGAAATTAATTTTAATGACCACCATTGGATAAAATGGTAAAATTATATTCTAATTATACTTTAAAGACACTAAATAGTATAATTTATCACTATAAATTATTTTGATTACAAATATTTTTTTTAATTATTTTTCACTATTCATAAAAAATTGGAAGTTCTCGGAAAAATACCAAAATTCAACATAGGATAATTTTGAAATTAAAAATCCAAAAATGAAGTCCATTCTAAAATATAAAATTTATATTATTCAAATGTGGTTATTACTATTCATAACAACAACTTTGATTGATCGTAGTGTGTTAGAATCTCAAACTTGCGTAGAACACAAGCTTCTCTATTATTCATAGAGAAGCATACCATGTAAGCATGGGGTGTTACATTCTCCCCTCCTTTGATAAATTGCGTCCTCACAGTTTGAAAATTTTCTTCAAAGATAAAAGGTTTAAAATAGAAAATACCTTTGTGGAAAACCCACATCAGAAATAAGGTTAATAATATTTAGCCTTAATAAGATGGAAAGGGAAATGAAAAAGTCACCACCAAATTATGATCTCGATTAGGAGAAAATTGGTGGAAATTAGAGACATATAATTGTAGGGAAAACGTAAATATTTTTAGGGAGTGATTGAGGTCATCAATCACAAACAATTGTAAAATTGAGTGCTTCAAAGCCTTCAATCTTAGTTGATTTAAAATATCATCAGTTCAACAAAACATAAGGTATTAGGATAACACATTTTTTGTTTTAATATCCCTTTCCTAAAGATTAAGAATTAATTTATTCATAGAATAAGAGATAGTTATATAAATATAAATATATATATATATATATATGTGTGCTTGACAGGTAGAGTTTCAACATTCAACTAATTTCTACCACAAACTCATCTTTCACTTAAAAAGATAATAGAACTCAAAAATATTATATTTACCCTAATCGTACAAGGTTAAAAATATTAACACATACCATTTATATTAGGAAAACTATTTTGTAATAACCAGGGACTTCCTGTAGGCTAGTGGTAGGTAATAAAGGCCTGTCACACTATGGTTGTGGGTTCGATTCCTGCAGCTTTGTCTGACACGACGGGTTATCCCCTGACCTGTAGGTTGTCCTTTTCCTAAAACTATAGTATTATAATATTCCAAAATTAATCTTCATAAATATTTTAACCTTAAACAATACTATCCAAAGTTCGACATTATCCATTCCAACCTTTATAGTTATCCAAAAAGGACTCTAAATTCCAAAATCAATTGTAACATCAGATTCCCCAAACAAAGTAAAGTTTCTCTTATTGTCACATACTAAAAATATGATTACCTTTATCATAATAAAACCTCAATGAAAATAATAAGTACTTCAGTACAGTCCTTATATATATCACATTATTTTTATAACCAGAATATAATCCTTGAGTCCAAAAGCACCAATAAATTAATTATTCCACTTCAACTGTAGTAACAACATAAGACTGGCCTTGATACCTAGGCCTTTTATGATGTAATTTTCCCTGACTCTTATGAAATTCATTTTCATAATGCCTTATTTCCCTAAAATTGTAGCATTCATCATTGATAGCCTCTTTCTTTCCCGTGCAATCACGATCCTGGTGACCTTTTTTCTCTATATTTATAACAAACTCCCATTCCTTTTAGGCAAGTACCGGGGTGATTCTTCCCACAATTATCGAATAATGGAAAATCCTTCTTTCCTATTTTTCCTTTATCTGTCTCTTGTTCACCTGTTCTCTACTTCTCTTGATTTACTTTATTGTCATAAGGCATAGAGAATTCCTTTTCTGTCTTAATAGCACATGAGACAATGTCTTCGTATAATGAGGAGTATTGTCAGACCAATGCTCGATGGAGAAATGGTTTTAACCCATCAAATAAATGATCAATCTTACTTCTTGGGTTACGTATATAATCTGCATCATACCTCACTAACCTTGTAAAGTTAGCCTCATACTTTGCGACATTCTCATCATCCTTTTGTCTCAGACTTAGAAATTGGCTTTCCATATCTGCTCGATGGTCATGAGGAAAGTATTTTTCTAAGAAAAGCTCTTTGAACTCCCTCCATTCCATATTTTATACTTCATAATCTTCCTTCATGTTTCTAATCAATGACCACCATTGATCAGCATCTCCAGTGAGGCGGTAAACTGCCATGATAACCTTTTCCCTTTCACTACTCCCCAAGGCATGGAATATTTTCTCTAAGTAATTTATCCATTGCTCAGCTACTAAGGGATTTGTACTCCCATTTAATATTTGTGGTTTTTCCTCAATATGTGATCTAAAATTGATCCTCCATGTTTCAGATCAGGGTGCTCTATACGAGTAAGGTTATTATTCATAACTTGGTTGAGTTTTCCCAGTATGGTGATAAGCTGATCAACACTATTTGTATCACCATCTCCACTATAATTATCTTGAGCAGGAGGGAAATCCCTACATGGAGTGCCTGCATTTATACGGTTTCCATTCCTTCTACTAGGCACCATTTCTAAACAATGTCATAAAAAAGATCAGTTTATAAATAAAAATACGTAATTCCATACTTGTGAAAAACTTAACATAAATTGAACAGTTTATGGATATAATACATAATCATAAAAATGTTTTCTTTGAGGATGTATATACTCATAAACCCTTCATAATGGTTTTTAATGAAAATGGGAATTATCCTAAGCATATCCCCCGATAGTGTCGTAACCAAGAGTGAAGCAAGGCCCGTTGTCGTGCACCACTTCCCGTTCGAGTCTAGCTCGAAGAGGTGTTTTCAGGGTTTTACCCCTAGGTACATCTATGCCAGAGACACCTCTACCTGCTCGTATCTAGATAGGGATGTATTGCTTGGAAAACTCACAAAATCTCTATAATACCTAAATTCTAAGAATTTCTTCTACACTAATCCCCAAAGTCTATATTAAGGCTATGTTCTCTAATCAGATTTTTTCTAAATCTAGCTTCCAAGGTTAGTACTAAAATGCCTCTGATACCAACTGTAATGCCCCGACCCCAGTTACCCAGAGTCGATGCATTATTACGTAACATTGGCATGATCACAAAAGATCAAGTCTTGAAAGACCGATTAGTTTAGTAGCCTTGGAAACACTAGATACATTCATAAATGGTACATTATATAATAAAGTCAAAAAAACACAATAACATAGTCTCTATAGTCCACATTCATATCCCCTTCAGACTATCCCTATAGGCCATTCATAAAATATTGCTTTACATCCTGGGAAAATATAACATAGAAAGGGGTGACCTTAGATGCTCAGTAAGGATAACAATACAGCGAAAACTTTCATAAAAAACATAAACATTTAAGGCAATGTATAACTAAAACAAAAGACTTTTAAACTTGAACACAAGCATAACATGGAAAAAATAAAATGAAATAATGCCATTTACTATTTCACATATATATTCTACTAGTTGAATACTCACATGAAATATTAATAACCACTTTCATAATGATGGAATGAATAATGCCAGACTGTCATAACCACGTAGCCAATGCCTTGTGCCAAGACTACAAATAAGATTTTGTCAAGGCCTCATGCCAACACACCAGTTTGTCTCATGGGACCTACCGATGCATCGTAGAGCTATAGCGGGCTCCACCCATCACTTATTATGTCCAATGCATTCCTTATATGAAAAGGTTTAAACATATCATAAACCATAACATAATCGTACCACATAAAACATGCATAAAGGAAACATAACATTTCCACATTTCAATCACAAGATATCAATACAACACATTTATATAATAAAAACATTATCAAAACCATTTTCAATACCAAAATAAATGAAAAGTAAAACATGGTATTTATTTTTCATTTAAAAAAAGTTATGGCTTTTAGAGGAATCTGAAACTCAAATAATGGTCATGGCGGTGGAGAAGTCATAGTCACAGCATACGTAAGACATAGCATTACTTTTTTTTAGTAAAAGATTTTCTTATTAAAATATTCCTTTTGAATAAAAGTAAAAGTCTAAGTGGTTTATACACCGTATAACAGAAGGTCTTGTATTAAAACTAAATATGCCTCAATGAAAGAAGATTGCGAAAAAGTCCCGTACAAAGATCATTTCTTAAATAAAATAGATCTATTATGTGTGTTCAATATTTGTACACATAATGAATGTAAAAATACAATATAGGACATAATAATATCATGACATAATTTGAAAGTAGGAGATTAACCCAGAGAACGGAAATTGGGTTAAGAAGCTCCCTTACCTCGTGTCCGACTTGACTCGATCATTCTTTAATCCCCTGAATAATAATCTAGAGTTAATCTGTAATTTCATAAGAAACGTTTTCAAGTTCATTATTCTTTTTATATCATTTATTACCATGTTATGAACATTATGTAGTCATTTAAGTTAATAACGGTCGTTTTGTCGATCTTTGGTACTTGAGTCAACAATAAACTTCTTATAATTACAAGTAGTTCATGTTGTAAAATATCAATTATATCCAGAATTATATTCAGGATATAGATATCATATATATTATATATATATATAATATATAAATTAATTTATAATATTACATAACATTTAGATATAAGAAATGAAATGCACCATTCATGGAGACGGTAAGCCGTACGTACGCATGAACGCTACTTTCATTTCTATTTTGTATTTAATGGAATAAAATCAAAATGATATAAAGTTATATTATAATTATAGTATAATATCATATATAATATCATTTACTCCATCCTTAATACGTCCCACATATGTTATTAATGATTCAAATCACTTTGTGGGGGCGGTAGTCCGCACTTCCTAAAATGAAATTATCACGTTTACCCATAATGGAAGTCATAAAGGTATGAAATAAATGAAAAATACAGAATAATAAGGAAAACATAAAAAAATATTTATCATATATAAAAATAGTGTCATCATAATGGCCACCATGAGAGTTGTTAAAATAAGATTGAACAATCATCATTCTGTGAGGCAGTAATTCGCCACCCACAGAAACAGTATGTTCTTTTACCATTAGACGAAGGTGTGAGTAAGTGTACATAAAATAATTGTCATAAAAATATCATATTATATTCAATATACTGGTTTTGTTACAAAATAAAGAAATAAAAAGAGTTTATGGGGTTTGGAAAGCAAAATAAAACAAAAGAATATAAGTGAAGACATAACCTTAAAACTGGGTAACTCTTTTGGATTTGAGCCAAAGGCTTCCTTGGGAAGACTTTTGCCCAAAGTGAGGATTCTAGGAGTAATATAGGGAAGTTGTGAGAGTATTTGGGCATAGGTTGGCCAGCCAAATGGCTTTGATGGTGTGAATAAGGTGGTAGAGGTGGGGGCTTTTATAAGAAGAGTGGAGGGGCACTCTTGGAATGTCAAGAAATGTTACATTATTATGAAATGATTTTCGGATTTTAAAGGTCCCAAAATGATATATTTAGAGGATAAGGGGATAAGGTTTCTAAATCCACCCATAAAATAGGCTTTATAGAAGCTTAAGTGTAATATTTTTCCTTATATTTTCATTTAATTTAAATCGTTCCTTAATGAGGTAATCGCTGCATCATCATTGTGTCAAAAATAAATTTATATTTTTAATGTCTAAAAATTATAAAAAAATACCATGTTGTAGGAAATCATTTTATCTTTCTAATGAATATTTATAGTTAAAAATATTACAAGTATAACGCCTTTTAAAAATTGTTTTAGTAAAATAATACATGTTGGTGACATTTTTATTTTTTCTTTAAATAAAAGGTATTAATGTCATTTTCTTACCCAAGTGGATCCATGGGGTCCCCAAGTTGTCCCATGGATTTTTTGGTCGGCCATGACTCATCCAATAAGGGTAGGACAAGTGTAAAGGTAATTTCATATTATTATAACATTATATTTACCTTATATTACTCTAATTACCTTTAATCGTGATTATTAAAACTTAAAAGTTACTATTCATCAAAAATTATTTTCATCTCATTGAACCACATTTTACTTAATAATGACAACCATGTTTGTAGAATTTTTTAAATTCAATTCACAGAAGTGGTAGAGTTTCATTTAAATGAATAATTAGTTTTTTAACTACCACTTAGTGGTTTCACTATTCATCAAAAATTGAAGTTTCTCAGAAGAATATCAAAAATCCACCCTAAGCTATAATTGATATTCCGAATTCAAAAATGATGTCTACTTTAAAGAATTCCCACCATATAAGTTGCATTAATTAATTTTATAATTAATTCCTGTTGTCAATACAAATAGCATGTTTTTAAGAAACAATACCAATCAAAAGATTGACAATTGATTATGTCCAATTTCAAAGTGAAATTAATTATAATGACCACCATTGGATAAAATGGTAAAATTATATTATAATTATACTTTAAAAAAACTCAATAGTATAATTTATCACTATGAATTATTTTGATTAAAAATGTTGTTTTTAAGTATTTTTCCCTATTCATCGAAAATTGGAAGTTCTCAGAAAAATACCAAAATTCAACATAGTCTGATTTTGATATTCCAATTCCAAAAATGAAGTCCATTCTGAAATATAAAATTTATATAATTCAAAAAGTGGGTATTAATATTCATAACAGCTACTTTGATTGGTCGCGGTGTGTTAGAATCTCAAACTTGCGTACAACACAAGCTGATCTATTTTTCAAAAAGAAGCGTACCATGGAAGCTTGTAGTGTTACAATGATCAACATATTAACTCACATGCTAATCAGAGTACTTCTTAGAATGGTTTTAGAATAATTCATTTTTTTTATGATAGTATGAAATCTACTTGAGGTAACATGCTTCATAAGGTCCTTAAAAATTCAATATTTGTTTATACAAAAATAATGTAATAACGAATATTTAAAAATTTAAATCATCTTGGAAAAGACAAGAAAACATGTTATACATTTTTATAAAGAAAACAAATTCAATTCAAGAAAAATCATGTTATAATAGGTAATGAAAAAATACATTCAAATCATAACAAGGATTAAAATAAATGGATTAGGCTGATTAATCACCATTTTACTCTATACTTTTAGGATATAAGATTAATTTATAAAATTATTACAGTTTATTAGAAACCACAGTATAGAAATAGTTAGAGAAACAAACAAAAAATTCCATTATTTATTTATTAAATTTCTTTAACTTACCAAAACCAATTCGTTCAATCCCTGGTGACATCAATCATGATTCATGTACCTCTACTAGGCATCTACCCCCCAAGTGGTGTCACATCACAGGGTCATTTAGTAGGCCCATATTCTTTATATGAGATCTGGGGGGAACCTAAAATCCCATTCCATAGCCAGTCTTCCTTTGCCTATATCATGCACCAAAATCATCTGAAATTATTACCCTACAAACCCATGCAATCCTCATAGTTTCTAAATAAAATCTCTATCTTATATCTGAACTGTAACTTTTTTACCACTATGTCATGACCCCATCCCTCCAAATATACAACAATGAGGGGAGAGAGATAATGACCCTAGATTCCCACCTTTAGTAGGCCCCAGGTTGGCGTCTAGCACCAAGGGTATAAAAAACTCATCCACAAGAGGCATTTCCCTTCATAATAAAGTAGTTTTAGGAGATAATATGAGTCATACAAAATAAAATCCATGACATAATATATAATACAACCCAAAAAATCATAATTAATGTATAAATAAAACTGATACATATAAAAGTCTCCAAAGTAAATACCCAAAAAAAGTAAATCTAAAGAAATAACACATCAACATTCAAACGGTCAGAGCTAGTAATGTATGGAACAGTCTAAATATTTCACCTAAAAAACATGAAAATATTTTAATATACATAGTTTTAGAATACAAGTATAATTAGTTGTAAAACTAAAGTCTCTCATGAATATCATAAATGAGATTACTAATTAACTCGTGAGAAAAAATAAGAACAAAACAACACCAATATAGGTATTCTAACCAAAACCCAAACTGTACCAAAGATCTATCACCAAATAACACATCCAATTATAATAATATAATATGTAGTGCATCAATTAAAGGGTACCCCACACTTTTTTGCAACATATTTCCACTATCACACCCCAACGACGTTTGTCCTGGGGCTCCCGCCTCTTCTTAATAACATCACAACACATCAAATCACATCACACCTATAGAAAATTGGGCCATCACATCTCATCATAAGCCATATCAAGACATTTTACATGAACACAAATGGATCATCACATCCCATAACCTCACAACTCAATAGTGGAACTATTGAATTTTGTAATAACAACCCATGAATATACTTCTCATCTCTTGGAGGTGGGAACATGGAACAGTGGGTATCCATTCATCTATCCTTCCACTAGGATGTTGGGAAAATCACCCCTAACAAGACTATGTGGGTGTTGCCATATAGTGGTCTATAAGAGTTGTGATTTTATATAAATAAATATAATATACATGGTACAACCATATAATTTTCTAGAACACAAGCCCATCCTATGTGTTTATAATAATAAGTTACCATCTCACACAATCCTCAAAATTGATTCCACCTATAAATTCATAAAATCACAAAAACAAAATGCAATCCATAATTAATAATTTGGTCCTTAATCCATTTTCCAATGTCTATATTCATCAATAAATTTGAATTTATCATCCCATTTAATTTGTGTATTCAATATTCGTGAGCATCTGATTTCATTTAGGAAGACACCTTATTTCATGCTTCCACCCCATTAGTTATTATATAAATATTGTCCATTTAAACCACACAACCTATCATCAATACACTTGTTAATCATACCTATTTGAAATAATTATCATTTATTTAATTCCAATAGTTCTTGGGTAAATAGAACAAAACAAACCACATAGCACAAGCATAACACCATAACCCAACTTCCACATCCACATAATTTCACAACCACATCCACTTTCACAACCCCACTACACAACCACACCACAACCAAAATCACAACACCACTACAACACTACACGATAACAACCATTGAGGCCCCACTACCCAACCACATCTCATTCATTTCCCTACACACATCAAAACATAGCCATTGAACATTACATCATTCTCATCCAAATAAACCACAACCATTCCTTATATCACAACATATAGCACAACACAACACATTTTTATATTTATCAATGGAGGGCCTTATTAAATTTCACTTTTTCATTTAAGGGTGTTATCATAGAATCCATAAGAGACTAGATAATCCGTTTAATTAAAAAAATATAAGTGGTTGAAACTTTATTTATGGTTGTGTCACAAAAATCACAAAAATTGAGGAATCACATCATATATAAAAATCACAAAACATGAGCTACCAAATTCCCAGAATTTCATTGATACAATATTCAAATATATTCTCAATATCAAAATATCTACGGAGACCCCACCCTAAAAATCCTGGATCCAATGTCCTGTAACCATTAAATTGGAATAAGATACATGTAAATAACATCTCAAATAATCTAATAGTTCAGTAATATTAGTATGATAAAAACATACATGATCCTTGTATTATAAATGAATACACTAATTAAAACACATTTTTTTATTATATCGAGAAAAATAACATAATTCCATCTAGAATATACTTTCATGGAATTCTTAGTATACTTCATGGGTTTCTAGGGAATGGAAACATAATAAGGGTGGGATAAAATGCTCAGTAAGAGTAAATAAAGGTGAATAAATAATGAATCAATGATAATAAATCAATATATATAGGTAAATAACTATTAACACATTCCATTAATATAACTAGATAAGTAAAAAAATCAATATGGAATGGTATTAAAATGAAAACATATGACATTTAATGAATTAAATAAAAATGAAGTAAATCCATAGATATATTAATGTAAAATCTCATGGATAAATAATAACTTAATCTAAATTAATACAATGCTTAATTATTGGATGTCATGTATTTGGAAAATGTACCAGGTAGAAACCAAGTTGTTCTACTAGTAAAAAAACTAAAAGGGGTTTTCTCCAACAAATTTCATCTCATGATATTACCAATTCATCAAGGGGATCACATTAATCTGTCCCCAACTCATAGGATATAGATTAAATGATCTTTATCCTATGTAGTTCATGTAGAAATAATTCATCATATTGAGTAATATATTTAAACAATATTCTTTAACAAATGTCCAAGATATAAATTTATCAATATTTTCCAAAATAGTCAAATAACTATCAACGTAGACACCGTATGTAAAATGGTATATAGTTAAGGAAATAATAATATCCATGATAAATTATATAGATAATTAAGGGAAATTCAATGTTCAATTATCATAGGAAATTTAATATTTCAAGGGGACTAAAAAATTAATCACGAAAGAAATTTGAATACTATACTTGGATAAATAAATTATAAACCATACAGAGGAAAAATAAGTATGGTATCAACATAACATATCATAATTGGTTTAAAAATAAAGGGTTGTTTTCATTGATGAATATAAATATTATAACAAAATATATTAAAAACATTCTAGAGGAAATTATCATTTTTTTGGAAAAAAGCCATTTCTTTGAAAGTAACGTTTGAAAACATTTTCTATAAGAGGAAACCTTTTATAAATGAAAGTTAATATTCAATTAAATGATGGTAGGTAAATCTGTATATTTCATAAGAGGTAAAATAACATTCCTTATGCACAATTAAAAGTTTAGAAAGATTCCTTTTTTTTGAAAGAGGCATGATGATTTCATTGAAAGAATTAGTAAAAGAAAAAATGGTAAAAAATTATTTAATAAACAATTTTTGAATGTTTAAAAACCTTTTTGAAAACACTTTTATAAAATATGGTTTTTATAAGAATACATTTTCATTGACTAAATTGAGAAATAATGTTTTTTTTACAAAAATAATTCTAAACCATTTTGATCACCAAAGAGGGGGAAAATAGTACTAATAAAAAATGTCATTAATAACCATATGATAGAAATATTAAATGTTTTATTAAAAAATTTTCATATAATTTCTTCAAATGGAAATGAAATATCATTAAAATTAGTCTGGAGGAAAATAGTCATTAAATAATCCAAAGTGTCCCATACTACTTTGAAACATTAAAAATAATAAGCCTCGTGAACGAATTAAATTAAATGAAAAATTTACATACCATAAATATCAAAGTATTAATGATATAATATATCAAAAGGGGCATTATATACACCACATAATATAAGTAAGTGAAAAATATGACATTTATCCCACATATTTAAAAAGTGAGATGAAAATCCCATACCTTGAGTTTCCTTCTATGTGAACATGATTTAACCTCCTATATAATGGTTTTAAGAATGTTTCTAACTTATTTCTGAACCACATTAATATTTATGATATCATATATGATCTTCTTATAAAATTTTATTACCATTTTTATTGTAATCCTTTATTATTTTCAATATCTTTAGCATTAATTGTATACTTTTTCTTTATTTGTTGTTCTTATTACATGGATCATGATTTCATCATATAAATAATGTAATCCATGATTTAATTATCCCATATATTCATTGTATTTTTATTTTGAATAATCCATGATATATGGAGATAATAAATTAAATGCACAATTTATAGAGATGGTAGTCCATATTTACGCATGGACACTACTTTCATTTCTTTTTCATTTTAAAATAATAAATATTAAATTATATATTTGTATATTATAATTCAAGTATCTAAATTATGTTATATAAAAATCATATTTATTTTAAAATTATCCTTGACACATCCCATGTATTGTGTGAATGCATCACATCACTTTGATGAGGTGGTTCTCCACTCATCCACAAGTAATGATATTGCATTAACAGAAAATGAAATTCTTAGAAGGTAAGTTATATATAAAAATTAAAGAATAATAAATAAAATATAAAATATAATATATAAAATCTATAAATACAATTTCCATCATAATTCCCACTATGATAGGTGGTAAAGGAATAACAAACAATCATTGTTTCGTGGGGTGGTAGTTCTCGGTACACATAAATGGTAAGTTCGTTTCCTTTTAGATAGAAGTGTGTGTAAGTATAGGTATAAAAATAAAAAAAAATTATCTAAGTATATTGAGGACACTTTTTTTATTTTTTATGAAGGGAATAAATTTTTTTAGGGGGTGGATATAGAAAATACATTAAAAGAACTTGCGGTAGGATGTTACCTCTTCTTTGGGTAAATCCTTTTGGTTTATTCCAAAAGGACTTTTTGTATGGATTTATTACTAATGGGAGACATAAAGGAGAAATTGATTTGTGTTTTTAAGTTAATTGTGAAGATATTGGACAAGCCTAAGTGGTTTTAGAGGTGTGAGGAAGTGGGAGGTGTGGTGGCCTTTTATAAGTGGGGAAAAGGACTCACTCGGCATTTTTGAAAATAAGTTCATTAAACCCACATTTTTACAAAAATAAATTGTTTAAAAAACGAAAACAAATATATAAAATGGATTATAGGGTTTATATATATCATATAAATTAAATTTATAAATGTTTCTAGGTCATTTTGGAGCCTTAATTTTAAGGTATAGTCATTTATTAAGATAATTTTACCTTAATCATTGTAATTAATTTTAATCACTTTCACTAATCATTTGGTCAAAAATTAATTTTATATAATTAGAAATTATAAATTATTTTTATTCCAAATATGGAATCCATTTTTCCAAATTTAAATCACATAAGTGGTAGAAATTAATTTAAATTTAATTTGGCAGATGGGTTGAAAATGAGAAATTTTTAAGTAAAAATGTTCAAAAACTTGCTATGATTTTATATATAATTTAAATGTGAATTTGATTAAAATGAACTAAATTGGTTTAATTTATAGAGAAATAATATAATTAAAATTTCAAACCATTTAAAAAATAAAATTTATCCTTATAAATAAATTAGAAGAAAACCTAGTTTTGAATTAAAATTCATGTTTTGCACTAATCATTAAAAAATGAAACTTCATAGAAAAATTGAAAAATTTCACCATAATCTATTATTTTTGTTTTGATTTCAAAAATTAAGGTTATTTTTATATATAAATTACATAAAATTTCTAAAATTTATATTTAAAATAGGTTTTCCATTAAAAAGTTGTAAAAACTCCTTTATAAATGCATAGATTTTTATGCGTAATATTGAGTATATTCTTATATAATACCTATAAACTCTATTGGATGAATATAAAAAATATTTGATTGAATATATAGAATATATATTTCCTTAATATAATTCATTTATTTTAATTAATTTAATTTATCAAGGTAAAATATCTTTTGGGTCTTAAATATAGTTTTCTATAAAAATATTCCCTATATATTCAATTGGTTCTTATATTAATTTATATTTAATTTGTTACCAATGAATTCATTTAATATTTGTGTAAAATATATATTTTTGTACTTTATTTTCTATTATTTATAACCAATAATTTTATGTCTTGGTTATATTTTATTATATTAATCAATAATATTTTAAAAATATATTATTGTTTGGTAAAACATGGTTTTTAAAATAGAGAAAAACATTAAAGAAAGTGGTTGTTGTGTGAGACATTTGATAACATAGTTTTTCATGAATTTGAAGCTATAAAATATTTATAATTTATTTAAAATAGTTAATATATTATAAATTCTCATGATGTTATATTCTCTTAAACGCTTGGTGTTTCGTGTTATATATTCTTTCAAATACAATGTTCTTATATTAGATTTTAAGGGAGTTAGATTATATAGACCATAAATAAAGTTTACCCTATAAATTTTAAATTAACCTTAGATATAATTTGTTTGATATTTCTTATGTTTAAATCCCACATTGTGAGTAGGGTTTATAAAACATATTCTAGAAAATATAGAATGAGAATTACACATGTCACATTGACTAACATATAACTAGGTTTCTATGTAGGATAAACTTAGTAGAAAGTTTACATACATACATAGATAAAATCATAAATACATATAAAGAGTGATTAGGGTCATCAGTCACAATCAAGGTAATGATCAATGGAATGTTGAGTGTCTCAAAGCCATAAATATTTGAAGATTTAAAAAACCATTGGTTCGACAAAAATTATGGTATTAGGATAAAATTTTATTTCTAGATCATTTTCATAATGTTGAGTAATTATTTTATAGCCTATAAATATAATAAAATATACTTACATGATATGATTCAATTTCATATGAACAATTACATATTTTAGTTATGCTTCAATCAAATTATAATTAAACCTTTACTCCTTGAAATGGATATCCTAGAATAAACCCCCATTTTAAGCAATAGAATTTTATTTTATTGGATCGTAAGGACCATAAAAGAGTGAAAGGTTTAACTATTTGTATCTAACAATATTCCAAATCCAAAATTGTTAAAAAACAAATATCTAAATAAAAAAGTTATATTACTGGTTCATCATTAATATTTATTTGTCAAATTTTTTAACTAAAACAATGATGTATTAAATAAGACATTACATAGATTTTTGGATATCTTAAAACAATTATCATACTTCGGTCAGGTTTTCAAGACCCAAAACCTTTCCAGACATGATGATTTGTTACCCAAAAAACAATCATACCATTTATAAGAAAATTAATATAATTTCCAAAATAAATATGATGGACATCCTTGAAATAAGGTTAATAACTAAATAGAATTTTAAATATGGTTTTCAATAATACATCAATACATAAATACTTCATCCATTTATTTATACATAGCTCATCCCTTGGTCTAGGGTTTATCTTAGGTCATTCATTGTCCTTATCTATTTAAATCCTTTCACAATAGTCCACAAAGAGAGTGAAAATTGTCTTAACCGTATCCATCAGGAATGTCAAACCAAGTGAGAAGTAAGGCCCATTGTAGTGTATTGGGTTATGCAGAGTTAGGACCGATCCACCATGTCATAGTTTTTAATACAAGGTACATCAATTCCAGAACCAATTCAACTTGTAGAATCAAAAAAGGGATTTATTTTTTTTGAATAACCACACAATCTCTACTTTATAAAAATTATAGGATGTTCTTTTATACTTATTCTCAAATTATACCCTAGGTCAATGTTTCCTAATTTATGTATTCTTAAATCTAGTTCCCATGGAAACTAATGAAATTTCTCTAATACCAACTATAGTGAACCTGCCCTTGAAATCCTAGAGCCAGTATCATGATACCATTATATTGGCATAAGATACAAGTAAATCACATCCCAAAAGACCAAATAGTATAGTAGTCTTGGGAAACCATAAATATACAGGAGTGTTTCATTACAAATGAATACACTAATTAAAACATTTTTTTATCTTCTACTTTGGCTAATAACTTTATTCCATCTAGAATCTCCATGAATTGATTTCATAGTATACTTCTTGGGTTTTTTTTGTGAAAGGAAACATAATAATGGTGTGCTAAAATTATTAGTAAATGTAAATTAATTGGAAAAAATAACAAATCAATGGAAATAAATCAACATGGAAAGGTTAATAACTGATAAAAGATGCCATTAAAATAACTAGATAATGAAAAATGAATATGGAAAGGTAATAAATTCAAAACACATTTCATTTAATCATGGATCTAATAATGAAATGAATCTATAGATATGTTAATGAAAAATATCATGGATAAATAATTACTTAATCAAAATATAGACAATGCTTCATTGTTAGACAATGTATATCTCGCACATGAACTATTATAAAATCAAGATCTATCCTCTATAATGTTTATGTCTGTGGGTAGAATCCCATCTATTCTTCTTGGGAACAATCTTGAAGGGTATTTTTCTAACTAATTTCATCTTTTTAGACTACGGATGAATCAAGGAGCTTACATTAATAGGTCCCCAACCTATAAGTATTACATTATATGATCCCCAACCCATGTAGTGAATTTCCAAATCATTCATCATATAGTGTAATCGATTTAAAAATATTTCTTATCAAATATACATATTGAATTGATGATAAGAATTTATCAATATTTACCCCAATAATCAAATAACTATGAAAGTAGACACCATATGTAAAATGGTATATGGTTAAGGCAATATTAATATTCATGATAAAAGATATGGATAATTACGAGAAATTCTATATTCAATGATCAGATAATATTTAATATTTCAAGGGGAATAAAAAAGGAATAAAGGAAGTGAATTTTAATATTATACTTGGACAACTAAATTAGAGACCATTGAAAGGAATAATAAGGATGGTATCAATACAACATATCCCAATTGGAGTAAAAATAAAGGTTTGTTATCATATATGAATATAAATATTATATAAAGACCTTTTAGAAACATTCTTGAGGAAAATAACCTTTTTTTGAGAAACCTTTTTAAATTTGTTTTCATTAAAATTCACTTTTGAAAAAAATTATTTTAAATGGTAACCTTTTATAAATGAAAATTAATCCTCAATGAAATTATGGTGTGAAAATGATTACATGTCGTACAAGGTAAATGAACATTCCCCACTCATTATTAAAAGGGTAAAAAGATTCATTGTTTGGAAAATGACATAATGACTCCATTGGAAGTGTTGCTAAATGAGAAAATGGTAAAAATTTATTTAATAAATAATTTTTGAAAGGATAAAAATATTTTTGAAAACCATTCTATAAAATAGTGTTTTTTGAAGAAAATAGGTTCTTCAATTAAAGAGAGAAATAAAGTCATGATTTTAAAAAAAATAAAGAATTTTGACTACCAAAAGTGGAAAAATGGTACTAGTACTTGAAGAAGTCATTAATAACCAAATAATATAAAATAGAAGAGTTTATTGAACAATGATCATATAATTTAATCAAATGGAAATGAAATATCATCAAAATTATTCTTAAGGGAAATAATTTTGAAACATTTCAAAGTGTCTCAGATCACTTCGAAACATTTTAAATCATAAGCCTCATGAAGGAACAACATTAAATAAATTTTTTAAATACCATTAAGATAAAATGATTAAAGATATAATATATAAAAATGGTCATTAGATATAATATTAAAAATATGTAAGTGGTGAATATGACTTTATATCACAAATTTAAAAAGTGAGATGAAAATCCATTACATTGCCATTGATTTTGTGTGAGTTGCCTTTAAACTCCTTTATAATGGTTTTTTGAATGTTAAAAAATTATTCCATAACCATATTAATATTTATCATATCTTATATTATTTTATTAACCTTTTCTAAGCAATCATTCATTATTTTCACTATTTATAGTGTTAATTATCTAATTTCTCGTGTAGGTTTTGACTTGTTATTTGTTGTTCCTATTACATATATCATGATTTAATAATATCCATACGATAAAATATTACTGTATTATCATATATTTTTCTTTATATGTGTATTTATAATAATCCATAAAATTTGGAGATAAGAAATGAAATTCAACGTTAGTGGAGACAGAAGGCCACACGTATGCATGAATACTACTTTCACTGATTTGTCATTTTAAAATGATGAGAAATAAATGAAATAAAAGTATATTATAAATAAAGTATCATATTTATATCATATATTTAATATATTTTTTTAAAACCATCCTTAACACATACCATGTATTGTGTGAATGTATTAATCACTTTGAGGTGGTGGTAGTCCACTCATAAATATGCGATGATATCATATTTACACAAAATGAAATGCTTCAAGGTCTATTATTTATAAAAATGAAAGAAGAATATATAAATTAAAAATAACATATATATATATAATATACTAATTACATGTCCATAAAAATTCCCACTATTAGAGGTGGTAGAGTAAGAAGGAACAATCACTTTTTTTGAGGTTGTAGTTTTTTGTACACATAAATGGTAAGTTTTCTACCCATTAGATTGAAGTGTCTGTAAGTGTTTGTAAAAACCTTAACATAAAAAATATAAATATATTATGTATACTTTTGTTTTTATTTAATTATTTAATAAGAATATTTGAGGGGTTGGAGAATGAAAATAATATAAAGGATCTTGGGGAAGGATGTTACCTATTCTTCAAGTAACTCCTTTTGGTTTATACCAAAAGGATTCATTGTGTGGATTAAATACAAAAGGGGGGATCTAATAATTAATTTAGGGATTTTTGGATGTAAATTGGAAAGATATTGGACTAACCTAAGTGGTTTTAGAGGTATGACAAAGTGGGAGGGATGATGACCTTTTATAAGTGGGGAAGAGGACTCAGTTGAAATTTTTGAGAAGAAGTTATGTAAACCCACCGTTTTATCCAAAAAGTTGCATAAGAAAACAAATGAAATTATTAAATAGAGTATATGGTCTAAATATTTCTATAAAAATTATTTTGGACAATTTTCTAGGTCATTTGGTCCCTTAATTTTATGATTTTGTCGTTTATCATGCTAATTTTACACTAATCATTGTAATTATTGGTAATCAATTTCACTAATATTTTTAGTCAAAAATTAAGTTTATATTATTCTAAATTAATTTTTTTGATTAAAAATATATAATATATTTTTCCAAATTCCAATAACATAATTATTTGAAATTAATTTAAATTTAATCATACAGACGAGTTGATAATGCGGGTTTTTAATGTAAAAATGTTCACAACATTTCTATGTTTTTGAATCTAATTTCAACGTGAAATTGATTTTTATGAAATTAATTTGTTTAATTTACAAAAAATTAATATAATTAAACTTTAAAACTAGTTTAAAATATAATATATCCTTATAAACAAATTAGATAAAATAGAGGTTTTGAATTAAAATTCATTATTTTTTTACTTTACATTAAAAAAATCAAACATCACAGAAAAATACCAAAAATTCACCCAAATATTACTATAATGTTCCTATTTAAAATATAATTTTTATTTTGACATATAAAATAAATAAAATTTCCAACATTTAGATTTAAAATAGGCTCACCATTAAAAGGCGATAAAATCATCTTTAGAAAAATATTGGTTTATAGGCATAATATTGGATTTTTTTTATCTCATTCCTTTAAAATTTATTATATGAATTTAAAAAAAATTGATTGAATATATAACATTTTTATTTCATTAATATCATTCAAAAATTGTTATTAATTTAATTTTTCAGTGTAAAATATCTTTATGAGCATAAAAATAGATTTATATAAAAACATTCCCTCTATATTCAGTTGGTTCAATTATTTATTTCTAATTAATTAGAAACCAATGAATTAATTTCATATTTTTATTCAACAAGATACATTTATAATATAGTTAATACTCTTAATAACCATTAATTTAAACACCAGGTTATATATATTATTATATTAAATAAAAATATTATAATAATTTGTTATTGTCTGGAAAAACTCGGTCTTGCATGTAACACAAAACATTGAAGAAACTCATTATTGCGTGCGACATATGATAACTCAGTATCACATGTATTGCAAGATAAAAAATGAATTAATTTATTTAAAACAGTTAATATGTTATAAATTATTGTGATATTATATTCCTTTATTCACTTGGTGTTGTGTTTTATACACACTTCAAATACAATGTTTTTACATTAGATTTTCAAGGATTTAGATTCTTCCCAACTTAATTAAATTCCATCCTCACAATTTAAACTCAATCTTGGTAATAAATTGTTTTATATTTTCTATGTTTAAATCCCACATCATGAGAGGGTTTCATAAAATATCCTATAGAAAAGGGAGAATAAGAAGTAACAATGTCACATGGAATAACATATAACTACATTTATAAGTAGATGAAGAATATCGAAAAGTAGATATATATACATGAAAGAAAAGAATAAATATTAATACTGAGTGTTTGAGGTCATCAATGAAAAACAAGTGAATGATCATGGAAAATTTGAGGGTCTCAAATCCATAAATCAGTGATGATTTAGAAAATCATCAGTTCAAAAAAAATTAAGGTTTTAGTATAAAATTTTATTTCAAGATCATTTTCCTATTGTTGAACAATTATTTTACTTCCTATGAATATAAGGAAAATACTAAACTAATAAATTTCAATTTCATACGAACAATTCCCTCTTTTAATTGTGCTTAAATCAAATTCTAATCAATCCATTACTACATTAAATGGATATCCCAGATTGAACCCCTTTTTTTAAGAACTGAAATTTTCTTTCAGTATATCGTAAAAACTGTAAAAGAGATAGAAGTCTAACTATTTACCTCTTATTATACTCCAATTCCAAATGGTTAATATATTAATCTATAAACCTAATTGATACACTACTGGTTCATCATTAATAGTTATTCTTGAAATTATGTTTTATAAAAACAATGACATATTAACCAGGACATTGCATGGGTCAGTTGTTTAAGGGAAACCATTATAGTACTTTAGTCCTCGGTTCAAGTCCCACAACCTTGCCAAACTATATTGTTTGTCACTTGAAATACATGACATACTTTTATAAAAAAATATTAATATAATTTCCAAAATAAATATTATGTAAATCCATGAAATAATGTTAATCCCAGAATATCCTTTTAACTATGGTTTTCAAGAAAACCACAATACACAACACTTTATCAATTTTATTTCCACATAGGTTTTTCCTTGGTATGGGGTTTAATCTTGGACATTCAAGGGAATTATCTATTTAAATACTTGTATAATGGTCAGTAAATATAATGTGAATTATTATAAGAATATCCCCCAGGAGTGACAAGCCAGGTGTGTAGTAAAGACCATTGTCGTGTACCAGGTTATTACAAGTTAGGCTCGATGCACCTTATTAGAGTTGTTACTCCACGTATATCTTATCCAGAACCATGTCCACTTTTTGTATCCAAACAATGAGGTATTTCTAGGAAGACCCAAAAAATATATACTTTACCAAAATTATAGGATGTTCTTAAATATATAATCTCAAAGCCTTACTTAAGTCTATGTTTTTCAAAATAGTGTTCCCAATGTTTCTAATAAACCAACTATGATACCAAATTTAGTGACCGTACCTCAGAAAGCCCAGAGACAATATCGTGATACCATTACATTGGAATAATATACATGTAAATCATGTCCCAAAGGAATAAAAAGTTTAGATGTCTTGTCAAACCAGATAATTACATGATTTTTTCATTAAAAATGAATTCAATAATTACAATATATTTTAATTATTATTTTCAGGATAGTAACATTATTCCATCTATAATATCCTTGAATTGATTTCCTAGTATACTTCTTGGATTCTTGTGAAAAGTAAACATAACAAGGGTGAGTTTAAATTCCTAGTAAGAGTAAATACAGTGGAAGAAATAATGAATAAATGATAATAAATCAACATAGGTAGTAAATAATATACAACACATGCCATTAAAATAAATAGATAATGAAAAATAAATATGGCAAGGTAAGAAACTGAAAACACATTCCATTTAATCAGTGAAGTTAAAATTAAATGAATCCATAATATATCAATACAAAATCTCAGAAAAAAATTATTACATAATACAAATGATGGATATTCTAAATCATTGTATGTCATCTATCTAGAACATGAACCACTATACCACCAAAATCTATCCTCATGAAAATTTATGTCCATGGGTAAAAACCCATCTATTCTTCTTAGAGACAGACTTGAAGGGTTTGTTTCCATCTACTTTATTCTCATCAAACTAATGATGCATTGAGGGGCTTACATTAACTAGTACCCAACCTATAGGGATTACATTAAATGGTCCCCAACCTATGTATTTCATGTCCATAGTATTCTTCATATTGATTAATTGATTTAAACAATATGTCTTAAAAAATATCCATATTGAATAGAAAATAATAATTTATCAATATTTCCTTAAATAAGAAAATAAATATTAAAGTATACACCATATATAAAATGCTATATGGTTAAGCAAATAATAATATCCATGATATGTGATATGGATAATTATAGGAAATTAAATGTTCAATGATCATAGAAAATTAAATATTTCAAGGGGAATATAAAAGGAATCAAGGACGTGAATTTGAATACTAGCCTAATTCAAATAAATAATAAACCATTAAGAAGAATAATAAGGACAATATTGATAAAAAATATCCTATTTTGAGTAAACAAATGGGTAATTTTCATTAATGAATATAAATATTATAAAAAGATATTTTCAAAATATTCTTGAGAAAAAATATCATTTTGTTTTTATTTTTTTGGAAAAAACACTTCATTAATAATATCCATTAAAAAAATTCATTTAAAATTTAATCTTTTTATACATTCAATGTAATATTCAATGAATTTATGGCGGGTAAATCCATACATTTCATACAAGGTAAAATAACATTCTCTTTTTTTATGGTAATAATGTTAGAAATGTTCTTTGTTTAGAAAAAGACAAGATGATTCCTTTGAAAAAATTCATAAAATAAAATAATTTTAAATATGTATTTAATAAATAATTTTGGGATGTTTAAAATCATGTTTAAAAATATTATTATAAAACAATGTTTTTAGAAGAAAACATTTCTCCCATTAAATAAGGAAATAATGTTAGGAATTCATAAAAAAAACCTTTTAAAGAATATTTTGAGTATCAAAGAGTGGGAAAATGGTATTAATAAATGAAAAAGGTATTTAATAACCAGAATATAGGAAAATTAACTATTTTATTTAACAATGTTCATATAATTTTTACAAATGTAAATGAAGGATAATTAAAATTATTCCTGAGGAAAACAATCTTTAAACATCCCAAAGTGTCCCATACCTCTTTGAAGCATTTTAAACAATAAGCCTCATGAAGAAATCACATTAAATGAATGTCTTAAATAAAATTTAAAACAGATTATTAATGATATAATATATCAAAAGGGGTAGTAGATACACCACAAAAAATAATTAAGCGGTGAATATGACATTTTTCGCACATATTTAAGAAGTGGTATTAAAATCACTTACCATGTGGTTCATTTTGTGTGAACGGACTTTAACATCTTATATAATGGTTTTAATAAAATTAATAACTTATTTTAGGACCATATTAATAATTATTATATCATATAATATTTTATTATAATATTTTATTAAATTTTTATTAATAATAGTTCAATATTTTCACTATTTTTGTGTGTTAAATGACTATTTCTCGAGTAGGCTCTTACTTGTTATTCATTGTTCCTATTAATTAGATCATAATTTCATCATCTATATAATTTAAAAAAATATTTAATTATAATATATATTCATTATATGTATATTGAAAATAATCTATAATCTCTTTAGATAATAAATGAAATACATCGTTTATGGAGACTGTAAACCCTACGTATGCATGAATACTACTTCCATTTATTTTTTATATTAAAATAATGAATATTATATTATATATAGGTATATTATAATTAAATTATCATATTTATTTAATATATTTCACATTATTTTATTAATACCTTTCTAAATAGATACCATGTGTTGTGTGAACTTATCACATCACTTTGAGGATGCAGTAGTCGACTCATCCACAATCGATGTTATCGTATTTATACAAAATGGAATGCTTAAATTTATGTTCTATATAAAAATTAAATAATAATAAATACATTATAAATATCATATATATCAAATATAAGAAACATTTACGTCATAATTCCCACCATGAGAGTTGGTCATGGTAAAATGAACAATCGCCATTTCGTGTGAAAGAAGTTCTACAAACACATAAACAGTACGTTTGTTACCCATTAGATGAATGTGTGTGTAATTTTATGTATAAAACTCAACATAAAAATATATCAGCACATTTATTATACTGTTTCTATTATGTAATAATTTAATTATAATATTTTCGGGTTTGGAGAATGAAAATAAAATAAAGGAGCTTGATGAAGGATGTTACATCTTCTTTGGGTAAGTCCTTTTAGTTTATACAAAAGGATTTATTTCATGAATCTCTTAAAAAAGGGAGTAGTCAAGGAGAAATTTAGGGATCATTTTAAGTTAATCGGGAGGATATTTTTCGATAATATTTGGTTTGATAGGTGTGAGGATGTGAGAGGGTTGGTGGCCATTTATACGTGGGGAAAATGACTCACTTAAAATTTGAGAAAATAAGCTAAGTGAACTCATGTATTTACATAAAAATATGATTAAAAAATATACCAACATATATAAAATGGATAATAGGGTCTAAATATATATTTTAAATGTAATTTTATCAAATTTATAGTTCATTTGTGCTCTAAAGATTAAGGTTTATTAATTTTTTAAGATAATTTTTCCTTAATCGCTCTAATTAATTTTAATCACATTCACAAATATTTTATGTTAAAAAATAAGTTTATATTTTTAGAAATTAGAAATTAGTATTATTTAAAATATTTAATTCAATTTTTAAATTCTGATAATTTAAGTTGTATAAATTAATTTAAATTTAATCTCACAAATAAGATGATAATTCAGATTTTTAATGTAAACAATTTCGAAGTTTGATAAGTATTTATATCTAATTTCATAGTGAAATTGATTATAATTACCTAAATTATATTAATTTATAATTGAAAACAAATTAAAAATATAATTTAACCTTATAGTTAAATTATATGAAAAAGAAGTTGTGAATTAAAATTCATTATTTTCACTATTCATTAAAAATGAAACTTCACAGAAAAATACACAAAATAAACCTAATATAATTTTTTACTACAATTTCAAATATAATGTTTATTTTGATGTATAAAATATGTAAAAGTTCCAAAATCTATATTTAAAATAATTTTTCTATTAAAAGGCGGTAAAATTGCTTTTAAAAAATATGGGTTTTATGCGTAATGTTGGGTTTTTTCATATATCATGCCTATAAAATCTATTGGATTAATGTAAAAATATTTTAATTAATATATAAAATAGATATTTAATTTATATTATTATTAAATTTTAATTATTTTTATTCATTAGGTTAAAACAACATTGTGATCATAAAAATTGATTTCTATAAAAACATTTCCTTTATATTTAATTGGTTCTTATATTCATTTATAATTAATTAACAACTAATGAATTAATTTTATATTTGAGTAAAACATAAATGTTCATCTATAAGTTAATACTATTCATAACCATTAATTTTTCATCTATGTTATATATTATTATATTAAATATTAATATTCTAAAAATATATTATTTTTTGGTAAACCTCAATGTTGCGTGTAGCAAAAAACATTGAAAAAACTATTTGTTTTATGATACACATACTAACTTAGTTTAGTGTGTATTGAAAGCTATAAAACATATCTATTTTATTTATATTAGATAATATATTATAAAGTCCTTATATATTATATTTCTTTATGCCCTTAGTGTTGCATGTCATACACACGATCAAATACATTGTTCCTAATTTAGATTTTAGGGGTGTTAAAATATCAAAAAAATGATATAAAATCATGAAAAGAATTCCCTAAACCCTTAAAGAAAATTTAAACTAGTAAATTATCACTATCAATTTGGATGTGACTATCTTTCCAATATATGTAAATAATAATGTAATCCTGCATGATACACATATATAGAAATGAACAAGTTCCTACCAGGTAGAATAGGCCATTCCCAAACATTTTGTACCAAAACAAGGGGTGCACTTACAAGAGGAAACCACTTTAGGGGAACCCAATCAAAATTCACCAACACGGTTCCTCAATTCCAATGTATAAAGTATTTTGGACCATATGTCTGAAGATAAAAACAAGCTGAAAGAACAAAGTAAATCTAAATTCTTTTGAAATATTAGATCTTATACCCATCAGATTAGATAAGGTTTAGATTGGCCATTAAAGGTGTATCTCTTCAGAACCATGAGTTTTAAAAACATAAAAGGTCTTCCAAATTTATATAAATTGAATTTTTGATTAATCTTCTTTAAAACAACCTAAAAACCTCTTAAGTAAGGCATTAAACCCATTTTTTCACCATAATAGACGTCAAAATGGTAATACTCTAATTATTTTAGGGAAACTAGAATCAATATTCATGACCCACTACCAGAATGACCCACTTTTAGAAATGACATACCACCTGATTGACATGCCGCTAGGATAACCCACCCTAAAAACGACCTAACAATAGAATGACCTACCGCCACAATAACTCACCACTATAAATGACTCACCACCAGAATGGCCAAATTCCAAATTGACTCAATGTTAAAAATGACTGACCACCAGAATGACCTACCACCAGAATGACTCAACACTGAAAACAAAAAATTGTTAGAATGGCCTACCACCAAAATGACTCACTACAAGAAATCACACACTGCTCGAATGACCTACCTCTAGAATAAAACACCCCTGTAAATAAATCACTACCACAATGACCTACCAACAAAATTAATCACTACCATAAATGTATAAAATGTCTCAAAAACAACCCTAACTTCACCCAGACACCTCAATTATCATATTTTTATTAAATTAATGGGTTTGAAGGTCTGGGCCATTAAAAAGAGGGTGAATTAAAATTACTAATTTATAAAAATTAAAAACAGATCATTGATTCATGCCCTACCTCTCTCACTGATCACCAAACCTAGGAACTATAAGTGGTTTTAGATCAAACCTTGTATCCTATTATTGATTTTTAATTTTCATGTTTTTTAATACATTTACAAGAAGTGCATATTTTAATAACCTATTGGGATGCCTCAGAATGAGAGCTCAGATTCCATCCCTATTTATGCATAAGTGGAGGCCTTAATGAAAACATTTAAAAACTATAATAAAAGAGAGATAATAAAATTTAGAAATATATCAATTGAAATGATAGATTTTTCACTACTATAATTCCCCCAAGGTGATAATTTTTAAACTAATATAGTTTTTGATAATAATCATGTGGAATAAGAATTTTAATTTTATGAATAGTATGAACAAGATGAGTCCAAAAAAATAATGAAAGTTATAAACTCTAAAATCATATATCATTTTATGAATGTTCCCAGAGAATTGGTTGAATGTATATTTACTACTATCAAGTAACTAATTAATGAAAGACACAACTAAAAGAGTAATTATAATCAGTAGACGATGCAATGTTTAATATGTTTTTAAATTTAATTTATCTCATATACCTTGAGGAAACAATGAAAGGTGTGACAAAACATTGCAATGAGAGACTTTATCTAGTTTAAGAAGAATTGAAAATCTATTCTTGTGAGAAAGTGGTATGTGAATTTTTTTTGAAGAAGTTATCCATGAATTTGAAACATTATACCAAACCACCATCAATGTTAAATATTCCCATATTTTTGTTAATAAAATAATAAAAATCTTGATATCTCTTTATAAGTATCAGGTTAAAAGTATAAAGAAAAAAATAATAAATTTGAATAAGTATCGGTAATATATATTGAGTTCAATTAAGGATGTGAATAACTCCCTAAAATTGAATTTTATTGAGACTATTGTGAGACTATTAAATATAGAACCAACATAATTTCTAACATACTATATTTCTAGAAATAATTAGCTTACTGAACAAAATTTTATTGAGGGTAATAACTCTAATACGTCGCCAGTAAGTGGAAAGATGTGTTCCAAAATATCTTTAATCAAAACGTAACAAGATCCAAGAAAATGTTAACACATTTCTTATATATAGTTAAATTTACTAATTTTATTTTATTTACACATATATATTTAAATTAAAAGTATAAGGGAACTTGGGTGGAGAAAAATGATGAAAAAGCACCCACCACATCCAAGACTAATTTTAACACACCTAAGAAAAATAACCCCTCCCATAAGAAGATCCCAAACGATTGATTTTTCAACCTAAAACAACAAGAGATTAATTATAGACAAATTAAATCTTCAAAAAATAAAATTATATTTTTGGGATATTATTGGTGTTACTAAATGTTTAGGCATAGGGCCCTTGAATTTTTGAATAACATGTCAATTTATGAAGATCATAAAAGGCCAAAAGAAAGTGGGGCAGAGATAAAATATAAATAATATATATTGTACAATATTAGGATGGAAATAATTATGAATCTACATTGGTAAGTAATAATGTGATACAAGTTAAGATATATAAACAAGTAACTCTCGATAATACTAAAAGAAAAAATGAATATGATTTCCATCACAATGAGAGGTCATTATATTTTCGGAAAATAGTCCATACCATGTATCATTTCAAGAAAACCATGAATAAAGAAATGAAAGTAATTAAGATTAATCAGGAAAGGTAATATGATGATGAGAGAAATAAAATTATTAGGCTTATTGATGACTTCTTTGATAAAGAGATGGACAAGTTTCCCAATAAAGGAAACAAAAAAATTGGGGAAAACCCATGTGAATTATTTTGTGGAAGGTGTAAAGAATTTGGTCATATTTCTAATAAGTGTATAAAAATAATTCCAACTCAAAGGGTAATGATAATGAGGATTGATCCAAAATGAAATTCACTATTAAATGAAATATAACTCTTTGGAACAATAAAAAAGCATACTCCACACAAAGGGAAGGATTCATAAAAGAGAAAGTACATTCTATACAAATAAGGCTAAAATTTAATGAAAAAATATAACTACTATGAAATTATCTCCCAATGTAAAACATTGAAAGAATGTAAGATCATAATTGAGGGATATTTCTCAACCTTTTCACTTTTACTAAAGAGTAAGGAAAAATCCCTCCAAATTTCGTTTTATTTGCTTATATGCACTAAAATGGAAGGAAATTAAAGAGTGAAATAATATAAGAGTTAGAAGAGATGTTTTATTGACTATAAAGTAAAAAAATCTTCCCTTCATGGAGTATTATAACATCTACGGTGAAGAGTTAGTGAGGATCATCCCTTGAGGGGTCAGCCTATATAAAGAGAGGGATGCCAAAGGTAAATTTATGAAAATTTTAATTTTGAAATAGTCCCTTAAAGATGGATTGTGAGATATAATATTCAAAATTTATTCCATTGGGTTGTACATATAGAACATATTAACAAAGGGGGTGTGTATTTATGGGAAATATAAAATAAATGGAGAGTTTTATACCTTTATCATGAGTTGTTTTGAAGTATTTTCTAAGGTGTACCTGAGATTGAACTTTTTCATAATAAATATGTTTTAAACAATCCTAAAAAATAAAAATGGTATTGGTATCACGTGCATGTGATTTTATAGATAGAATTTATTTCCTTGGTTAATTCACTATGATTTTGCATACATTTTTATCCCACAAATACATCTATTTTATTAAATTAAATGTTATTTTCAAAGAAAATAATGTTGAATCCTTCTTATCTAATGAATGATTCAATATAAAATTCATATTTTAAAAGAGTGATAAGAATATGATTGTTGTGTTGAGAATAATCCTATATTCTATTGAAATTTATTATCAATAAGGGGGAGAAGAAAATAGTTTAAGCACACATATGAATGAGTGGGATTAATATTATTTCCATCAAATATTAAGGGATATATTGAATATCCAATGTATGGTTTCCATTTATTATCAACCAAGAATTTTTTTAAATATTATAGGAAGTTTTAAATATGTGATAGAGGAGTATGGAAGAAACAATGAAGTGATACCATAATAAATTGAAAAGGGAACTATTGGTGATTGCCTTTAAGAACATGTCTATAAATATTCCAAGAGGAGAGCCTTTACATGTGAAAATTATTTTACTAATCTACTTTTTAAAGAAAAGTGGGGATGATATAAATGTGTGGTATGAAATATTTAGTGAATGTAAGAGGAATATAGATTGATGGAAGATTTAATAACAAAATATAATAGTGGAATTAACTAGATTTTAGATTTGAGGATCCTTCCATGGATCATAAAATATTTGAGATGCTATGTTAACTAATGAAGACTCATTGGATGATTATTTAAGATGATTTAATCTGAAAAATAATTCATCAATACCAGTAAAAGTTGTTTTTAGATAATTGAGTGAAATATAAAAAAAATTATTTATAGTTTCATATAAGATTGTCTAACATAAAGGGACGAGCCACCAAGTAAGGTAATTCACATATGAGTAACCATGTTAGGGGATCCACATAAAGTGATCTAAAATAGAGTGAGTCAAATAAGACATTTCAGTACTAAGTTACAACATAAAGGTGTCCATGTATGGATATTTTTGAATATTACTCCACATATGTGGATTTAAATTTAGAGAATCACATAAGAGTGTTGTTTATCCTTAAATTAAAATTGAGATTTCTAGAATTCTATATTATAAATAATTAAATTCAGATAATGAATGACCTAATTTTAATGTATTTAGACTTCACAATGGATGTTGTGATTTCAGATGACATCCATGGAATTCTATGATGAAAATCTATATAACTATAGATTTTGTGAGTCTAGAAGATGAATATGTCCATTCTATATTTGAATACATTACATTGATAATGGTGATAATCATGGTTGAAGAATACTCAGACTAAACTCCACATAACAATGATGTCCATTTTATGAAAATAAATTACCTGTGGAAATTATGAGCAGGAACCTGACCTGGAGGTGATTGTGGTAACTCCCTTGAGAGATTAAGGATGAGAATATAAACGGTTATGATCCTATCATGGTCTATTCTTGGTTACTATTTTTAGAATCCCATTATGATTTTAGTTTATTGAGGACCCATACAAGGAGATATACAACCATGGAACACATTATGTCATTTCATGATTCATACAAATGATAAATAATTTAATGTAGTATATTTTTTGGATTAAAAAGCCTAGAAATATTTCAAATATAGCATGAGGAAACACATAAGTGTTAAGGGGATTCAAAAGATAATCCTTGACCAAGAATCATGGAATAATTTAATTTATGTATTTTTCCTAATAAGATATAGAAACTAAATATTCATGAATCTATCAATATAAAAATAGGATAATGAGAATATTGCAGAGGGATATTGGAACTGTTATTTATTGAAGAAAATGAATTTAGTTGAAGATCTAAGAGAACCAATTATTATACCTATAGAATAACACCTACAATATCTAGGAAGAAGAATAAGAAGTAGAAAATAAAATAATAGAGGAATAAAATAAACGAGTATTATTGGAGGCGATCATTGTGAAAATGGAATAAGGTCAATACACAAGGGAAGATATTAATCATATTTACTATGTCTGAATAACTATTCATGTGAATAAGACGAAGGATTATGAGTGGAAGATCAAGATGATATGAGGATGTCATAGGTAAAATCAAAAAATACATTTATAATCTCCCTAGATATAGAATAATTGATAACAATAGTTTTAAATCGTAGAGACATTGTTTTTATCTAAGTAAAAAATATAAAATATTTTTGTGTTTTTTTATTTTTAAAGTAGTGGAAACATTTAACAAAACATAATAATATAGAGTATAAACAAATTTTTTTGAGAAATAAAATATTTATGGAAGATATTAAGAAACCTAACCACTGTCTGGTTGATTGATCTTTCTACTACCTATCATATATATGTTAAATGTTTAAATGGTAAAAACCCAACCTCACTCAGTGAATGTTCAATGTCTTGACTCAAAAACCTCTATCATGAAGACAATGAACAATCATGCATGGAATTTATCTCAATACACAATAATTCTCCAAGATTTTAATAAGACTCACCTAGTAGAGTAATTTTAGCAGGGGTTTCTCACATGTTAAAAAATATCCTACCAAGATCATCCAAACACAAAACCTCACTAAGACATTTTCATGAGAAAAAGAAGAAGTGGATGAAATATATTAAGGAAATAAGAGGATAAAATATCTTTTCTATGAAATTTCCATCATATATTCCAAATTAAACTTCACAGTCTACTAAGAGTGAAGAGGAATATGACGATAATCTAGATAATCAGATCTCTATATATCCTATTGATTTACCTCTCGAAATGTGTTAGTGGGCTATTCCTATATCTTTAAAGGTTGAATAAAACCCACATATTAAGAGAAATAAAAAAAATTATTTACAAAGTGGAAGGATATATATAATTAATAAATAATTTTCAATTTGTTTTCTTGAATTCTTGATTTTTATTCATTATTTAAAGATGATAGGGGGAAAATTTTATGAACTAACAAAAGATAAAATAATCTTGTCTAACCCTTCACTATTTATCATCATATGTAGATGATGTGAGATTAAATCTATTTGAAAATAATGCTACCCCAATATTCCTTTGATTTAGCTTGAAGTATTCAAAATATGGATGTATTTCCAAATTCGATTTAGTATTAAAAAATCTTCCCAACAGACTTCTAAATTTCCCAACCTTAGATTAATATACATGGAAGAGGGAATTACTAGCTATCCTTAATTGAATATGGTTTCTTATTTCAAATAATTTAATGTCTAGGTTATTAAAATCCATGTATTAGACAATAATTAGGGATTCGTTTTATTCCTTCCACCTTGGTCCAATCCTTTAATAAACATCACAAATGACCACATTAAACAACAATTTTGATCTAGTTCATTCATTCTTAGATCAAGTCTCCTATACTTGGTCTGAGATCACTCTATCAAATAGTTTATCACACAATGGTGGCGTATCTATACTAAATTGGCTTCATATTAGGTTACCTATTCGAATAAATAGAAAATATGGTCATGCTAGATTTTATCAAGGATGTACTCATCATTCTTCTTACTCGACATTAAATTCTCCCATGACCGGCTCAACAAATTATCTTCTTCGAATTCAACAAAAACAACCATCTATATATCAAAATATTTAGTCAAAAAAAATTTCAAAGTAATTTGAGCTCATACAACACTTTATGATGGTTGGAACACATTTATTCATTGACTTAAATTCAATAGGAAACAACTTAAAAATGGTTGAAAGTATGCAGAAGATTCTCAAACATAGTTCCTCAAACTTATAAAACCTCTAATGAGTGAATGAAAAAATATCAACCATTCATCTTTTATTTGGATTTATTCTTTAGTCTAAAATAGTTAAACTCAGGAAAAATCAAGTTTTAATTTTGAATTATGTTTCATTTATCCTAGGTTCATTATCTTTAAATTCACTTAATTCAATCAATGTTCAATGTTATTACTTGAGTTTGGATGAGGTTCATTCGAAGGCCCTAATTCACATCCAACATTATGTTCGAGATCAGGAAAATTTTTCTCTTGACCGTTCATCAAGATTGTATGATTATTCTTTGATTTCATTTCAAGTGTTTTTTGTTTTTTGTGATAAGTATTCTACATCGGTTTTAATTTCAACTGACCTCAATTACAGGTCTTCAACGGTGGATCCAAAAAAGGAAATAATATATTTTCTTAATGGAATTACAATTATATTATGCAACAAAAATTATCTTCAAGGGAATTATCTTATATGGATGTATAGTGTAAAATATCTTACAAGAAACTATCACAAAGTATAAAATTTCATAAAAAGTGTCCAAATAATATCACATAATTCAACTAAAAAATATTATTTGACTGATTCTTATAATCGTATACGGGATTAGAAAAATTTAAACACTTAAAAAGTCTTACAGAATTGTTTGTAAAAAATGACATTTTAAACACCTCACAATGAAAAAATGAAAACAAAAATAGATTCCGAATCAAATAAATTTAATCCATTAATGTAAAATCCCAATATTTTAAAAATAATTACTATTTTTGATTGTATTCAAAATAGGAAACCCCAAACATAATCTAACCATTAAATATTTTTATTTAAATGTGATTGTTATAACCAAACCATTAAATCAGATAGTATAGATAAGATTAATTATTTTTTAAAATATATATAAATTTTGTAATCAATAAAAATTAATTTATTAATATATAATAAATAAGCACTTATTTTTTTTAGTAAATTCATTTTATTCATCGAAAATATGTTTTCTCAAAGAATGAATTTTATTGAATTTTTTTTATTAAATTTTATAATTAATTTTTAGAAACTTTAGAGATTTTTTTGGTAAAATAAATATCAATTTTTAAATAATAATATCTAAATTATCTTAGGCTGAAATTTTGGTATTTTATTGAATGGGTGATTTTTCAGGGAATAGCAAAAATATGAATATTTATTGAAAATTATATTTTAGTTTAATGTATTTAAAGAGAAAAGATTTATTTTAGAGTAGTTTTTAAATTTATTTATTTAATTATTTTTTCAAATAATAAAATTATGATCTTTAAAATGAATTTTATAATTTAATTTCATATAAAAATATTTTATATTTTAAAAGGGTATTTTTCCGAAAAACATCTTTTCATCGGGTTTTACCTGTTAGATTTTAAAATAAATTCAGCCACTTCTATTTTTTGAATTTTGAAGAAAAAAATTCTATTTTTATAAATATGAGGTTAAATTTTGCTAAATATCACCCTTTTATTTTTCATCAATATTAATAATAACCATATTAATTTTTGTTATCACGATATAGGGTAAATCATGTAATTATGGGTTGAAAATAATATTATAAGTAATATAAAATAACCCTAAAACATTTATAAATTATATTTGATGAGACCATTTCATCCATAGTCATCAAATTTTCATTTATAATGCCATTGTTCCATTCAGATGTGATTATATCCATTATAATATTTTATTTAAAGAAAAGTAAAAAATATCTCATTCTTGATAATAATTAGTATATTATTTTTAAAATCAGTTTAACCAGAGGCTATGCTCTGTTATAAAAATTACTTTTAAATATAAATTTTTTATCAACATAATATTCATTTAATTTTAATTTTTTGTATTGAAATATTTACCTGGAATATTTACACAATGTTGATTAAGTAATTATTTAATTAATGAAAAAATCAAATAAATGATATTAATAATATTTAAAGTATTATAATTTGTGATAATTTATGTGATCAAAGAATTTAATATAAAAACATGAAATTTTAGGGAAGGAATAAAATTTTATTTTTTCTAATTTTATGCATTTTCATGATGTTATTATAATCAAAGTAATGAATAGTTTCAAAAATTGACATTAGTGATATATTATAATATAAATTATTTATTAAATGTTATAAAATTTCAAAAAAAAATTATTCATCAAAATGAATATTATATGGTTTGTATTATCAACCATGGTCTGTTAATAGGTCTTATTTCCATTTATAGTAACTATATTAACCCTCAAAGAGTAAATAATCCTTTTTGTCAGGGTACGTGTCAAAGGGGTTACTAAGGGGTTAAAACAGAAGTATGAGGGTAAAATTATAATCAAAACATGTCTAATTTTTGTCATATGAGATTATTCAAGACCATAATAATCATATCTTCAAAATAAACTAGTTTTTATATATTTATAATTGAAAATTAACTTATATTTATTTAATATATTGAGAATTCCAAGAGTGCCCCTCACCTCTCTTATAACTGGGAATCTATTATTCCCCTTTCATGACCCCTAAAAACCCATTTGGTTTAGAAAATAACTTCTTAAATACTTTATTATAATACCTAATCACATTATATATGGCTTATTTAAGGAAGAATAATATCTTTAATGGTCTTAAGGTGTTAAGAAAAAGTGGTTTTCTGAAGAAGATGTATTGTTTTTAATCGAGAATTTTTGTTTTATTTATTCTTCCACATCCTTTAAATATTACCTAAATATTATTATATAATAATAAAAATATATTAAATATTCTAAGGGATCTTTATTTTAATTTAATAAGCTATATATATCTCCTCTTCCATCAAATAGTAAACAAAACCCTCATTTCTACGTTCAGCGGACTACCACATTGTGAACTAATGTAATGCTTTTTATATAATAGCCTCTCTTAGATGGATTATAATGATGGAATTTATTTTTATATATTAAATAAATTACATATTTATTATAATTAAATGATAATTTATCATTTACCTTCTTACATTTTCATTCACTGAAAAATGATAACATTATTCGTGCCTATGTGTAGACTACCACCTCCACCAAGCAGTGTGATTTTTTTCATCACTACATCAAAGATGTGATATATATAAGCATTTTTAATGAATTAATATTATATTTATAATATTATGATCATTATTTAATAATAAAATAATACCTACATTCTTTCTATAGTTATCGTTGAAAAATGGAAACGTCGCTCATGCGTATATACGACTTACCGTCACTAAGATTGTAATGTATTTTATTTTTCATAACAATATTTAATGGATGAATTCAAAAATATAATTTATTTATAAATATGAAAATTATTTCATGATTATTATTCTATATATTATATAATAATGACCTCTTTGACCTCAATCAACCTACAAAAATCATTTTGAACTTATGAACAAAATTTCCTAAAAGCCCCTGATGTGGACTTAACTGATTAAGTAATAAAATATATAACTAAGAAAAATGAAATTACTGGTTTAATGATAAGGTATTTAAGATATATAATTTTCTAAATAAAAAAAATAATTGATATAATTTTATTAACTAGGAGTTAAAGGATATACATTGAATGTTTGGACTCAAGATAAGGGATTTTATCTCAACTTACTTTCATTAAGGAATATTTTATTGTTATGCACCAAATCTCATTCATATGGTGTATATACTGAAAATTTTCAATTTATATTCGGAATATTTTATAAATAATTAAATTTTATGTTTCAATTTTAATTATTTTATCCATGGATATTTGAATTGAAAGTTACCAAGTAGTAATGGTTTCTTAACTCAATTTTCTATCATTGGTTTATAACTCTTCTCCATTGAATTTGTTAAGAAATGGTTATGTGTGGATAAATATATCAATTTTATTATTCTATATTTAAATTTTTGGGGATTTATATTTTTTACACATAATCTATCATTTGATTAGTTATTAATTATATGATATGATCTTTGTAAGGGTAATTCATCACAAATTATCTTTCTTTGGGACATACGTTTATTATGTGCACCTATCTTATTTTATGTGATTTATATAATACCAATTTGAATTGTTTTATCATGAATATTCTTGTGTTAATTATATTTAATGTTTCATGATTTTATTCTTTCAGGAGGATATGATTGAAAAGTTACCAAAGTAGAAAAGATTATATTTTACAATCTTCTTTCTTTTTGGGATTATTTATATTCCAGGTTCCTTGGGAGGAAATCATATTATAATATTTTCTTGAACCACATATATTTTATTCTCCTCGAGTTATGAATATGGTTTATACATTTAATTTAAATTTCCTCATATATTTATTAATGAAACAACAATAATGTCATTTTTATGTGATACATATCTCGTATCTTCTTTCAGATTGAGAATCATTATCTTATATAACCATGCATTCTAAAATGTTTTCAAAAATCTTCTTTTCTATACATAAAAGATTTTATAAAGATATTTTATATTGTTTTTTACATTATTTTAAAATGTTTTAAAAATAAAAATTATTAATGTTTTCCAAATGGTCCACTTTTTACTCCATTTACATAATGTTCAAAAAGAGTATAAATATTTTACATCTACAAAATAATCAAATTTTTTCCGCCATCATCACCATTATTTTCATTAATGATTTCTCTATAATCATCCAATGTTATTTTCATAGAAATATTTGTTCAATTTTTTTTGGAAATTTTTTGTTTTTAAAAAGTGGCATTCTAAGTGAAAATTATATTTTCCTTCAAAATTTTCTAATGATATTTTCATAATATTTTCATTCATCAACACCAACAAAACATGATTTTATTTATACCCAATTAGCGATATTTTGTAATGATTTCATCCTCATTTATTCTTTGTATGGACTATGACATATTTAAAGATATTGTCATGGAAATTGTTTATTTTCCATGAGTTAATTATTTTTCAAATAGTTTTCCATGGACCTCGTTACTTTTCCAAAGGCTAATCATGTTATAAATGGAATAATGGATATTTCGTAGAGTTTTATGATGGAATTAAATCTATATGTACTCTATTTATTGTATAGATCCTAGAAGATTTTTATGATGGTTTTTCCTCCATTATAGCTCATGAGTGATCCCCATACAACTAATGTGAACAGTTGAGCCCCATTATAGCTCATGGGTGGGCCTGATAGAGCTTATATGATGGGAAGACACAGATAAAGCTACAATGCTTTAGGTAATGATTATGTCTTCGGAATAATTATATTGGAACTCAACTATATGGTTATTCAAATTGTAAGGGTTCTATAGGGGTTCTATCATAATGATGTTCCAAGGTTCCAACTAGTTTTCTTTATTCCTTCTAAAATGCTTACATCACATTTCTCATGATTAATGATTCTTATGAATCTTATACTATTGAAAATTTTTATTATATGTTTCATGATTAATAATACATGTATTTATTATTATGAATTATCTTATGTTATCCTCAGGCACTTTGGTTATGTCAGCATACCCTTATGACAATCTTATTTCTTATGATGACATTTAATTATTAATGCTTATGTTTACTCTTAATAATAATTTTAAGTTACCCTTATCATGTTTAATTTCTATTAGTTATAAATAATGATGTTAAATGATTTTAGTCTAAAATATTTTTATATGTAATGAAAATTGTTTGAAAAATTGAAGAAATAATTTGGAATATGAAATGATTGGTATAGTGTAAGATGATGTTGATCATTATGAACCAATTGTTCTTGAATCTATTTAGTTTGGATTATTTCCTAATTATTGAAAAATTTAAACCAAAAAGTCCCTTGGGTATGTATGTGATCTAATATTTCCGTTTTAGGTTGTATGTTTTGGATGTCAAAAATTGGGTCACATTTAATAGTATTGAAGATAGAAATATAGTGTTTATGTTTTTAGCACTAGATCCAGGAGTATATGTTCAAGACTATTACTATTTGTATTTAGTAGGATTTATATGAAATTCTATATTGGTATGTTTTTATGTTCGGTTGACATAAGAGTTCTGAACTCCATCATGGACTTATAAGAAGAATGTTGATCATAAGTTCAGTGTCTCTGAAAACCCTTTTTAGGTTTTATATTATGAAATTTTTAAGAGATTAATGAAGGTTTTGGTGATTTTTTATTTGGTTTAAGAATATATAACCATTAGTTTTAATGTCAAGTATTATTCCAAGAATAATTACATTACATTTTTTATTCATAAGTCTATAGTTATTGGTATCCTTTACGGCTTATAGTATATTTGACGATTAAATTTATTTTTGAGGTTATTTCTCACATTTATAAAATAATTATAAGAACTAGATAGTTTTAGAAAATAGAAATTCCATAGGTTGGGAGACAACCTACCACATCCATTAAGGTCATGGGGATTGAACTCATAACCAAACAGTGACAAGGGTGCATCACTTACTGCTATGATGTCTTGGTTAGTATTCTATTGTTTTTTATTTAATCGATCTGATATATTAATCGTATTTTCATTTTGGGAACATATGTTTTATCGTATATATAAACATGAGATTGAAAAATTATTAGGGGATTATTTCATTAATGTTATTTCAGAATAAGTTTACAATTTTGGTAACCCTATCTGATCAAGGTAAACTGAATATTATGGTATTTTATTCAAAGAATAAAGATTGAATTTTTGTTCAGAGACATATATGATTTTTAGGTGCATTTATAGAAATTCATATCATTAAGGAATGGTTTGGTTAATAATTTTGGTATTGTTATTTTACTTTAGTCATTATTGTTTTGTGAATATTTATTTATTTTTGGGAATTATCATATTTGGTTGTAATATTTTTGGTTTTGTTTAATGTCTAAAGTAAAAAAGAAATATTTTTTTATCCGTATGTTATTAGTATTGATGGTAAATTAATTCCTCAACTCAAGGAAAAGGATATCTATTTATTTATTTGATTACCTTTCTTATCAAGAACTAAATGATCTTTTAACCCATTATAGATTTATGGTTTAGTGACGGTTAACTTTTACATGACCATGTTTTATATTAATCTCTATCAGACTTTGGGAGTTATTTTTCTATTCAATATCCATATATTAACTTTCCAATAATGTTTTAATATTTAGAAACATAGTATGTATTATCCTAAATTAAATTCATACTCCCTTTATCATTTTTCAAGAGGAACTTTTTAAACCCTTTTTATAATGTGGGATTTCAACAAAGATATTTTAAAATGTAATCCTTTGAATACAAAGATCAGTTTAGAAAATTCAAGAATGAAATTTATTAATTGGGTGGGGGGATTAATATCCTAATATTTTGAGAATAATTTCTATGTTTGATATCATACAAAATACACAACACCGACTGCAAATGAACCACAAAATGTTATTATTAAAATGTGACTATTTTAACCTAACCGTTAAATTGGTTTGTATGAATATGATTAATTTAATTTTTAAATATATATAAATGTTATAAAAAATAAATATATATTGATTAATTCTTAGTAAATAAGCACTAAATATTTAGTAAAGTCGTTTTATTCTTCAAAAATATGTTTTCTTTATAAACTATTCTTATTTTTTTTGGGAGTGAATAATATAATTAATTTTTGGATATATTATAAATTTGGTTTTATGAAATAAATATCATCTTTCAAATAAGAATATTAAAAATATTTTTGGGGAGAATTTTGGTATTTTTCTAAAAAGAACAGTTTTTTTAATGAATAGTGAGAAATACTCACTTTTATTTAAAAAAATATTTTCTTTTAAAGTATATACAAAGTAAAATATTATTTTAGATTAGTTTTGAAACATAATTAATCTATTTTTTACAATTAACCAATTAATTTTTGAAATATATTTTATACATGAATTTAGTACAAAAAACTTTTATATTTAAAATGAAATTTATCTGAAAATTGATTTTTATCACATTTTACCAGTTTGATATTCACTTAAAATTTCCCTCTTCTGTGTTTTGATTTAAGAAAATAGATTCCATATTTCTATTTAGGGGGTAAAAGTTTTGGAAATAGTTCTATTGTATTTTTTCGAATATGAATATTAACCAAAGAATTTGTTTTACCATGATAAATAGTAAACCAGATAATTAAGGGTCCAAAATGACATTATAAGTACTTTAAAACATGCCTTAATTTTATTTTCTAATTAAATTTCGTCCATAATCTTAAAATATTTTATTTTATGTCATTTTTAAATTCAGATGTGATTATGATATTTATAATATTTTATTTAAAGAAAAGTCAAAAATCTCACACTCTTGTTTTTAGTAACTATAACATTTTTTAAATAGAGTTAACTAGAGGAAAAGTTTGGTTATAAATAATATTTTGAAATATAAGTTATTTTCCTCAATCAAGCTCATTTATTTTTAGTTTTTAGTAAAGAAATAATTACATTAATTATTTACAGAAAACTAATCTAATAACTATTCAATTAATGGAAAAATAAAATAAATGACATTAGTAATATTAAAATGGTTATAATATGAGATAATTAATGTGATACATGAATTTTATAAATTAGATGACATTTTATGTACTTATTAAAATATTTGGATTGAATTTTACTTATTATCTTGATTTTATTAAAATCATAGTAATGAATAATTGTAAAAATTGACATTAGTGATATATTATAATACACAATATTTTATTAAATGATATAAAATTTCTAAAAAATACTATATTTATCCAAGTTATTAGAATATGGATTATAATATAAACCATTTTTCTTTTATGGGTCGTTTCTCCATTTATCATAAATATATTTACCCTCAATGGCTAAAAATAAATATTATAAAAGTAAATGTTATGGGATTTAATGAGGGGTTAAAAAATATAATTGTAAAAAATATGATAAAAACATATGTAAATTTTATTGTAGGTATTTATTTAGATAAATAATCATATTATATTTGAAATAAATAATTTTCTGTACTTTTTTAAATGAAATGAAAGTATATTAATTTAATATTTTGAGAAATTTTAAGAGTTCCCTCCCCTATCTTATAAGAGAGAATCACTTCATACCATTGCTTCACACCTCAAAAATATTTGTTTCCGAAAATATCTATCCAAGTAACTTTATAAAACTCCTTGTTTTAGAGTCCTTATTCAGGGAATAATACTATCCTTCGTGGATTTAAGGTGTTAAGCAAAGGAGGTTGTCTAAAGAAGAGGTGTCATTTTTAATAAATAATTCGTGTTTTATTTATTATTGAACCTCCTTTAAGTATTACATAAATATTATTATATAATAAAAAAGTATATTACATATAATTATGTTTTTAGGTTAATTTCACTAACTATACCCATCTAATCTTTTATGAAATGAAAAATAAATCCATCATTTGTGTGTATGGCGTATTATCACATTGCGAACCGATGTAATTCATTTTCCATCTCTATATATCATAGATGTATTATTGTTAAATTTATTTTTATATATTAAATTAAGGATATATTTTTCATTTTTAAAATAAAATATATCATTTAACTTCTTACATTTCAATTCACTAAAAATTGATAATGTTGTTCATGCATACATGTGGACTAAAACCTCTATAAAGTAGTGTGATTCATTTTTCCTCACCACATCATATGGATGATATATGTAAGAGTATTTAAATAATTAATATAATATTTATCATATACTTATAATTATAGAAAGATAAAATAATACTTACCTTCTTTCTATAATGATTATTGAAAACTGTGAACGTTACTCAAGCTAACGCATGGCCTGTCATCTCAATGATTGTAAAAAAATTATCTTTCATAACCATATTTAATGGTTGGATTTAAAATTATAATTGAAATATAAAACTGATATTTATTTTATGATCATTGTTTTGTAGATGATGTAACAATGACCTCTTTGACCTCAGTAAACCTATAGAATACATTTTGAACTTATAAACTGAAGATCTGAAGAAAAAAATGATGTGGACTTAATTGATTAAGTAATTGCTATGTCATTGATATAAATGAAATAAATGGTTTAAATATAAGTAATTTAACATATAAAATGTTATTAATAAATAAAATAATTGATATTAATTTATTATATTGGATTTATATGATATACATGGAAAGTATTTTCTTAAGGTATGAGATTTCATCTCAATTTAAATTAATTCAGGAATATTGTATTATTATAAACCTATTTTATTTTATATGGTTTATATACAACAATTTTTTAGCATTAATATTTCGTAATTCATGATATTTTATGTTGAAATTTGAATTATTTTATCCAAGGGGACTTAACATGAAAGTTACCCAGTGGTAAAGGGTTTCATAACTCAATTTATTTACATTTGGTTATAAATCATCTTCATGAAATTTGTTAGGACAAGATTATGTGTGAATCAATATATTAATTGTTTTATAATTTATTTATACTTATTTTATATGGACTTATATTTGTTACACATAATATCTATATTGACAAAATCATAACCTGATGAGATGAACTTTGTAAGTGTAATTTGTCTCAAATTATCTTTCTTTGGGACATGCATTTATGATGTTCACCTATCTTATTTTATGAGGTATACATACTAAAAAATTTAAAAGTTTTATCATGGATATATTTATTTTAATGATATTTAATATTTCATTCTATGTTAATCGTTAATGGGGTGTGTGATGGAAAAGTTACCAAATTGGAAAAACCATTATGTTGTGGTGTCCTTTCTTTTCAGTATTGTGTATGTCCAATGTTCCTTAGGGGGATAAAATATGATCTATTTTTATTAAACAACATATATTTTATTATCCTCTAGTTATGAATGTCTTTCACATGTTTAATTTTTTCTTCCTCCATTATTGATTAAAGAAACATCAAGAATGTTTTTTTATGTGATACTAATCGTGTATCTTATTTTAGATCATGAATATTTCCCTTACATATCGAGGTTTTTTTAATGAAATTTAAAAAATATTCTTTTATAAAAATAAATTATTTTATAAATCTATTTAACATATTAATTTACCTTATTTTAAAAGTTTTTTAAAAGTAAATTACTTAACATTTTTTCAAATGGGCCATATTTGAATCATTTTAAAAAAACGTTTGGAAAATATAATTATTTTTGATATCTACAACAAGAATGGATTTTACTGTCATAATGGAAATTATTTATTTTGGAGATTACGTTCTAATTTTCTAGGGTTATTTTAAAATAATTTTTTTTCAAAATATTTTGTAAATATTTAAATTTAAAAAGTTATTTTCAAAGTGAAAATTATATATTCCTCAAGAATTTGTTAAAGATATTTTAATGATATTTTTATTCATCAATTCCAACAACCCTTAATGTTAATTATTATACATTTGGGACATTTTTTAATGATTCTATACTCATTATAACTTTGGCTGGATTATGATTGATTCAAAGATATTTTCGTGGAAACTATTTATTTTCCATGGGTTAATCATGTTTTAATGAGTTTGTCATGTAGCTTATTTTTTCCATGGGTTAATAAAATTATTAAATGAATAATGTGTTTTTAATGATTTTTTGATAAAATAAATTATCTTTATACATTATTTAAATTATAGTTCATTGACATTATTTTTAAAGGGTTTTTTCCCATTATAGCTCATGGTTGAGTTTGATACAAATTATATGATAGATTGAGACCCATTATAGCTCACGAGTTACCCCGATATAGCTTATACGATAGAAGTGATTATATATTTATCCAAAAAATGGGATACTGATTATATTCTATGGAAAATTATTTTGTAATTTGGTGATATTTTATTCAAACTGTTAGGTTTTTATAAATGTTTTATAATGAAAACATCCCAAGGTACGAACATGTTTTCTTTATGCTTACTATAAGGATGAAATCACATTGTTTATGATAATTGATTCTTATGAATCTTATTCTATGGTAAAGATTTATTAAATGTTTCATGATTGATTATCCATGTATTTATTAGTTAAAATTATCTTATGTTATTCTCATACACATTGATTATTTACTCATATACTTATTCTAATATTACTATCACTAATGAAAATCAATTGTCAGTGACTATGTTTACCTTTATTGGGAATCTATGCTCACCCTTATTTTGTTTCATTTCCCCAGTTTATTAATAATTATGTTAATTGTTTTATGTCTATAAAGGCATAATATGTGAAGAAAATTGCAAGATATATCAATGACATAATATGGAATATGAAAATTGGGCATAGTGGGAGATGATGTTGATATTTATGAACCAGTTATTTATGAATCCATGTTGTTAACAGTTTTTCCTAATTATATAAAACTCTAAACATAAAAGGTCTACGGGGAGGGATGTGATCCAATATAGACTTTTGTGGTTTTCTGTTTTCAATGAAAAAACTAGTTAACATTTATCAGCATCAAATACAGAAATGTATTGTTTATGTTTTTAGTACAAGATACAAGATTACGGGTCCATGGTGGATACAATAACAATTTTTAATTAAATGATAGAATTAAAAATATATTTTATCAAAAAAAATTAAATTCATATAATGGGATTTATAAATTTAAAATCCAATAATTTAATCATTAAATGTATTCAAAAATAAATTTTAATCAATCAAAAACCTTTGAAACATTCAATCCTATGTTTACAAAAATAAAATAAAACCAAGTGACATTTTATTAATTAATAACAAAACACACATGATTTAATGAAAATATTAAATGAATTATTATTTCAGCATAAGATTTATATTTATAAAGTATTCATATTTCTCATTTGAAAAAAAACATCATAAAAAATATGTAAATATTATTAATCAATTTAAGGCAATATAAAATTCCCCCACACTTAGCATATTGTTTGTCCTCATGAAATAGGTTATAAAAATTCAGTGCAGGGAAATAAATATAAAGAATAAAAAATGAAGTATAAACAATGAGTTTATTTTCAAATGTGTTTTCCCATATACACTCTCAAACGTAAAATATATGATTTACCTTCTTGAAAGAAATATATTGGACCAAAGATAGTTTTAGTTTCACAAAAATGATAGGTTTTGAAAGTTGTTAAAATATTTAAACTAATTAACTATGAGTTTAATTTAACTTATAATAATATATTTTACTCTAAGTGATCATCATCATCATCATTATTTATTTATTGAATAAGAAGGGAGATAAAACAGGGAATACAACAAAGAGGAAGGACTAAGGGGGCCTAAAATAATGAAAACCAAGGGCATCCCCTCTAATAAGAAAAGAACCTTCATGGTTCAACTAAAGGGGGTTGTAAAAGGAGGTGGTGCCTGAAACCTGCACCGCAAGCTTGGCTAAGTGGTCTGCCACATTTTTTCCCTCACGCCATGTGTGCATCAGTAGACTGTTGCTAGAGAGGAGGCCGAGACACTTCCTGATGGGGTAAGAGATTAACCAGGGGGAAGTGCCATCGCCATGCAAAGAGTTGAAAAGAGTCAAGGAGTCTGTCTCTGCTTCTTTAATGGAGATACCATCTTGTCCGCAAATAGTGAGGCCAGAGAGAAACGCAAGGGCTTCCGATTGAGGAGATGTTCCATGACCTAGGAAGGTCGTGAAGGCCAATACCATGTGGCCCCAAGAGTCACGGACCACACCACCACCTCTCATGATACCTACTATGCAGGATCTGTCCATATTGAGCTTCAGACCAGAGTGAGGAGGCTGCCATCTAACCTAGTGACCGCGAGGACAGCCGGCCAGGAGGCTGACTTGAGAACGGGGGAAGAGAATTTGAAGAGAGGGAGCGTCCCACCAATTGTCCAGGCATCTGGTAAGATCAAGAAGAAGGTTGTGGGCACGAGCGAAGATAGCTTTTCCAGACGAGAGAATACCCTCGAACCTGGCCTTGTTTCTAGCTTGCCAAATACTCCACACTCCAGCATGAAGAATAAATGATCTTGCAGTGCGTTCCAGTCCCTTATCACCTGAGCCGAGAAACCAACGAGCAAGAAAGGGGGCATCCAACGGGGGATGAATGCAAACAGAGGTGAAGCCACCAAGAGAAGACCAGACTTCCCGTGCCCAGTCGCTTTGGAAGAATAGATGTTCACTGCTCTCAACACTGGGGTCTTTGCAGCACATGCAACTGGAAGGAAAGGGGACAACACATTTTTGGATGTTTTCATCCGTTGTGACTACATTATGTCTGATCCTCCAGGAAAGAAAGTTATATTTATAAGGGATATTCTTGTTCCAGAGAAGGGTGTTCCATTGGCTGTCTTGGGGTTGAGGCATAAGAGCACGACGATAGTCCTTGGAGGAGAAGGTGCCCGCGTGCGAGGGAGAGAAGATGCACTTGTCGGGATCCGTTGAGATATCAATGAGGCAAGAAGAATTCAGCTGGATTTTATTGAGAACTGCCTCGATGAAAGCAGGGAATCTGCTGGACTCCTCATACGTGATGTTGGGCACTGGACATCCGGGAAAACCAAAGAGATAACCCAGCCAATTATCGTTCCAGAAGGAGATTTTTCCTTTCCCAATGATCCATCTGGCGTGCAGACTAATGGCAAAGAAGAGGGGAAAGAGAATTGACATAAAGGGGGACCTGAATGCCATAGTACTCAGCGTGAAGTCCATCCAGGATCCACCCATTGTCTTACCCCATAGTGTCCGGCGTTCGTGAAGCTCCCAGACCATTTTAGCGTGAAGACAGAGGAGGGTATCAGCAAGACTCTGATCACTAATCCCTCCTTCTTGGATGGGCTATTCCATTTTCCTCCAAGACACCCAGATATGTTTTCCCTCATCCCAGGCGTCCCAAATAAACAGGGAAAGAATCTTGTCAATTTTTGAAATGACACCTTTGGGTGCTTTAACACAGGAGAGAGCATGAATAGAGACACCGAGAATAACACTATTAACCAGGGAAATCCAAACTCCAAACGAGAGGTATCTGTTTTTCCAGTTGAGGATTCTCTCGGAGATCCGGCAGACAATGAAGTCAATGTCTTGGATATGAAGCTGGAAGGGAGAGATAGGGGCACCCAGATAACTCATGGGCCAGCACCCTTGTTGGATTCCCAGAAGCCTTCAAATGGTGTCAGCATGAGAGGAGGCGCATCCCCGCGATAAGAAGATGCTACTTTTTTGTTTGTTGATGACTTTCCCGCTCCAGTGGTAGTACTCTTCCAAGACGTGGGTCAATCTTCGGATGGATTTCCTAGAGGAATTCAGGAAGATGAGGATATCTTCAGCAATCATGAGGTGGGAGATGGGTGGGGCTCTTCCTTTTCTGTTGTACGGAAGAATCATGCCGCTGGACAGGCTCTAGTGAATGAGCCGGCTGAGGATTTCTTGGGAGAGGATAAACAAGGTCGGAGAGAGAGGTTCCCCTTGCCTTAAGCCTCTTGTAGCTTGGAAGAAGCCATGGGATTTTCCCATGAAGTGAACGGCCTGCCATGCAGAGTTGAAACACTGGAAGAGAAGATCAGTGACCTAGAAAGAGAATCCCATGCCTAAGAGGATCTTATTAATGAAACTCCATTCAACACGATCGAAGGATTTGTTCATATCAAGCTTAACAACAAGGTTGGATCCATGCGCCTTGGTATTGATGTCAAGGATCATTTCTTGCGCTAAGGTAACAACACCCTGTATCGTGAGGCCTCTAACGAATCCGGGTTGTTCCAAAGAGATCCAGTGGGGCAAGTGCGCCTTGAGTCTAGTATTAAGGATGCTCGCCAAGACCTTGTAGGGGAAGTTACAGAGACTCACATGATGATAGTGATGAATAGAGTAGATGTGATTCATTTTGGGAAGAAGGACCAGGGATGTGGCATACGCCACCCTTGGGAGACATCCGCCCTAGAAGAAGACTTGAATGATCGCGGTGAGGTCCTCTTTAATGACCTCCCAGGCATCTCTAAAGAAGGAGCCCGTGAAACTGTCAGGGCCAAGAGCACTATCAGCTTTGAGCTGCATAATTTCCTCATGGACTTCTGCTTCGTTCGGGAGGGCCGCCATTTCTGCACTAGTCTGGGGAGAAATTCGGTAGTAATGGTCACCAGAAATCCCTCTTCTTCGCCTGGGTAGCTGACAGGCATGTAAGGATTTGGGCCTAAAAGAATATCTTTGAAGTGAGAGTGAGCAAGACTCCCCACCGCATCTCTGTCATTCAATAATGACCCATCAGGCATCAAGATATTGGGGAGAACCTGACATTCCTTTATTTGATGAACGCATGGAAGAAAACAGTGTTTCAGTCCCCTTCCTCTATCCATCTGATCCTCGCCCTCTCCCTAACCATACACTCCTGTCGAAGGAGTAAATCATCAAGAGAATCCTTATTTCTGGAAATCTCCTCGAAGGACCGGTCATCCCATGATCCCTCCAAATTTTTCTCAAGGTGATCGATTTCCTGCATGACGTCGGCCGTATCCTTGGCCAACAGAGGGAGTAGGCTGGACCAATCATGGAGATTACCTTTGAGATTCCTGATTTTGTTTTGAAAGGCCACCCATAACCTCCCTCGAGCAGGTGCGCGCCACGACTCTCTGACCACTTCAAGAAAACCTTGAGAACTGGCCCAATGTCGAAGGTAGCAGAAGTGTTCCTACCTCGTCGGACTTGCTGAAATGTTGAGGAGAATCGGGGAGTGATCAAAGAGTCTGCACACCATATGAGTGACATGGGTATCAGGGAAGAGAGAGATGGCATGAATGTTGGCCAAGCACCGGTCAATGTGGCTCCACGAGTGGTGAAGGCCTCGCTGGTTATTTCACCACGTGAAACTTTCACCGCTAAATCCAAGGTCAGAGAGCCCGTTGTCGGCCATAAATCTAGCAAAGGTAGTGCTAGAATTCCTAATAAAGGGGCCCCTCCCTTTCTTTTCCTCTGGAGTCAATACGGTATTAAAGTCTCCTCCAACGAACCAAGGGTAGCTTCCTGGATTGAAGAGAGAAAGATCTTGCCAAAGAACCTCTCGTTGAAGAGCATCACAACTCCCGTAGATGAAAGAAGCAAAAAATACTCCTTTGTCATGAGTGACCTTCGTAGTAACATGATGGTCACCCGAGAGAATGAGATCAAATGAGATGTCTCGATGCCAGAAGATCCAGATATGGTTATTGGCTGGTTCGGCATGCATGTACTCTTGCATTGAGAGTCTTTTGGAGAAGTCGGCAATACGAGATACACTTTTCTTGTGATCAATAACTGCAATGATACTGACTTTGTGTTTACGAATAGAATATGAGAGGAATTCCGTTTTCGCTCAAGCCCCAAAGCCGCGTGCATTCCAAAAGATTACAGGAATCATTACATGGAGAGTACCCCCGAATTGGCCCTGGGAATTTTGGCCTTCAAGGAGCTAGCGGGGGAGATGCTCAATAGCTTCTTGGCTTGAGATCTTGTGCATCTTCCTGCACTGCAATGGGGGGTTGGGGAGATATGAGCGCAAGAAGATCTATAATCCTAGCCTCGATGAGGGGAAGAGGAATAGGAGAAAATAAGATCGGACTCTCGGGTGAGGGGCTCAGGGAGAGAAGGAAGGGGAGGTAGAGGGAGAGGGGGAGAGGAGGAGGGGAGAGGGTGAGGGAAAGAAGGAAGCGACAGGGGGAGAGGGGGGAAGAGAGGAGGAGAAGGGAGGCCGCCCAGATGAATTGGAGGAGGACATAGAGGAAAAAGAAGGCCGAAAGCAAACCCGGGCTCGATGAGCCTCCTCAACAAGAGAGGGAAAAGGCCACTAGGGAGGGAAGAGGGGGAAGGACAAGAGGGGGGAAAGAGATGAAACCACACTCAGGGAGGGCCTCAGAGGGGAAGCGGCCTGTAGGGAAGCTGGTAGAGTTTCAGGAATAGGGAACGGCGGCCTGCTCGAAGGTGAAGCAGGGGAGACACCACAATACTTCTGAGGACCAGAAGATGAAGCCCATACCTACCCCTCGGATATGGAACCACGACGGCTGCCCCGGAGATGACTCTTGCACACTTGTAAGGAGTGACCTTGGAGACGAAATAAGGAGAAACACCTCGGAAACACCGGAAAGGAAATGGGTTGCAGCCAAGAGAAGGATTCTGTCATGCGCAGGGAAAAGGATTCAGGGGGGGTGCTCAAGAGGTCCATTTCCACGCAGATCCGCACCACCGACACGTCAGAGCAGCTCTAGGTGAGCTCTTCAGAACAAAGGAAACCTCCCAAGGCATCCTTGATGATCTTCAAGAAACCCACATTCTGAAAGGAAAGAGGGAGGCCGGGAAGGCAGACCCAAACCGCAACCGAGAGGCATTCCTTCCCCCTATGGACATCCAGCGACCAATGGGAGAGGTTAAAGTTCCAACGGCCAAAGGAACGAGGGGCTCTATACCATGACTAGACAAAGTCTGATTCTAAGCCGAGGACAACGCATAAGGCATTAGGGTGGATCAGCGAGATTTTCACCGGAGAGAGCAAGCCCCACGAACAAACAAACCGCTGAAAGTCTGAGAGAGGGGGTTTCTCGGAGCTAAACTGAGCCACCAGCGTCCACTTGAGACAGGCCTCTGCTTCCGCAAAGGCAGCCGCCGGGACCTCCATGGAAAGAGACCTGCCTGCGCACGAGATCAACGAAGAAGAAGGGGACACCCCCGGAAAGCACGGCTGGGAAGAGCCGAAAGGTGAAGAGCGGAGAGCGTCTTTGTATGAAAGACAGCCGGAGGGGACACCTCAGGAGGAGCTAAGATCGGCCGACGATCCAGGTATAGGGGAGACCGGATCTGAGACCGACAGTGCGAGCGGCGAAGGCAGAGAGCCGCCGGGAGGGGTGGTAACGGTCGAAAAAAATTGAAAAGGGGACGGCACGTAGGGAGTGTTCTCATCATAAACAAATCCCATAATCCTCTCTATGTGATCAGAAACTCATAATTATAGAAAAATAATTTAACACAACTGAGTGGATGTGTGAGTTTAATAAATAAAATAATGAATAATTCAATAATCCATTAGTTATAACGTAAATAAAAAAGAAGTTAATAAGGATTAAAATTTCATTTCATAGATTATTTGAATTGAAAAACATAAGAATTTAATTTCTAATAAAAAATATCAAAATAAATTAAGATTAGAAATCTAACTTCTGAAGTTTGATCAAAATAAATTCTTAAATTGACCAATGTAAATGATACCACAATATTGAATCAAAGGATAAATTGAAAATATTAACCATTCAAAGTAGCCTAAAGAAATTCAAACTTGAAAAAAGTGTTTCCAACTAAAATTTCTAAATGAAGTTCAATATCAACATATTATGAAATTTTCTAAGGTATTTATAATGCATACAAAACTGAAGTTTAGTTTGGAACTTCTTATGACCCCACACATAAATCCAAAAATTGTTCACAATGTTGAACTCCAAGGTGGGTGAAACATTTAAAATAGTTTAATTAAATAATATTTTCAAATTAGTACAATAAAAAATGGTCAAAGGGTCACAAATAAGTTAAAATTGTGTACTTGGAATGTAACAGAATTAGGAGAAAAATCAAATCATTCATAAAGATCTTCTGACTAGTTAATTCTTTGATGTTTTAATGAAAATTTTTATTTTTCTATAAATTTTAATCATAAAAAATTGATGGTTTAAAATGGTTTTTAGAAAGGCACAAATATAAACATTCAATGGTGAACAATTTGTAAAAAAAAAAAGAAAATTAGTAGTAATAAACAATAGATTTTCCTTAGAATTTCAGTATGAATAGACACATTAAAATGTACTTTCAATCATTTATTTCACCTAAACAAAAATTAATAGATTTTTAAATCATGAAAATGAGCATAATTATAACCCTTTATTTTGAAGGTTTAACTACCTGAATTCATATTAAAACACTTCCCTTCTTTTCTATTAGAAAACACCCTTTGATTATATATCTTCTTTCTCGTAAAAAATTAATCAAATAATTATTACATTCCGTAATTTGATTTTTAAATAAAATGTAAAAAAATTTCGATTAAAGGGAGTTTGATTTTGTTTGACTCGAGATTTAACTTCAATTGATCAATGGAAGTCATTATATTTTTTCTCCCATGGTTGTATAATCATCACTCATTAACACTTCCAGGATATATGTTATAATATAAATGGATTTTTTTACTTTGTAGAAAATATATAAGAATTGTTAAATAATACTCATAATAAATAATTTTGGAACACTGAATTAATAATGTAGAGTAACTTCAATAAAAATAATTTACAATGTTATAATTCATTATTTCAATTCTATTTCAAAGTGATTTTCAATAAAAAATTTGAAAACACAAACACACATAAATTTAACACCAAATTCACTTAAAAATGAAAAATATTATACACCAAAGTAAACACACATGGTTTCAATTAATAATTATAATAATATTTAATAATAAGTGGAAACCAAAATGTGTATTTGAAATTTTTGCATCAAAACAATCCCATGAAACATAAAAATTTGAACAAAAAATAAAATTAAAAATAACCCTCCCCTAAACATGATTCCCAATATGTGATATGAGTAAACACACTTTAATGGTTTATGGTGGAAGGTTACATCCTGATTAATTATAACTTAAAGTGTATATTGATCAATTACTATTTATTAAATACATATAAAACATCAATACATTTATTAATTTGAAACTAATAAAATAAAAAACTAAAAAATTAAAACAATAAAACACTTTTGATAACCCCCAAGGGGTGCTATAATAAGGTTTTCCATAGAGTAATAGTGTTTACATAATCATTAATCTGATGGGGAATGTGGCTTATTTCTTTGAAACCACTATAAATTCATCATTCCAATGTCTTCACAAACATGTTGGTTTTTAAGTACAGTAATTATATCTTTCATAATGAGGTAAAATTTGAAAATATAAAAATAAGTATCCACCAAATCTTCATATACCATTCCATTCATGTGGTCTAAGTCTAGTAGAGTCAAAAATTTAGTATCCTCAACCCCATTAAAACTACCAAAGCATACCTAATCAATAAAACCTACTTAAAATATAGTATCCTTAGCCATGTTCACTCATATGTGACTGAAACTAGTCATCCACATTGCCTTAAGTACAACTCCCCATATGATAGAGGCCACTAACTTGAAGCAAGGTTCAACTAATATAGGCTTGATACTTTACTTCTTTAATCCATACTAGTGCTGAAAATCAAACTTTAGAAGCATGACACTTCCATTTGTTGATATTTATAGTCACGAAGTCTGTTCATGTACCATAGGGGCCTAGATAGGGGGTGATATTGACCAGTAAGCTACCACCAATGTTTTCTTGTAAAAATATAGTCGTTAAATATAAAATAATTAGTGTATATGTATATAATGGTGAAAAAACTAAAATTTTTAAACATGTAGAATCTGGTTCCCAAAGGGCACCAGACATATACTACATGGTTTTGAATAAGAAAAATGATTTCTAAACAGTTAACCAGATGTATAGATAAACACAGTCAATATATATAGTGACATTTTTAGACATATATATTGATACTATTAATACCACTATTACTAGTCCGGACATGAGGTGTAACTCGGTCATCTATGGGTAGTAGTATAGATCTCATAGATTATCAATTGATGCCATGTCCACAAGTCATATTTCATTTGGGATGAATTTACCTCTTTCCACATTTCATTTTTGTCTCCTTGACCTATAATCACATATATGTGGGTCACCTTTCCCTAGTGTCACAAATGTAAGGGACTCTATGACAGGTCGGAATATACAAAACACTCAAGATGGGGGGGTGATTGTATCTTTTCAAAAACTCTCCCACAGTTCTAAATTTAAACACCCTTTATAAATTAGTGAGGATAAGCAGTGATTCACCTCTAATAAAAGAATAAGAATTGGGAAAACCGAAATGAAAGACACAACTTTTTTATAGTGGTTTTGGGCATAAATATCCCCTAGTTCACTCCACAAGATGCTCTCTCTATGATCTTGTTGAATTTTAGTAGTCTAGTCCTCTTATCATATGACCAAAACTCCAACAACTGAGTGCTTCTAGTTGATACATTTACAATTAAGACTAAAAAATACTTCTAGTTCAAAAGAGAAAACCAACTATCGACAACTAATATCAAGATGTTGACACTCCACTTCAACTGAGTATGAGTAGTGAAAAATCAAATAAATAAAAAAGAGATTTGATTTGTTAAAACAGATTGATCTTTATAGTTATAGGAATAAAAAATAAAATTTTATTGATATTATTATTTAGAAATAAAATCTTCAAGATGAAATAAGTCTGAAGAGATATGGTTTCACAAGAGATCATTAATTTTTAGAACAATATCAAAAAAAGAGAAGTTGCAAACTTTCAATATTGAACATGTATATCTCCAATGTTTAGTCTTATTCCTGGGTCATTCATTTGTTGTATAATGATGCATCTTACCACTATAAAATAGGATAATAATCAGAATATTATTCTCTCTCCATTATCATTGGAAAATAATACTCTATGAATTATATATTTATCATTCTACATTTGAAAATTCCATATCCACAAAAGATACCTGATGAACTATAGAAATTCAAAATTGAATTTACTAGTGAAGTCATAACTTCCCTAAAGAATAGGATTAAATTTTTCCATTAAATAAAGTTATTTTAATCAAATAAAATGACTCTCAAAATAGTAAAAAATGAGCTTTAAAATATTTGTAACTCGGTCAAGTCTGTTGCAAAAATTACTGAAAATATTGTGAAAATAAATCTTTGATATTGAATGGTAAAACTTATGCTTCATTGACAAAGAGAAAAAATAATGACCATATGGTTCAACTTCGTAGCATTCATCTTTTGAATGTAAGGTTTATAAAATATAGTTTATCAAAAAAAGTAATATTGATGATCCATATGTTTTTCTTTAGAATGTTTTTCATTACTTATTTAGAGTTCATTAACCATACGTTATTTTATTGCCAAACGTAAAGTTCATTTCAAATGTAAGGTTCTTTTACCATAATTTTCCGATTATGTAAGATTACCCATACATACTTATTTGAATGTAGGGTTGAGAAACCATACATTTTTCTTCTAGCGTAATGTAGAAGACTAATGTAGTGATTACTATCCATGCATGCTATATATATATTTGGGTTGATTCCATACATTATGAAAAACCATATAGGCTATGAATAGTGTTTCCCGAACATATCATGAAAACTTAAATAATTATTCCTTGCAAAATAAAAACATGAATGTAATTTATGAATAAATAAGAAGAATATTAAATCACTAAAATACACATAAATAAAAATCGTTAGTAAAACATATAAGGGTATTTGTTACCAAAAAAATTATTATAATTTATAAAGTATTATTGAGAAAATACATTCCCCACAATCATTCCCTTTTTGATGCTAAAAATACACATAAAATGAATAACATAATTTTGAGTTTTTCCAAATTTTTTAAGTAAATAATTTGAAACTCGATTGGATGGAATAAATTCTATAAAAAGAAATTTTTGTGTTTATCTAAATTTCTACCCCATTTTGTGAGATCAAAAAGAAAGTTTAGAAAATATTAAAACACTTTTAATTTTTCATATATCAGGAAGTGAATATAATAATAACATGGGAAGATATATAAGATTGGATTTTCAACTGTACAAATAATCATAAAGGAATATAAAACAAAGCACTAAAAGTAAGATTAAAGAAATTTCATTGATAAAAGACTGTATAAATATAATATGCAGTTTTACTAGGAAACAGGTTAGCCAAAATATGGGGTTTGGGTAGAAGGGTTTGGCTAGGGTTGGGCTCAGTTTCTGGTTCTGTAGGATTTTGAGTAGCTTGAAACATTTCTTTCAACTATACACACTGTACATGAAATTTTTTCATAATACTATCTCCCAACATCTTAAATAAAACTCTAGAATCATGACTAACTTGAAACTTTTCAACAACATTGACATTCAAAAATTCATGAAAACGTTCTTCTTGCTGTAAAACATGGTCTAACATATCTTTGATTTTGTAGATCATAAGCCTGATATTGGGTTCATTTGAATTCAATTGCTCAACAAGATACATTTCATGTCTCTAAAATTTATTTTAGAAGTAAATTTAGATTGAATTTCTCCAACTTCGCATAGAGTTTCTCTTTTGAAAGCATTAAAATCTTTCATTGACATTGAATTTTCCTTCAATTCTCTATGCTATGTATGAAGAGACTGAAACTCCAACCTTGGCATTGATGAATTTGGAAAATCATTAACAAATTACTTTGCGGCCTCTCACTCCTACATAAGAATATAATTTAATTCTCGAACATTGTTAAACATCATCACAAGATCTTCAACCTGATTAGCTATGAAATAAAATGTCCCTTAATCTGGACTCTATAACTCCTCAACAACAAATTTTTTTAAAAATTATTGAATACCACCAAAACTGAACTGAACATTACTAAAGAAATTATTTAATTATATCATATAAAAAATTTCTGTCTTTTCCTCATTAAATATAAATTTTACACCATGAAATGTGATAGCTCGCTCAAGTAATAAATTAGTCTCATACAACCACTTGAAATAAATGACTTTTCTCTGTTCAATCTCTCTTTAAGAAACTAGTTGACACTTAATTTCACTAGGTATACCCTCATTAGTTTCCTAGGTTATTCCCACTTCTAAAATTATAATCCTATGAGGTTCTGAGGTTCTTGGTTTTTGAAGGTAGATGAAGGATTCGGTATGCGGAAACGTTTGAGAAACAAAAAGGTAAGGGAAGAAAAAATGTTTCAATAGGAATTTTTTTACGTTACCTTATTTCTCCCGCCATTATGTAAGACAATTATGAAATTTTTTGAAGGCACATGACTTTTTTAAAAAATTATTGACAAAAAGAAACAACAGAAATAAAAATAAGTAAAGCAACACACTAAATTTTATAGATACAAATACTCGTTATATTAGAGAAAATTTATCTAAAATTAAATAAACCTAATTATCCCTTAATAAAATCAAAACTAGTAGTGGGAAGTGGTTTAATAAAAATATTATCCAATTCATTTTCAAAATATAAAATTTTTAAAGATATAACCTTTTTGAGGATGTGATCTCTTAAAAAATAATGTTGTATATCAGTGTCCTTATTACTAGAATGACAAACAAGATTCATAGAAATATTAATATCACTAGGATTATCACATAAAATAGGAATATTATTAAAATTTATTCCAAAGCCTAGTATATTATTTTTCTTCCACAGTACTTCTACATAATAACTCCCAGTAGACACATATTTTACCTTAGCAATTGATAGAGCAACTGAGTGTTTCTTCTTACTCGACCAATAAACTAAATATTTTCTTAAAAAGTAACAGGTCCCAGAGGTTCATTTTCTATATAATCTGCAATCTCCAAAGTCAGCATCTAAATATGATATTAAATTAATATAAGATGTTTTGGGGTAAATAAGAGATTGAAAAATAGTTCATTTTAGAAATCTAAACATTCTTTTATCTGGAGTAATATGAGATTGCTTTGGATTTTATTATAGTCTAGCATAGAGAAATATTGAATACATAATTTATGATCATCTAGAAGTAATATATTACTCACTAAATACCATACCTCTATATAACGTGTTTTCAACCAGTTTCCCATCATCATCCAAACCAAGTTTTATATTATTTCACTTGAGATTTGTATATGTCTTACTTCTTTCAGGCCCATTTTTTTAATAAATCTATAATATATGTACTTTGATTTAAAAAATTTCCACAATCTTTTTGATAAATTTGAAATCCTAAAATGAAATTCAGTTCTCCCATAATACTCATTCCAAATTATTTTTGCATTAGTTTTAAAAAATCATAACAAAGAATTTTATTAGCTGAAACAAAAATAACACCATGAAAATAAATTCTAACTAATAAAATATTAGAACTAACTATTTTCTTAGTAATAGTTTGATCTTCCATACCGACAGTAAAATTATTTTTTAAAATAAAGGAACATAATCATTCATACCAAGATCGAGGTGCTTATTTAAGCCTATAAAGAGCCTTAGTAGGTTTATAAATATAATTGAATTTTTGGGGATTTTCAAAACTATGAGGCTGTTAAACATAAACATCCTCTATTAAATAACCATTTAAATACGCATTCTTCACTTCCCTATAATATAATTTAAAATTCATATGAGATACATAAGCTATAAGATTTCTAATCGCTTCTAATCTAGATACTAGGGAAAGAGTCTCATCATAATCTATACCTTCTTCATAATGATTAAATTCGATACAAATCTAGATTTATTCCCACTGATGATCCCTTGATCATCCTGTTTGTTTCTAAAAATCCACTAGGTTCATATGACTGGATAGCTGCTTGGTCTTTTTACAAGTTCCCCAAATATATTTCCTTTACACTAGTTTTAATCTTCTTGCATAGCAATCATCCAACTTTCATCTTTCGGGGCTTCTTCATTAGTCTTAGGTTATAGATGGGATAGAAAGGCATTGAATTAAACTAGGATTACTAAACCTCCTATAGTTATTATTCATATGTCTAGGTATCCTATAATATTTTCTAAAGGGTGGTTCTTTAGGATTCAAGACAGTTTAGGCTGAATAATTTCATGTTCCTCAAATTCATGTTCTTCAGAACTAGACTAAACATTATGAAAATCATAATCAAAATCATTTTTAAGGGGTTCAGGTCTCATGTTATCAAAAGAGTCAATGAATTAATATGTTTTATATTTATCATTAATTAAAGGTTCAGTTTCATCAAAGCTAACATGATATGATTCTTCAAAAATCCTTGACATTTTATTATACACTCTCTAAGCTTTAGAAGTAGTAGAATATTGTAAAAATATCCCTTCATCAGATTTTGGGTCAAACTAGAAGAACCTATATCTTTTTTTAAGGTACTTCTTTTATTTTTGGTTGTTTTTTAGAAAAAGAGGTGTTTCTGGAAATTTTAGGAGTACATGTCGTGTAATTTATGTACACACCATGTAATTTAAGTACACTCCATGTACTTTAAGTACACTCCATGTACCTGGTTTTCGTGGATGACCATGTACTGGCCATCTAATGACTGAGTACTTGGCCACATGTGGTGACCTGAAGACCGCCTAATGTAGAGGCCAGAAAAGGAAAGCACACACTGTGTACATTTAAAGAACATGCTGTGTACTTTCAATTTTTTCTTTAAATGGACCAGGGTCGCGTCTGAAGGATAAAATGCACTACTTCTTCATTCGTCTCATCCAGAAGTGTCCGTTTGGTCGTAGATCTTCTCTAAGCCCTCAACTTTCCATATGTTCTTTGAATCGACCACTGTTGATTGTGTTGGAATCGCCATAGTGAGTTTTTCCTTCTTCTAGAACTTCATCTTCAAATTTCCCCTTTATCATGAGTTATCCATGGTTGAATGTTTTATGCATTTTTGTAGATCTGTGAAGTACTAGAGAGATTCAAGGCCTGAGGTTCAATTATGTCGATCTCATGATGTAGAGTTTGGTGGTTTGTGCCTTTCCGTAGATATAATTTGAGTTATATGTAAAAGAGTTACCAATACCATTGTTCGGGGTACTACATGTTTATGGTTTTTAGCCCTATTATTATCTGTTGTACCTTTTTTGTTTAGATACAGGTTAATTATTGTTAATAGGGTTAACCATTCCATGATATGGATTTTCCCATGTTTTCTTGTCATTGAATGTTTGGTCAAGCCTTTCCTGTTAGGCTATTTCTTGCTTTCCATGCCTGTTATTGTTAGGATGGAGTGATTAATATCTGATATTCTATGATATGTTTTAGTTTGTTTATAGAAATAGTTTTTGAGGTTTAATTTAGTAGCTAATTATTGTTTTTGCATGATTTCTTACACAGTGGTGTGGGAACGTAGTGTAGTGAGACCATAGGGGAAATTGTTATTGAGAGCTTTCCCAGAGTGTCTATTATAATTATCACATTGTGAGACCATATGGGGGATTGACATTCAGTATTCCCTCAGAGTGTCTATAGTTACATTATGAGGCCACAAGAGGAATTAACGTTGAGTTCTTCTGCAATGTGTCTACATATTTCCTTTAAAATACTATAGGGGGAATTGACGGCGAGTGCTTCCTCATAGAGTCTTCGATCACACATGAATATAGGGGGAATTTACGGTGAGTGCTTCCTTAGAGATTATTTGTTATATCTTCTCTAGTAATGTGAGCCAGAGGAGTATGGCTATGAGAACTACCCAGAGGGTTTCTTTTATTTTTTTTGGTTGATTAAATACTTATAAGTTTATATTTGTAAATGAAACTATAGGACTGTTTATTTTTTAATACTTCCTTATTTACTAAATTTTTTTCTTATTGCCTTACATATATATTCACTAACTATTAGGAACTGATCTTTGGGTGGTTTCCTAATAGTATAAGTCTCACACCCTATCTAGGTCATGCTTTTGGGACCAAATAGATTATATTTCACTAGGTATAGAAAAGGGAAAGCACCATCCTTGTTTAGGTACTTGATTGTTATGAAGCTGGGGAGCATGAGACCAAGATGAGGCGTGTGATGTTTTGGATTTGTTTACATTCTATTATTTTTTACTTTGGTTTAGTAATATATTCGAACATTGTGATTTTTTTGGATGTTTTTCTAGACATATGTATCATGAATCATATATATTTGTGTGCTCCTATTGTTTACTACTTACGATGTTTACTTATTGCATGTTTTACTTCATACTCTACTGTTATCTATTTTATTTCCACTTTGCTACTCTACCAATGAGGGCATAGTTTCACCACTATCACACCCAAGGCCCTTGATTCTAGTCGGCAGCCTCTGGCATTCGAGGAAATGTACTAGAGGTCATGTGATCAACCGGGTACGGGGCCTCTCTCGGTGGCTCTTGAAACTGGGATGTTACAATGTGGTATCAAAGGGGTTATTTTCTTCCTGAATTACTTTTTGGAGCCTATATCCATGGATAATAATGAATATGTACTTGGTAATATGTTGTTCCCATGAGTAGCTTACCCATGTATAGGGAAAATCCAATTTACCTCATTATTCCAATTTTTATGGTTTTGCAATTTAAAAGTTGATTTGATTTCACCATTGGGTGATTCACATGTATTGTGATGTTATCGTTGATGTTATTTAGGTAATATTTCTTTTGCAACCTAATGAGATGAGGGTATGACGTCTCATGCATCATATAGGAACTTTCTAGAGATCACATGTCATGCATTCTTTCCATGCCATTTAGGGTTCATTAGTGATTTCATGTTGTTGTAATAGATGTTGTGCTACATATGCGTGTTGTTGTGATAGATGCCTTGAGAGAAAACCTACTATTTGGAAAGGTATTGGATTGTGTAAGGTTTTGATTCAATGGATTCCAAACTTTGGTTATTGAGGTGTTATGGGCCCTCATGGATCAAGAAATTGGTGGATCATTGTATTGTTGTTCTTTGTGTATGACATGTATAAGATTCCATGAATTGATTCGTGGAGAGAATGGACCCTCATGGATTATAATTTTACACTTCTATGTTCGTTTTAGTGTTATTCTAGGTTTCTAAGTAGTTTTTGAGGCTTAATGTCTAGAAAAACTGAGAATACACGACGTGCAATGAATAATACATGCTATGTTTACTTATGTTTGGGAAGGAACTATTTTTCATGTGTACATGCCGTGTGTTGTATGTACATGTCGTGTATTCCCTAACCATTTCACTGGCTGTGTGGGAAGAGAAACAGGGTTGGGAAATATTTGGTGGAACACACCGTTTACTTATTGCGCATGCCGTGTTGTGTAGACCATGTGTCCACCTGTGTGACTAATGAAACAAATGGATATAACATGAGGTATACACGTCATGTCAAGCTTGCAGACACCGTGTACTGTAACCCATGTATCTAACTGAGTATCAAACAACAATGTTCAGTGAAATATTTCTAGTACACGCCGTTTCTAGCGCAAACACTCCGTGTAGAGTCAGTCGTGTAATAGGTCATGTAACTAACAACAATGGTTAGTGAAGTTCATCTAGTGCACACCTTGTCTCGAACTAACACTCCATGTAGTCTTGTTCTATGGAAACCATGTTGCCTATTTGTGTTGAAGAACTTGAGAAGGGAAATAGGATTCATGTACACACTATGTGTTAGGGAAACACGTTGTGTGTATGGGGTGTTACATGACCTTGTTGGGAAAAAGTACACAACCATGTGAAGGATTAAGGGAACATGTCATGTGGGAATTATACATGCCATGTATCTATGTTTTGAAAAAATTTAATTCTTTCTTTCCCTTATTCCCTTCTTACACTTCTATGTTTCTGTCCCTATTAATCTTGATCTAAGGTGTGCTCTTGACCTTGTAGAGTCATGCCAGTGAGACATCCTCCGGTTGTGTTCCAGTTACAAGGTAGCGATTAGACACCAGATACGGTTGATCAGGGACTACCAGCAGACCCTCCAGTTGTGATAGTCTTTGCACCATCCATCATCTCAGATACAGGTGTCGAGGCACAATTATGAGAGGGATTTTTGAGGTTTATGTAGACCTTCCAGGGATTACCGCATCCTACCCCATCAATGGAAGAATTGAAGTGGGTCTTTCTGTAGTAGCATCCTCCCACCTTCATAGGGTATAGAGGGCCTTAGGCTGTAGAGTCATGGCTAGAAGCCATTCTGACAATCTTCGAGCATCTGGAGACACCTCCAGAGAGGAGGGTCATGCTTTCTGCATATATGCTTTGGGATTCTGCAAAGAGATGGTGGGATGTGATCTCACATGCAGGATGCCAGCAGTTTATGGTGTGGGAGGAGTTTTAGTATACCTTGTATGACTACTTCTACCCGGAGACCATGAGGGCTTATCGAGCCCGAGAGTTCATGAGTTTGGGGAAGGGTACACTTTTAGTCATGGAATATTCTTCATTCTTCATAGAGCATAAATGCTTTACACCATTTATATGGGAGGTGAGTTATTCCTTTCATGAATGTTTGAGGATGGTCTTAGGTAGGATATTCGGGCTCAGGTAAACACCTTCAGGTTGACTTCTCTATCTTCCATCATCTATGATGCGCTGATAACGAAGTGCAACCTGAGGGATTCTAGAGCTGTGAGCCTGGGCAGTTCCACATCCAGAGTTAGTTCTTCTTTGGATAATAGCCGGAAGCACCACAGAGAGTCTAAACATGGAGATCCGAGTAGGTGGGATGCACCTTCAGGTAGCTAGGAAGTATGCTACCAATGCGGGAAGGTCGGGCATACAATGACACATTGCCCAAGAGACCCATTAGAGTACTGATCTTGTAGCAAGATGGGAAATTGTTAGCACTTTTTTTCGATCTTCTCACCAGCCACTGGTGACAGGGGTTCTTCTATGACTTTTTATTTGGGAGTAGCACCCCCAGTTTCTCACTAGTCTAGGAACTGGTGTTCTTCTAGCTATTCAGGATGAGGTGGATATTGTTTTCATGGTAGATAGTCTCCAGGCATTCAGTGACAAAAGGGTGGACCAGTATAGAGTGGGCAGACAGGGTCACAGGGCCGCAGTGTAAGTCAGACTTTTGTAGTGGAGCAGACCTTTCAAGAGAAGGATCTAGGACCCTCTATAGTTCGAGGTACAATCCTAGTTTCCTCAGTTTTAGCTTCTTCTCTTTTCGATACATGGGCTTCCCATAGTTTTATATCTGTTTCCATTGTGGATATTTTGGGCTCTGTATCTTTTTTTCTGCTGATATATTGACTTTAGACACTCTATTGGGGACTAGAACGGATAATGTACGATAGTGTAAGGAGTTCTCTATAGAGGTTTGTGGGTGTCATTTCCTATAGATGACGGGTTATGATGTCATTCTTGGAATGGACTGGTTAGTTCCCTTCCAGGCTGTTATTGACTGCTATCAGTGTAGGGTGAGTTTCACATCACCAATGGGCAGATCGTTTCTTCATTAGGGTGAATAGGATGTTCTGGAGAGCAGAGCGGGACCCGAGCATCATGGGTTGGGAAGAGTTATAGCCCATATTTCAAGTCCATATCTAGATGACCAGGGGACTTCACAGATGAACATTCCTCCAGTGGTGGATCATTTTAGGGACTTCTTTCTAGAGGACTTTTCAGGTTTTCCTCTAGTATGAGAGGTGGAATTTTCTATTTATCTTGCGCTAGAAGTGGCCCCTGTTTCCATTCATCCTTATGGGATGGATACACCAGAGTTGTAGGAGCTCAAGAAGAAGTTGGAGGAGTTGTACATAAAGGGTTTCATCAGACTTAGTACGTCTCCATGGGTTTCACCTATCCTATTTGAAAAGATGGCGGATGGTACCCTCAGACTTTGTGTGGATTATCATAAGCTGAACCAGTTGATGGTCATGAATTGATATCCCTTACCGTGGATTGCTGATCTCTTTGATCATCTTTTAGGATCCTGGGTGTTCTCGAAGATTGACTTGAGATCATATTATCAACAGTTGTTTGTTTGACCATCTGATACACCACTTACAACCTTCCGGAGTAGGTATGGTCTATATGAGTTTGTGGTTATTCTGTTTGGTCTCACGAATGCACCTACAGTCTTCATGGAACTGAATAACCGATTGTTCCATCCATACTTGTATTCCTTTGTGGTAGTCTTCATGGATGATATCTTGGTGTACTCTCACACTCGACATGACCATTCCACACATCTTGAGATCATTTTGAGTACACTGAGATTGCATAAGTTATATGATATACACTCAAAATGAAACTTTTAGATGTACCGAATTCATTTCATGGGACATGTTATCTAAGAGACAAGAGTACTAGTAGATCTAGAGAAAGTGAGAGTAGAAGTTTCCTCAGAGAATCCGAAGAATGTCTTTGAGGTAAAAAGTTTTCTAGGACTAGCTGGTTACTATAGACATTTTATACAGGACTTTTCACGCTTAGTATCACCACTGATGGGACTAACTAAGAAGGGTACGAAGTACTTGTGGTCAGATTCTTATGATTATGTCTTTCCAGAGTTGAATGGGAGGTTCACATCAACACTGGTAATTGTATTTCCAGATCTGGGAAATAGCTATACTTTATATTGTGATGCATTAGGTATTGGGCTGGAAGAAGTGCTTATACAGGGAGAAGGAGTCGTTGCATATGGGTCTCGGCCGCAGAGACCACATGAGAAGAAGTACCCGACACACGATCTCGAACAGGATGCAGTTGTTCATTCTTTCTTCTTTTGGAGACAATATCTTTTGGGAGAGCATTTTGGGTTTTTCGCTAACCACAAGAGTCTCATGTATATCTTCACTCAGTGCGATATGAATTTGAGAAAACGATGGTGGGTTGAGTACCTTCAGTCCTTTCACTTTAATCTTGCCTACATGCTTGGGAAAGGCAACGTTGTGGCTGATGTGTTGAGTAGGAGGACTCAGATAGAGGCATATCAGGAGACCAACAATGAGTGGCAGCTAATGGCTCTATTCTATGAGATGCATTGGGAGGTTCATGATAGTCACGGGTAGACATTTATTTCTTCTAAAGCAGTTACCTCTACTCTCTTTGATCGAGTGAAAATAAGGAAGTTATCACATTCAGATGGCCTAGTCCAATGGAAGAGTGTGTCAGGAAAAGACCCTATTCTTGGATGGAGAGTAGGAGAGGATGAGATCATGTGTTTTCATGGATGGATGTGGGTGACAGAAGACATACACAAAGAGATGATGCGTGAATTTCATTCCTTAGTTTGGGCAGTTCATCCTAGTGTCACCAAGACGTATCGAGATCTGCACTATCAGTATTGGTGGCCATGTATGAAGGGAGATGATTCTAGTTTTTTCATGATGGGTTCTACAGGTCAGTAGGTGAAGGTGGAGCATCAGTGACCAGAAGGGCTTTTACAGAAGTTACCCATTCACAAGTGGAAGTGGAATGATGTTGAAATAGATTTTGTGATAGGTTTTCCAAGGTTGCCTCGAGAGAATGATGCAGTATGGGTTGTCATTAACAGACTCACAAAGATTACCCACTTCTTTCCAATTAAGGAGACCATCACTGTTGATGAGTTGGGTAGGGTATACATTTGAGAGATCATACATTTACATGGATTTTTGTACTACATTTTGTGTCTGACATAAATTCACATTTTACATCTCGGGTCTGGCTTGGATTATAGAAGGTGTTGGGTACATAGGTACTTCTGAGTATAGTTTACCATCCCTAGATAGATGGTCAGTCTGAGCATAAGATTCAGGTGCTTTGGGAAATGATTCGAGCATGCATCTTGGATTTTGGAGTTTCTTGGGAGAAGCACTTACCTATTATAGAGTTGGACTACAGTAATAATTTTCAAGAAACTATTCGGATGGAAACTTTTGAGGATTTGTATGGTAGGAAATGTAGATCACCCTTATGTTGGATAGAGGTAAGAGAGGCATCTATGTTGGGACCCCGTCTTGTCTAGGAGACCGCAGAGCAAATAGAGTTGATTCAGAAGAGGATGGTAACTGCATAGTCATAACAGAAGTCTTATGCTGATCGATGGAGATGACCTTTGGAGTTCGAGGTCAGAGATCAGGTTTTCCTACATGTCACACTGAGGTTTGGACACATGAGGATTAAGAGGTAGGGTAAGCTTTCACCGAGGTACATCAGGCCATTTAACATTTAGTAGAGAGTCGGGCCAGTTACCTATTAGTTTTTGTTGCCTCAGAGGTACCAGGCTATGCATGATGTCTTCCACATTTCTCAATTTTGACGTTACTTATCATACCCATCTCATATTTTCCAACATAAGGAGGTTGAGTTAGAGGTGGACACATCATTCGAGGAGCTTCCTATCCGGATTTTTGATCAAAGTGTGAAGGTTCTCCCAAGACGGTTTGTTCATCTAGTATGAGTGCCATGGCAGCACAAGCGAGTATATGAAGAGACTTGGGAGAGGGGGGCCGATGTACGATCACAGTGGCTGGAGCTGTTAGAGGTTTCTTCTTCTACGTTTCCATACTAGGGACATTTAGGGATGAATTTTATTAAGGGTGATGTTTGTAAGAACACAAATCTTCTTTTAAGGTACATTTATCTTTTTTGGTTGTTTTTGATAAAAAGATATTTTTCAGAAAATTTCAGGAGTACAAGCCATTTACTTTAAGAACATGTTGTGTACCCGGTTTCCACAGTTGAACACATACTAACCATGTAACGACCAAGTACCTGGACATGTGTGGTGACCTAGAGACTGCCTAAAGCAGAGACTGGAAAAGGCAAGGAAACGCCTTTTACATTTAGAGAACACACAATGTCCTTTTTTTCATTAAATGGGCCGAGGTCGCGTATGACGGATAGAACACACTTCTTACTCATCTGTCTCATATAGGAGCATCTGTACGGCCGAAAAAAATTTCCTAGCCCCCTGACGTGACATCTGTTCTCCAAATTGACTGACGTCGATTGCATTGGAATCACCACGGTGAGATCATCCTTCTTCTAGAACTTCATCTCCTGATTTCTTCTCACCCATGAGTTTTCCCCGGTTAATGTTTTAAGAATTTATGAAGATCTACGACATTATAGGGTGATTAATGGTCCAAGGTTCACATATATTGATCTCACGATGCCGAGGTAGGTGGTTTGTGACTTTTTGTAGATAGTCTTTGAGTTATATGTGCAAACGTTTCCAATACTCTTGTTTGGGGTATTGCTTGTTTAGGGTTTTTAGCCCTGTTATTGTCTGATATGACTTGTTTGATTGGATAGAGGTTAATTGTTGTGAATAGGGTTAACATTTCCATGACATGGATGTTTTTCCATGTTTTCTTATTATTAACCATTTGGTCGAGCCTTTTCTGTTATGATGCTTCTTTCTTTCCATGCCTAGTATTGTTAGCATGGAGTGATTATTATCTAACATGCTATGATATATTGTATTTTGTTTAGCTAAGTAGTTATGGAGGTTTACTTTTTCTTATGATTATTGTTTAAGCACGATTGATTACATGGGGCGGTGAGAACCTAGTGTTGTGATACCATAGGGGAAATTGATGTTGAGGGCTTTCCTAGAGTGTCTATTATAATTACCATGCTGCGAAACCATATGGGGGATTAACATTGAGTGATCCCTCAGAGTATCTATAGTTAAATTACAAGGCCCCATTTGGAATTGACGTTGGGTGCTTCCTCATAGCCTATATAGATTATCATTAAAAGGCTATAGGGGGAATTGATGGTGAGTGATTCCTCATAGTGTATTTGATCACAAATGACTATAGGGGGAATTGACAGTGAGTGATTCCACAGAGAGTCTTTGTTATATATTATCCCATAATGTGAGCTAGAGGGGATAGGATATGAGAACTACCCAGAGGGTTTCTTTTATTTGTTTTTTGGATGATTAAATACTTAAAAGTAAATGTTTTAAATAAAACTGTAGGACTCTTTACTTTTGGGTACTTCCTTGTTTATAACATCTTTTTTCTTATTTCCTGCCATATTTATTCACTGACTGTTAGGCATAGATCTTTGGGTGGTTTTCTACTAGGATTAGTCTCACACCCTGTCTGGGTCATGCTTTTGGGCCCAAAAAGATATTATTGTTGCAGGTATAGAGAAGGGAAATATCCCTTCTACTTCAGGTACTAGATTTCCGTGAAGCTTGGGAGCATGGGACAAGGCTAAGACTTGTGATGTTGGGGAGATTTTTACTTACTTATCTTTTTTACTTTGTTTTAGTGCTATATTCTAGCAATGTGATTTGTTTGGCTTCTTTCCTAGACATATGTATCATGCATCATATATATCTGTGCTATAATTTTTTATTTCTTCTGTTGATTACATTTTTAATGTTTTACTTTTTCTGCTATTGTTATATGTTTTACTTACACTATGTTACTCTTCCAATGAAGGAATAGTTTCCCCACTATCTCATCCATGGCCCTTGCTTCTAGTCAGAATCCTCTAGCATTCGAGGAAATGTGCTTGAGGCCATGTGACCAACCGGGTATGGGGAACCTCTAAATTGCTCCTGGAACATGGATGTTACTTTTCTGGTAGTTTTTTAGAAATAGATTAGTTTCTGGAAATTTTAAGAGTACACGATATGTACTTTAAGTACACACCCTATACCTGGTTGTCGCGTGTGACCATGTACTGGCCATGTAATGGCCGAGTACATGGCCATTTGTGGTGACCTAGAGACCTCCTAAAGCGAAGGCCCTAAAATGAAAGTACTGGTCATGTACATTTAAAGAACATGTCGTGTACTTTCTTTCTTTTCCATTGAATGGACCGGGGTTGCGTCTGACAGATATAACACACTTCTTCTTCATCTGTCTTGTCCAGGAGAATCCGTATATCCACTGTTCTTCTCCGAGCCCTCAACTCTCTGTCCGTTCTCCGAATCAACCACCTTCGATTGTGTTGGAATCACCATGGTGAGTTATTCCTTCTTCTAGTACCACATATCCTGATTTTTCTTCTCTCACAAGTTATCCTCAGTTGAAAGTTTTAGTCATTTTTGTAGATCTATGGCATTCTAGGGTGATTCAAGGCCTAAGGTTCACATATATAGATTTCACAATGCCGAGGTAGGTGGTTTGTGCCTTCCCATAGATAATATTTGAGTTATATGCACAAACATTCTGAATACCCTTGAACTGGTTTAACTCTTATTGCATATTTATCATCCAACTTTCACCTACTAAGGCTTCTTTAATAGTCTTAGGTTATAGCTGGGATAGAACGACAAATAATTCCACTAAGATTACTATACTTATTTTTGTCATTATTCCTATATCTAAGTCTCCTATAATTGTTTCAAAAGTGTGGTTCTTTAGGATTCTAGACTCTTTAGGGAGAATAATTTCAAGTTAATTAGTTTCATGTTCTTGTGAACTGGATTGAACATTATTAAAATAACAATAAAAATTATTTCTAATGGTTTCAAGTCTCATGTTATCAAAAGAGTCTATGACTTCATCTGTTGGATATTTCTCTTTAATGAAAGGTTCAGTTTCTTCAAACCTAACATGAACCGATTCTTCAAAAATCCTTGACTTTGTATTATACACTGTATAAGCTTTAGAAGTAGTAAAATATCCTAAAAATATTCCCTCATCAGATTTTGGATCAAAATTACGAATATTATCCTTTGTTTTTAGGATATACACCTTGCATCAAAAAAAGATAAAATACTTTACTTTAGACATTCTGTAATTCCAAAGTTTATAAAGAATATTTTTTAAAATAATCCAATTTAAAACTCTATTCATGATATAACTGGTTCTTCTTGTAGCTTCTACCCAAAAATAGTTAGGTAGAATGTATTCATTCAACATATTCCTAGCCATTTCTTGAATAGATCAGTTTCTTCGTTCAACAATTCCATTTTTTTGAGGGGTTCTTATTGAAAATATTGTATGTTTAATATCCATATTTGAGAAAAAATAATTAAATTTGTGATTCTCAAATTCACCACAATGATCCCTTCTTAACTAAATTATTCTGAAAACTTTATGATTTATTAAAATTGTAAAAAAGTTTTTGAAGAAAGAGAAAACTTAGATCTTAGGATTTAGAAAATAAAACTTGGTAAATCTAGAATAATCGTGAACTAAAACATAATCATATAATTTACCAAACAAAACATGCTACTCTTAGTGGTCCAAAAAAATCCTTATGGATATGTTTAAATGTTAAGATGTATAAATTTTTTTAATCGATTTGAAAGAATAATTCTGTTCTTCTTTAATTTGGAATGCATCATAAAATATATCATCATCAAATTTAAGACAGGGTAAATCAGAAACAATCTATTTCATAGATAATCAATGTAAAGAAACAAAATTAAAATGACCTAGTATTCAATGTCAGATCCATGACTCACTTGTCTTAGCAGGTAAACAGTTCACTTTTTGTTTACACAAGGAAAGAATGTTCAAAGTATAAACATTATTAGTTCTAGGTTCTATAAACTGAAACACTTTATTTTCAAAAACTGTGCCAGATTTTCTAGATAAATTGACATTGAAACCATCATCACAAAGCTGAAAAATACATATTAGGTTGTGCTTCAATATTTTCACATAAATTACTTTTTTGATATATATGATATTTGGATCTCCCACAATTCTAATTTCAATTATTTTCCACTAGGAATTATCACCAAAACTAAGATGTCTGCCATCCATTTTAGTTAATGATTGATAATTTGATGGATCTCTACACATATAACTTGATCATCCAATATCCACATACCAAATGATAATTCTTTTCATCTATTTTTTTTTGGAAAATCATTTTAAAAAATGTTTATTTTGTAACCAAATTTTCTTGTATCCAGTAGTGTTAGCTAACATATATATAGGAATCCTAATCTCCTTTGTCTTTCCATAACTTATATCTTATTATTTAAATAATTATTTTGAAACAAAATAGATTTTAATAACACTGATTTGAGTAATTTTTAAAATAATAGTTATTTTTTATGTTCTTTTGTTCCAAGAAAATGACAAGTAAAACTTTTTGAGTTGGGAACAAAATAATTCTTATATAGTTTAGATTTTTTACCCTTATATCAAATACTGAATCTATCCTTTTTAATTATATTTTTAGCATGAATTTCATTATCAATATTTTCTCCTTTTTTTTAAAAAAATAGAATTACTTTTATAAGTTTCTACTTTATATTGTAATGCTTTAAACATTTTTTCATTATCAGAATAGTTTTTGGTAGATGAGTAAAAATTTTCAATTAATTGTTGATGTTTTTTAAGTAAGTTATATATTTTTCCTAAAATAGTATTATGAATATTCTTTAAATATTTTTGATTTTTTAATAAGGAGTCATATTTATCTTCTAGAAATGTGTAATATGCAATTGAACAACTAGAATAAGAACCAGAATTAGATGAATAATAGGTTTGTACTTTATCTTCTTCATCTATGAAGCATATATTTTCTTTCAAACTTGATTCTTCCTTTTTTTTAATTGTATTTTGATGAACTACTGGACCCATCTAAACACTCCATGTTGCTTTCATTGCTATTCTGTCTTTATGTTCATAATATGATTTATTCTAATATTTCATTTATGTCTTTCTCTCTTAAACTTTTAGCTAAATAAGATCAGGTCTTATATGATCCAATTTCATGAATTCATATCTTCTGAATTATATTGAGTCATTCTTATGATTTTAAAGGACTTTATGAATCCTCTGTTTTTATAATATAATTTGATAAACATTTAGGCTAATTGAGCCAGTTCCATTTCAGAATACAATGAATCAGAATAATTTTTTTGACTTCTTGGTTTATTATTCTGCTTTACTTATGAGATGTTACTTTTGGAGATGTATTATCCCTTTTCAAAATAATTTTAGGATCTTCATATTTGGATTTAATTTCAGCTTAACACATCATCAATTTCCAAATTAATTCCATCATGGACGGATCTTTGACAGGTGGTGATTATTAAATAGAAGTAGATTCCCATTATATTTAAAAGGTAATACCCTTAGTACATTTAATGCTTGATAAAATTTTTTGATAGGTTCATCTAAGGATGTAATATTATTGATTATTTATGTCATACTTCTATAAATTTGTTTAATACTTTCTCCACCAAACATCCTTAATGTGTCAAATATCACCTTTTTTGTTGCATACCTAATTTTCTTACATTATATCTTCCTTCATCGGAAATTGAAATGGTTTCCAACATTTCATAAGTACTAGAACATTGCGAGACATGATTGAATTCATCTGGTCCAGGAGCCGAAATAATTTCATTCATAGTTTTGGATTTCATATCATATTCAGCTTCAGTGGAAGCATCCTGAGTTTCTAGTTTCTCATGAATCATATAGGGAGTAGTAATCTCAAAATAGACTATAAACCCAGTATTTTTAAATAAATTATCATCCTTGATTTCCATCACGCAAAAATTTCACCATTGAAATATGGAGCATGAACCATAAACATACTTTCTCAGGGATAAACCATTTTCATCTTGGTATATACCTTCAAACATTCATGTTGCTATATATTTACCAAAAATCTATCATCTGATACCAATTGCAAGGTCAGAATATTGGAAACACACAAGAGGGGGGGGGGATTGTGTCTTTTCAAAAACACTTCCACAATTATAAATTTATACACCTCTTTAAATTAGCATAGATAAGAATTGTTTTACATCTATTCAAAGAATATGAAATGGAAAAATAGAAATGAATGACACTACTTTTAATAGTGGTTTAGAGAAAAAAAATCCCCTAGTCCACTGCACAATATCCTCTCTCTGTGATATTGGGGAATTTCACATGTTTTGTCCCCTTATCACAAGATCGAATATCCAAAAACTGAGTGAAAGTAGTTGATACCTTTACAATTAATAATAAAAAATTACTTCTAGTTATAAATAGACAATTGATTATCCAAATCTTTGATTAAGAAGCTGACACTCAACTTCAATTGAGTACGAGTACTCAAAACACAAATAAATAAAAAATAGATTTTATTTGTTGAGACAAAATAATCTTCATAGTTTCAGCAGCACACGATTGACAGTATAAGGATCATCTTATTCAGAAATACAATCTTCATGTTGAAATAAGTTTGAAGATATCCATTTTCACAAGAGATCTTCTATTTTTTTTTAAAAGTGTAGTCACAAACTTACAAGATTGAACATGTATATCTCCAAAGTTTAGTCTCCTTTTGGAGCCATTCGATCGCTTTAGAACTATGTATATGACCACTATAAAGACTGAATAATAATAAAAATATTATTCTCTCACAATTATCTTTGAAAAAAAATACTCAAATAATTATATAATGATCATTTTTCTTTTGAAAATAGCATATCCACAAAAGAAACATAGTGAACCACATAAATTCAAAATTGAGTTTACCACGGGAGTCATAACATCCCTTAAGAATATGAGTAAATTTATACATTAAATATGGTTCATTTAATCATATAAAACGATCTTCAAAATAGCATAAAATTAATATTATAATAGCATGTAACATGGTCAAGTTAGTTGTAGAAATTACAGAAAATATCGCAAAAATAAATCACCAATGATGAAAAGTCAAATGTAGGGTTCTTTTACAAAGTGACCAAATACTGAACATAGGGTTCAACTATGTTGCATTCATCTCTCGAACAAAAGGTTTAAAATATAGGGTTGATCATTAAATTAATGTCGATGATCCAGACATTCTTCTTTGGAATGTAAGGTACATTAGTTATATAGAGCCCTTTATCCAGAATTTTTCTCTTACCAAACGTAAGGTTCATTTCGAACATATGGTTCTTTTACCCTATTTTTTTATATCGTAGGTTTCATTTACCATACGTACTAAACAAAACATAGGGTTAAGAAACCATACATTCTTATTAGAGAGTATGGTTAAAGACTAACATTGGGATCATGATCCATACACGCTGTATATAGCACATGGTTGATTCCATATGTTACCCTAAACCATGTAGGGTATGAAAAGTATTTCCATAACATGTCCTAAAAATGTAGATAAATATTTCTTATGAATTGAAAACATGAAACTAATTTCATAATAAATAATAAAAATATTAAATCATTAAAATACATTTGAAGAAAAATAATTATTAAAACAAATAAGGGTCTTTGGGAGAATCAAAATTATAATAATTTATAGAGTATTTTTAAGACAATAAATTCCCAACACTCCATGGTTGAGTATCATAAAGATAAATAAAATCATTCCTGATTATCATAGATAGAAGGGTTTTCATGACTGAGTAACACAGTTAAAAGGTACTCCATGCCCTATTTTCAAAAATAAAAGGGAAATCACGCCCGAGTATCATAAATTGAAAGGAAACCATTACCAAGAATCATATTTAGACGAGGTCAGTTATACATTAGGATAATATATGTTTGGATTTAAAATTCATTTACCATTCCTTTTTTAACTAGGGGGATTATCCTTAATAATTGGTAAGACATAAGAAGTGGTAAAAAACTCAATTTCCATTTAATTATAAAGGTACATCTAATTAGGTTGCAATAAAAACCACTTAAAAATTGATGTTTCCATAAAAAAATAATAATTTTATGTAATCAAAATATCATACCCTATGGGGTGGTACTAGTCGAGGTGGGGAACCTCCAACCATTAACAAGGGTATATGGGGTACCTCCATCAGGGGAAACAATTTAAAATAATGAAAGAATTAACTTTAAATTAATTCCTGAAATTTATTGCATGAGGTAATATGACATATGTTATAAAATGATCTACATTATGGTAAATATACTAGACTATATACCAAATATTGGGATAGAACTCCTTGTACATTATCGGCTACAGATTCTAAGTAGAATATAAGGAAATGGAAAATAACCTGAAAATAGGATGTATTAGCTCACACCAAAAGATCACAGAATATTGTTAAATAAATTAGTAAAAGTTGTATATTGATAGAATCTATTACTGATGCACTTCTAACATGAAAAAAATGGCTCGATCGATGTCCAGATGATGTAGTACAAAGGGGAACTATCTTAGGCATTGGAGAGATCCCACAGGATAAGTGGTGTTGTGTTGGAGGAGAAATGAGAAAAGGAAGGTTTATATCCATTTTCAAAAAAACCCAAAACTTATTCATGAAATTAATATTTCTCACAACATAAAATACCTTGGTTATCCCACTCTGAAAAAACCAAAACACGCCATGAACTGGGTCTGGACAGACCAATTAAAATCATGAATTGAATTCACAAAATGATTCTAATTCAAGTCATCAATTATTTATTCTTCTAGGATATAAAACCCTACTAACATCCATAACAAAAATAACCAACATCCATCAATCCATCATTACCCGAGCTTAATCCAATATAAAACTTAAATAGGGTTCAACCAAATTTAAGGAATCCATACGTCTTTGAAAATATAGGACATTACAATATCCCCTCATTAAAACGACTCATCCAAGAGTTTCCATTTTAAGGGTGGTGGAACATCATCCTAAAGAAGATCCAATCACTAAGCATATATGTCAAACGCTCTCTCCCATGTATGATCTTACACACAATCATTCATCTATATCACCCATACCAAAGGAACTAACCTTCCTCAGAGGACCTTCATGATACGATCAACAATACATTCTGGATTCTCCTTAAAAGATGAATATGTCTCCATTTATATATCCTCTGGATCAAATGAACGAGATGCATCAGAATAATAATAATGATGTGTGATATAATTAAGTAGTCATTCATGGCCCAATATATTTGATGGAGGGATAATCGATAGGCTACTAACATGACTCTCTCCAAAATCTTGAATGGATCAACATAAAGAGCTGACAACTTACCCTCTCTCTGATTCCATTTATGTCCCAGTCTAGGAGAAACCCTCAGAATGACCTAGCATACCATCTATAACTCTATAGTTCATTAATTAAAATGGGTACAATACTTCTTCTAAGACTGATTTGTATCCTTGTTCTTCTAAATATGCTGTAAATAGTCTAAAGTCTTCTGAACAAGATAAGTTCTCCATGGCACTTCCTTATATGCTCCCAACCAGAACAAGGGTGAACTATATATCCTACTATATAAGGACTTATAGGATCCATCTGAATAGTTACCAGAAATCTATTATTATAGGTAAACTCCTTGAGATGTGGGTGATTTTTATAGGAACCTCCAAAATCATGACTCATGCCCATAGCATGTCCTCTAACACTCGTATCGTATGATCTGAATGGACATCTGTCTGAGGGTGATATTTTGTACTCAGATGCATCTCTGGACCTAGTGCTTTATGTAAATCCTTCCAAAACCTTGATGTAGACTAGGAATATTTACACAATATGATATAACATAGAACATCTTGAATGTGTTCAATATCCTCAATATAAGTCCTACTGATATCACCAACTAAGATGGTCTCTTGGATAGGTAGTATGTGTATGAGCTTGGTTTTCCTAGAAAAGATCACCCATAATGTTTAACTACTTTTATGGGATATCATAAAACGTATCAAAAAATAAATAGTGACATCGTCACATTTTCATTTCATGATGGAAAGTGTTAGTAAAAGTCTCATTGGCTACTAGTGTTGTACCTTCACCTACTAATAGGTGAGACACCATGCAATAAAACCTACAATACACCTCTTAATACCAGGACACCAATAATGATTATGTATATCTCATTACATGTTGGTAAGCCCAAGGTGTACTTCCCAAATGGAGTTGTGAGATTCCCACATCAATTCATCTCATATGTTTGAAGTAACCCAGATACATCCATGTAAGTGTGGGATCTCATCCTCATTGATCACCCAACTAAAGGGTGTGTATTTACCTAAAAATTTACCCTTTAGTACTGATCTAATAGGATCTAAAATCTATCCCACACTAACCTATTCTATAATAAAATATGACACAACCAAAGCTGGTAAAATAGGTTTCCCATAATATTCCTAAACCTCAAGTTGTATCTCAGAAAATAGATTCGACAAATTGCACTCACTATCAGTGTATTTACCCTGACTCCAATAGCCTAGATCCAGTGTCATACTTTATTACATTAGTATAAGAAATTATAAATCACATCCCAAAGGATTTAATAGTTTAGTTTTCTTGGTAAACTAGACATATTTTTAAAAATACAATTACATTTAAACATACAATAAAAAAATTATTTTCATTAATAACACCATTATACCCCTTAGAGAAACCCTCCATATCAATCATAAAAAAATTCTGGGCATCTTGGGGAATAATAAACCATGAAAATGGGTGATCTCAAATGATTAGTATGGGTTAAATATTGATGAAGCTATCAAAAACAATAATAAAATATTATGAAAATGTAAATAACAAAAACACATTCCATTTAATCAATAACTTGAGTATAATATGGAAATAATAACATGTGATCAAATAATTCCATATAAGTAATCACTTTAGTAAGAAAACATAACCATGGATATTATACTAAAAAAATATTCACATGGAAATCAATGAATAAAATCCTAATGATGGATTTTAAAATTCTAGACATCTAACTCATACCATTGAGTCCTCCTCAAAGACATATTTATATAAATAGTTAAGTGCTCGACCAAAACCCAATTTGGTTTGTCTCATGAGATCTATAAATGCATCGAGGGGCTATAATAGGTCACACACATACCTTAATAATTTAAATATATTAATAATATTAAAGTGGGGAAACATAACCAGTATATAAATTTTTATTGAAACTAGAATACCAAAATTAAATAACTTTCTGTAAGTAGACATAATCACAAACCATCTAGAGTAGAATGATGGATGGTATCAAAAAAATACATCCCCATTAAAACAAATAAATAACCATTTAAGAAATTATGGTAGATGGTATCATAAGAGATAAATATCAATTAAGTAATTTTTTTTAAAAAATGGGTTGACATAGAGGAAAATACATTAAATGAGATCCTTGAAAATTGATGAGTAAGAATAATCTTTAAACACTCCAAAGTGTCCCAATCCACTTTGAAACATTTGAATTATAATCCCAATGAAATAATACCATTAAATTAAAACTATAATGTAATTAAAATAAGTATATTTAAGACATATAGGGTCAAATAAGTAATATATACACCACACTACAAAAATAATTATTGAATAAGGTGTATATCTCAAAGAAGTAAAAGAGGGGTGAGGAAACACTTGCCTCATGCTTCCCTTCAGTGTTGTATTATTTAACCTCCTATATAATGATTTAAATTTTTTTATTAATTCATAAAAAACTTTATTGATATTTATAATACCGTATATGCCCCTTTTATAACATCTTACCACCCTTTCATTAAAAATATTTAATAATTTTCATATTTTGGGTGTGTTCATTTCATGGTTCCATGGTCAGTAATTTTCTTATAATTATGGATTTTCTTTTTTAGAAGAATTAAAACTCCCTAAGTGAATTGAAATTGTATTCAGTCACTTCCAAAAGTTAATATAGTTATAATTTTCTTTATTCTTTCATGTATGAGTACGATTCATTTGAAATATTGTTATTGATTAATGTTTAGTTTTTTGGTGGTATTTCTAAACACCAAGAGATAGTTTTTTTTTTGTTTACAATTATGTTTATATATTAGATTTAGAAAACTAAATAGGATATAATATACTTATTTAAATATTATTTAACAATAATAATATTTAATATACTTATTTAAATATGATTTAACTATAATACTATTTTTATGAATAACCAACAAAGTCATAATAGAAAATGAAAAAAAAAACATTCACAGAGGTGATTAACCGGCATTACAAGGACAATAGTTTCATTTATTCAAATAAGAGGTGGTAATAAATTGTATGTATATAATATATTTCATTAGAATAATAAAATTTCAATATTTACATGATTTTATAATTATTATTTCCTGACAGATGAATGAGACAAAAAGAAAGTAGAAGAAGAAAATAAAATAAGACAGTATTTTGAGAAAATTACATCCTAAATATCACCTCCTTGTGAGACCATTAAAGAACATGTCTTTTTTATTTTGGTGTGACCAATATAAATTGGATGTGGTGTACTTATTAAGTATTTTTTTTGGTATAAATTTGAGGGGATTAAATTATTTTGGCTCGAAATGCGAATGTGAGAAGTGGTATTGATTATTAAAGAGTGGTGGAATTAAGTGATAAAAATAATGATTATTTTATAATTAAATCCAACCACATTGAGGTTGAATAAATTTAAGAATTATATATTTAATTAATTTTGTTTATTATGGTTATGTTCAATAAATATCTCAACCAATAAATAAATCTTGAAATTTTTAGTTATGTTAAGCTTTTACCTTTTTAATTTGCCTCTTGTAACTATTTTACTATACTGTGGTTAATAATTTCTTTAACATGGTAAATTTTTTATGCCTAAAAAAATTGAAATAAATACATAATTTTTAATTATGATTCCAAATATTTAATCGATTTTTCTAAATTCAATTAAAATAATTGGAAAAAATAGATTTAAAATTATTCCTACAGACACAAAGAAAAAGCGGGTTTTAAAAGTGAAATGTTCATAAGTTTGAAATTTTTATGCCTCCAATTTCAATGTTAAATTGATTACAATGACCTGAATTAGTTTAATTGATGTATTATTGAACTAATTATACTTTAAAATAAATTTAAAACATAATTTTACTATATAAATAACTTAAATGAAAATGCAGTTTCTAATTAACATTCATTATTTTTCAACATTCATCAAAAAAATGAAACTTCCTTGAAAAATACCAAAATATTACCCCAATATAATTTTTATATTATTATCTCACAAATAAAATTTATTTTTTCAAATAAAACTTATTTAATAAAAATATCTTAAATAGAATATTTGTTAAAAGGAGGGAAAATTTTCTTTTTAGAAAAATATATCATTTTTTGCTTAAAACTGAATTTATTATTACCTTAATTATATCAAACATATTTAATGAATTTTAAAAAAATACATAATATATAAAATATATATTAAATTAATATAACTCAATAATAGAGACTAATTTAATTTATTACTATAAAATATCATCATTGGTATAAATTTTTTTTTATAAAAAAAATTATTTTAGGTTCAATTGGATTTTATTATCATTTCTTATTAATTGGTAATCAATGAATTAATTTTATAAACATATGTTTTATAATTTTTTTAATCTCATTCATTCCCATAATTCAAACATCTAGGTGAAAACTATCATATTTAAATAATATTATAATAGTTTTATTAAGCTTAGTGTTTTGTGTATTATAATCTATCAAAATGATTAAATTTTAAAAAGTGACATACTGTAAAATTTTGTGGTGTTAAATTCTCCCATTATTTAATAAATTTCATCCTCTCAAATTAAATTTTTTTTTTGAAAATAAAATGTTGATACTTGAAAACTCCTTTTTGGGAAACCCACATCATAAACAGGGTTAAGAAGACATACCCTTAATAAGAAGTAATGGGAAATGTGAAGGTCACCAAAAAAATTAATATTTCAAATAGGATAAAATTAGTGAAAAATTAAAACCGAGGCATGGAAGAGAAATAAAACTATAACATTCTGATTTAGAGTGATGGAGAACATGTTCATCAGAAAGTCAACCCTTATAGAACCATAAATCTGTGATTGGTTAAAGAGGCAATTTATTTCTAAATAAGAAAATTAAACGAATAATTTTTTTTCAAAATCCATTTTCTAGATTGAGAGATTATTTTACTCTCCCGATAGACACTTGAGAAAGTAATATTAGCTGATTTATTTTCATGTCATAAGCATAATTTCATCTATTAGTTGTGATTAGATCTATCCCCACTTCATTTCGTATCCCAGGAGATGGATATTCAAGATGAGTTTTTTCATGTTTGAATCACTTTTTGGAATCATAATCTCTAGAAGTCATTTGTTTGCCCTCTAAATATTTACTGAAACCAAAATCGGTAACATATGTTATATAATATGATAAATCATACTTTAGCCACAAACAGTAATATCCAATTCTCAACTTAATCTGTTCCATTTTTAAGACTCATCCAAAATAAATCAATCAAATTTCACAATCCAAAAATTTAGTGGGAAGGTTGCAAGATTACAAAAATCAGCATTAGATTCCAAAAAAAATGTAACACTTGTTTTCCCATACCATATATTTGAATACCTCGATAATTTTAAAACCATAATAAGAACATGCATTATGCAAGAAAATAAAATCGTGGGTTGTTTAATATATTCCATAATTCTGAATATGTAGTGGACCTATAAAAGATGTCATAAACTATAAAATCACATACCACATTCATAGAAAAAAAATTTATCCCATAAACATCTCTTTATCATTATCGACATCAAGAATATATTGAGGATTATTAGTAGTATAACTATTAATCATATAACCATAATGATTTTATTCATGAGTTCCCCCTATAGGAAATATATTTTCATAATTATCATACATTCCACTTTTAAAACATTAAATTGTTTATAAAATCTTAAAAGACTAGTATTTCATACATTCCATTTTCCTTAGAAATTACTTTTGTATATCCTTTTTTCCACTAACAAAACATCTTCTAATTTCTAAAAGACATTTACTTGGGTGTTTTTCCATACATTCTAAACATATCAGAAACTAGATCTTCTTTTCTCCATGATATCCACCACTTAATCTCTCATCAAACTTCCATCCTTCTCGTCTTTCGTGATTCAAAGTGTTGGTGACAATTCATGTTTCTAATCATATATCATGATAATTAACTAGGAAGAATCACAATATCCTATATTAATCACCCCATTTGGTTTATCATGAACATATTTTCTAATGTATTCAATATTAAACTAGTTTATTCTAGTTTCATCCATTAAAAATAACCAAAAAGCACTGTGTGAGAAACACTAATAATAGATATAAATCATATTGTCATGAATAATCATTTATAGAATATCGGTTTAACCAATATTTTCCATGGTTATTACCAAATTTATAAGATATTATCCTATGAGTGGACTTATCTTTAATGTCTGTCATAAGTTTATATTACATATCCTCTATTTTCAGAAATCTAGTTCCCATGGCTTCTACTAAATTTTTTTTAATACAAAGTATAATGAACCTATGTCCAGTAGCCCAGAGCCTGTGTATAAATTTATTACATTGGCATAAGATATTAGAAGTCTTATCCCAAAAGAACAAATAGTTTATATGTTTTGGTAAACTATATACCTATTTGAAATTCAAATTACATTTTAAACATATAATACAAAAACTATGTTCATTAAGAAAACCAATTTCCCCCATAGAGTAACCCAACATATCAATTATAAAAAACTTCATGGAATCTATGGGAAAATAAAACATTATAAATGGGTGATCTCAAATGATCATTAAGGGTTTAGTATATAGGAAGCTATCATAATTAATAAATAAACATTAAAAAATGTAAATAAATAAAAAATATTCCATTTAATCAATAACTTGAGTATAATATGGCATGAATAAAAGGAGATCAAAAAATTCCATAGAAATATCCACATGAGTTAGAAACATTAACCATGGACTTTATAATAATGGAATAATCACATGTAAATCATTGACTAATATCATAATGATAGAATTTATAATTTTGGACATCTGAAACTTACCATCAAGGCATAGACCAAGTCATCTGAAAAAATTTGGTAAGGCCTTGATTAAAATCTAATCTGGGTTGTCTCATGAGACTTATCACTGCATCATGGGGATATAACAATCCCCACCCATAATATAATAATTCCAATAAATTCCTCATATTAACTTGTTAATATATAATCAACATATACATTTTTATTTAAACTAACATAGAAAATGTATATAACTTTCATTAAGTAGACATAATCACAAACCCTCCAAAGTAATTTGGTGAATGGTATCAAAATATTACATCCCTAGTCTAAATAATCAATTTTTTTGAAAAAATATGGTAGATGGAATCATAAGAGATAAAACATAAAGAATTAAAAGATTCAACAAAGGATGTTAGCATAAATGAAAATACTTGAAATGAGGTCATTGAAATTTTTTGAGGAAAATAATCCTTCAACATTCCAAAGTTTCCCATACCACATTGAAACATTTGAATCATAATAATCATAAAGTAAATACCGTAAATGAAACATATAATATAATTAGAATAATGACATTAATGATATATCATGAAAAAGAGTAGTGTATACACCACGCAAAAAATAATTGGTGAATATGGAATATATCTTACAGAAGTAAACGTGAGATGAGAAACCCCTTGCCTCATGCTTCCCTTTATTTTAGAATTCTTTGACCTCGTGTATAATGTTTTAATGAATTTAATTAATTTATTCCAAAATAATATTCATATCTATAATAATTTATATTATCATTTATGATATATTACCACCTATTCATTAATATTATTTTCATTGTTTTCATTGTTTTGGGTGTGTTTATTTCATGGTTCTAGGGTCTGTTCATTTGTGTATAATTATGGAATGTATTTTGAAATGGAAATAAGACTATAAAAGTGAAATAAAATGGTATTAATTCAATTACATATGTTTAAATTGTTCCATTTCTCATTTTTTATTCATACACGTGGATAATTCATTTGATAGTGTTAATGAAAAATGTTTAGTTTATTTTGACGGTTTTTCAGAACACCATGAACTAGTTTTAGTTTATCGAAAATTATGAGTATATAATACATAGAAAACATGAAATATGATATAATATATTTTTTTAAATATTATTTAACCATAATAATAGTTTTATGACAAGCCATAAGGATAGTAACAGAAAATGAACAAAAACATTATTCCCGGAGGCAATTAACCGTCATTACTTCAACAATCGTTTAATTTCATTGAATAATTTAAGGTAATAAAAGGAATAGACATAATATATTTCTTTAAAAACATAAAACTTCATTATTTACATGATTCTAAAATCATTATGTCATGATGAAGGAAATATATGAGGTTGAATTAAGAGAATAAAAAAAAATAGGTGTTTTGAGAAAATTACGTATTGAATATCACCTCCTTTGGGACCATAGATTTGTTATTTTGGAGAGACGTGATGCACTTTGATTTGTGTAGAGTGAGTAATAGGGGTTTTTAGAGATTTTATGATCTCAAATTTCTTTGGGATGAAATGGGGTGGTGATGGGTGGAATTTATAATTGAGGAGAGGTGTACATAAGTGATTAAAATAATAATTATTTTATAATTAAAGCCAACCACATTGAGGTGACACTAATTTCAATGAATTATATTATTAATTAATGATATGAAGGATTTTAAGGTTTGAAAAATTCTTCAGAATACAGTTATTTTTTCAATTTTTTAGGAATGTTAATCATAAACTTTTAACATTAAACCCTGTCACTATTTTACCTATACTACTGAAAATAGTTTTTTACTATGATATCTTTTTTATAACTAAAAATGAAATTTACCATTAATTTATTTTGGATCTTATAATTACAAATATTGAATATATTTTAAAATATTAAATTCATAGAATTGGAAAATTTGAATTTAAATTTCATCCTGCATGCACAATGAAAACGTAGGATTTTATGGTGAAATGTTCAAAAATTTGAAATGTTTATATATCCAATTAAAAATTGAAATTGAATCCAATGAACTATATTGGATTTAGATATAATTGAAACAATTATACTTTAAACCCAATTTAAAACATAATTTTACAATATAAATAAATTGGGAAAAAAACCAGTTTTTAATTAATATTCAACATTTTTCAGTATTCATCAAAAAATAAATCTTATTTGAAAAATACAAAAAAGTTTACCCCACGCTAATTTTGACATTCTGATTTTTAAAATTATTTTTATTTTTTAAAATAAAAAAATAAAATGCTCAAAATTTAGATTTAAAATAGGTGCACCATTAATAGGAGGCAAAATTGCCTTTTAGAAAAATATACCTTTTACGTTTAAAATAGTATTTATTCTTATATTACGACTATAAAACATATTTAATGAATTTTTAAAAAAAATTAATGAATATATAAAATATAAATTTTATGAATATCTCTTACTAATAATTATTAATTTAATTTATTAATATAAAATTTCATTGTGGTTATAAAAATAATTATTTATAAATACACTTTATTTATGTTCAATTGGATATTAATTTCCTTGAAATTTAAAATTTAACAGATTAATTAATTTTTATGAACCTTTTTAAAAATATTTTCATAATTTGGTTAATATCATTCATTCCTACCACACCAATGGCTAGGTGATAACTATCATATTTAAATAATATTTCAATAGTTTGTTTAGGATTGATATTTTTGTGATGTATGATATAAAAAAATATTCAATTTAAAAAGGATACATTACATAAAATCTGGGGGTGTTACACCTAGACTCTTGGATGGTGTGTGTATGAGTCTTCTAGCTCAGGGCGTCAACTCCTGCATTTCCCTTTTGGTGTGTATAAGCCAGTTCAAAGTTGGACGACTAAAGATACTCTACCCTCATGATCTACCAACGATTTGAGTCATGAAATGTATACATATATTTATAAATTTTACGGTTGATGTAAATAATAAACCATTATCCCCAAAAATATAACATTTAATGCATATGGCATAAACCACAACTACTTGATTGAGGTTGTGCATAAATTAATTCTACTCATAAGGCCTCAATTAGAGTAACCCATAAGCTACAACCCAATATCCCTACATGAAAACTACTCCAATCCTATTTACTAATGAATTAAAATAAACTGTATAGATATTTTAAGGCTTTAGAATAATCATGATCAGCGTTGAATTCAATTTCTTCTTAAAATCTTGGAAGGCTATTTCATATACATCTGACCATAAAAACTTAACACCCTTTTTATTCAAGCCCATGAGATGTGATGTTGGGCATGAAAAATTCCTGAATGAAATACCTATAATATCCACCCTTACCCAAGAAACTATGTATATCAAAGACATTCTTGTGTTGTTATTAAGAAACAATAATTCTCACCTACTTTGGGCCAACAGATACCCCAACATATAAGATGATATGACCTAGGAAGGGATCCTTTTTAATCCAAAAGTTTCATTTGGTGAGACTAGAATATAAATTATTATCTCTTATTATATTCAGCATGATTGAAATATTTTTAGCATTGTTTTTCAGGTATTACAATACTATAATATATCATCCATGAAGACAACTACAAAAGCATCCAAATATGGGTGTAAAACTTGTTTCATTATAATCATGAAATCGGATGGCGCATTCGTAAGACTTGAAAACAAATATATACTCAAAGAAGTCATATCTAGAATATCATATGTGGTATGTATGATGGTTTCACATACATCTGATAGTATAAAAACCATAAATAAATCATAGATAAAACCATTACTCCACATATATGATCAAAGAGGACATTTATATGAGGTAGTGGATACCAGTTCTTTACCGTAAGCTGGTTCAATAAGTGATTATCCAAAAAAATGAGATTTTCATCTACCTTCTTAGAAAAAAGCACTGGTGTACCCTACATTGAAGTATTGGGTCTTATAAAACCCTAATCTTTCAATTACTCTAACTATCTTTTTAGTTCTTGGATCTTTTTTAGTGTCATCCCATAAAGAGGAATGGACAGTAGTGACCCCCTGGCACTTGATTGATGGTGAACTCCGCGTCTCTTATATTAGGTGATCTAGATAAGTCATTAGGGAATTTTCTAAAATGATCCTTCACAAGAGGGAATTTTCATATGTCGTACACCTAGATCTCTCATAAAGAGACTGTCCATATTATCATCACTCTTCCCAGCCCACGATGTACAGGTCCAGCTCGACTCAACCATACATCCAATTTTTTCTTTTGAATATAAGTACCACACTTTGGTGTCTTTAAAGACACCCTATAGTGATATAAATCAACGTGATAATGATATGGTAATAACAAGTCCATTTCAAGTATAACATAAAAACCTATCATCTCTTGGAAGAAGTGATTCAACAAGAATCTCTACCCACATAAATCTTAGGGAACTCTTTAAACCAGTACAAACTCTTTTATCGAACCCCTAGTGGTGTCTTGATATCCATCTCTCCATGTAAGTATTCTATCTCTAGTCCCACAATTTCCATAATTTACACATAAATAAAAGAGTATGATGAGCCTATATAAATTATTGAATATAGAAAAGTGTAGTCAACAAGAATATGAACTCTAACTATATAAAGACCAAAACACTACTCCTTAAGAGTGGTATGTACTGAATATACATTGATAGATCTAAAAGCCTGAGATACAACATGGATAACCTAATAAGGTTCATTTTATTGGCGATAAATGTCTAGATCCTGACTACCTAATCCACAACCTCCTCCTGGACCTGATCAGTTGGTAGTACTCCAGCTTCCTACCTAGTGAGGTGTTATTGATTCATATGGTAGAATTGATATGGATCCTCTCCCATTTGGAACATATAGGATATTCTAACATAAGTGTTGAATTTGACCCAACCTTCCACAACCTCATCATTAAAGGGTATATATGGGACACTCTAGATTCTTATGTGAGGGTTTTTTGCATTACTGAAACACTATGTAACTATCAAGAGATTTCATTTGACTGGTACTACCCTAACACACTATCTCGAAGTAATTCTTATTTCCACTCTAGGTAATACTTCCATATCTCGACAAGGAACCTTCCGGGCCCCCACCGTCATCTTCCCTCAGGTTTCTCTAGGTGTTGATGGACTGGTTGACTACCTTTGAAATGATGATTTTCTAAAAAAAATTCAACTATGACCAGATGAAATAAATTATCCCATCATCAAACAGAATCATTATGAAAAAATATTCACCTATATTATTCAGTGTGATGCACAAATGTTCGGTGAAATAAGTTGAACACTCCATCGCAGACATAGAAACCTGATGAAGGTGAATAAACTCTATAGCATGATATTCTCCCACCCTTTGTGGAAAGAAGTAACCAAAAAAAGGATATATATAAGGCCACCAAAACAATACTCTAATGTTGATCAGACTGGGTTATGACATACCAACAATTCTTGGTGGAGTCACAGAACAAATAAGTCATGTGCTAGACCCTCTGCTCTAGAGGCATCTCCAAATGCTTGAAGATTGATAGCATGTCCTCCAAAAATGACTCAGTATCCCAAGGAATTACATATTTTGAAAAGGCGGGAGGATAATGCTGGTAGAATTCCTATGTCAAATCTTTCATAGTAAGGGAAGTTCATGGATCTCCCTATATAGACTGAAAAAACCAAGAGAATCTATTTCAAAATTGAGCATCAATGTCTAGTGGAGTAAGAATAGAACGTTAATCTAGTGGCACTACAAGAGTTAATACTAGAGGCTCAGGTGACACAATCTCTGGATCATGGTTGTCACCACCCTTCCAGTGCACAACTCAAGGACATCGTGGAAGCATATCACATCAATTTGTTGATGCAAACCTTAGAGAACATTTTAAAATAGATAGTATCAATCATAACATAAAATAAAATGTACCCAACCTTCATATAAATTAGTGACACCACACTACTAGATCCTAAGTCAGTCTAGGTGATAATAAAGGTCATAGAAGTCATAAGAGACACTTCCTACAACCTAATACTAAGGTCAGGTTGGAGACAAGGTCTTACATAACTATAAATTAGTATAGGTATTTGGAGAGTCTATTGAAAGTTATAAAGGAAAACAACCATTACATTTCAATTGAAATTCCCATTTAATGGTAACCATTTAATTTAATGTTTTAAATTCTTTTAGAATCATACTATTATATATATATATATATATCATGTTTTAGTTATATGCATCACCATTCCCAGCTTATAAAGGCCCACACTACATATAAATTGTAATTGGAACATCATGTAACTATGACTGGACCCTTATATGTGGTATAATAATGTAACATGTTATATAAAATTATTTGTTTAAATGAATCACCATTCCCAATTTATAGAATTTCATGCTTTATAAATTTCAATTGAGATACATGTAATCATATCAACTTATGTTTTAGCACACATAACCAATGTTTCATTGCTCAAACCTTGTATAATTTGTAAATTAGGGGTCCATCATCAATATATAGGAGAAAACACCATTTATATTGATGCAGACACTTTAATTAATCAAATTATTTTTTCCTTATGATAAATGTTATCACATTACCATATATAATAATCAATTCACTCACAACTATCATAGACAATACATCCAATGCAACAATAGGATATACATATATGGTATAGCATAATTCAAGACATGTGAATCCCCAAGTTCCTAATATGATGCATGATATGATATGTTTTTGTCATACCCTGCCAAGGAAAAAATAATTCTATGATAATAGTAGAAATAATATTTATGTCACAAAACATGTTTGTCAACCAATGGTGAAATCAATACAACCTTAATACACACAAAACAAAACAACAATAACCCATCCCAGGTAATTTGGATTTTCCCCTATACATGGGTTAGCTACTCCAAGGAACTGGAACATTACCAAATTATAATATGTTCTTAGACATCTATTTAATACCCAAACAATATGACTAGAGGAAAAGGAACCTATAGTACATCATTGTAGTGTCCCGAGCATGGTTCTATCATAAGTAACCAAACCCTATTTTCCACTTGACCTTAGGAATGCCTCCCCATTCACCATAGGCATTCAACTAGTAATGGGGGTCAGCAATGGTATGACAGAGAGACTATACCATCATGATCAGAGTATTACACAATGGTGAATAATAATGATAATTGACAAAAATTATAATAAATATCCATTATCAGAATAATAAATCATCTAGACAAAAAATAGGTGGATGATAAATCAATATTAGATATAAAAATAATGATTGTGTCATGATGCTATAAAAAATCAATGTACAAAAGATATAAGGGTACATGCATATACCAAATGAAAAAAAAAATTCAAAAAGGATCAAACCTACATCCCCTAGAATCATGAGCATAGGCTAGGTCCTCTGCTCTCATACTTCATCCTAATACTGAAAATAAAACACCAGAAGTGGGGCCCTTCCCTTTATCTATACATGCATTCATGATGTATGTTTTGGTACCATGGGTGGCTCAAACCGGGTGTGAGATACACACAATATACCTCCACCACTAGCGTCAAGTAAAAATCTTGTTGCTTCATATAAAATGGGAAGTGTGCATTTATATAAATGACAAAAAGAATAAATGTTGTAAATGTGTCAGTTTTGATTCCCAAAGGATACTAGACAGATCGAATGTCCCGAAGGCCTTAATTTTTTTATTTTATTATAGATAATCCCCCTTTTAAGGTTTCAAGGGGTACCTGTACATGACACGTAGGACCAAGGCACAAGGCCCAACATGACCCGCAATACATGACCCGAAGGCCCAGTGGAATACCATACCCATTACCTGACCCATAGGCCCAACCCACTAGAAATGCCCCTCCCCAGCATCTTGCATCATTGATCTTCTTAGCTCCCCACTGTGAATTGCTAATCAGCTAGCATTACCCCATACCAAGGTGCACGATGCCTGGTCCCGATGGCGGTTTCCTTAACCTCTCATTCTTCGAATCCGGTTAGCTCTGCATCTGGTGGCTACTACTCATGTTGCTCTGATCCTCTTTTGGGGCCTATTCTGTGTGAACTAGGCTACTCCATGGATGATCTTTGTATAGGAAACCTTATGTATACATATATACGGTCTACATAGGTAGTGAAATTTATAGCTGTATATATGGATACTACTACTAGTTTGGACCTGAGGTGTTACTCATGCATCTATGGGTAGTACTATGTGTTTCATAGAATATCAAGGGAGGCAATGCCCACATATCATTTTTCATTTGGGAAGTCTTTCCCTGTTATCACATTTCATTTGGGACTCCTTGCCTTGTAATCAAATGTATGTTGGTCACCATTCCATAGTATCAAAAATAGAAGTGATTTCATTCCCGAGTATCACAAATTGAAGGGACACCATGCTTGAGTATCACAGATAGAAGTGATGACATTCCCAACTCTCATAGATAAAAGGGACTCCATGAACCGGTATCCTAGATAGAAGGGATTCCATACCATATTATCAAATATATAAGGGACATCAATCCTTAGAAACATATTTATACGAGGTCAGTTATAATTTATGATAAGAGAAGGGTTGAATTAAAATTCATTTATCATGGCCTTTTTAAACAAGGGGCATATCCTTAACCAGTAGGAAGAAACGTGAAGTGGTTAATCCACTCTCTTCCACATTAATTATAAAGTTCCATCCAAATGGGTTTCAATCAACACAATGTAGAAAGTGGTGTATCTATAAAAACATTAAATAATTAAAGGGAATCATATGAGAACGCCCTAAAGGATGGAACATGTCTTTTTGGGGAACCTCCAACCATAAAATAGTGTTTATGGGGTACCTATAACATGGAAAACTATTTTAAATAAGGAATAGACTAATTTTAAATAAACACATGGAACATCTGTCATGTGGAACGTGGGTGAATGTTATAGAATGATTTAGCTTTAAGTAAAAAATACCACACCATCTACCTTAGGTTGGTGGATGAATCCTCATCTGTTTTCCGCTTCAGATTCAAAGTAGAACAAGAGGAATTAGAAAATATCCTAAAAATAGGGTGTATATCGCCCACGAAAATAAAACCAATGATGTTGAAATAAACTAGTAAAAGAAGATAGTGGATCAAATATCTTATTCATGCACTTCCAATATGACATGTACTAGCACAATTGGTGTCTGGATGAAGAAGAACCAAGGGGACTTATTTAGGTGTTAGAGATCTCCCACGAGAAAAGAGGTGTTGTGTAGGATGATAAATGATAAAATTAAGGATGATACGCCTTTTAAAAACCACAACATATTAACAAAGTGAATATTTTTCAAATTGTGAAATACTTAGGTGTCCCGCGTCTGGGAAAAAACAACACATGTTGTGAACTAGGTCTATCTAGACCAACTCACCCCGTTAATTAGTTGTGAAACCTTGTTTTAGCCCCCTATAACCTTCCCTTCCAAAAATAACCAACATGAATCAAGATGTGGTTACCAAGGATTAATCCAGAAGACAACATAACAAGGGTTTAACAAAATTTAAAGAATCCATACCTCTATACAAATATGGTACATTACATAAACCTTTTCCCAATAATTTTCATTAATATCAATTAAACTTAAGGTAAAATGATAACATAGACTTGTAGGTATGTGAAATTCAACTTTAGTTATTTCCACCTCTATGTTGAACTTAATTTTATCATCTTATATGGTCCCCATACTCATATTTTGAATCAAATATGGGAGATCAAATAGTTGATAATCATTTATAATTTTAGTTTTCTATAGACTGTCCATGAAATCATAAAGTTCATCTAGCTCAACAAAACCCACCCATAGAGAAGTAATAATAATATCAACATCAATATTTCCAAAATGATTTGAAAACAAAACTTCTATTATAAAAAATCCATATTCTTGAAACTATTAATGTTTATATTCATCTTGAAAAGGTAATGCTCTTGGGAGAGTGTTTGGACCAGTAATGAGGTATCAAATATCCTCTATCCTCTCTTTAAAACAAACCACTTCTATTGCAGTGTCCTCCATGGAAATATATTGATTATCCACAACTAGTTTATCCAATAACATTTTGGAAAATAATTAGATAGCTAAGTGAATTTTAAAGAGAGGAATATTAAAGATAAATTGATCTTCATAAATATGTCTAGATTCATCCAATTTTGTTTGATCGTTATTCTGCAAGCCCATTAAGTTATCTTAAATTTCTAGTTTGAAATCAGTGGGGAAGTTATTATCAAAAAATGGGAACTATAACTTCTTTCAACTCTCATTTTTATCTATTATTTTTCTTCATTTTTTTATATTTTTCTTAGAATATACATTATCAATTTACTAGAAAATCTCCCTTGTATTTTAGTCCCCTTATGGCGAGTTATCTCTTTTAAAAAATTGCATTACCCACTTAGAAGCATCCACGCCATCTATTTTAGGTGATTTGATTATTATTTTCTTCTACCAACTCTAAAATCCTTCCATATATCTACTATTTTCTTACACCTAGGAGTGTTCTAATAGTGAAACAAATTCCAAATTATTAAGAGTACATCACTGTTTATGGTAGTAATTAATGAAATCCAAATAACCACTAAAACATTCATATATCCCTTGAAACCATGCCAATTTTAACATGAGGTTGTAATAAGGCCAATCAACATTAAAATTGTAATCTCCCCATATATAACACAGAAGATAACTTCGATTTCATCTCAAGGAGGAAATGTTCTTATCGAAGTGAAAATTCTAAAATCTATTTATGTTTTTTTTATTTTGTAAGTAGTGAAAATAATGATAAAGAAGACATGAAAAATCATGGAATATATAGAAAAGTAGAGATAGGAAAAGAGAGAAGAATGAAATGAAAGACTAGAACTGTCCCATGTTAATTTTTACTTTCCACATCCTATTATAGATCTTCAAAATATTTTAAATCCTCAACACTAAACCTCACTCAGTGAATGATAAATTTCTCAAATCAAACACATCTATTAGAAAAAAATGAAAAATCATGCATGTAATGTCTCACTGTGTGAAAGGATTCCCCCAGACTGCGAAAACAAAACACTCAAAAAAGTCATATTCCCAAGGATTTGTTGCATTCTAAAAATGATCCAACTTAGATCATCTAATCACAAAACCTCACTTACGACACTCTATCCAAAAAAAAACAAATTAATAAGAGGAAAACGATTAAGGAAAGAGTAGAATAAAATAGTTCTTACGAGACAATATGTATTCACATCTCCTCAATTAACATTTACAGTCAGCTATGAGTGAAGAAGAAGGTTATGATCATCTTGATAATTAGATATCCACATAGGTTTGGGTTTTACCTCCAAAAAATGATTAGTGTGTTATTCCTCTATCTCCAAATATTTGAGAACAAGCACAAGAGGAATATAATTAAAAAATGGAACTTTTATTTACACAAAATAAGGAGAAATAGAATTAAATAAAAATATGAAATCTGGGATCTAGAATCCCTGAATTCGATGCCTTATTTAATGACTAAAAATGAAAGCAATTCAAAACATACAGTAGTTCTTCCTTCTACTCCTTCCAGCTTGATCCCGGCCTCCAAACAACATTAAAAATGAAATTGTTCAACATTGATTATACTTCACTTCATCCAATATATGATCATGGATCTTGGACATGGACTGAACTCAGCCTCTCAAATAGTTAATATGATAATGGTGATGCCACTCAACATGTGTGGCTTCGTATCTAGTTCCTTTTTTGAATCAGTGTCTCTTCAGCTGTAGTCATGGTTTTAATCACCATTCTTCATGCATGTCATACACAACTCCCTTGACCATCTTGACTATAGGTATTATTTGGATTCAACACAAACTTCCATCCTCAAATCAAGGTCCAGATTTGAGAAAACTTTCAACACAATATGTGCTCGGTCTACTATCTGATAATTGATTACTTGACATATTCTTCCTCAACTCAGCTAGAAAAACATCGATAGGGTCTGTTATTAAATTTCTCATGGAAAATTATTATGGAAGATTATGTGAAACTATCTTTGATTTCATAGCTGGTGTATTGGGGATGAACAAGGACCTTCACAACATATTCATCGATTGATCCTGCAATGTAAATAAAAGAATCGATCAATAAAATTCATCTTCCATGTGATGGATCCAGATGATCAGAAGAATTTCGGTTGGGAGGTCCCAACATTGATTTTTCCATAATCAATGAAAACTCCAGGATCAATACCATGGTCAATTCTAGTATTCACATATTAAAATCAATTATTTAGAAAATGAGAAGAAAAGAACTGGATCTGAGAAAGATGATATTGCACATCATGTTTATAATCAATTTATTAATTTATTAAGAATATAAATACCTCGATATTTGGTACTTTCTTGGATGATTAGTATTGATTTTCCAGAATGACACTTCGATATTGAATTCATTGCAGTCACGTGGATACAAAGTAGAATCCCTGCAATGGTGATCCACATGTGCTCTAACGGACTCCAAACAACACCATTCGTTCTCTAGGTTCTAGCACATCAAGTTGAATGTTTTATGTCGATCGTTCTTCATTGTTATTTCTATGGCCTTGAATAAATTCTCTCTTTTTTGAGAGGGAGAGATGAAAGGAGTAAAGATAGAAAATGTTTTGCTAACAAATTATCAATTCCCCCGGGTTTATAATAATAGATGTACCATCCTATTAATCGAAATTGGGTTTCAGTTACAATATCTAATTACAAAACAATGATTAAATGAAATTATAACTATCAGTGAAAATCCATGACACATAATAACAATAACAACGCCATTATTTTTTGTGTTCCAACTTGCATAGAATGGAAGCATAAATGAAATATTTTTCCACATAATGATAAAAATATTATTATTATTTCTATCTCCAGCTGGATAAACATTATTGACTGACTTGTAAGTAATTAATTTATCAATGGAGACATTTTTGTTCTATTATAACTCCTCTTCCATTTAGTGAACACTCGAATAAAATACTTTATTCCAGTAAATAAAAATTATTATTTACTGACTAGCAAATAAAAATTTATTAAATGTTCAATAAAATAAATAAATAAATTTTATTCATCGTTTGGTGAAGATATATTTCTTTAATTTACATGATCATTTTAACTTGAATAAAATTATTCCTCGATCTTGAGAATAATATTTAATCTACTAATTAAATTCAAATAAAATTTAATCGAAACCACCAGAAACACTTAGTTTGTGACCCTCTAGGATTATTTGTAGTTGCCATTAGGCGAGATTACCTAATGTCAAAAATTTCTATCTATAAATAGGTCAATGCACTAAAGAGAATGTACTTAAAGTGACAATTCCGAAATCTGTATATGAATGCTAACCGTGTAATATAATCCCTTTTTTAAAATATCTCATATAAAAGGGTTCATGATTTTGCAATCAACCTATATTCTTGATACATAATTATTTAACTACCTAAAATAAACTCATCATTAAAACATGGACATGGAATTTAGGGAAATGGTCCTATTTCAATCAAAGGGGCAATATATCATGTTCCATAAATGGATGGGACAAATCCTTCATCATTATATCCATTAAAAACATGTCATTCATGATTAACTCAACCTAACCTATATCTCACCAACATATGGCGTGACTGTTTTCATCAACAAATCAAAATGAAAGAGCCTTGACACATTTTATTGTTAATATTAAAGTCTAATAACCCTTGAACATGCTAAAAAATAGGAATATACAATGACACAAAAAACATACAGAATTCCTACTGGAAGGCCTATTCTCTTAATATCCCTTCTTTAGGATTACCATGTGGGAACTTCATGAGAAGAAGTCTTATCTTCTTACGAGTAATCGTACCTGATGATATGTATACTATATGTCCCATCATAGTATGTCATCCAACCACAGAACTATATTTTAGAATATTTTCATAGCATTTCAAGGTTCTCATCATACTAGGGAACTGTTTTGAACTTATTAATGTGACAAATACTATAGAACATTATTACATTATAGTCAAGAAGAATAATGAAAAATATAAAATAAGATTTATAAAATTAAAATACTGTAAATATTAATTTAATCAAAGTAAAAATAGTTGGTTTTAGAAAACCAACACCAACAAACTCCCACTTGGACTAGAGCCCACTGCCTATGACTTTCAGTATTCTATAACTGACATGATGATTATATTTTTTCTGAGTCATGTCTTAAGTCAAGGGCTCCACCATGTTGTCTTCCATGAAAATAATTCTCTAAACAAATTCACATCTCTGATAAATATCCTTTAAGATTTAATACTTCCTATGTATGTTCATCATTCACTGATGTGACCTTGGATCTTTTATGAGAACCACTGCTACAATATTATCATAATAAGGTGTGATGGTATATTTACTTCTAGAAACCAGATCCATATCTTGGATGAAGCTTTACATCAAGAATGCTTCTTTAGATACCTCATAAGTTGCAATAATCTCATACTCTACTGTAGAATCTGCAACCACGCATTTCATTGAGGTCTTCCATCTTACATAACCTCCATTCAAGGTAAATATGTATCCCATTTGTGACTTCATGTTATCATGATTAGTCTGGAAACTAGCAGATGGATATCCTTTGATGAATATTTCCTCATATCCTACATAAACCTGGAAAATATCCCTAGTAAATGTTAGATAACTAAATATAGCCATGACTTCCATCCAAAGGTGTTCACCTAGATCATCATAATATCTTCCTACCAAACTTAATGTATAGGTAAAATCTAGCCTAGTAAATAGAATAACATACATGACTGAACCATTCGCTGATGTGTATGGAATCCTATCCATTCTCTTTTTTTACTTATGCATATGAGGACACATTTTCTTGGAAAGATGAATGCCATGCGATACTAGAAATAATCCCTTATTGGATTGTTCCATACTGAATCTCTTCAATATCTTGTCAGTGTATGATCTTTGACATAGGCCTAGAAATTTCTTAGATCTATAACAATGGATCTTGATCCAAAGAATATATGATGTCTCTACCAAGTCCTTCATAGTGAATCATTTATTCATCCTTTACATAACTCACTGTATGACTAGTATTTTTTTCCAATAAGTAATATTTCATCAACATATACTAACATAAAAATGAATGTACTCCCATTAAACTGTTTTTAGGCACAAGGCTCACATTCATTATTTATAAAACGAAATTATGTTATGGATTCATCAAAAAAATATTCCTTGATCTGGATGAATTCTTTAATCCATAAATAGATTTTTGCAACTTATATATATTATTGGCATCCTTTGAAGCCACAAACCCTTTAGGTTGTGTCCTACATCCATCTTCCTGAAGGTTCCTATTATGGAAGGATGTTTTAAGATCCACTTTCGAAAGCCCATAGCCATGGAATGGTGTGATGTCTGTTATAATTATAAGTGATTTCATCATTAAAACTAGTAAAAAATTTTCTCTTTAGTTAATGCCTTGATGCTATTGAAATAATTTTTCAACTATTCATGCCTTATAGGTTCTGAATTATCCTTCCATATACAGTTTTTTATTAAAAACCCATTCGAAAACAATAGGATTTATATCTACTTGAGGATCTACCAAATATAGATTTGGTTTTGGTACATGGAATCCATTTTAGAATTCCTATCTTCTTGCATCTTGGCATTTTCTATGCCACACAATACTTCCTTGTAGGTTAGAAGATCAATATTATCAACTAATAATGAGTCAACATCCCCAGTTTCTATAAAATCATACCATTTAGGTTCTCTATCCTATTTATACTCCTATATAGTACTTTTTTCTCTAGGAAAGATCTTTATTCCACAGGGCTTTGTGGAATCTTCTCTTATACCGAATCTTGTGTACCTTGAGCCTCAACATCATCGATGCCTATCTTACTCACACTACCTATTTTGGAGATTTTCTCTCTCTCAGAGAATAAGGTCTATCTTTCCACTATAAATTTTCTGTATAATGGTTTTTGTAGGTAGTATTCCCTTATTTCATTGGGGCATCCTATAAAGGTACACATTGTGCCCTAGTGTGTGATTTTGTTACCTGAAGAGGCCTTAACAAACGATTCACTTCCCCATAAATGTAAATTTGATAACATGGATTTTCTTTTACATAAAATCTCGTACTGAATACCATTTATTGATTTAGTTAGTACTTGGTTAATTATGTGTGCAACTATTTGTAATGCATATCCCCAAAAGGATGATGGAATATTTTCATGTCTCATCATTGATCTCACCATTTCCAACAATGTTAGGTTCCTCCTTTTTCTTACACTATTTCTTTAGGGTGTGTAAGGAGGAGTGAGTTGGGATAGGATCCAAAACTTCAGTAAGTAATCAATTATGTTTGGATTAAGATATTCTCCACCTCAGCCTGATCATAGTTTCTTAATCTTCTTACCAAGCTGGTTCTCAACTTGATTCTTGTATTATTTGAACTTATAAAAATAATCCTACTTATGCATATTTAAGTAGATATATCCATATCTACTAAAATAAATATAAAATGTTATGAAGTATGAGTACCCACCCATTTATTAAATTGGAAATGGTTCACACACATCAGTATGAACCAACTCAACAATCTCTTTATCCATTTTACCTTTCCCACTAAAGGAAGATTTGATCATTTTTCCATGTAAACATGTGTGACAAACACCCTGTGGTTTTCGTTTGAAAGAATCTAAATATTCATCATGATGTATATTTTTCAAGAGTTTATCATTTACATGGCCTATCCAGTGATTCCAAATTTGTGTGTGGTATGGGTCATGTGATGTAACATGATGATTGATTTCCGTTACATGGATTGTGTAATCCAACACTCGAATACTGTTATATAAATGTGCCTTACCAAAAAAAGTTATATCTTTATAAAAGAAGAAAAATTCAATTCTGAACATGAAAATGAATCTATATGTATCTTTTAGGTATAAAAAATAATGTTTTTTGTCACATAATGTAGATAATAACAACCATTTAACACCAAGATCATCTGAGTTGGAAAAGTGAGGTGGTCATCCCCAAGAGTTATAACAACAATTCTAGCTATGTTGGATTGTTATAGATCTACCTCCCCCGAATTATTTTTCTTGAATATACTTGGTTCCTATATCGGGATAAAAATATGGGCACAAAAAGATATATCTAATACCCAATTTGTAGAAATAGTCAAAATTCATTTGATAACAAGCACACATGAATCTTCCCCTTGGTTCTTTAGATGGGTGCAGTTTCTCTTTCAGTGACCCTTCTTTCCACATGAGATGCAAATATATTCATGTTCCCTATCACCCCCCTTGAACATAAATTTCATAGAAGGCTGTGAAGAATAATCATTAGGCTTAATGCTCTTCACCTTCCCTTTTCTATTGTTCACTATAAAGACAACATGCTCTTCATGATTCGGGCCTTTGTCCACTGGGTAAAGGAGGATAAGAAGATCTGGTAGAGTCTTCTCAATGTTGTTTATATTTAAATTCAAAACCATTATAGAGAAGTTATGACGAAGTGATGAAAAAATGAGATCGATTCTCAGTTCCTCTAAGAGTCTAAACCCTAGAACCTCTAGGCGCTCAATGTTGCCAATGAGGTTGACTACATGAGGCCCAGCTGGAGCACCATCTACAAGATTAATCTAAAAGAGTTCCTTGTAGATCTTTAAATGTTCCATTATTTCTCTCTCCTAGTAAAAACCATGATGGTTCTCAAGAATACTATAAACATCCATGTTTTCATGAGACTTCAGGAGTTCACCAGACATTGATGATAACATCAAAAACTAAACGCCAACCGCGTTGTTCGTATGTTTCTCGTAGATAAGGATCTCTTTATCACTCACCTCATGGGGTGGCATATCAGGTAATGAGGACTCCATCACATAAGATTTCCGTTCATGGAGTAGAATGACTTGAAGTCATCGAAACCATTCCTAGATATTACTTCCTATGAGTATATTGTCTTTATCTAGTATTGATCACTTTGATAGTGGTTGTAATTTTTATTCTATAATTAAAAGAGAATATAATTAGTACATTATAGATTACATTTTATGAGAAATAATAAATTAATTTTATTAATTGTCCCATTATGTTATCAAGTCTAAATGGTCCTCACCATTGAACTTGGAATGCCTAGTTTCGAGGATATTCTAATGGAAAGGATCCATTTTTCTTTAAAATAACCCCAACAAGGATTTTTCAAGCTATTTGAATCTATTTATGCTGGAAAGTCTTTTCCAACTATAGGCTTGAAGCTCCTTGATCCATTGAGTGGACCCCCAAATCCAAAAATCTTGACTTGGATTTCCTCAACATATGCCTCCAAATTCACACCACACCTTGGGAAGGCTACTCTTATTGTTGTAAAATAATCCAAAACATTAATAAGAGATTATTGTATAAATATAAGTATCCCAACAATGGTTGATCAAATACATAGTTTTATTGATTCTTTCCCTTAATCAAGTAATAGATGGCTTAGTCTGACTTAATATTTTATTGAGCGATGTTTATCTCTCATGCATAAATTTCATTATTTTGATTGTCACATGACTTTTAATATTAAATGAAACTTACTTAAGTTATTAACCATTTCTTGATAATATTTACGCATAATCATGGTTTATTTTAGTTCTATCTTTCCTGCTTCATAATTCATTAATTATGTAGTCACGATAATACACCCATAATGGAAAACTATGAAACTGACAGAAATAAAACAAATTATAGGTAATGATCATAAACTCTTCTAATGGTTAGTTTATCTAGTGGTTGACAAACTAACTTATGACCTAGGGGAGAAACACCATAAACCATTCATGGTTCATGTCTATAGATTTCCACTTGTCCACCTTTTTATCTCCTTGGATTGGTTTCTCCTCAAATACTTACTTGAACTACCTCCACAAGCTTGGTAGCTCCATCTATTGTATATGTTTTTTTAACTCACATGCAGGTGATGGGTAAAAGGGTGCTTACATAAAGGAATACATGGGAACATAAGCCCTATATATTAATGAGGAGAGATGGCACACATGATAACAATTTAATTTAAAATAAATTAAAAGGAAACCAATCACATACAGAGGTTTGGTCTGGCTCATGATCACCCACATACATGCAAAATGAATTTCTCATTTAATAAAACTGTGATTTAATTATTTAATCATTCTTTTCAAGAAGAATAATGATCAAATAAATTAATTTTATCTCTAATTAATAAATAATTTTATCTTAATCCTTTTATGATTTTTTGAGATTATCATCAATAACCTTTTAGGTAACACATTGAAAAAATGTTCAAATCTATATGATATGTAATTTTTAGCATTACATAAACATTGAATTTTTAATTCTGTGTAATATGGTAAAGTACACAACATGTAGTTTTGACTACACGACGTATACTAACTTCACCATATTATCTGAAGTACACACCTAGGGACTCAAAGTGTGAGGTGTACATTGGAAATCTTAGATTAAATTATGTGTCAAGTGGGCCAAATGTTGTTTTTTATTTAGGTTAAATGGTTATCGATCGTCTTAGCCATGTATGGGATACACAGTTTGTCCCATGACCTGAAGGGACTAAACTACATGTCTAGTTTGCCACATTGTGTGTAATCAGGTAACTGTGTGCCTATATGTCTAGGTCACATGCTATGTAACAATTAACTACATCACATGTAATAAATGCACACAGCTTGAGTAATTTTTGAATTACTCCTGATACACTTAACACAGCTACATGGTGTGTAATCCGAATTACATGGCATGTATGACAGATTACATGGTGTGTTATTTCGAATACATGACATGCACTATTGTGTTATGTAGAAAAAATCATCAGCTCCTCCTAATGAGATTATAAATTTAATTTTAATCAAAAAAATTTCATTTCTTTTAGATCTATGAGAAACAAAAAGATGAAGAACCAATATCAAAATTCATATTACAGAAATGATTAAATAAGAATTTAAAAAATAAATTATAAAAGTGTAAATCATTAAAGAATTATTTAAATAATTAATAATGATGATGATCCCACCATAATACTACCTGAAGGATCCGAACATAGAGGATGTGTGGGGTTTAAGAAGGCCCAACTTTGTTTTTTCTGAAATCGATGTCCAATACGGGATCAATATGACGATGAACGCTAGTATCCACAGATTAGAATCAAATATTTAGACAAAGAGAAGAAAATCATCAGATACAAGAAGGAGGACATTGAAAATCATGTTTTTAAATAATTTATTAATTTATGAAGAAAATCATTACCTGGGACTTTGGTAAATTCTTAGTTGATGATCATTTATCATCTAGAATAAACCTTCCAAACTGACTTCATTGTGCTTATGGTAATCCAATGTAAAATCTCTCTAATGGTGATCCAAACGTGCTCCAATGGACTCCAAACAAAAATAATCATTCTCCATGTGCTAGTGAGGTGAAGAAAATATCTTTCATCCATCATTATTGACCACTTGTTCTTCATTCATCAAGAACATCTCTCATTCTTGAGAGGGAAATATGAGAGGTGTCAATAGAGAGAATATTTAGCACAATAATTCTCAATTAATTAGGGTTTGGAAAAATAGACATACCCACCTATTAATCTATATGGTGTTTCATTTATAATATTTAAATTCGAAACAAATATGAAATGCACTTATAAGTATTTGAGAAAACCCATCCCACATAATCACAACAACAAAAACATTATTTGTGGTGCTCCAACTTGTGCAGAACAGAACAATAAATTAAATACGATGCCACATAATGATAAAAATATTATTATTATTTCTTGAAACAACTGGATAAACATTATTTACCGAATTGTAAATAATTAATTTTTCAACAGACATAATCATGGTCTATTCGAACTCCTCTTCCATTTATTGAACACTTGAATAAACTATTTTATTCTCATAAATAAATATTTTTATTTACATACAAGTAAATAAATATTTATTAAATGTTAAATAAAATAAATAAATATATTTTATTCATTATCTGATAAATAAATATTTATTTAATTTATGTAATCATTTTAACTTGAATGAAATTATTCCTCAATCTTGAGGATAATTTTTATTCCATTAATTAAATTCAAATAAAATTTAATCGAGACCACTAGAAAAACATAATGGGTGGCCCTCTAGGATTATTTCTTATTATCCTTTGGAAGGCTTGACTAAAGTCGAAGATTACTATCTAGTAATGGGTAAAGGCACCCAAGAGAAATTAATTAAAGTCATAATGACGATATCCACATACGAACACTCACTGTGTAATATAATCCCTTAGTCAGAATATATCATCAAACATGTTTCATGATAGCTTCATCAACCTATATTCTTGATACATCATTCCATGACTACCTAAAATAAAATTATCATTAAATCATGGCCATTGAATTTAGGGTGATATTTCTATTTTAATCAAGGGTTCTAGATATCAATTTTCATAAATGGAAGGGACCAATCTTTCCTCGACTTATTCATTAATAACATGTCATTCTTGACGCACCCAACCTACCATACATCCCCCAAACATATGGCATGATGGTTTTCATCAATAAATAAAAATTCATGATTTGTGACACATATTAATGATAATCATATTTTCTAAGGACCATTAGAAATGTATGCATATAGGAATATCTGATGACAACAAAACAGGAAGAATTTCTACAAGTGGCCCTTTTCTCATAATCTCTCGTCTTAGAGATTACCAAGTGTGAACTTCCTGAGAAGAAGTCTCATCCTTATATGATTACTCTCACCTAAAAGTATGTATATTATGTTTCCCATAATTGTCTGTAATCCAACCAAAAAACTATATTTATAAATATTGTCATACCACTTCATGTTTCTCATCATATCGGGGAACTGTTATGACCTTATTAATATGAAAAATACTCTATGAAATTATTAAATTATATCATGAAGAATAATGAGAAATATGTAATAAGATGTTTAATATTTAAAAACATTAAATATTCATTTAATAAAAGTAAAAAATATTTTTTTCTAGCACACCAAATCCTACATAATGAACACCATATCAGTGCTAAAAATTATTTCATCCACTTCAATTTGATCATAGCCAACTCACAGCTAGTTAGAACATTACTAACGATGATCAATATTGGTTTATAAAAATTATAATATCTTCAACAAGAGCATCCAAACCCATATTATAGTCATCTATGCTATGCATCAATTCTTAAATATAAAATGTGAACATGGGAGACATTAAGAATTTCTTCAACTTTGGTTTCATTCAGCCATGTTTAATCAACATTCAACTCAAGTTCTTTAATCAATATTCAATGTTTCTACTTGTGTCTGGGTGAGGTTTAAGAAAATGCATCAATTCAATTCTAAAACTAGGTTTGATCTTGGGAATCTTCAACTTCCATCTCATATTCATGATTGGAAGATTTTTCAAGTATATGATTTCATATATTTTCTAGTTTTAGGTGATACTTCTTCTTCATTGGTTTTAATTTCATTCAGCCTTGATTATAGGTATTCATCATTGGATCTTTAATATAAAAAATAATATTATCTTAAGGGCTTGAAAATTATATCATGTGGCTAGAAACACTCTAATGGGGAATTCTATTACACTGACTCCAGGTATAAAATGTATTACAAAAATGCTTGAAAACAAAATAACTCTATAAATTTATCACAATGAAAAATTATAAAAACATATATATTGAAACTAAAAAAAAATATCCATGAATTTCTATAATTTAACAAAATAATTAAATATGGATTACAACAAAAAAATTAATTAAAATTTAGGATGTTATAAATTTTGTGATTCGTTGATCTCAGAAAGGGAATAATGGAAGAAGAAAATGGAAATAAAAAATGGGAATTATTTCAAAAAAACAATGTTTATTGAAACATTCTATCTACATACCTCTCAAAATTAATAAATCTCTTTTGAATATCTCAACTGATACAATAATTCTTTCTTGACTCTAATCTGATTTTCGGATGCTCTCATGTCCCTCTTTAAATAACCCTTGTGGGAGGTGTTAAGTTTCACACAACTCACACCAATCCCCCCACCAAAAATGGACTTCAAACATGGTAGCCACCTATACCTTTGAAAACTATCATGGCATCCAAGGGAATAGTTTCTGCATAGGTATAATGTGCACCATGAATGTAGGATGTCATGGGTTGGTGATGTAGGTTCACCATCAATATAAGAAGAAGATGAAATAAATACTTCATCAAAAAAATTAAAATCTAATAAGAGAATCATTAAGAGCCTTCATAAATAAATTTTAATCCATCAAAAACCTTTAAAATACCTAATCCTTAAAATATAATAAAATAAAATTATGGATCATTTTAGCAATTAATCCCAAAAAACACATCATTTCATGAAAATATTCGAGGAATTAATATTTCAACACAAAATATTTAGTTATTAAGTATTCACCTTTTAAATTTAATTTAGACACAAAATATAATCTAGATATAATCAAAATGATTCAAAAAATGAATCAATTCAATGACACATCATAAGACCAACCCACTACTCTAAAAAAAGATATTGGGAGTCGATGTCCTACTAACTAGTTCATGGAAGCTCCATTCAAGGACTATGCAAGGAAATCATGATCAATCAAGAGGAATGAAGTATGGGAGACAATAAGAAGGATATTGGAAAGCTTTTAACTCATTTCAATGTTGTATAAAGACCCTCATGTGGGATAATAAAGACCATGATGGGAATCAATTGAAACATAGTGTAATTCCATGTAGTGTAACTACTTTATGTGATAGTAGAAAATCTATGATATGGGGGGACTAACCAATCATGAAAAAGAATAAGCTTTCAATGTCAAACTTTGAAAATCATTATGTTCTTTTCCTTTATTTAATTTTTTATCTAAGAGAGGTACAGATACAAAAACCCAAGATGGATCATGACTTTAGCCGTTCTATGTGTCTTAATTAAAAGGAATAATTCACAAAATGGTAAATGTTATAAATGATTCACCACTACCCCCACTTAGTGATCACAAAACGTATGAACTACAAGATGTATTAAAGTTTGAAGGTTCCCATACTTAGTATCATTCCAACCACAAGTTTGTGGATTCAATATGAAACATGCACCCCTAATATACCAAACATATAGTATATGATACTCTAGGTAGTATACTTGGTGGTTTATCCAATACAGAATTTTTTTTCATATAACAAGCATATTTTATAACTCTATAAAAAAACACTGGCCATGATATCCTTGAAATTTCTTCATAAACAATAATAATTCATGATGAATATTTGTTAAAGATAACTTTAATTCATACTTTTAGAGGAAAATTATCATTTCAGATCATGAATATACACAGGTAACATGAAATAATGATAAACTGGTGACTACCTTTTGAGTAACATGATATATTTTATATTCTAAAACTTCATTAATAAAACTAAAAAGTCATATATAAGTACTAGTGATATAAAATATCATATTATATATCATCAGAGAGGTATTATGTTTGCTAAACCTTAAGTGTTTTATTAATATCATTACATATGTATGAGATTATTTTTATATCTCTATATGATCATATGATTAAAATCCTCCCACAAAACTCATTTAATAGGTAATATCTTTGATAAATTGTTTTTTTAAATAATGGTGATATTTGATTCATACTCCTCATGTTCAACTATTTAAACAAAACCTTCATGTATATTTACTCTATAATATTAATTGTTTCGATGTTTATAATTAATATTTTCAACATAGATCTCTTTTTAAGATCCTCATCCTCATCCTCCCTAGAAATTTTCATTAAAAATTTCTCTTTGATCATTACAACTACAATGACGTTAAATTAACATCTTCACCAACACATCATAAATTTTTTTAGGATATATAGTGACATATAGAATTTTGTAATCGTTTATTTTTCACTTTTGAACTTTTTCTAGTCTATAAAGACACCCATTAACCATATAGAAACTTTATTTTCACTAAAATATATTTCTATGACACAAAATCAATTATGTTAGGACACAAACTACCTTGTTTCAGGAAATACCATGTGTTTCCTTTAGTGGTAATGTTAAAAAATTATATTCAAGAACCTATATCTTATATTGTATTTTTGTGTTTCGAGTAGAATATTCCAGAAATGAGATATTATTACATATAATACGATATTGAAAGGTAGGGGAATAGTTTCCCTCATATATTAACAAATAACATGGATAAACTCTTTTATCCTAGATGAAACTCCTTTTATTCTTATCTCCCTTTTAAAGTATATTATATAATTAGATCAATCATAGATTTCTGTATCAAAACCAACATCACATTTATTTGAAGAACCCATTTTAAATAATAAATTCTATTATAATATACGATTATGAAAAGATAAAAATAGAAAATCTATTTTTTAATCAACTTCAAGATTTATATTAATCCCCTGCACCCACCTCTATAATGTAACAACCCTTTATCCATCACTTAAATGCACATTGGAATCTCTAATAATCAATTATTCTTCAATTTTTAACATTTATACAAATTTATTATACTTTTATAAGGTATAGTTAGTATCATACAACATTTAAAATAAAATAATTCTATTCTATAACATTATTACTCAACGTCGACTCTCCATGTAATTTCTTTTATTCCATTAGGTATTTTTGATAGTTTCACCTGAAATTTAATGTTTTCCCATAATTAAAACACTCCAATTTCTTATAATATTGGAAAGATGCTGACTATAGTATCCCATAGTCTATGGTTACATTATTACATTGTCATAATATATAAGTAATCACAACTCAAAAACCAAATTGTTTACTAATCTTGGTAAACTATATATATACAGGAATTTCACATATATTTGAAAATTTAAAATATAAAAAAGTATTTTATTTGATAACGTCTTTATTCCCTTTAGTATATCTATTTATATCAATCATAGAACATTTCCTAGCGTATTGGGGAAAGGAAACATAAGAACTGGTTGAGCTCTAAGGCTTAGTAAGGGAATGTGTACAACAAAATTTATCATTAATAAATAAGAAATAATCAATATGCAAAGGTAAATAACTAAAATCATACCATTGAATCATTAACAGGAGAATGATTAATATTATGTCATGAATAAATAATGATCAAATAATACCATACAGATAATAACATGAGATTTAAACTTTTGCATCGATATCCTCACTAAAATAATAATTAAATGGATATCAATAACTGATTTCATAATGATGGAATTCATAATTTTATGGATTTGAAACAAAAGTTCAAGGCCCTATGCCAATACATCTACATAATCGTGGACTTATTCTAAGGGATATTAAACAAATGGGTAATGCCTTAGCCAAAACCCCAGATATTTTGTCTCATGAGACCAACTGGTGTATCTACGGGCTATAGTGGGCCCCTCCCATAATATATTATGTCCAACTAAAAACATCAATGAGAAAAATTCCTTTTTTTACTTTGAAAATCAATTCCAAAAACTAAAAATTTACATAAATTTAGGAAAATAATTTTCCTTAAAAATAACATTCAAACCTTTTAAATTAATATTCAATGAAATGAGTGGTCAGTGTGGTGGGTAATTCCATAAATGATGTGTATGTCGAAATAATGACTTCATTCATATTTTGTATGAAAAGTAAAAAGTACATTATTTGGAAATACATGAAGAATCCTATTAATTTTTTTATAGAAATACAATAAGGGATACAAATTTATTTAATAAATCACTTTTTGAATGTAATTTTTTTTAATTTTTTAGAAAATATGGGGAAGAAGAGAAAAAATTTTGATCGAAGATAAAAATAAAGTTAGCTTTTCTTAAAATAATTTATCAAATGATTTTAAGTAAAAATTAGTGGTAAATTGCAATATAGATTAAAAAATTCATAAATAACCACATAATAATTAAATATATCTTTTTTAACATATGAATATGAAATACTTCACCCAATAGTGGCTTAAACATAAATAATCTTGAATATTGATTAGATTGTGAAATAAGTCATTACCACTTTGATAATTTCTGAATCGTATTCACCATGAATGAAATAACATCAAATGAAACATTAAATTCCATGAATGAAAATTAATTGATGATATTTCAGATCAAAATGGTTATTATATACATCATATAAAATAATAAAGTGGTGAATATGGAATACGTCTCACATAAGTTAAAGTGAGATGAGAAACCCTTACCTCAAATGTGATTTCCTTCATATGTTTATGGACCTCCGATATAATAAATATTAATTTTTTATAAATCTAATAAGAAACCATAAACATATATTTAATACCATAAATTATTTTCTTATAGTATTTTATGACCTTTTTATTAACAATTCATTGTTAAAATCACTATTTCTGGTGACCATTGCTTTGTTTTTCTTGTATGTTTTGGTTAAGTAGTTTTATCCATTTTAATTTAATCATGTTTAAATAATATAAAGTATGTAAAAAAAGCTATAAATTTCATATATATTCATTATATATTAATTTAAAAAAGTCATAAATGATAAATATATAAAATGCATTACATCGTTCTAGGAGACAGTAGGTCATACATACGCAAGAATACTGTTTCTAATTTTTTTATGGATAGAACGAAAGGGAAAAAATAAAAATTCACATTTACAAAATAATTATTATTTTATATATATCATTTATATTAATAAAATACATCCTTATTGAAATCCATGTAAAAATAAAATGAAAAAAAATTCATATCATTGCGTAGAGATGATAGTCCACATGTACGCGTGATCAACGTTATTGTTTTCAAATGTATTGTAATGTAAGAAGTTATATATGATATTATATTAAAATAAATATTTTTATGTCACAAATATCATATATATTTATTAAATTTATCCTTACTACCTTCCATGTAAAGCATTATAAAAAAAAATGAATCACATCGCTTCACGATACTGTAGTCTGATGTACACACGAGCGACATTTTCATATTACCGCACAGAATGGAAGTAAGAAGGTATATGTGATATAATATTTTAAAAGGTATAATAATGTCAATAATATCTTATAAATATGTTAAATCCCTAATTATACCCATATTTTAAATGCAGTGTTGAAAAATGAATTACCTTAGTTTGCGAGACGGTAGTGCTCAGTACACGTGATCGACGGTTTAATTTTCAATCTGTTGGGAATGAAGATAGATAGAGTTTATTAAATAAACATAATATATTATAAGTATATATTAGATAGTTATTTTATTATATTATTATATTTTAATAGGATTTTAAGGAGGTGGAAGATGAAATAAAATAAAAAATGCAAGTTTAGGAATTTTACCTCTTCCTGAGAGAGCCTGTTTAGGTTTATACCAAAATCATTATTAATAAGGATTTATAATGAATATAAAGCATATAGTATGTGTTAAGGGAAGTATGGAAGATATATGGGTGAGAATATTTCTAACCAAATAGATTTGTAAGTGTGAAGAGGGAGGAGAGGGGGTAAACTTTTATAAGTGGCTGAGAGGACACACTAGGAATTATTGAAATAAAAAAGTGATACCCATGTTTTTCTCATGAAAAAACACATAAAAATATTTAATTATTGAAAATTGTACGATATAAGGTCTAAATATGACCATAAAATATGATTTATAAAACATTTATCTCATTTTAAACCATTATCATTTTATTTTAACCCCCGATACACCAGTTTTTATCATAACCTTGGTAAATAATCTTTACTGTTTTCACTATACATTATGGTCAAAATTTTATTTATAATTATTATATAATATTAATTATTATTATTAAATATATTTAATCTAATTTTGTTAAATTTATTAACATAAGTGAAGAATATTTATTTTAAATTCAAACACGTAGACGCGACAAAAAAACGGGTCTCCAAAGAAATTATTCCCATATGTATAGAAAGTTGTAGTATCAAAAATCAATATGAAATTGATTAAAATGATCTAAATTTTATTAATAAATACATAATTGAATTAATTTTCCTTTAAACAATTTAAAATGAAATTTAAATTTTAAAATAATTTAATTGAGAAGGATATTTTAAATAAAAATCAATTTTTTTCATTATTCATAAAAGAATTAATCTTTTCAGAAGTTTTTAAAAAATTCAGTAAAATATTATTTTGAAAGGTATAATTAAAAAATTTAAATTTCTTTTTAAAATAAATATTCTAAATTTGGTAAAAATTAATTTTAAATTATGTGTGCATTACGTGACTAACCGCTATTTAAAAAAATAGAATTTGTTTTGAGAAAACGTTTATTTTTTCATAAAATTGATCTTATTATACATTTAATAAATATATAACCATTGAATTTATTTTTTAAATGTGTAAAAAAATAATTTTCTTAATTTAATCAGTCATATTCATATCCTCCAACTTAACGACTATGTTATAATGGTCATGTTTAAATAATAATATTTTGATTGAGTATCACATTTCATTTAAACCCAATGTTGTGTGAATCGAAAGATATCAAATAGATTGAATTTATGTAAAATAAAAATATAATAATCTCTTGGGGTGTTACATTATCTTATAATCTAGGTTCTTTGTGTCATATATATTATCAAACATGAGGTCCGTATTTTTAAATCATAGGGTGTTACATTCTACCCCCTTATCAAAATCGCACCCTTGTATTTCTATTTTGGTCATTATAGGACCAAAAATTGTTGAGAAACCACATAATAAAAGTTTATTAAAGAATAAAAATAATAATAGACAGTGGTAAGTATAGAGGTTATCAAGAATGAGAATTTTTGGGTTTCCAAGTAAGAATCATTGGAGTAATGTAAATATATGGACAAGAAGAAAATAGAAAATAATTATGGCGAGTGATAAGGATTATTGATCATAAGAAAATGAATGATCCAGAAAATTCAAAAACCATAAATCAATAAATTTATGATGAGTTAAAATAATATTTAATTCATTATAAATAAAGGTACTATGATAAAATATTTCTTCAGGATCATTATCATATTGTTGAGGAATTTTTATAATCTGTGGACTAAAAATATATACTTAATATCTTTCAATTTCATAGTAAGAATTTCATCCTTTTTATTCATAAATAAATTCCAAATTGGTTTCCTAATCTAATAAATGAATATCTAAGATTAATTTTTATGCCTGAAGTAGTGGAATTAAATTTTAGTAGATCATAAAAATAATGACAAGTCATTCTTCTTGTCTCTATATATCTTCTTAGAGCAAAATGGTTCGCATGAGTTATCCAATAAAACATTATTTTTTAAAACCATAAAAAAACCCCAATATTAATCATAATCTAACCTAATACAATTCTTAAATAGTTTACCTTTAGACTCATCCAAAATATGTCTATCTATGTTCAAAGTCCAAATCATTAGGATGGTAACTAGATTTCTAATATTAACATAACATTAGATTCGCCAAATGAAATAATGTAGCGCATAATGTCTCATTAAAAATATGTGAATTTGTTGATCACCCTATGACCTTAATAAAAACATGTACGCTTCTTCATTCCTTAAATAAAACCACATATTATTGAATATATTCCATAAATACAATAATTTTCTAAACTCCATCATTTATTCCATAAACCAGTTAGTCAACAAGTCAATAATCAGTTATATGGCCATCAATAATATTCAATTTAATTTATCAATATCAATATTTATCCAAAATAAACACCATTATCTCAACATTAGGAACATATTATTTTTTACCACCCCTTATTATTTTTTAAAAAAAAAGATAAACATGACACTGCATCACATTTGTTGGTCATCCATACTATTCAAAATATGTTTTCAAATCCTTTTAAAAACTACCACAACACAATCATTATACATTAAATGATTATTATAACCAAAATAACCAGAAATTAATTTTTTTTATTATTTTTGAGAATCTTTTGAGGAGAAAGTGAGAAAACATGGGGTGCAAAGACATCTACATATCATTTGTAGTCTCATAATCACTAATAGAAAAACTATTACTCATTCAGCCATTCTAATCCTCTTCATGAGCTTTCCCCTTTGGACATCAATTTTCATAATTCCCATACTTTCCATAATTAAAAAATTCAACTATTGATGATTCCGTAAGGAAACCATTATTCTAATACATTTCACAAAATAAATTTTTCATTTTTCCTACGAAATTACATACAATATTTCATTATTATCCACATATAAAACATCTCATCATTCATATATGACATTCCCTTGAGTAATTCTTACCACATTCTCAACATATAGTAACTAAATATTATTTCTTATATGGTCTACACCACTCAAGTTCTTAGAAAACTCTATCCTTATTTTATTTGATGTGTCTGAGGGTTTATTAAGGTGAATATTTTTAGTCATATATCATGATAAATGATTATTAATAATCACAATATCCTTAAATCTAGTAATCAACCCATTTAGTTGCATCTTTACACATTGTCTATCCCATTCAACATTAATGTAGTTCCTTTTGGTTCCCCCCATTGAGTAAAACCAAAAAAAAATAGTGTGAGAAAAAATAATCACTGTGGAAACCACATAATCATGAAAAATAATTTATAGTATGTATAAATTATTACAATATATTTTTAATATATGAAACCATAGGATGAACCAAGGTTGTTCATGGTTATAATATATTGAAATACATCAATATGATTCATAAAAAATGTGAATTAACCTAAGAATATACCTAGAGAGTTTCAAACTAGGTGCTTAGTGTGGATCATTTTCACATACCAGGTAATGCTTGAGTCATGCCCAATGCACCTTTTTCAGAGTTATTGAACCTATGAATTTTTTTAGAACTATTTACACGTGTATTATCTATACAAGGATGTATTTATAGGTAGGCCACATAATCTCTCACTTACCAAAACATATGATGATATACTATAATTATACTCATACTCAAAGTAATTCATAGTGTTATATCACCTAAACTATATTCTCATTAGTATAATTCTTAAGTTTTCGACTAAACATACATTGATATAAAGAATAATTACCCTAACGCTAGTATCCTATAGTCAGTGGCTACTTTATTAGATTGGTATAAGATACAAAGAATAACATCCCAAAGTATATTGTAGTTTAGCTGTTTTGTTAAAATAGTTACATACATGGATTTATCATATATTTGAGAACATAAAATATAAAATGTATTTAATTTTATATTATCATTATCCCTTGTAGCATGTCCCCAGATATCAATCTTAAAAAAATTCCCATCATATCAGGGAAAGGGAATATAATAAAGGCATGAGATTAATGATTAATAGGGGTACGTGTAAAACAAAAGAAAACGTGATTAAATAAAGAATAATCACTATGGAAAGGTGAATAACTGAAACAATTTCCATTTAACAAACAACTTGGACATGAATAATAATATTTAAGGAATAAATAAAGATCAGAAATTCCTATATACAAAATCATATGATCTTGAAACACTTCCATGGATATTATAACTAATCAAATAATCACATGGACAAAAATAACAGATTTTTTAAGGATGGAATGCATAAAGAAGTACATATAAAATGTTCCATCAAGGAATTTTTCAAATACATATGTACCATCAAGGCCTCGTGTCAATATATCATACTTAAATGGGAAATACCTTAACCAAAAACCCAAATTAGATTGTCTCATGAGACATACCGATGCATCAAGGAGCTATACTCGGCCCCTCCTATCACTTATTATGTCCAATGCATTCTTCATATAAAAGGGGTGAAACATTATAATTGTAAATTCTCATATCGAATAACTATCCTATTAAATGTTAATACATTCACCAATCAATAAACATAATCATAAACCATCCAATGTAATATGATAAATGGTATCAAAATGAAACATCCCTAGTGAAACTGATCATAAACCATATAGAATAATTAAAGGGATGGTATAACTAAAAAATATTACCAATGGTTAAAAATTAAAATTATGGGTTTTCATTGATGAATTTAAATACCATAAAAATATCTTTAAAAACATTCTTGAGAAAAATATCCTTTTTTACTTTGAAAATCACATTGAAAAAACAATTTATTGAATATTTAGAAAAAATATATTTTAATATAACATATATAATTGAAAAGGAATATTCAAATAAATGATGGGTCATTATGGTGGGAAATTCTGTACATTCCATGTATGTAATAATAATGATTCCTTTCATATTTTTATAATAAAGGTCAAAAGTGCCTTGTTTGAAAAAAGGAAGAATACTTTGATTTTTTTTATAAAAACCCATAAATGGTAAAATTTTCATTAATAAATAATTTAGATAACATTAAAAATATTTTTGAATGTATTTTTAGAAAACATAGACATGGAATTGAAAGCATTTTTCAATCGGGGAGATAAATAATGTTATATTTTCATAAAATAGTTTCTCAAATAATTTTAAGTACCGATGAGTGGAATGTGGTACTGTTACTTGAAAAATTAATAAATAACCATATTATATGAAATTATATTGGGTTTAACATATTAATGTAAAATAATTACCCAATCATATGCTTAAGAATATACAATCCTGAATAATTATCAGATTGTGAAATAAATATTTACCACTTTGTTAACTTCTAAATCATAAGCCCCATGAAAGAAATAACTTCAAATGAAACTATAAATACCATAAATATAAAGTAATTAATGGTATAAAATACCAAAATGGTTAGTATATACACCATACAATATAATTAAGTTTTGAATATGACATAGGTCTCCCAGAAGTAAAAGAGAGATGAGAAACCATTACCTTAGATATGATTTCCACCATATGTGTCGGTATCTCTTGTTTAATAATTTTTTATAAATATTTTAAAGAACCATAATCATATATTTTTTACCATATATTATTTACTTATATTCTTTTATGACTCGTTTGTTAACATTTCTTTGTTAAACTCACTATTTTGAGTGAAAATTATATTGTTTGTCTTTTGTGTTTTGGTTTTGTAATTTCAGACCTTTTAATTTGATCATTTTTAAATAATATAAATAATTTATTAAATGATATAAATATTACATATAGTAATTATATATTTATTTTTAATATTTTACAAAGTTAAAGTTACAAATTTCATTACACCATTCTTGGAGACGATAGGCCATACGTATACATAAACGTAGTTTCAATTTTCTGGATGGAGGGAAATAAATTTATATATATATATTAATTAACCATTAAAGAGTCATAAATAATTTATATATAAAATTAATATTATTTATATCCATCTTTATTACCATCCATTTAAAAATAAAATGAAAAAAAAGTTCACATCATTACGTGGAGGTGGTAGTCGACATATATGTATGAGTGACACAATTATTTTACAACAAATAGTATGGTATGAGTTAGGATTATATTATATATATATATATATGTATGTATTTTAGGTAATAAATTACATACATATTCATTAAATTTATCCTCAATACATTCCATGTAAATCCTAATAGAAAATTGAATCACATCAGATTACGAGGCGGTAGTCCACCATACATACGAGAAATGTTATCGTATACCACACGAAATGGAAAGTAAGATGGTATATTTGATATAATAATTAAATAATTATAATAATTTCATAAATATTATACAAATATTTTAAGTAAACAATTATATCCATCCTTGAAAGGTGATGATGGAAAATGGTTACATCAATCGGCGAGGCGATAATCCTCCATATACAAGATTGATTGTTTCATTTTTCCATTTAATGGAAGTGGAGATGGATATATGTTATTAAACTAACATTATAATATATCATTATATAATACATAATTTTTTATTATGTTATAATATTTGAATAATATTTGATGGAGGTGGAAGAATAAAAAACAAAAGTGCAAGTTTAATAAGTTTATCACTTATTTGGATAGCCTTTGTAAGTTTATACCTAAAGAATTATTAGGATGATTTTATAATCAATATAAGGCCTATGGTATTTTAGGATTGAATTATGTATGATATTTGTGTAGTCATTTCATGAAAAAATGGCTTTGGAAGTCTGAATAGGGGATGAGAGGGTGTCACCTTTTAAAAGTTGGGAGTGGATACACTTAATTTTTTCGAAAATAATACGTTATAACCATTTTTTCTAATAATAAAAGCAAAAAAATTATCATTATAAAACCCGGGGTGATATATGTTTTATATATGACTATTCAATTAGATTTCAACAAGTTTTGGGTCTTTTTATTCCTTATCATTTTAGTTTATCCCTTAATAAACCTGTTTTTACCATAACTATGGTAAATAAATTTTACCTTTTTTAATATTAATTATGGTAAAAATTTATGTTGCAAATATTATATAATACTGATTATTATTATCAACAATTTTTAATCCATTTTTTAAAATTCTATTCATTGCAGTGGTAGAATTTAATTTAAAATTAATCCCACAGACGTGATGAAAAAGCGGGTTTCCAAAGTAAAAATTTTCATTGGTTTAGAAAGTTATAATATCCAAATTAAAAATAATATTGATTCCAATGAACTATATAGAGTTAATAAATATTTTGTTAAGAAAATTTTACATTAAAATAAATTTTAAAAAATAATTTATTTTTTAAAATAATTTAAATGAAAATGTAGTTTTCAATAAAAATCAGTATTTTTCAGTAATCATAAAAAATAAATATTTTCATTTTTTTTTTAAAAATAAACCAAATATTTTTTTTGACATGTATAATTAAAAAAATAATTTAATATTTTAAAATAAATTTTCCAAAATTTAGAAAAATTAATTTTTAAAATATGTGCACAAAGCCCGACTAAACCACATTTTAGGAAAGATAAAAAAAATTCAGAAAACATTTATTTTTCTAGAAAATAGTTCTTATTTTATTTTCAATCAATATATATCAATTGAATTTATTTTATACATGTGAAAACCATATAATTTTTATAATTTATTTATTCATATTCACACCATTCAACATAATGGCTAGGTTATATTGACCATGATTAAATAATAATATTTTTAGAGAGTATCACATTTCATTTAAACCCGGGGATGCGTGTATAAAAAATATCAAAGAGAATGAATTTATTTTAAAATAAATATGTCATAAAGTATCAAGGTGTTACATTCTAATCTAATAATGGTGATTTTCTTCATATACACTAACAAACATGATGTTCCCCATTTAAAATCTCATGGAATTACAAAGATACTTTCATTTATTAAAATGTTAGTGTGTGTACTATCATAGAATTTAAATATATATTTTCATAAATATATACCATAAAATATATATATATATATAATGTAAATGAATTCATTTTATTTAATTTCCCTTGATATGAAATTGAAATTTATACATATTTATCACTTAGTTGGTTTCCTTTATTAAATATATGTGTGTAATATTAATTCTTGTATAATGTAATAACATATATAATTAGAAGACAACACATAAATAGAAAATAATTATTTTTTTAATCATTATAAACATTCCATATAAAGGATAAATACACTCCATAAAAATAATAATAGTAAAATGTGATAATTTAATGAAACTATAATGAACTAACCCAGAATACCATCTTAACCAGTATCTGAGTCAAATTGTCACTGTCCTAAAGGGCATTTCCAATCTGCAAGGGCTGGCGACTAGTTTCTGGGTATCCATAAATAACAATGGGTAATTATTTATTCCATAATAGAAGACAACAATAAATTAATTATACTCTAGAAACAGCTTCAAATTTATAAATTAATACAACCACCACAGATACAAGGAGATGCTACAAAAATGAAATAGAAAAATAGAAAAACCTATATCCTAGTTGTCAATGACTATCCACCAAGTCCCAAGTCACATGCGCTTATCCAACCATGCATAAACCCAAAAAATACAACACTAAGAACAATAGAACACACTATAATAATTTAATGGTTGCAAACACAAAATAGTACAAGTAGGGTGGGATCCATAGAGCTCAGTAGGACTTCACCAAAGAGTTCATTCAGTTATTTTATAAGGAAATAATATAATACTAAAATATGAGTTTAATAATGTGAGTGAAAGAGTTTAAATTTATATATAGAAAAAATATATCCGTCAAAATTAGTGTACCAAATAGATGTGTTTTAAATAGAAGTTTAAACTTTTCACAATCATTTATCAAACTAGAGTTGGAAAAAAAGTCATTTCATCATTAAAAAACCAAACCTTTTATTGAAAATATTTGAAAATAATTCACATGATATATTCATATCAATCAATAAAATCATAAAAATTCACTTGATATGAAAATTTGTATAAGAGTCAATATAATAGAGTCAAGATGAATCATTTTAATAAATATATCAATCAAGAGTAGTAATCAATCATGAAAATAAACCATAGTTCCATGTAGTAACAATGAACTCTACCATGTATAGGTAATCAGTATATGGATTTCATGGGTATAACCATGATACAATAGTTATTCCACCATAGTAAAGATGATTAAAAATCATCACAACTGATCACATGGCTGGCATATAATGTCATGGGTCTCAAGAAAAACAAGTCCATGCACACCCAATTTCCTTGATGCACTTCTATAGAATGAGCCAATAATGTTCTATATGAATACACTAAATGAGGCATAATTTCACTAGAAAAGAATAAATCTAGGTTATCTCACATAACTACCCAGGATCCCATGACATGTCAATGAAGGGAAGTGATATAATTAGGTTACGAGGATCACAATGGGTATCCTTATCAATTTTAATATGGGCTCATACTGAAAACATTCCATCTCATTATCAGTTTATTTCTCAATCCATGCAAAACTTCCTAAAGTGAATAATCTCTTTCTAAACACCATAAATTAGAAATTTATTAGTCAATTAATCAGCATTATTGGATTACCAAAATATATAATCATCACAAAGTGCTAATAGGGCTATCAACCACCATCAATTTCAAGTATAAACCTTTTCTTCAAATCAATATTTAAAAGGGTAACCATACTCACTTCCTTTCATAAATAATTATGGAAATTAAAACTAAATATTTTAACCAAGAATTACTTTCCAAACCTCCCTAATTCATGAAAAATAAGGATTCACAATTTCAAGGATAGGATTAATTTCAAACATTGGTACACCCTTTTCCAGGTAAAAAAATACTCATTTAAAATCACATAAGAATGCCCATTTTATAAACAAAGATATGATCATTTAATGAGGGGTCTTGTTTATTTAGAAAAAATCATGATTTTGAAACCCTATGGAAAGAATTATATCTAATAAACCATTTCATTAAAATCAAATCATATTTATTTAGAAAATAATAACTATAAATAATCCCTTACTATCCAAAAAATAGACTTCAAAATATATTATAATTGAAATCAGAACAAGAATTACATTCAATAATTTGAGAAGAGTGGGTGAGATCAATATCAAATTTCATTTTATCCATATCATGTTTAAATAATATAGGTGATCTACAAAGAAGATTTCATGATATGATTAAAGATTAATAGACATGGAACATGTATTAAGAAGAAGAAATGCATGGCTATGATTTATCAAGAAACATTAAATCATAAGACTAAGTGAAATCATAGAAACACCTACATAGAATATTCATAATCAAACCACATAAAATAATTGAAGTTTTATCACCTAATAAGATCAATTCATCAAGGAATAAATATCTTGAGAGAAGAGATAAGGGAACCAAAAGAGGTTCAACACTATGATTAGCACTTCGATCCACTAAGAGAAGAGGTTGGGAGAGCCAAAATCTCTCTTGAGGACTCCCATGATTCAAAGGGTCAGGTTAGGTTTGAATAGGAAGGTGTTTTGAGTAAAATAATAGTTCTCATGATTTAAATACTATAAATACAAAAAATTACGACGCATCCCTCCTGACAAGGGTATTGAAAGGATGAAAAAGTGGTAGAGCATGATGTCGTGCATGTGGCAACATAATAGACACCCCTAGTATAACTTGCTACACGATTCAGGAAGTTGTATGTACCTAAATCATATTTACCTAGGGTAATTCTATAGTTTAGTACACATTCTACTTTTTTAACACCCACAAATTTGAACATGCACCCTAAACATCACATATATTACAACCGTCTGTCCGCGTTGCATTAGAGCCCAAAATTATAGTGGCCTCAAAAACTCCATCTCATGTTCCACGATTCAAGTACCTATTCAATTTCCATTCCATAATTAATAGAAGATTAAAAATACCCTATGTCATAGTTATGTTTTTCATGTATATGGCACTCTCACTTCATGCTTTAACCATTCTCTACAATAACAGAGTCCTTTGTACATAACTCCATAAATTTATAAAAACATTGAAAAAACAACCAAATGATAGGAGATAAAATATAATGGATTAAAATACCTGAAATTAGTAACAAGATGATACATTATCCCCACCATAGTGATTTATATCCCCATAATGCTTCCTATGGAAAAGATAGAAAAAATGAGACAACAAGAACTCTCTGGCTCATCTTATGAGGAGGAGGATCCTCAAACTGGAAGATAGACTCGCATACAACGATGTTATATAGAACAACTCCAAGATCAACACATCTTACAAAATAAATAAACTTCACCAAGAGGAATTAGGAATGAACTGAAAGGAATTGGAGACCTAACATAGGTCTCCCTACTATTTAAAGATTTAACAAAATCATGTAACATTTTAACAAAGAATATATTCATCCACAAAGAAGAAACTTCAATCACTCTCCACAAAGGGGAATATAAGATCCAAGACCAAACTCTCAAAGGAATAAAACAAAAAATCCCATAAATGATACCATTATAGACAATGATATAAATATCCACCTATGATCAAATTTTAAAATGAAAGATAAAAACTGACAAGGATTTCCACCCCAAGGAAGGTACTCAATGGAAACCTAGGAATTTTAACAATGAGACTTACCCCTCAATGGTCTTTTAAAATAATATACCAACACCTCCAAGTTTATATCCTATAAAGAATAAACATCATCCTAGTTGCATGATTATAACTCCAAGGTCTATCTAAGTCCATCTAGAAAGATATTAGGGCAACAAGGTTAGTAAAAAAATGCAGATGTACACTCTCATTAGGGAGATCATCCATCACATCAAGAACAATATATAACCATCAAAGAAAAAAGAGGACACCAAGTCCCAAAAAAACAAAATGGTATCCAACACCAACCATGGATGTACGCCCATGGATGGAATAAATAGTATGTATTTTAGAAAATAACAACTCTAATATATAAAGGATCTCGATGTAAGATTCTACTCTATCATCTGGATAACATTAAACTTCTTTTAACTAAAATCCTGCAAGAGTGAACATCCATAAGTCACAACCATAAATATTTTATGAAAATGAACCAATATCATGATCACAATAAATATTCTCAAGGGGGAATCAAAATCGATTCAAAAACATGCCACCAATATCTTCATAAAAAGTAGGTTACCAAAAAATTGAAATTTCAAAATAATTACAACTCAAACAATTTGTACTTTGACTTCAAAAACACCAATTTGGATCCAAATCAACCACCACCAGTAGCTCCTCCCTTGTATAAAAAGCTTCACACTATGGTCTATGGATGGATCCAAGTTGTCTAAATGTATTTTCTTTTCAGTTTCCAGGAGATAATGATCCTTGAACACAATTTCCCCTTGAATTCACCAAACTTATATAACCTCTTAAGGTGACCCAAGAACCCACACTATCTTTAAAAATTTAGAGATTTCAAAAACAATTTCATAGATCGACCAGGTGTTCTGCACTTGAAACACATGACATGAATCTTCTTTCCCCAAGAAGAGTATTCATAGTATCCAATTCTCATAGTCCACTAGATGGAACATCTTCTCCTAAACCCAAAATAAATGGATAATTATCCAATTTCCATCACTCTACCTACTCATTACTAGTTGAAAAATTCTTTTAATGAACCATATGATAAGATAATTAACATTCCATTTAGTTGATAATTATAATTTCTAGGTGAAATCTTTTTTTTAAAATAGACATAATTATTGATTTTTTCACTAAAAGCCTTAGGTAATAAACATACCAAACTTGATAATTGCGTTGAATACCCTAGAATTTATTTCTTATCTTTTCTAAAACAAAAAATCTCACAAAATTTATCCTTATACACTTCCTTAGTGTATATACCCTGAATTAATACTATATTAAAAAATTCCCAAGACAATCATTCAGGAATATAGGAGCGAATAAAAAACTTCCACCACTCGTGACTAGTTACCTCAAACAAGGAGTTGATATACATGAACATCAGAGAATCAAGAGTCTCGAGATGAAAATAATTTCTTTGAATTGTTCATGCTATTTCATTACTTCAGGGGAACCCAAATCATGTCCATAAGAAGGAAAATGACTATAAAAGAAGACTTGGGTGGGGTAAAATATTTAAATTTTTTCATATCCAATACCCAATTCAGAGTTAATGTTGATTCATCATTTGGATATTCCACTTTTGGAAAAGAATGACTACTCCAAAAACCAAATTAGGGAACAATATTATTATCTTTCATGGAAAACAATATGGGAGACATTTTTGGATATTAAAAAACATAGTATAATCAACTAAACCAGAAAAATATAATCAAATAGAGAACACAAAAATCCCAAAGAGTTCAAAGAAGGATCCAATCCACTTTCATCGATACATCACTATATTGAAACACAAAATATTTTACCAATCTATAAAGCATTTATATTTACTATAAAAGTGAAAAATCCTTAAAAAATCCATGAATGTTTCAAAAATATTTTACTTGATCATAGAAAATATTTAATAGTTTCAAAAGAATTAATACCATTTTTTTCTAATTTTCAAAACCATTTCTATTCTAAACACATTAAAAACCAAAATTTCTTCTTATAACACTTGATTAGAACATCACCAAATATTATTTGACATTTGTTTTCCAAAAACAAAATTTTATAGAACTCACATTTTGGTAATTGAAACCAATTCTCAAAGAAATTAACAAAACTTTCTAAAGACACAATTTTGTTTTCAAAAAAGATTTAAAATCATCAATAAATTAATTAATGTTGAAAAAATAAAAAAGACATGAATCTAGCATATACATAACCATAAAAAATAACGTCACTTGAGGGAATTTATTTTAGAAACAAATGGACATGGAACCGAGTTTGGTTTTTAGAATAACTATGCATGAGTTTGTCACATGGGATGGTAAACCATGAAAAAACAATACAATAGTTCTAGAAATTACATATAGATCAGTCACACTAACTCCTCTCAATTTACTAAACTATGAAGGAACAATTGAACTATTATCACCATTGCATTCCAACCTAAAAATTATATCATATTTCCAAATTAGAATATTATCACATAAGGAATTTAAATATCATTTATCAGTAGGAATCCAATGACTCAAAAGTAATACTCAAGTCCCCACATTCTAGGGTAAATCAGGTCCTACCATGATGAGGTCATGACGAGGCTCCCAAACATGACTACCTATATAGTTATATAACATTGTTAATATACTTATACCCTAATACATATTAAATAAAATAAGGTCTTTTAAGTAAAAGTAATTTATTTTTAGGAAAATTCTCACTTGGATAACATTATAATCAAAAACCTGAAATACTATCTTAACCCACATTTGAATAAGTTTTTTACCAACCTAAAGGGTATTCTTGATCCCTATGAGCTAGATACTAGTGCCTGGGAATCCAAAAAATCCGTTAGGAATGATTTTCCCATAATAAAATATAACAATAAATTAAGTACCCTGTATAAATAACATCATATTAATAAATAAATATACCACTTAAGGTACAATGAGACTATTTAAAAACAGAAATTGAAACAAAAATAAAAAAAATACATCACTTATTAGTTCATGACCATCCACAATGTCACATTCCCCTTCCAACTATGCCGGAACACACAATGTAATACAATGAGAAAAAAGCACCAACTATAGGAATGTAAAGGAAACAAAACACTAAATGGTGCAAATAGGGTGTGAAATACACAGATAAAAATTATTTTAATAAAGATTCCATGTAGTTACAGCATAATGTATTCCAAATATGCTAATGTAGGAGTATAATAAATTGTGTGAAGGCCTTTAAATATTAGAATAGAAAAATAAATCCACTAGAATTATTTTACTATAAAGTTGGGATTAAAAATAAATTTTAATATTTTAAAAATCATATATTAAACCAATGTTGGAAAACATTCAATTTCATTATTTGTAAACTAAAATTTTTCTTGAAATATATTTAATTTGAATTCAAAAGTTAAATTTAGACTTATCAAAAATTTTAATAAAATTCGTATGCTATAAAAAGTTATACAAGAGTCAATACAATTGAGTCATGGTGTATTATCTCAATAAGTTGATCAATCATTATAATTAATCAATAAATCAAGGAAACACCACTTCAATGAAGTGATAAGTAACACTAACAGGTATTAGGTTTCAAATTTTCATATTTCACGTGTATAACTAGGATATGATAGTGAGTCCACCAAAGTAAAGATAATAAAAAAATCGTCATAAATATTCATTTTACCTATATATAGTCTCCTGGGTCTCATGAAAGCAACTACCACACACACCAAATTTTCAAGATGCACATTATTAGTCTGAACATATCATGTTCTCCACATATCCACTAGACATGGTGCAAGTTCTCAAGAAAAGCATAAATATAGGTCATATCATCTAATTACCAAGGTTCCCATGACTAATAAAAGAAGTTTATTGGGATAATTAAGTTACAAATATAATAACAGGGATCCATATCAATTTTAATATGGGATTATGCCCTTATCATTCCATCTCATTTTTGGTTCATGTCTCACTCCACCCCAAAATACTTCTAGCGAATAATCCTGTTCTCAACACACATTTATAGGAAATAAAATAAATATGAAATCCACATTAATGTATTATCATAAGATATAATCATAAAATTGTTATAAGAGGACCATCAAATATCATTAATTTCAATAAAAAACTTTTTCTTCAAATCAAAATTTAAATGGGAACCATACCCACCTCATTTAACTAGTCATTCTAAAAAATGAAAAATGGGACTTTAAACAAATAATTCCTTTAAAAACATACCAATGGAATATAAAATAATTATTCATAATTAAAATTCTTGATGAAATTTCAAATATTGGGTCTACAACCTTTTTCCATGTGAAAAAATCTCTCATTTAAAATCACCCAAGAATTATCAATTTATAAGAAAGGAAATGATCATTTATAGAGGGATCCCAGTCATTTGAAAAATTTAGCCATTTTAAACCCTTTAAAAATAATTATTTATATCACTTAATTTCATTCAAATAATATAAATTTAAATTATAAATAAAAACCAGGCATAATCCCATACTTTCTATAACATAATCTTAAAAATATCTTTGAAAATAAATCATAACAAACATGAAATTTTAAAATTTACAAATATTGAGAGAGATAAATATCAAAATCCATGTTATCCATGTGAGGATTAAATCATATTGGTGTGGTGTAAGGGCATTTTCATGAAATGATTCAAGATTAACATAAATGGAAAATGTATTAAGAAGAAGATATTTAATTTCTAAATTATAAATAAACAATTTTTTGGAAAAACTCCCTCAAGGTATCATTGAATCATATTTAAAGAAATTGTGTTTGTTGAAAATGTGGAACTCCATGTTGCATTTGTTGACAAATCAGACCACGATGTAAATTTTTTTTTTGACAAAGGTGGTTTACATAGAAAGTTTTCAAGTTCAAGGGATATTGTCAACAATACATGTTTGATTAAAGAATCTCGACAAAGGAATGGATGATTTGAAGGTGGTAAAAATGAACAGATACAAGGTGGTGCCATTTTCTAGTTTTAACCAAATTTTTGGTCCTGAAAATCATAAAATTAAGAGATGTTTTTTTGGTAATGGGTGGTGTGTGAAAAATTAGAGTGGTGTTAAAAAAATAAATTGGTGTGTGAAATAATGGTGTGGTGCGCGAAATAGAGGAATTGAGTTTTTCGTGAAAGAGTTTTTTCGAGATCAGAACCTTGAAAATTGGCAAAGACATGATGTGCATCAAATATTGGAGTAGTGCAGGAAAAATTAGAGTGGTGCGCAATGAGGAACGTGGTGTGTGAAATAATGATGGGATTATTTTTCACCCAAGAGGTGTTTCAAGATTAGAAGCTCGAAAATTCGCAAAGGCATGAGGTGCATGAAAAATTAGAGCACTGTGCAAAATATTGTGTTGTGTGGAAGATAAGTTTCTCACGATCAAAGAGGATTATCTGTGGAAGGCAGGTTTTCCATGCATGGGTTGATTTTTCCTAAAAATATGAAGTGAGCCCTCCCATTTGACATAACTCAAGACTTAGAGATTATCTGAACTCTGGCATGCGACATTTGAGTATGCAAGGCAGTTGTGCATAAATAACAAGATTGAGTGTAAAAGAATTTTCTGCGCATAATGAAAAGTATGTGTGTAAAATATGGTTGTTTCACTTAAAAGAGGTGTTTGCGCATAAAAAAAAGGGTACGTGTAAAAAGAATGTTGCATGTAAATCATAGGCTTCGCATAAAAAGGTTGTTGTGTGTAATGAAAAAGATGGGTGTAAAATAAGGATATTGTGCGTGAAATAATTGGTAATGTGTAAAAGAAGTGTTACACGAAAAGTGGATTTCACAAAAAAAAATAGGGAATGAAGCTCAAGGCCTATTGAAGGATGCCATTATAAATTGGGGTTGCCCGACACACCCAGTGCAATGTGAGATTCATCTATGGGTGAAAGTGGGAAGCCAACAGAGCATCTATCAACAGTTAAGGATGCATATTTCATTAGAGATAATAAAGAGACATAAAATTATATAAACTATTATTAGATCCTCTAAAGAAGAAGTGAGCACACTTTATTTGAGAGAGTAGTGAGATTTCATATTTTGATTGGTGGTAAAACAAAAGGGGCAATGAGAATGCTTCAAAAATTGTAAATAGAAGTGCTATTTTAGTGATGTTGGTAAATCGACATATCATCAGTGTAAGCTCCTTGGACGTAGCCTAGTGAGGGTGAACCAAGTAAAAAATCATTGTGTCCAGTGTATGATTTGATTTCTATTTATACTTTTCAATGGGAAAGAGAGAGAATAGAGTTTTTCTTAACTGCGAAACAAGATCAATAGGGGCAGTTTCTTTCATCTGTCATACCTTGATTCTCCCTCTCTCATTATATCTAACCTAGTGTACCAAATAACAATGAATCATAAGATGAAGTAAAATAATAGAAACACATAATTGAAATATCCAGAATCAAACCAGAAAGAAAATGAGATGTGTCCCCTCAGATATAGATCGTAGGTTAAAGTTAGAGGGATCTTTATAGAATAGAAAATGGACTCATAAGATGTTAACCGATTTGATCGAAACTTCTATCCACCTAGATAACTAGTTTGGAGATCCAAAATCTATATAGAGAGCTCCCAAAATACAAGAGGGGTTTTAAGGTTATAATAGGAAGGCATTTAGAGTTAAATAGACGGTATATATATTTTCAATAGTAGTAATTCAAAACATTATGACACATCCCCCAATGACTATGAAATAGGAAGGGTAAAAATTGGTATACCACAATACAGTGCATGAGACAACACTGTAACTAACCCCAATTTATCTTTCTCATAAATCGATGACACAGTCTTCACCCAAATCCTATTTACCTAGGGTAAGTCTATGGTTCATCCCACACACCACTCCACAACCACCCTCATATTCTAAGAGGCACCAAAAACACCCCCAACACTGCAACTTTCCATCCACATTGAAGTGGTTCCCAAAATGGAAGTAGCCTTAAAAAATCCTTCCTGATCCCCATTCCACAACCATGTCCCTAAACTACATCCATTATAGAATTGAAAAATTAAACTGAATTACACACATTGTAGTCGAGTTGAATGTATCACAACCACTCTCACTCCACACCTTAGCCCTTTTCTTCTATAGTATAACCCCTATATAAAACTCCATAAAATTCCAACAACTATTGAACAACACCTGGATGATAGGATAATAAAGATAAGGAATAAAAATATCTTAAATATGGTAATGAGATGTTACAAAAATATATAACATAAGTATTATTTGAAAATCCATTGGTCTATAGTCTCCATGAAATATCACAGTCATGGGAAACATTGTAAAAATGAAAAAAAACATTAAAAATATGATTGAAATTTGAAAAATGAAACATGTATAACCTTGATATAAAATTTATTAAATTATGAAATAATTAAATAAGAGGTATATATAGGAAATATAATGATTATCTGACCCTTAAAATGATAACTGATTGTTTGAATAATAGATGACCATTAAAATAATAACATATCTTTTGGGAGTAGTAAAATTCTGAAAAATTAAAATTTATAATGATTAAATAAATAAATATAATTATAATAATATCATAAAATTATTTCTCAAATAATGTAACCTCAATTATGTATAATCATATTTTTTAATAAGGAATTCTTTTTATTATTTAATAAAACATTAAATTTTATGTTAAGTTTTAAATATTAAAATTATGTATTTTATAATTTTTTTAAAATATAAATTATAATTAATTATTAATTATATAATAAATTTTAAAAATAGAAAATATAAACGTAATCACTAATAGAAAAGTAAATTTTTTTCATTGTAGATAAAATAAATTTTCTACGTACTATATGATTTTTTTAAATGATAAATTTATATTATTTTGAATTTTAATACCATAAAATGTAATTAATTTTTGAAATAATAATATTAAACTTAAATCAGATTTATTTTATGGTATTTTTTTGAAAAATTTCATTTTAGGCAAATAGTTAAAAATAATATTTTTGAAAATACTATAAGTTTAATGAACTCATTATGATGTTAAAATGACACAAAAAATTTATAATATTTTTTCATTAATTATCATGAATTTAATGAATAAAAAATAAATTAAAAAATAATAAAATTAAATCCCAAACCTATAAATAAATTTCAAATTCCGAAGTTAAATTTTATTCAGATAAAAAAATAAATTTTATTATTTACATTGAATAGAATATTTCAAAGATACCATTCAATTTTAGGTGTGTTTAAATATAAAAAAATTTCTTTGATAAAAAAAGTAATCTCCAGAGGAATAAAAAATATTCATAGTCTTGATCCTAAATAATAATTTAATCAATATTTTATCAATAATACCCATCCCCTTGCCTATCTAAAACCTCTTATCTACTCATTCATCCTCACTCTGAAAACATCTAATTTTCCAAATATATATCTAAATCTATCACTAAATTTTCCAAACCACTTCTTTAAAACATAGGTTTAACCGAAATACCTTCCAATGATGAATTAAGGGCCACTATAATGGAAGTGTATCAAAGAGACAGGTAAGGGTTCCCATGTCTTTCTTTATTTCTCAAATTTAAGATTATTATATATTAAAATAATTTAAAATTAAAATTAATTTTCTTCTATGATTGTATTTCAATCTTTTAACACACCTTTCGTCCATTATTGATGATATATTACACATTAAAATTAATTGAACCCTTTTCACAAGTTGTTACTACGATAAAGTAACAGTTTCAAAACCCATGTCTTTTAATTTGCACTATCCACTTAACCATTATTTAATATAAACAAATATTTAAACTAAATTTGAAATAGTAGTATAATCATACTCTAATTATATATTAAGAAAATATTTATTTTTTCCTCTTCCTTTAAACTCATCAAAAAACATGATTCAAAAATGTTAGTTTTATTCCACCAAAGTGAATGAAGAAGTTTATTGTCACTTATTTCTTTCATGGATATTCATAAAAAATTTCATTAGGAATTAATATAACATTAATAATCAAATATCTGCTTATTTATGATTCAATTATGTTAAAATAGGCATGATAATAAGGATATTAAAAGTAAGAATTCATGGTCATTTTTAATCATCTATTACAAGCTTAAGAATAAATGTTTTTTGATTTAGAAATTTTGTATTTAATATACTTAATATTAAAATAATTAATTAATATAATGACATAAAATTATACCTTGAGACTTTTAGAGCTAACAGAACCATTTTCAAAATATCTTGATCTTTATCATTATATTGAATTAATTTTGTAACCACATACTGAATATCATTGAATGATCAGTACAAACAACGTGAAACCAATAAGTGATGAATAAATGAATAAAATGGAATAAAAATAATGAAATAAATGTTAATAAGGTTTTCAATAACTTAATTAATAAAAATAATTTTAATACTTTGGAGGTTAAATTACATTCAAAGTGACTTGAAATTATATTTAAGTATTCCCATAAAATAATAAATTCTTTTACTGTATTGTTTCATTATTAACTATATTATATTATAAAAATCATCAATAATGTTTTGGATGAATAGTTTATAATTTACCATTTATTTTTTATGTTACTTGTCCCATTAAATATCTAATTTATTTATATTATATACCATATGTTGTTCTCAAGGGTTATCACCCCCTCTTTTTTCCTTTATTTTGATTATGTAATCTGTCACTCTCCAAAATTCTCTATTGACATTATTTTTTTATTCCAAGCCCATTATCTCATGGAGATATTTTTTATTTATTTTACAATTTATATGGTTCATCTAATATTTAATAAACTTTATACCCTTTAATCTATGTGGTGTGAATTACTTATATTTTTAAATTTTGATTGAGTGGTGTTTACCATAAAATTTACACCATTATTTTCACTACACAAATACTGACAACATGTATACCCATTATTTTAGTATAGATTATTATTGATTAATTTTATATTTTTATGTATGAGGTTCTTAAGCGAATATTATTTATTATATTATTATTCTATTTTTTTATATAATGAATGCGTTAAACCTATTAGATGACAGGTGGGGCCCAAAATTATAAGTCCCCTTAATGAATTGATAGGTCTCATGAGACAAACTATTTAGAGTATTGATTATATTCTTACCCATTTATGTATAATTTATTACCATGATTCCTTGATGTTATGTTTATGATGTTTTTCATTAAACATTCCATCATTTTGGGATATATTATTTTTAATCATGTGATTTTATATTTCTTTTATAATTTCATCCATGGATTATATCATGATCATATTATCATTAATATTGAATTATATAAGTAATATAAATTATGATGATTTCAGGATCTTATTTCATTAATCATACCATATATATCTTAATCAAATCTCTCACTTTTTATGATGTTATTAAAATATTATGTCATGTTAGATTCATTTGTACGCTACCCCTTACTAAACATGTAAGATCAATTTTTTCCCACATTTTCTTATGAATCCATGAAGAATTATAAATATGGCTAATGTATCAACCAAGAGGAGTAATACTATTTCATATATTTTTATGATCAATTTTAAGTTAAATTTTGATGTTGTGATTATGTATGAATCTAGTCTTCTAAGACTACTAAACTATTCATTATGGGTTATTCCAATGTAATAAATAGCCATTGGATGTATAGATTTCTTTATGATGAACCCTTAAGAAATTTATTGAATGTCATCTAGAATCGATAAAATATTGGATATTATTTTTTTATAAAATTCATAAAATTATATAATATAATTCATAAAGCATAGATTTTGTAATTAAATAATTAAAATATTTTATTATAGATAAATGACCCATAAGAAAAGGAATTCAAACTATGCGAATACCTATAATTAGTTTTGGAATTTCCCAAATAAGTAAAAAAATGAACCTACTGTTGGATGTAATAAAATTATCACAATATAATGTAAGTTCACATAGAATATGATAATTAACCTTGAGCATATGTGAAGGACCCAGGTGTAGTGGAATAAAATTAATGGGCATCAAAAGTAATTTTTTTATATAGATCAAATCTAAAATTGTCATATCTATATTATCTTGGTTTGAAACCTAGAATATGATATATACATCATTTTATAATTAATTATTATTGTTAAAAAAATTACATCGATTCGATTTATTCCTACTCATTATTGTACTTTTCATTTCTAAAATATCTAAACATAAATACCTCCAGCAATATCAACATGTGAATAAAAAAAGATCAGTATTCTGGTTATGATGAATTTTATGCCAAAATGAAATATCTAGGTCTTCCCAATAACTTCATGTCTTCCAAACACCCCACACTTATGTGTTTCTCATGGATATTGAGAGAATTTATATATTTATTTTTTTGTACACAACCCTATCTTGTTGGTTGATTATATTTATTTAGGGATCTATATACCATAATCAGTGGAGTAATGATTAATTTAAATATAGGTTTTAAAATATAAAAACTAAAAAAATTCACTCACCTTTTTTCCATTATTAACATAAAACCCATGTAAGACCCTAACCATTCACCATGGTACATGTACTATATATATTTTCTTAAACCACCTTACATTTTTAATTGAAGAGTTTCAAAAGGGGGTTTTAGTTGTTATAAAGGAATTAAAAAGGATTGGGAGGAGGAAATTATATACTTCCTCAAGGCTGTTGTGCCACTGACTAGACGATGGACTCCAAATAGGATGGGAGAGACAATAAAATCCCACCATCACACCAGTGAGATTCACTGGCCAACTGGTGTGTCCTGCAAAAGATTTTTTATAGGGGAGGGTTTTTCTTTTCCCCTTTTCCTCCCTTAAACATCACTTCATTTTCTATTCCCTCACTTTTTCAATATCCCCATGTTGATCTACCCTCTTCTTCACCTACAAAATTAGAAGATCTCCCTTCTTTCTCCTCTATTTTTAGTTTTTTAGGATATTGATTCCCAAAGGTGAGTCTAAGAGTCCACCATCATTCTCTCTTCGTGTAGTCTACTTCCCTATAGGATTCCACCGTTTAAATATATTATGCCTTAATTTCAGGTATTTTGTCTAATTCTTCAATTTCCATCATTTTTTCTTGAACTAAAGCCCAATGCATAGTAAGTGTAACTATATCAACCAATTTTAGGTGGTATATGAGCTATCCCATACAATTTCCCAATTTTATAGTATGTGATATTTATTTTTTCATACCGGTTCACCACACATTTCAGTAAGAATTAAAATACAATCAAATTTTCCTAAAATATGTCGTAAAACCTTTAAATATCATTAATTAAACCTTGGTAATTTTAAATTGGATCTTGGGAAACATCTTTAGGGTAATTATTTTTAATGTGTTATTTTTTATATGAATGGGACACCCAATAGGTTCTATAAATTTGATACTAGGACTATGGGTTGAAAGATAATTTACAATGGAGGTTCATTTGGACTTTTGGTTATAATTAACCTTTTGAACCATCATAAAGGAATCAAATGAGTTACGTTGGATTGTGAATCCTTAAATAAATGGTATTGATGAGATCGATCTTCTTGAATATGACATGATGTGTCCTTGAAATGGAAATTAATGGGAATTTACATCGCTTCTTCATTAGTCCAATTTATAAAAAAAATTGAATACATGGTTTTGTTTTGTATTAACTAAACAAATGTGAATGAAATAATGAGTTACTTGGATTTCATGTGATATTCATCAACGATAAATTAATTGGATTTCTAGGATCATCACATTGGATTATGTGTGACACATGATTCTAAATGATTGGTAATGTTGGGATGAGATCCAGGTATTTTGTATGACCTGTAATGCCAATTAAGTGGTAATTTAAGGAGGAGATCACTGGATTATATATGGTACATGAGTATAGAATTACAAGATGAGCTATGTGGATTCCACATGCTACCCGATGCTTGGGAATTCCAGGATGAGTATATAGATTCAAAATGATACACGATATTTGGGATCCAAGGATAAACTTCAAGATTTCATGTGGTGACCATGGTTTGAATGATATCTGAGATGTCGTCAGAGATATCCAATACTGGCCGAAGTAGGTATGTTCAAACATAGTGTCATCCCTGAGTAGAAAGGCTGATGGTATTTTAATTATTTATTTATTTCATTTTTACACTAATTTATGACATACAACATCATGAACTATATTATATCAATGAAGATATGATTTTAGATATCATTGGTGGTAGGACACCATGTTTTACTCACACCATGATTAGGATATTTGATAGTACCTAGGTATATTTCATGAATATCGGGATAGAAAAGGGAATGTGGCTTATGGAGGATGCATGATATTGGTTGGGATGGAGCATGGTGATGGGGACCGGTCTAGTACTCATACTTTGGGCGGTGTTCATTAATTTTTTAATTTATTCTTTGGATTGTTTTTGGACTGGTATATATGAATCTGAAATATATGTCCACTATTGGGATTACAATGCATTTTATTATTTAATGTGTTATATTTTTTCATGTTACCTATATTATACCTTGTATTATTTATTTATGTACTGTTGTATAATATCTCCTTTACATACTTATATTTTACATAATCTAAAATTCTGGGAAAACTCTCCCCATAGTAACTTCATGGACCCTCATAGATAGTTGGAAGCCTATGATGTATAGCGAGGCGTGCTTCTATCAATGTGGTTCACTAACCTAGATAATTAGTTTAGTGGATTATATGGGGGTGAATTAAAATGTGGTATCTGATATTTTTTCATTGCCTTACTATTTTGGGTTAGTATATAGGATATTTGGAGGTGTTGGAGTTTGGAAATGAGTTCATTCCCGGGACCAACTTACACACATATGGGGAAGGGGTAATTTTATAGGGATAGTATTGTTATTCTTTCGTTTCACATTTACAGTTGACTAATATCCACATCGAGTGGTGACCTTGTTTTTTAATTTTTAATTTATGGAATTTTCACTATCTGTCTAGTATAGAATGAAGAATGTGTTCATTCATCATCCACGAATATTGGACTTCATGCCATTAACTTTTCCCCTTGCAAACTTTTTCACAGTAATAGTATGTGGATCATTTATTTAAAGTGTTAGTATTATTTTATTTGGGGTTTTTTATATAAATTTAGGGGGGGATTTTATTTAGATGATTATCAAAATGGGTTAACGTTTTATTTATCGATACCTTTTTATAATTATGTGGTGCTAGTTCAATAATGTTCCCATAAATACTTATAAAGTGTCTAACTTTATAACTTCTGATCAAAACACCATAAAACTAAACGCAAAATATGTAAAATTTATATTTATTAAATTAAATTAGAAATGATAATGGTTTAAATGGAAAAGTGACATGAATCCAGTATTTTGTGACTTGACCCTAATTTGGGTACATGGGGCTAATTAGAGATCCTGGGTTATAAATTCCCATATTGTGTGGTGTATAAAAATTAGGTTTTGTGCCTCTAACTTCACTCCTTAAACTATAATATCAAGAAATATTATGTATGGTGATCTATAATGCGTGTTTGGCATTGTAGTAGAATTCCTCCACATCAGTCCATGATTGATTGTTAGGAGGGTGCAGGTGAGAATTCTCTTGAGGGTGTTAGGCCAGATCAACCTATGCTACTGGGAGTAGTTGTAGACGATCAAATCTGAGTGAGATTACTATGAGTAGTACAAGTGATGGAGAGTGAGTATCCTCAAACAATCTATTGCATTTCAGAGTTGACTAGAGAGTTTTATCTCCAACACACTCCAATGTTTATGGGGGATGTGTCCCCTTCATAATTATGTTTTAGATCAAGTCGGTTCAAACTATCTTGGATTATTTTAAGACCCCATAGAATATGAGGTTCATGTTATCAGTTTATATATTGTGAGGATCAATAGGAAGACAATGTTATATCTTTTCCTGAGTTGAGAATCATATAAGCGTTTCCTTGAAAGACTTTGAGATGTGATTATTTGACCATTTCTTCCCAGAGACCTTGAGAGAATACATTGCTTAGGATTTCACGCAGCTTAATCAAGGGAGTATGTCCATCATGGATTATTCTAGGAAATTTACATACTTGTAGGACTTTACCCATTCAATAGTATAAGATGAAGAATATTAGGCAAGGAAATTTGGGGATGTGTTGAGATATGCGATCCTTGTTCAGGTAAATGTCTTCTGAATTGCTACCATTTTTTAGTGGTAAACCAGGAACTTATTTTTTAGTGGAACCTATGTGAGGGAAATGGACTTGGGCTGGTAGCCTTTTGAGGGACTGTTAGTGGCATATCAGGTAGTTATAAATACTATTATAATGGGACTTTCCAGGATGGTAGTGGGAAGGGTGTCAAGGTGGTAATTCATCACAATGTCACCAGTGTGGTATGTGGGAACATATTTGGCCTCAATGTGACCAACAACGAATTAAATATGGGTCATATGAAAAGATATGTCACTGTAAACAATTTTATAGTATAGTGTCATAGGCCCTGAGTGATAGAAGATTTTGACTAGTATCGAGTTATTATGTTTGATAGGTTGCACCATGGTAGGTGGGTACTTGGAGTTCTAGTGTCTGATCAGGGCGAGGTAGAGGTCATAGAGTTCATGGTCAGGAAAAATAGCTCATGAAGGTAAATATAGGGTAGCAAAGTCAAGATGGATTACAAGGTCGTGGTTCAAGCCAGTTGCATGTAGTGCAACCGACCCCAGATTATCTAAATAATGGGTTGTCTAAAGTATAAGGTATGATATTTTTCCTTCAAATCTTGCATATTATGAATTTTATACACATACACTATATTTATTCATATTAGTATGGTCTGTGGGAGGATTTTTATTATATTTTGAATAAATTTATAGAGTCATGTATATTAAAACTCCATTAGAAGTGGGGTTAGAGGGTGTTTATAGCTATTAATAGTCTACTAGGGACATTAAGGCATCATTATATGTGGGATCAACCTATTTCATGGATGAATGAATTTTAATTGATTCTTAGTATGTACTGGATGGTCCCATACTAAGCTTATATTTTCTTCCACCTTAGGCGGGTGATATTCACATCTCTTAATAGTAATAATCATATACTTGTTTGATAATGTGACATATATGAAGGTTGTACATGACCCGATTTCTAGAAGCTTGGAGTGGTGACTGCCTAGGTCACCAGTTTGATGTTAGATAATAGATGATTATAGAATTATTCTTTCCCATACTTTAGATTTTTACATGGATGTGTATCATGAGGACTTTTCAAGATTACGACATTTTATTATAGATGAGTTGAAGATCAGGATCATGTTAGGTATAGAACCTATTAATATAACTCCATATAGGATAATAATGATAGATTTTTGATAATAGAAATATCAAATGGAGAAAATTTAGGAAAAGGAGTTTATCCATATGAGCATGTCCCCTTGGGGTGCCCAAGTTTAATTTACCAATATTTTAGAAAGATCCTTGAGGTTATATGTGGACTATGAGAATATTAATTGGGTACCATTAAGAATTGATATCTACTCCCTCGCATTGATAATTTATTCAACCAACTTAAGGGTTATTGACTATTATATAATATTAATTTACAGTTGGGGTACCACCAACTCTGAGTGAGACCTACTAAATTTCATTTTACAACCATTCTGAGTAGGAATGGTATTCATTTGAACCTTTTTATTCCATTCAAGTTTACCAAAACTAATATAGTGTGCATAACCCTTGTAAATTGGGTGTTCCATCCATACATGGACTCATTTATTATCATGTTCACTGAAAATATTTTTGAGTACTCCCTATTGAGGGATGAACACACATGACATTTGTAGATAATTATGTGCACACATTGAGGACAACAACTATATATAAAATTAATAAAGTGTTAGTTTTGGAATTATTTAGTTCATTTCTTGGGCCACATCATATAAGAGGATGGGGTATCAATAAACACAAAGAAGTAGTATTCCATGGTTTCTTAGGAGAGAACCAATATCTTCAATTATATTTGTACCTTCCAAGTGCTGGATGAATAATATCACAAATTTATTCAGACCTTCTCTCTCTTGGTAGTTCCATTGATGGTATTGACCAAGAAGGGATGAGTTTTGACTAGTTAAATTATAGTGATTATAACATTGGGATATGAATAAGTGTTCTCCATTTGTTCCAATCTTGATATTACCTTAGTATAGTAATGAATATACCATGTACTATGACACATTAGGTATCAGATTGGGTGTAATGGTTATACATGATGGATGGGCAGTTGCTTATGTGTCTAAGAAATAGAGACAATATGAGTGTAACTTCCTGACCCATGATTTTGCTCTTATTGTACTCGTACACATGTTGAAGTGTTAATGTCACTATCTTATGAGGGAGAGGTTTTTGTTTTTCATTGTTTAAATTTTTTTGAAGTGCATCTTCTCCCTATGTGACCAGAATCTCAAGAAGACGAGGTTCATCGATTACCTGCAATCCTTACAAATTGATTTTACTTATACACCTAGAAAGGGAATCATCCTGGTATATGCATTGAGTTGGAATAAATAAACATAGGTAGTAAAATAATTCTGTTATGAGTGATAAGTGGTATCCTTGTTCCCCAAGCAACAATTATATTTTCATTTGTGCGAAGGCAGGGTGACATTGAATACCTTATCTATGACATACTCACTTTTTGAAATAGATAAATATATCAAGGTATCATATTCCAAATATTTGGTGTTGATGGAAACTATATATATATAAGGGATACACTTCATTATTGGTCCATGTATTCTTCAATGATTATTTATGTCATAGATACATGATAGTTTTGATGGGTATGAGTGAGGAACTAATAATGGACGTACATGCCACAAGGTGGGTTGTGCACCCAGGTTAAACTAAGTTGTATCGACATATGTGCCTATAGTATTGATTTTTAGGGATGAAGAAGTACCTAGAAGAGTTTTTCATCATGGTTATCCACCTATCAGTAGATGAAATATGAGCCCCTGTGGCACACTAGACATAAACATTCCCTACCAATCCTTTAATAGATTTCGGGTGATGTTACAATGGATTTTATTATAAGCATACTGAGGAATCCTCAACGACATGATGTAGTTTGTGTTATCATAGATTTTCTAATGAAGGTATACCGTTTCATACCCATCAAGGAATATTTTATAGTAAACAAGATTGGTAGAATGTATTTACATGAAATAGTTTTCATGAATGAGGTTCTATTGAGAATTGTATCAGATATAAATGATTGTTTCGAATCTCGATTATGGAGGGGTTACAAAATCAATTTGGTACATATAGGATTCTGAGCACTATCTACCATCCCTAGACAGATAGGAAGCTATATTATACCATAAAAATTCATGGGGCCCTGATGAGTGAATGTGTCCTAGATTTTTGTGGATCTCAGTAAGAAAAATTTTCCTTGGTATAATTATCCAATAATAATAGCCATCAATTGACCATTTATATGGTTCCTAATAATGATTTATATGGGAGGATTATTTGTTCACCCATGTGCTGGCTAGAGGTGGGTGATGTGATAATGATTATATTGAGTCTCATGCAGGATAAAACAGTGTATTTCCTATTGATTCATAAGAGAATGGTGACTTCGCAGAGCTAGAAGGAATCTTATGTGGATCAACACCACTATCCTCTGAAGTTTGAGGTAGGTGACAATGTTTTATTATAGGGGTAACCTATATTGGGATACCATCACATATAGAAGCATGCGAAACTATTTTCTAGGGAAATGGGGATGTATGAGGCTATGAAGAGTTTCAACCTAATGTTATACCTACAATCCATTCTACACCAGTTCATTTTTATACATGATGTGTTTCACATATCTCAGGTTCGAGGGAAATTTACTGATCCATATCACAATCTTGATGCATATGATATAAATCTCAAGGATAATGTGTCCTTTCATGAACATATGGTTCATATTATGGATGATAGTGAGATGAAAATCTATAGAAATTTCATTCCATGAGAACATGTGAAATAAATTTAGGGGGGGGGGATTTTAATACCCCACCCTCTCCTTGAGATATGTAATCTATTTTTTAAAAAAATCCCATATTATTATCTTTGATGATTTTTTCAAGTGGTTTCACTAGATATCTGAGGCATTTGTTCGGTTTATGGGGAGGTTGTGGCATGAAACCTTAATGCTACAGTGTGATCGACCAGCTGATCAGAGGCCACTAGCTAGCTGATGGACTTCCTATAGGAGGGAAGATCCACTAGAATCCCACAGACTTTCCAGTGACACCAACAGACCTAGTAGTGGGAATTGGGGAGGTTTTTTATTACGTATAGTTTTGTATTTTCATTCTAACCCATACCTTTCATACATAGATCATACATCTTATAAGATGGATATTCAATACCGAAAATTTCTTTCCATGCCAGAATTGTATGGATTTACTGACTATGTATACTTAGATATATAAATAACTCATTTATAAGAGATAAAAACTATCTCCCACTTAACTATTCCCAACCAGAAACCCTATTATACATATAATACTTAAAATATTTCTTCATATCCTAGGGAAAGGGAAGATAATAATGGGTGATCTCGAATGCCTAGTAAGCGTAAAAATGGGGATATCAATGATCATATATACATAACATGACAATAAGTGTTTGAAAAAATTATCAAAAACATTTGAAACCATACCCAATAATTCTTATATCATAAACATGAGCCTTGGAATAAATCTTAGTAGTTAATAATATATAAATCTTAAAGGAATCAAAGAACATGATCCATGAGAATACAGAATTTGCATAATATCATTTCATAAAAGAGTAGAACAAGTGTGGGATAATCATATTCATTGAAATATTATATCAAGGGTACCCATCAATATATTAAAAAAAAGTTAGTATTGGGATAAATTCCAATATACCTACTTCAAGATTGGGATAACATCTCATGCACCCTCTCTCGGGCTTAGTATAACCTCTTATGCACCCACATCCGAGTTTGGGATAAATAACCATTTAACATTCGATCTTAGAGAAAATTTATATTTAACTAATTAATTTTACTGATACACAATTCTATACCCAGCCATCCACCCACCACATAATCAGACATTCATTTATATGTATTCCACAATATCATAAAAACATTCATCATAACATAACCTATGGAAAACAAAATGGGTATCATCGATATTTCCACATCATAACCATAAACCATCTAGAGAAATAATAAATATGGTATAATTGGATAATATCTCCATTAAATCATATGTGACATAAAATTATGTCATCATAGTTGAAAAATCCCTTTAAAATATAATTTTATTGAGGAAAATACCGTTTTCATATTTGAATAAAATTTTAAAATCATAAATTTTTCAAAATATTAAAGAAAACAATTTCATTATAAATATCCTTTAAGACTTATAAAATAATAATCAATTAATTGAGTGGTCACGATGGAATGAAATTCTATTCATATCGTGTATGTTAAAATAACTATTCTTTTCACATTTTTAGTAAAATGTCAAAAGTACCTTTTTTGAAAAAATGAAAAGAAGAATAATTTTAAACCATTTTGTAAATATTAAAAAATGGTTAAAAACTAATTCATACAATAATATGATAATATGAAAAACTTTCATGTATTAATTTTATAAATCATGGATATGGAAAGAAAAAAATTGGACCGAATACAAAAATAAATTTGGTTTTCCTTAAAAAAATTCTTTAGGTCTCTTGAGTTCATAAATTGAAAAATATGAATGGAAGACATGAATTATATTGAAAAATAAAAAGGATAATAAAATTCCTAATATTATTGAGATCTATTTCATGAAATTTCATCATCGTAAACCTAATCATAATCTACTCGATAAATAATGGAATTGTAACATTAATCCCTTACGTCATGTTCAACATTCTTTGAGATCTGTCCAAAATACAATATAATTAACTAAAAATTATTACAATTCATTATATTAGAATAATATACAAAATTATAATATCATATATTATCCAATTATATCATTTCAAAAACCATTGTTTATTTATTCTTTATTAAAATCGTCATTTATGGGTGTTGATAGTTTCGTTTTTAATGAGAGTTTTGATTCAGTTGATATGATCCTTGAACATTGATCATCGTTACATCATATAAATAATTTTAATCATGATATATATATCATTTATTAAATATATATATATATATATAGTAACAAATAAATGATAGAGATCGAAAAATGTATTACACAGTTCATGTAGATGGTAGGCCACATGTACACATGAACATTATTTTAACTTTTCAACGAATGGATTAAAATAATGTTAAATAATAATTAACCATTTTATAATTATTATTATTATATAATATATATCACATATATTCATTAAATATTTTCTTATTACCATCCATGTAATGAATAAATGGAAATTGAATCACGTCGCTTTGTGGAGGTGGAAGTCCACACATACACACAAGTGACATTATAATTTTCCAAAGGATAGAGAGATAATAGGGTAGACATGATTTTATACATATATATGTATAGTTTTTTCATAAATATCATATATAAACATTAAACACAACAAAAAATGATCTATTAAATTTGGTGATGGAAAATGAATTGTATCACTATGTGGAGGTAGTAATCCCCGTATATGTACAAGTGACACTTTCTTTTACCATTTAATGGAAAAGATGGATTATAATGGTTGTTACATAATCATAATAATATTTAATTATATTTAGTATACCAAATATATTCATTTACTATGAACAAAACATATTTAGATAAGGTATAAAAAGAAATAAATTAAAAGACTTTGGGTAGGAATATTACCTATTCTTTTGTAGGAAACCATTAGATGCTTCTGTAAGAAACCTTGTAATGGTATTTAATGGAAACTATTAATTATAATTCATGTATATGGAATTTTATTAGATAATTATTCATGTCCTGGTCAATATATTTCACTAAATGTATTGTAAATAAAAGATATAGGGGTGTCCTTTTAAAAGATATGAAAATGACAGGCTTGGTGTAACTAAAAATATTAAAATATAATTAAGTAATTCTAAATATAATTGATTAAAATTGGATAAAAATTAGAAGAAAAATAGAATAAGGTGGATATATAAAATTTAAATTAAATTTATATATGTTTTGGGGTAATTTTGAAACATATCTTTTTCTTAACCCCTTAGTTAACCAATTTTAATATTAAGTATAGTAATGATTTTTTAATATTAATGGGTTATAAATTTACTCAAAATTTAAAAACCGGTTGATAAATAACAAATGGTTGAATTTTTTTAACACTTATCATCATAATTTTCCTCATTAATATTTTTTATGATTTTTAAATAATATAATAAATTTTTTACTATATAACACCAATAATATCATTTTACGAACAATTCACATAATTTGACTTTGAAAACAACATTAATGAAAATGAATTCAAATATAAACCTAGAAAACACTTATAATATGTTATGTTAATATTTAAAATAATTGGGTCACAATAATTCACCAAAAAAATACTTTTAGAGTTTTTAAAAAAACATACATGATTTCTCTATTTCATGCACCTGAACCGTGTTGTCATTGTGCATCGTTTTGGATAATTTTTTCATCAATAAGAATAAAAAATAAATTACCATGATAAAAAAATTAATTTATAGTTCAAAAAAATATTTATAACCAAAATTAACCATTTTATATCTTTATATAAAAATATCGGTGATATTAAATTCAAGAGAGTAACATTTTTTGGAATTTTCATTACATAAAATAATATAAATTCCATTATCAAGAGAAAATGCAAGAAAAATTAAATATATTCTAATTTGGGGTCTCTATGGTAAATTTTCTCCATAAAATTTAATAAATTAAATTTTTATTTTTGATTTTGAGACCATATCTCTTGTTTTAAACAAAATATTACCCATTTTACACTTACCATGGAGATAAATATTTACCATGTTCACTCTTTATAATGACAAAAAGGGAACTATTTAAAAAATTGTAAAATAATGATTGAAAATACGATATCAATTTTTCACAATTAAATTTCTATATTTTGTATAAATAAACTATAATATGAATGCATAAAACGTAGTAAAAATCGTTTTTAAAAAAATTTGTTTTTAGTATAAAAATTAATTTATATCAAAGTTAGTAATATTTTTGACTCGAACAGAATTAATTATATTATTATAAATAAAAAATAAAAAAAATTAAACATTAAAATAAAATTTAAAATATAACGGTACTTTTATATTAAATTTATTTAATGAAAATAAATGTCAATATTTGTGAATTCGGTATTTGTCATTATTCACTGAAAAATCAATCATTTAAGAAAAATTCCAAAATTTAACAATAAGTTAATTTTGATATTCTAATACTAAAAATGATTTTTAGTTTATAAAATATATTTTTAAAATGGGATAAAAATTAATTATAATTTTTGTTCACAAAATGCAATAAAAACATTTTTGAAAAAAATGACTTTTTGAAGCTTAAATCAGCTTTACTAAAATTTGTGTGATTATTTCTTCATAATCAATTAATAAATTATTATTGAGTGAGAAAATTAAGCATATATTTCATAATACGACTACTCACATTCATTTTCACCAATTTAATGTCTAGGTTATAATAATTGTTTTATAATATATCACAATTTTCATAAATCTCAATGTTCCATGTTACGCACTCTATCTAGTTTATTATTATTTTAAACTAAAATTTTATTATGTTAGATTCCACCACTTAAATAAATTTCTCCCCTAGAGTTTTATCTCAATCATGAAAAGTTTCAATATTTGAAAATATGTTTATTCAAAACCCACATCATAAAGAGGGAAAACAAATCTTCCTCTAAAAAGGGAATCTGGGAAACATAATGGATATCTGAAATAAAACATAATCATGTTCCAAGATAAGGATAAAATTAGAAGGAAGTTAAAATTTAGACATGGAGGAGATAAATATTATATAATGACTAATATATAGTTATAGAGAAAATGTTCGTTATAAGGTTAATGACCACAAAACCATAAATCAGTAATGGGTGAAAAGATGATAAATTCTTCAAAAATAAAGGTAAATGTATAATTTTTTTATTTCAAGATCAGTTTCTAAATGTTGAGGGGTTATTTTATTATGAACATAGAGAAAACAAAAAAATACAGTTATTTTATTTCCATTTCAAAATCAAAATTTCAAATTTTGGTTGTGCTTCGATTAATTTCAACTTTATCTCTTACTTTATGAAATGAATATTCAAGATGAATTTCTCTTGGATGAAGTTCCAAAAATAACTTTTAATACATCATAAGGTCTATAAAACAATGATAATTCATTTATTATATCTCCAATTATCATTAAAAAAAATTATTAACAAAAGTTATTCAATATAGATAAATATCCATACGATGAAATAATACATTAATCTATAAAATTTCTATAATAGTAACAATGGTTCCTCTTAGATTATTTCATAAATGACCCTACATCCCAAATAACGTGAAAAACCTCAAAATTAATTAATTTTTTAACCTTAAACGTGATCTCATACCATTTAACATAAATCCACAAAAATGTAATTGCATTCTCACCAAATAATATTTTATATCAAACCATATGTTTGACCTAAATTTTACTATACCCCAACACAATGAATCCTCTATAAAAATATCATTAATAACCATGATAAACCATAATATGATATCAAAATATAGTTCACTTTACCAAAATATAATAAATTAAATTTACATACTAAACTGAAAGGTAATCCTTATGTTGATAATATATATCTATGAAAATATCACATTACCAATTAATACCATTTAAACCATCAAGATTACCTATATCCCTCTATAAAATAAAGCATAATTAACTAATCATAAAATAATACACTAATCTAACGGGTTTTTTGTACCTCAATATATTATTCTTCCTAAAACCCTATACAAGTTTTAAATCATCTCAAAATCCAATCATTTAAAACATCAAAAGGGGTATCTATGTCTTTGAACATATGATATTCCTTACACTTACAAACCCGTGATGGTATACATAAATATTATGTTAACCCCATAAGAAATAATATATACTTCAAAAAATTAACCCAATTGTTATTACCAAAATAAAATCACAAACTATTGAATATATACCATAAATCAAAAAATGTAATAAAATTCATTAATTATGTCCTAAATAACTTTATCAAAAAATAAATAACCAATTTCAAGGTCTGAAATATTATCGTATTTACTTAATCAATGCCCATATTCTCTTTATACCAAATAAACATGACCACCTTACCATTATATCACTTTTAGTGGTTATCTTTTTCATTCAACATATGTATACAATTTATAATGAAAAAATACTACAGAATAATTCTTAAAAGTTTCACGATTGTTATATCAATAATATCATTTATATAACTCGTTTAAAACAAAATTCTTAAATCCTAATACATAAACACTACAATGCTTCGATTAAATGATTGGTATATAATAGGAAACATCATGGTCTAGTAGTTAACCCTTTGATTGGGGAATTGCCTCAGATAATTCCCATACTTCCCACACATAAGTCAAAAAATGATAAATGGTACCATAGGAAGAAGATCATTTACATCCATAAAAAATTTCATTTGTCCTCAGCTATTACTTGTTATATTCTCATATATTCTATACATAAAACATCTTATTTTTCATCTAAGAAATTTATTATAGTACTTTTTTCCACAAACATTAAATATTGGAAGTTGAATATTCTTCTCTTCACAGTCTTACTAAAAAATCCATTATTATCCTATTAGGCATGTTACAAAACTCAACAATGTTGAGATTATTTATCATACAATGAGACAAGTGATTAAGAACAATCACATGGTATGACCTCAAATCTCCTGTTTTATTTGGTTTATCATGATACAATCATTACATTATCCATCACATTTTCTGTTAGAATTATTCCACCATGTTATATCCATTGAATAATACCAAAAAGTATACTATGAGAATCAATATTCATACATTGGAATCATATAATCATGAAAAATCATCCATAGGATATCTAAATCATGATAGTTTCTTTCCAACCTATGACATCTAATGATTAACCATAACCATCCTTGGTTGTCAAATATTTAAATACTTTATAATGGGTTATATGTAAAACATGATTCAACATAAGAATATCCCCTAAGAGTTTCAAAATAGGTGCACATTAAGGGAACAATCACAATTCACTAGAATAACGGTAGAGATATACTCAATCAACTCTTTTAGAGGTCATTACCCCTAGATGCAGCTTTTCTAAAACCACATGAACTTTTAGTACTCGTACGTGGATGTTATTCTAGGAAAACCACACTCATTTACTTATTATAACTTAGGAAATTATCCTATAAATAGGATTATCCTAAGTGTTCCCATTAATTTTTTATCATCCTAGCTTTTAAAGGTAACTAATCATTACTCTGATAATGACTTTAGGGACCTATACTTTTCATAAATAGATATTATATATTATTATATGGTTATTATTATATAACATTATGATCCACTCTAGAATCTTATAAGTTCGGTGTCTTTAGAATATGGATACCTAAAAAATTATTAATAAAAGATCTATATCATCTGAAATGCACGGCTGATTGTCGCCTATCGACCGGTCAAAATTCCGGTGCTCTGCTAATGTGTATAGCAGCACTCGGGTCGAATCCTCGGTGATGATACTTTGTAATAGTCGTTTGTTTTTTAGTTGACTGTATTTTGATTAGGGGGGTTTGTTTTCAGAGCATAATTGAAATGATTTATGGATGATGTTTGATTTACCAAATTGATAAAGATTGGGGTGAGTTCATCATTGGGGAGTTAAGCATGTGATATCCTTGAGCCTTACTTTGTATTGCATTAAATTAACACCCATGTCATAAGTTGACGTTGATTGGAATTCCTAAGTGTGAAGGCTTTAATCCAAGCCTTAACTTAACTTAGGGTTCTAATATCAATCAAAACTTATTTATGGTAGTGTATTTATGGTTCCAATAATCCATGGAAACCACTCGTTAAACAAAACATATCATTAATCCCTGACATATTAAGTTTAACCTACAAAATATTAATTTAAAGAATACTCATCAAGAAAAACTCTTAATCACTTAACATACCCGAATTATAACTCACCACAATGAGATATTTACTCAGCCATTTGGATGTTTAATATTCTGGTTAAAATAATCATGATGATAAATTAAGAATAGAAGAAAAAGAAAGGGATTAGAAAAGAGTGGTATGTTGACACACACACACGAACGATGATGATAATTAAAAACGGATTTTCGATTGAATGAGGAAGCAAAAGAAGGGAAGGGGATTGAACTGAATTTAAACTATTTTAAGAACATTAATATTAAACTACAGAATGTGGAGGATAATAAGAGATATTGAATAAGTAACTTGCATTAAAACAGAATTACAAAGAAAGAGACTTACAAAATTACAAAAATAAAGAACACAAAATTAAGTGAAAACAAAGAGAGGAGGAAAAGTCTATAAAGTGAAAACTTGAGTATGGAAGGTCCTCCCAAGCCTTTGGCAAAGCTTTGGTCGTGAAAATATGATCTCCTCTCTTCTCAAATGCCAACCCCTCTCAAGGAGAGAACGGGAGAGTATTTATAGCCCAAGGAGTGGACTGTTTGCATTCCTAATCTGTCCCTCCACTTGCATCGCCAATTTGGCTATTCAGACAGCCGAATCTCCAAATATCTCCTTCTTCAAAGTTGTAGGTAATAAAGTTTTCCGACTACTGTCAAAATAGGGAGGAATGTGGACAAGTGAATCCAAAGTTATGACGGTTTTATTAAACAAAGGTAAATTGTCCATTTCTATCCATTCTTTTTCGATGGCCAATATGTGAATGGACTTTTTAACAGGAATATGCCTTCAAATCCGAATGACTTATTCAAAAAAGTCGGCCGCCTATATCTTCTCTTTCCCACCGAAAATTCTCAGCTCGATTTTATGCTTACATCATAAGATATGTCATGAATAGTATACTGATTTTAATTCTCGGACAGAATGGTGTGTTGGATTTAAAAGCTTCATTTGGGCCCCTTGTAATTGGATTTGGGCCATGAAATTTTTATCCAAGATGACATGTAGTGGCCCCCGAATTATGGTGGTGAGTTAATATTTTTGGACTTCTGTATTGAGACCAGTAAATCAATCTTCAAGGCTGGTCCAGTTTGTTCACAGATTCTTTGGTCTTGTTTGTGAGGACCATATGACCCTTCAAATGGCAGAATTAGATCATGGTTCCTTCTAATTAAATGTTTTATATTGAAAGGTGAATCCTAAAAAACAAGAACCACACAATTTGGATTAGTATAGTGACAGTTATAATTAAAACATTAAACTGACTCAATTGGACTACTTCTAAAAATGCTCAAATATTATACTTAATATTAAAACATTAATATTTCACACAAATTATGCACATTTAATATAAAATAAGTAAAGGGGGAATATAATAAGTCATGAAAATATTAATAACATCATCATCACCAATATATTTATTCATAACTATCACCGTTCTTCGACATATCATAATAAAATTATTTCTGCATATACAGGGAAAGGAAACATAATGAAAGAAGGGTTCAAATTCCTAGTAAGGGTAAACAAGGGATATATCAATGATCAAATAAATATAAAAGGAGAATATGTGTATGAGAACATGATTGTATCCTTTGAAAATTATTCATAAAAATTATTAGATAATAAACATGAGTTGTGTCCCAAATCTTGGATGTTCAAAAGAAATGAAACATAACGAAATCAAAAAATATGAGCCATGAGAACATAACGTTGGTATAAGATCATATCAAAATAAGTTGAAGTAAGTTTCTAATAATAATAATCATATAAATTTTATCTCAAGGATACCAATAAATACATTTCTAAAATGTTAGGTTTTGGTTAACCACCTATGTACCTACTTTGGGCTTGGGATAACCTCCTGTAAACCCTCTTTCAGGCTTGGGATAACCTCCATTGCATGCTTCTTGGATTTAAGATAACCTCCCATATACCCTTTTATCTCATAAAAACGTAATATTTACCCAATTAATTATAGGGATATATATTATTATGGGACCACCCATCACATAATCAAGAATCCATTCATATGTATGCCATAAGATCGTAAAATACATCAATCATAACATAATATGTGGAAAACAAAACAAGTTTCACCAACATTTTAACCTTATAGCTATAAAAAGAATAGTGAAATAATAAATACATTATAATTGGATTATATATATAGTAAAACATAATTAAAAACAAATTAGGTTTTTACAGATGAAAATTTCCATTAAATAATCCCTAGAATTTTTTTTGAAGAAAATGCCCTTTTCATTTTTAAATAACATATTAAAATATAAAAATTTCATAAATATTAAGGAAAAATTATTATTTTGAAATCAATTGGTAAAATAGTAAAATAATAATTAAATAATTGAGTTGGCATGATGTTGGGAACTTTTTTTCATGTCATGTATATTAAAATAAATATTCCTTTTACATTTTCTATAAAAATTCATATGTAACTTATTTAGAAAATGATAAAAATATTCCTGTTAAAATTTTTGGTAAAAATTAAAACATGGGTAAATAGGAAATTAAAAAAAATAAAATAATATGAAAATAATTATTCATAAATTTTTTAGAAAACCTGGATATGGAAGAAAAAGAATTTTCACCCTAACAGAGGAATAAAGTTGGTTAACTTAGAAATGTTATTTAAGTCTCTTGAGTAATTAAATTAAGGGAAATGAAATTAAAACATGTATTATCAAGAAATAACTAGAGGATAATAAAATTCATGATATTATTTAGATATAAATAATTAAAATTCATCATCTTAAACTTAATCATAAAAAATTCCAATAAATAATTAAATTAAAACATAAACCCTTTACCTGAAGTTCCTCTTCCTTTTAAAGCAATCTAACCACCTATATAAAGAATTTAAATTTATTATAATTTGATACAAGAATAATTTAAATAATTAATAATTTAATATATTATAAACATTTATCATTTCAATAACAATCTATTAATAACTCCTTATTAAAATCATCATTATAGGGTGTTAACTATTTTGTTTTTCATGAGAATTTTGGTTCAGTAGTACCAATCCCTAGACTTTGATCATGGTTCCATCAACTCGATAATTTTAATCATGATATAAATACCAAATATATATATATATATATACATATTATAAATATATTTATATTGATAAATAAAAATAGAGATTAAAAAATGAATTACACCATTCAAGGAGACGGTTGGTTGTACATACAAATGAACACGGTTTTCACTTTTTGATCGACGAAATGAAAGAATGGTAAATAATAATTAATCCTTAAAAAATAATTATTATATCAAATATATAACATATTTTCCTTAAATATATCATTATTACTATCCATGTAAATCTAAAATGAAAAATTAATAACTTCGCTTCGTGGAGGTAGTAGTCCACACTTAAGTATGAACGACATTATCATTTTCCAATAGATAGGAAGGTTAGAATTTAGGTGTCATATTATTGTTTAAAAAGAAATATTATTTCATAAATATTATATATAAACTTTAAAATCATCATAATAACCATCCATCATAGATGGTTATGTAATATTAATTGTATCATTATGTGGAGGCGATAGTCTACACATACATACGAGCGATACTTTCACATCCCATTTGATGGAGAATAGGCTGGATAATGTTAGTTACATAAACATAATAAAATTAATGTATATTAATGATAAATAATTTATTATTTTATGATGAATACCATTTACTTAGAGAAGGTATAAGAATAAATAAATTGACAGAGGTTGGGTAGGGATATTTCCTCTTCTTCAATAAACTTATTTTATAAGAATTCTTAATCACCCTTAGAATAGTATTTTAAGAAGAAAATAACATATAATTCATGTATAATTAATTTTATAAGATACTTTTTCATGGTTTGGATTAGATATACGGGTCAAATTTGTGCATAGAAAATAAATAAGGGGTGTCCATTAACAATGGAGGGAAATGACACACTTGGAATTACTAAATAGATTAAAATATATTTAAGTCATTCATAAGAAAAATTATTCAAATTGATATAGATTCACTAAAAATGAGTTTGTGGTATAAATATAGTAAAAAAATAAAATTTATATAGGTTTTGGTGTCATTTTAAATTTCATATTTTGGTTTAACCCCTTTATTATCCAATTTTAATCTTAACCATGGTAATGAATTTTATTATTATTAAAGGGTTATAATTTTACTTATAAGGTTAAAATTGGTTCATAAATGACTAATGGATGAAATTTTTAACTATTTATCCTCCAATTTGTACTATTCCAATATTTTTATTATTTTTAGTTAATTTTATAAAATATATTTATCATAAAATACTCTTAATTTCATTTTAAGAAAAATTCAAAGAACTTTAATTTGAAATCACATGAATGAAAGGGAATTAAAATATTTACCTTTAAAAAATAGTTAATATTATTTATTAATCTATGAATGTCTTGTGGCACTAAAAAATAAAAATGTATTACATTTATTGTTTCTAAAAAAATTACATGATTTTTTACTGCTTGGATATGAACGTTGTCGTCGTTGTATAAGAATTCAATGTAATTATTTCACCAATAAAAATTTAAAATAAATTAACATAATAAAAAAAATTAATTTATATTTAAATTAAACAATTATAAAAAAATATCCTCTTTTTATCATTATGTATAAATTTTACAAATATTAAAATCAATAGAGTGACATTCTCGAAGTTTCTTTACTAAAAAATAATATAAAATGCATTATCAAGAAAAAATAGAACAAAAAAAGATATATATTAGAATTTTGGGTGTCTATGGTATAATATATCCCATAAAATGACATAAATTCAAGTGTTGAGTAAATTTGGAAACGTTATCTCATGCTTTTAACTCTGTTTTACCCAGTTTACCCTTACCAATGTAACAAATATTTACCACGGTTACTATGCACAATGACCAAAAATAAAAGTGTTATATTTTAAAAAAAATTAACATCATAATTAAAAATATTGTATTATTTTCTTAATATTATCTGTATAAATTTTTGTTAAATCAATTAAAATATAAATATGTAAAACATAATGAAAAGAAGTTTTTAGAAAAATGCATTTTTAGCATAAAAATTAATTTATATTAAGATCTTGAAAATTTATGATTAAGATGGAATTGATTAGATTATTATAAATCAAATGGATAATATTTAAATATGATACCATATCCAAAATATAGTTAAACTTTTAAAGAACTATATTTAATGAAGAGAAATGATCATATTTTGAGAAATCAGAATTTCACTATTCATTGAAAAATCAATCATTTCAAAAAAACCCCAAAATTGCATCCTATATATTTTTTTTGGATATGATGATTTAATAAATTATTTTAATTTTATAAAAAACCATTTCTAAAATTATTATAAATTAATTATAACTTCCATGTTGAAAATGCAATAGAAATCATTTTGGAATAAAATACATTTTTGAAGCAAAAAATGACTTTACTAAAAATTGATTTCTTATTTCTGAGAAATTTTTTAATATATTTTTACCTAGTAGGACCATTATAAATATTTTTCATAATAGTGTTACTCATATTCAATCCCACCAATTCAATGGTGGGGTTATGAAAATATTTTTATAATATATTCAAATTTTCTAAAAGTTCGATGTTGTGTGTTATGAAATCTATCATGCTTATTATTATTTTAAAATAAATTTTTTGGGTTTAAATTAATCCCATATATTCAATAATAAAAATAAAAAAATTAATTTTTCCCTCACTTGTACAACAACCACACATTATTCTCCCCTCTTCTTCACTAACATGCTTGGATGATCTCTGTTGTTCCTCCTCCATTTTGAGTTCTATTTGAGGAGATTAAAGCCTCAAGGTAAGTATAAGAGTGAAAATTATTAATTTATTATTAGATTCCAACACCATATATGTTCCACTATTTTAATCTAATATATCATACTTTCATATCTTATGTCAGGTACATAAATTTCTATCATTGTCACTCAAACAGAAGGGAGATACTCAGCAATTAGAACTCTAATACCCTAATGTAGGAGGTATTTGGTATATCACATATGATTTTACAATTTTATATTCTGTGGAATGTATTTAATCATTTTTATTTACTTTTAATTCATCTTATAACCTAAATTCAATTAGTTCTTTCCTAAAATAAGTTGTAAATAATTTAAAAACCACGAATTGACCCATTGTAATTTTAAATTTGTGCATCGACTTCTCCTTTAGAGTGTGAATAGTTTATCTATTATTTATTTTATTTATAAAGGATTATTGTGGGTTTTATGGCTATTACACTAAGATTATGAGTGTAAATAGAGGGTTATTAAGAGGTTCATTAAGGACGTTTAGTTATAATTAACATAAATAACCCTTACAGGTTAATAAAATTTTTAAGTTGGATTGTTTCTATTTTAAATAACCTAGAAATTTGAGAAGCATATTCTTTAATATGACATGAGATGTCCTTGAAATGGAAATTAATGAAGATTTACTTTACTTTTCCCTTGGGCCTATTTTTACCAAAATGTAATTCATGTTCATGTTTTGGCGTAACTAAAAAAATTAGAATAACAAGGTGGCCTATTTGGATTCCGTTTGATATACATCGATGCTAAATGAATGGTAATGCTAGGATAATCTCCTTGGATTTTTTCTGGTACTTTATATTAAATGAATGGTAACATTCGTATGAAATCCTTCGACTCCTTAGGACATAAGATTTCAAATAATTGGGAATATTTGTATAATCTCCTTAGATTCGTTATCGTACATGTGTTAGGAATGTCAGGATAAGCTCTATAGATTTCACATGAAACGTGATACTTGGAAATGCCATGATGAGTACCTAGATTCCACATGATACATGATACATTGATATTCCCTGATGTGCAGCAAGATTTCATGTGGTGACCAAGGTTAGAATGATCTTTAAGATGATCTTAGAGATATTCAACACTGTTCAAACTAGGTATGTTTGACCCAAGATTCATCAAGAAGCCCAACAGTCATGGGTATATTATTTTATATATTTATTTAATTTTCTTGGTTATTTATGAAACACATAATTATAAAATATATATGATAAAATTAGATATTATTTTATAAACAATATTTGGTGGCCTACTAAGCTATACTCACTCCCTGTTTGGGCTACTAGTTGGTACCCACGAAGATTTTATAAATACGGGTTTAGAAATGGGAAAACACCCTATAATAGATTCATGATATGGGTATGGATGGAGATTGGTGATGAGGACAAACATAATACTAATACCTTTTGGTATGTTTAATAATTTTTTTTTAATTATTTTCATTGGTTATTTGGGTACTTGTATATAAGACTCTGAGACATATGAATAAATGATTGGAATATAACTCAACTATTTATAGCATGGGTTATCTATTTCCTTGTTACCTTCTCTTTGAATTGAATTATTTCTTTATGTTTGATGGTATTATATAAATATTATTCACTTTCTGGATTTACACTCTAAAAATGATGGTATTTTCTATCCATAATAAATTCATACTCCCTCACCACTTGTCAATAACCTATGGGTTATGTGGAGGCTCTCTTAAGGCCATGTGGCACACTGGCCCATAGCATGAGTTCACAGGATTCTGAGGTATAGTGTTACAACCCACACCACCATTAAACATCTATTTAATAAAAAAATAAATGATTTTAGGGGATTTTGTTATTGTTTAATATATTAATTTCAAAATAAATAACTTAATAAATATGTTAAAAATGTAGTAAATAATTTTTTCACATGATTAAATAATTGAGACAATTAAATAATAACATGGAATCAAATCATTAACTCAATATAAATTATCCCAAGAATAAATATTAGCCTATTAATTTATGTGAATAAATTTAAATTTTTTAATAAACTTAATTCGACTCCCTCGTCCTGATAAAAAATAATATGGGCTTGAATTATGATCAACACTACTTGAATAAGTTTTGATTCATAAACATTGATTGATTCCATTCTAATTATTAGAACCCTATAAATCAAATTTTATTTTGTATATATTTAGTTTATTACCCTTTATTCCCCTTTCTCAATGGTAGAAGGTCAAACAACATATGAATAGTGTAATATAGAAATATACCATGGCTACTAATGATAAATAGGTAATTCATAGTAATTACAATCCCAATGAATACTACCGTGTAATATAATCCCTTTGTCCACCAATATCTCATCATGTATGATGTATACACATGTAATCATCCCTTACTACTCAATTTATATTTCATAGATGTAAGTAACTCTTATCTAAGTCAAATGTCTATAGATATCTTCTTCCATATCTTAGAAGGGATAAATCATCTATTGATTATTCAATCAATCATTGTACCCCTCATAACGTACCGAGAACAATATACTTTATGATGAGTATATATATAGGTTTCATAATTAATCAATATATTCCCTCTATGACATACATTAATAGTGAACTGAAGTCCAAATAGAAAAAGAAATTTCCATAGATAGGAATATATAATGACACTCATGATAAATGAAATTTCTCTGGTTGGTTAGTCCTTACAACTTTTGTTCTTGGAGATCACAGTTTTCAACTTCATGAGAAAGAAGTCTCCATGATCATGGGACCCAAAAATCTAATAATCAAATATAATCTACAAACTATTAGAATGATTTGTTTATACCATAATACATGTCTTTATGAATATTTTCTTATCATACACATGTTACCATCATAGAAGGTAAATTCTATAGCTTTAGAATGTGCTAAATATTTTAAGGGAATTATCAAATTATAAAATTGTATGTATAAAAACATATGATAAGAAAAATCATCATGTATATATCAAATTATTTACATGTATTAATAATATAAAATAAATAACATAAAGTTGGTAAAAGGGTATAAAACCTAATAATTTTCCATTTTCACTAGGTATAGATGCAATAATTTATCATGTTTCTAGCTCTCACATGATAATAATTCTTATACTAGGGTACAAATTTAGTTAATAGTGCAACTATATTCTACTTTATGGTAAATCTATTAATCAATAATTCACATATTTGAGTAAAATTACTTAATATATGATACTTTATAAGTATATTATTTTTTCTTTGATGTGATATGGGATTTTTATCTAGAACCACTACAGTAGATTTATTAAAATATATTGTGACGTGGTCTGTAATTCTTGGCATCACACCAACCTATCAGACATAGATGCATATCCAAAACACTTATTTATCTACATCTAAAGACATAATATAATTGGACTCTAATATAAAATCAACCACCACCATCTATTTTTAAATTCTCTAGCTAAAATTGCTACCATTTGGGCTAAATAAATAGGCTAATGGTGAATTTAGTAACTTGGTTATTGACCTGTAAGACATTGGAATATTTATAACAATATTTCAAAAGCCATTCCCTAATTTGACATTGGATTCCAGGGTTCGAGGATCCTTAGTGTGGTGATATTAAAAATATTAAATATATTTAATCACACATGCAAAATTTATCTATAATCAAAGAATAACCCAAGGTAGGATTCTCAAATCTAGATTATAATACTGTGGTTGAGTTCAGAGAAACATCTCTACCCAAAGAGTGACATAATATTTGTTAGCACAAGGAGTTCCGTAAGAGGTGAGTCGGCGTGGTGTGTGTTTGCAGGTACTAAAATGGGAATTATTGATTTAATGAAATTAAATCAATAAACCTTATCCCCATTAACAATTTGGCGTGAATGAAAAAAATAGAAGGTGAAACCATCCTCTCTCCCTATGGTGTGATGATGAACCGAGGGTGAATCGAGGTGACATGGTGCTGTTGATCTCCATTTCTGACATCGATCATCATCGGATCGAGGAGAAGCACAATACATGTGTTGTTTTGAAATTGCATATTTGGAGTTTCACCATCGGGGTTGAAGGATTTGTGTTTTAATTCATGATACCATTGAAATACATTATTTTCATATTTCTAGAGTTCTCTTATGATGGCCAGATATCCATTCTAGGTCAATGTGTTGGTTTTGATTAAAACCAGGGTGACCAGGATGGATCACAGGGGAATTCCTATTTTAATTCCCATTTATATGGTGTGTAGTTTAGTGTAACACACCTTGTGTTCATCCCGTTCAGGGAAGATGACTTTTGGGGACTACACATTTTGTACTGGGGTAACATGCCATCTAGTTACCCCAAGCCTTGTGACCATGCAATATGTCAAGAGAAGGCATGTGAGGGGACATGGACATGTAGACCGACATAGCCAAAGTAAATAGACATGGGGTTCTGTACTTGTGAATGGGAAAGAGAAACAACCAAGGGGTATGGCTTTCAAGGCATTTCCTATACTAGGGGTACACGTCATGCGGGAGACACAGTTAGCTAGGCCACATGGAGGAAGAGCACAATCGTGGGGATGAGTGAGGCATGAAATTATATTTACAGCATAGATATGGAATGTATTCCCACATGTATATAAAATTCGTTCATTCAAAGGACATGTTTGGGTGTTCAAGTAGGGTCACACACCGTGTGGACCCCCTTACTTGTCGTTTAGTTCTTTTTGGTAGGAATTTATACCTTTCATATCTCCTTCTCTATGGATTAGATTTAGGCTTAAGAGTATCCTATCCTAAGTATTTTTCCACATAGAACATGACGGTGGCCTCGATAGTGACCTATGAGATATTATGTGGTGTGATTCAAACACAAATATTTAGTAGTGATATTAGACTCTGGGAAGTAATTAGGTTGGATCACTTGGATGACATCAGGGTCAGAATCCTTCCAAACAATATCTAGATGTGGGTCTCCTAGGCTCTTTAGACTGGTTGAGATGTTCTCCCCTATTATGACATGGTATGAGTCTCTTACCCATGTCTATGTTGTGGCATGAGGAATCAAGATCATGTCACTTCTTTGAGTGATGTTTGAACAACACAAGAGTTGTGTTGGGTTTACAAGAGAGAATCCAGGACTAGTACTCCCCTATCATGTTAGGTTTATGGTTTTCATTTCTTCTAGTTTCTATAGAGATTGAAATTCCCTTTTTATAGGGATAAGGTCCTCTACTCACAGATTAGTTCTTCTGGGGTTTGAACTCCCCTATTGGAAAAATGTGCAGGTTCCTCGTATCATTCATGTTGATGGATATAACTCCCCATCATATCAGTGTGGATGCCCTCCACTGTCATTAGGAATATAGATTATATAGCCCATACCATACCATGGAGTGTTTTCTTTATTCATGGAGTTGGTACTCACCTTCAGGGTTCGGGCATGTGCCCTCCATACGTGATTTATAGATTGAGTGGGTCCTCTATCCTTGGAGTTGGAACTCCCCTATTATTCCAAGGTGTGGGTCCCCTATATGTGTTGTTTTGGAAGAGTTGGAACACCCATGTCATATCAAGAAGTAAGTATTATATCCTAGGTATAATACTCCCTTTTCATTCTAGGATACGAGTCCCCCGTAGTGATCATACTAGTAGAGTTATACTCCCTTTACATACCAACGTGTGGGTCCTATATACATAGAGTGACAATGCCCTGTCTTTCCAGGGTGTGGGTCCTCTATCTATTGATTCATAATCCCCATATGTGTTAGTTTGAGGGTCCTATATCTATGTATTTTTACTACCACATATTCTAGTAGTGATAGGTATCTGGTCCTCCACTAGAGTTAGAGCTCCCTCAGTTGAGGAGCATCATTATGAGGAGGGAGCCTCTCTACTTTTAGGCATGATACCTAGGTAGAAGTTAGTTCTCCATCGATGTAGTGAGGTCTGAGGATCTTCATATGTGTTATTAAATGATTTCATGGGATTTTTAGTTTCTAGTACTCCCTCATATATAGGGTAGTAGATATCTGTAGGTCCCTTATCTATCCCTCTCCCTCCATCAATTTCTCTCTATTTATAGAGGATGAACATGGTTCATGGTCTAGAGAAATTATCCCTCAACTAAATTGTGTGGTGTGTGGAAGGCCTCTCCACTTGGGTTTCTATGATCTTGTGATGGGTGTAAGATAGTGGTGTTTGTAACTCCAATGTTGGGCACTTGAGATGGACCTAGTGATCTATTCATGATATAGTGTGTTCTATCTGAAATACCATAAGAGGTGGTAGATTTTTTACTAATAAAATTTATCACTTAGATGAGTTCCATCTGTGTTGGATGAGATCATGGAGTTTGTTCTCCTAAACATGTGTAACCTTCAAGAATTGAAGTGATTTTTATAGCTAGATTTGAGGTCCAAACCTCGTGATATTGGGAGTTTGAGATGAGTATATATATGTTCTTTTCGGAGTTCTTATGGGGTTTTCTCATCTAGGTGGACATCCGACATGGACTGAGCTATCTAGTCATGTATAGCTAAGGATGGTTCAAGAAGGAGTTTCTCTCTTGTTCGGGTTCCCTTTGGTTGGGTCGAGTGGTCTGTTTCATTTTAGTTTCTCCGTTTTTTTTTGAGTTTTTTGGCTGCCTACTAATTTTTTTAATTCATAGCTCTACATGGAATATTATAACATTTGTTTTGACATATGAAAAACATGGGCCATTGGATAGTGTCCCATGAGGACCTTAGGTGGGAGAATTTTAGTGGATTAAACCGAAAAATGTGTTAACTAGAGTTTTGTGAGGAGCTATCTGATAAATTCATTTGATAGCGATCCCATCCTCCTGAGTAGGTTGGACTCTTTTACGGGTTTTTTCAGGTGTATATGTTTCCATTTTTTTGATTTACATATTATTGTTTTAATATTTTTTGTTGTATAATCATGATTGCATTTTAGTTTCATATTTTTATATATGTGTAATGTTTCAGGGAGGTGTTTGTGGAATCGTGCATATATGTACATTATGAATTGGACTCCCATTTGAGTGATATTACTACTCTATGATAGTTGCTATCCCCTAGCCTATTGGAGGCCAGTTCGGTGTGGTCATGGATTGAGCCTTACTGTGACAGCTCATAAACAAGTTGTATTAGAGTGGGTTCTAATTTGGGACATTAATGTGAGGAGCTTGGTTTGGGTTGCATAGATACAGTGTTGTAGTGTTTTGAGTTTGGCTATCAGGATAGATAATATAGTGTTGGTGTGGCAGCTGACAAATCCATTCAACATGACTTTGATAACCTTCATTTTAACATGGTACATTAGGACATAGGGAAAGGAGAATTTTTTGGTTCATGCATCACATAATACTGGGTTGTGGTTTTTCCTATCATTCTTGAGTTACCTCCTCAGACATACTCTTTGACCATGGAAATTATTTATTTTATTTCAGGATGACTCCATGATGATATCTAGATAGGGTTATACAGCTGGTTTGTAATGATGATCTTTCCAAATATGAGGCTTTAGTGAAGGGAATTGGTTCTGGGTATGGACCTCCAGATGGTACTCTAATTGATTCCCAACCAATTGAGTGGAAGGATCCTCCAGAAGTGATGAATGAGGATGAACATAGGATGAGTGGGAAATATGAGTTTAATAAGAAGTGAAATTTGAGTTATCAGAGTGATATAGACCCCCCAAACATTTTATTACTGGATTGAGAATGTCATTCAAATTTTCCACATTTTGAGGAAACCTCCAGATAAAATAGTAGTCCTACCTACGAGCCTTCTGTAGGGTTTGGTTGGGTGATAGTGGAGTCTGGTGAGGCAGATCCTTGGCTATTTGACACTAAAATCGGTGGAGTTTGAGATTATCTTTTGAGAAGAGTTCTATATATCATGATGAGATCAATGCGTATCTAAGAGCATCAACAGCTTCAGCAAGGAAGCATGACCATGGAAGAGTATTCATCATGGCTCATAGAACATTCATGATACTCTTGGGATATGATCTGGGATCCAATTTTTAGAGAGAAAAACTCTGAGTAGGGCCTCAATAGAGATGTTCGAGTAATTGTGGAATCCTTTTTCCTTTCATCTTATAAAGGGTTACTATAGAGAGATCTGGTGGAAGAGAGCTTCATGGAGGAGGGACAAGAAGATGTGTATTTTAGTGTTGTTCATGAAGATGATACATCTATATTAGTTAGAAGATATAATTCTACAAGATCATGGAACAAGTGGTATACCCATGACTAGACATAGACATGTGGTCCTGTAGCACAACTCTTTCATTGAGGATCCAGTTATCCATAGGAGAGGTTCTGTTATGATTATGTCTGATGGGTAAATATGGATCAAGATTTCATGACTCTTAGAGTTTCAAATATGAAGTAAATAGAATGAACACCCTGGAAAATGAATCCTTTAGATCAGGGGGTTTCGCATGGAAGAGGACATGGAAGAGGGGGAGGTCGAGTAATCAGAGGTGGAAAAGGGTGGTTCCCGCCAAGCTCAGGGAAACAAAGGAAAAGGGTTAGGAAAACTAAATCCAGTAGAGGCCTTTTATGTAGATGATCTGTGGATGACTATAGTTACTCTCTTTGTCCATTCAAATTTTTGGAGTAGTATTGATAGAAACTATTATAATGTGTAATTTTCTTTCCACTTCATGCATGAGGGTTTTCAATGGTGACATGGGGAATCAGTAGAACCTTGTATTAGGGTGGTTTAATGTATAATCAAACACATGTGGAAGATGAATTATTCCCCCTTTGAGATGCATTTCTGTGATGCGAGTAAAACTATTCAAGTGAGTCATTTCCACCCAAGACGATAGTGTCATGGTGTGGTGGACAGTTTCCTTCGAATTATGAGTTCAAGGAATAATTATTTTTAGAGTGTTAGAGTAGGAATTGACATTTCTAGTTAACCCTTTATCTCAACCCATATGTTTGGAGGCCCTGGTGGCAGGAGAGAATCATGTAGAACTATTCTGTAGAGGTAGAGATAAAACCTATGATGTTGTGGTAGTATATATTGGTTTCCTACAATCCATTCTCATCAGGTTTTCCACTAATGGGTTTGGAAGTATGTGGTTCACAAATGGAGGGAATGCAATGACCTAATGTTTACACATGGGAAACCATTTATTATTCAATGGTATAATATTGTTTTTGACAAAAAAGTTTTATGCGAGACTTTTAAGGAGGTGGTGGTGTAGTTCATTTCGGTGTGGATGAGGAATTTTAGGTTATGATGGTATTTACATGAAATTAGAGAAGGGTTGTACTGCTAGACTCTATTACTACAGATGAACCATGGATCTAGGTCATGTTCAACAATCATAGTTGAGGAGACATGTTTTATTTAGTTTCATGATGTTAGCCTAGTTTTAGTTGGACATCAGTGTGGTATAGAATCTATGGTTTCCCTTAGTGTCTGCTTGTAAGTAGTGTGGTAACCATAAGTGAGCTCAATAGAATTAATCACCTAATGTAAAGCTACGTTTTTCTTCTTCTACATAGGTTTTTCTTTTTTGTAAAAAATCCTTAAGTTGGGGAGGATGTCATTACTCATATTCTGAACAATAATACTTCCTTATACTTTTAAGAATATTTCTGATTCTAGGTGCTATATTGGTATTGTATTAGGGGTCCCATAGAGCCTCTGTACGGTTATATGAAAACTAAAAATTATAGTTCATCATGATTTTGTAGTTTCACTAGAATTATGCAATAACCCTCCATTAGAGTCACAAAATTATAATTCTGAGACTATGGGAGATTTTAGATCATCGTGTTTACTCTTGGTGTGACATAATATTTTTTAGCACCAGGAGTTTGGTTGAAGGTGATTTGGAGGGGTGTGTGTTGGTTGGGAGTTGTTTCATTGATCCTTGTATCTGATTCCAATCAGTATCTTATTGATGAGAATCATAACGTGAGTGTTATTTTGGAACTTTAAATTCTATGATTCCTAATATATGTAAGTGAATTTTAGTTTTAAGTATTGATCCCCTTTAAATTCATTGTTTTTATCTTTTTAGATCCCTCATAGGACTACTAGAGACCTCTTATAGGCTGATCTTAAGGTTTTTACAGTAATTGTTGGGATATGGGTGGTTCACAATGAATTCCCAATGGAATTTATACTTAAATATTTTTTGGTTCACTGGAACACGTAGTGTGTTCTTATCATTTAGAAAATATTAAGTCTGTGGACTACACATTTTGTACTGTGGTCACACACCGTGTAGTGACATGAGGTTGTCTAGCCATGGGAGATGGCTAGGGAAGTTGTGTGAAGGTACATGGACATGTATAACTACATGAAAAAATTACAGGGGTAAATGGTTCCAAAAATTGGGAAAATAAAAGAGACATGTCATAGGGGTTTGGTTTGATGGGACACACCATTTTCCAGGGGTACACCCCATGTGTGAGACATATATTATTGAGCCTTGTAGAGGAAGAACACGGCTAAAAGCTTGGATGAGGCAAGACACAATGTCTACATCCTATATATTCCTTGTAAACCCATATGAGCAACGAATAAATACATTCAAAGGAAATGGTCGGTTGTTTAGGGGGGGTCACAAAACACGTGGACCCCCATACATGCCATATAGTCCTTTTTTTAGGATATTCTTCCTTTCAAATATATTTCATAGAATCGTGAATTTAGGCTTGAAAGTATCCTATCTTGAGTAGTTTTTCACATATGACATGATGGAATCCTCCGTAGTGGCCTATGATATATAATGATCCATTATTTTATAATGACGTTGTAGTATAGGTGTTCAAATTAGGGATGTGATTAGGGTCGATCAAGAGGTTGATGTTGGGGTCAAAGCCCTTCCCTAACATCTATATATGTGTGTCTCATAGACTCTTTAGACTGGTAGAGCAGTGAAACCTTATCTGAATAGGCTGTGGGTCCCCAGACTATGGTTGTGTTGTGGCATGAGGAATAACATGTGGGACACTCTTTTGAGTGACACTAGGAGTAGTAATTTCATATCATATTTGGGTGGAGGTTTCCCTTACCCATCCGTTCAGTAGATACATGACTTCCCTTTTCATAGCAAGTGGGTCCTATACTCATGGAGTAGTTCATATGGGGTTGGAACTCCCATGTTGAAATAGTGTTTGGGTTACCTGTATATTTCGTGAATATGGACAAAACTCTCTTATAAAATCAGGGTGTGGGACCTCCATACTCATTTGACAGACAAACTAGGTACTCCCCTATCGTACTAGGGTGCAGGTCCTCTATCTGTGGAGAAGGTACTCCCCTACTTGGTCAAGGTGCAAGTCCTATATATGTGAGATTAAAATAGAGTGGGTCCTCAACTCTTGGATTCATAACTCTCTTGTCATGCGAGGGTGTAATTCCTCATTATGTGTTATTCCACTAGTGCTAGTACTCTCATGTCGCATCAGGGAGTATTTCCTCTAGACTAGGGTTGGTAAACCTCTATTGTGTTAGGGTATGATACACCCTTTAGTGATTGTATTGGTAGATTGGTACTCCCTTTTCATAAAAGTGTGTGGGTCCTCTAGACATAGAGTGGTACTCCCTAGTCATTCTAGGGTTAGGGTCCTCTGTTTATTGGGTGGTACTTCCCTATTATGTTAGGGTGCATGTCTTATAACTATAGAGTTGAACTCCCCTATCTTCGAGTAGAATGAGGAGTGGGTCTTCCATTGGATTTTGAGTTCCCTCAGCTGAGGAGAAAAGTTATGAGGCCCAGGCCCATCCACTTGTTATGAATGATACTAGGGTAGGAGTTAGTTCTTTGTAGATGCAGTGAGGTTAGGGCCTCTTCTTGTGTGTTCTTTAGTGGTTTCATATGACGGTTAAGAGCATGTACTCCCTCGATTGTGGGACAGTGGTGAGGTGTATGCCTCTTATCTCCCTTTCATTATTTAAAGAGGATACACATGGTCCGTGTTCTATAGCATTGATCCCTCAACATTATATAGTGGTGAAGGGTGGGCCTCTCAACTTGGGTTACTATGAGGTTTCATAGGGTATAAAATAGGAGTGTTAGGTCCAATGATGTTGGGAAAAATAGTTGGAACTAGGGAGATATTCTCTATAGAGTTCATTCTATTGGACAAACCATCAGGGATGGTAGGGTTGTTCTTGATGGAGTGTACATATCAGACAAGTTACCTCTAGGATGGATAATCTCATGGGATGTGTCCTCCTACATTTTTGTTTCCTTCGACCATCAAGTATAATTTTGTAATAGGATTTGAGTCCAAAACCTCGTAATACTAGGAGTTTTAGTACATTATATCTCACATGATTATCAGAGTTCTTATATTGTTGTAACATCCTGGTTGAAACCCCATATGTAGTAATATGACTAGTTATGTTTAGATGAGAATAGTTTGAGATTGAGTTTCTTTTTCATTAGTGTTCCCTTTGGATGGGTCAACCAGAATGTTTCCTTTTAGTTTTTATATTTTTTTGGGTTTCTGGGGTTCCTACTAAGTATTTTTATACTCACACATTCCTGGGGGTTTCCCACACATTTTGAGTATTTTTCAGACCACTATACTTCAGAAGGAGTACTAGGAATACCTGAGGCAGTTAGAGATTAGTGGAATAAATCAAATTATGTTTTTACTAGAACTTGGGGAGGAGATATCTGATGGTTTCATTTGACAACAATCCCCTCTTTCCGATCAATTCGGGTTCTTTTACATTTTTGGTGGGTGTTTATTTTTACCTTTTTATTCTTTCGGTACTTATTTTTTACACTAGTTTTTGGATATATGTAAACTTGAATTTTATTTCCATATATATATATATATATACACACATTGTTTCATGGAGATTTTTATGGGTGATTGAATATAGGAACATTAGGGAAAGGCCTCAGATTTGTGTGGTACGCCTACTTAGTTCTAAACAATAACCCCTGGATTATGAGAGGCGATCATGGGGTGGTCATGGATCGAACTCCATTGCTTCAGGTCATGAAAATGGCTTCAGATCATCATGATCTATATGAAAACTATGACCTATATACCCCTTCATGAATAGTTCTAATTCTCCTCCATAAAAAAGGAAAACCAAACTTTTGTGCACTTTTTTGAGAAATTTCTTTTTACTTTATTTATTTGGTTTTGATAATTACCTTACTCTCTCATCTTGTGTTTTTATTGTTCAGATATTCACATAAATCAAATTAAAGATTTCACTTCTTTTAAAACTATACTTGAGATTACATATTGATATTTACATTATGATATCCCATAGAACACATTATTAAGGTATAAATCCGAGTTACAATTTCAATTGAATAGTTATACATAGTCCAAAGGATAAAATCTTAAGGTGTAACTCCTTAATATATTTTTGAATGAACATATGCTATATTGTACCTATATGTTCCATTAATTCTATAATTCCATGTCAAGTTTTCATCTTTAGAAGATGCTGCAAAAAATTAATTACCAAGAGTTATCTTATTGTTAAGAAGAGGATAATTTTCTATAGTCTCTGTGTAAGTATATGAAGTTAATCCAACATAATTTGCATGGTCATTCTTTATATATTCATCAATTTTATATTAATGTATACTAAACATAGTTATGGTTTTTTCTATTTTTATTATTATATTTTTAATTATTTTTCAATTATAGAAATGATATTTAATGTATTTTGGAAGTGTTCTATGTGGGAATGAATTTTTTATTAGTTGGAATACCCAATCGATATTCTGATAAATTTGAGACTTTGATCAGGAAACATGATATTAAATGATGAAACAATATTATGTTATAGTAAAATACATTATCATGAATAAAAGTATGAGACTAAATTTGGGGAAATGTACTATTGGGTGTTAATGTCAGAATACTGTAGTGTGTATCATCTTATCAAGAATATGTCAATGATACATTTCATGCGTGAGAGTTTGGTATAGATAATTATGAGGGTATGTTATAAATCATAATTCCATTTTATTTGTTATCATGGGGATACTTCTAAAAGAAGATATTATTATTATGTTTCTTTTATATTTTTTGAAACCATATTCAAAATTATAATGTTTGAATTTAGAATGAAATTGTGATATTTAAGGGATTTTTAAAGTTCTTCAAGGTCAAATATTATGAGTGTATTTCTAAGTTCATTTATAGGAATTATTCAAAGTCTTTCGAATGTGTATTAAAGAGTAATTTTCTTCAATAATATAATGGAGGATATGATGGATTATTTTTATGAATAAGAATTGTATTATTGAACATGGAAACAATTATTTTAATGATTGTATTCTTTCTTGTTTGAATTATTATAAAGGTTATATTTCCCATTAGTGTTGTCGTATTTTATAAAAGGAATCGAAAGCTATAGGATGTGATGGAGTAGACTACATACATGATTGATACACTATATTATTTATTGGATTATTTGAGCAATATCATTACATAAACTGAGGAGGTTCAATGTTGATATTTTTTTTCCATTAATAACTTCATCAACATCATTCATTAGTTTAACTTTTTACATTTTGCTGTACCAAATTAGGTTTGTATTATAAATATATGTCATGTTTTAATCACTTAAGTCACACATTCTTACCCCTTTATAAAAGGTTTATTTTAGTTATGATAACCTAATGACACCATGATCGTATTTTTTGACTATTGATTTGAAAGAATCCGTGTTCTAGGTTGTTCCTCTATGTTTATAAAAGGTTGGGTTTAGTTTTGGTTTTCCCTTGGGTCATAGGAAAGGCCGATGGTAAATAGTTTCCACAATCCTTCAAAAGTGAGGAAAATTTTAATATATACCATACATATTTAGGAAAATAAAGGGTGTATAGATAAGATATATGTTCTTTGTGATTTGAACTACTATAAAAATCATTGTGTTAACTTATTATTATCATTTATGCTTACACTCATTACACTCACTACTTTTATTAGTTAATGATTAAATTTTTTATTTCATTGATCCTTCAAATTTATGATTATATTTCAATGAACTATAATTATATAAATATTTTCAGTTCACCAACTCTTAAAACTCTTTAATCTCCATCTCAGACTTATAATTATTATCAAATCAATGAACTTTTAATAGTTCTGTTCTATTATTCTACCTGATGCCATACATTTGGTATCATATCATTGGATCCTTTAGATACACTTTTTTTTTCTAAATTTATCTTAAACATAATATTCTAAGGTAAATTTCTTTCTAGATGGCTTTTAAAGGTTCTAATGATAATTTTAATCATTATAGACTACCTATATTTGATGGGAATGGATATTGTTACTGTAAATATATGATAGAATCTGACCTCAAGCAATTAAGTATTGAACATTCGACCATAATGGTAAAACTTTATAAATTTAATAAGATATACACTAATACTATTACTAGAAATGATGAATATATATAGGTCGTAAACAATAAAATCATGAATATTACTTATTATACTAATATTATATTTTTTCATTCTTGTAAATTAATGTAAAATTGTTCATGATATTTATATACTTTTCAAGTAAATAATAACGATATAGATAAAATGAAAAGAACTAATCTAGGTATGTTGTGATATGAGTAACAAGGCTCCAATATGGGAGAAAATATTAATATATACCAAAAATTCTATAGAATCATGAGAATTGTAAATAGAATGAGTGTAGTTGGGGAAGAGTTGGACAATATTTCTATGGCTAAAGGAGTTCCTAGATTGTAACCCAATAAGTGGTACACTATTAAATTTTATATTTATATAGGCATGGAAATCATGAAATATAAATTGGATGAGATTATTGGTTCAATAATTTAATATGATCTAGAAATAAAGAACATTAAGAATAAAATTGGTGGGAATAAGAAGAAAGTTATGACATTAAAAATTATTGTAAATTATTATTGTTATTTTGATGAGGATTCATATTCCTTAACTGATGGAAATGAGAGGATATTTAATGTTTTGAAAATATTTTATAAATATATTAATAAGAAACATTTTAGGAAAGATGAAAATATGTTTGAAAACGATGAAAAAGGGAAAAACAAAGGGAGTTTGAATTTAGTTTCAGATATTACATACTCTATGTGCTATAACACCCCTAAAATCTAGTTTAAAATAATAATAAACATGATATCATTATTAACACAGAAGACCAATATTTATGTAAACTCTAATATGATATTAATATATTATTATTTAATTTTACACATTATAACCAAATTATTAAATTGACGGTATGAATAGGAATAACTAAATTATTAAAATTATGTATAAAGTTTTTGTATAATGAAAATATATTAATTAATGATAATAAGTTGGTACATGATTTTTTAGTAAATTCATTTTATACTTCAAAATACACTTTTTCCAAAAATGGTTTTTATTGTATTTTGTACTCAGAAATTATAAATAGTTTATGAAATTTTATTTTAATTTTATATAAAAATGGATATACTTTAATAAATAATCATTTCATAATAGTCACAGGATGATTTTTTTCTTATTTCTGAAAATATGTATTTTTAATCGAATAGCGAAAAATACATTTTTTATAAAACTGCATTTTTGTCATTAAATAAAATAATTTAAAAGACCCTTTATGTTTTGGATTTGGTTTTAAGATAACATAATATGATCTTTATTAAACCGAATATATAAAATTCTATAAGAATTGATAATATATTTTATTTTTTCATAAGTTCATTTTTATAATTAGACACATTGTTATCTAAAAACTATTTTTCATTATATTTTATGAATTCATATTAAAAATGATTTATGCCACTTCCAGAAATTGAATATTTAAAAATAGAATCCACATTTAGAATAATTAGTTTCAAATTTTTTTCATATTGATATCTTTTATTTTTAGTCATTATGGATATTAACTATGTGAAATATTTTTCACGTCAATAAGTGGTTAAATGGGTTAAATGAGGTTAAAACTATGTCATAAATCCTAAACAAGTACCTAAATATAACATACTAGCATGGATACCCATCCATCTATGTTATAAAATAGATTTTGATAAGAAAAAAATGGAAATCCCGATCACCAAGGGCTGGCTATAAGCACCCGGGTATTGAACAATAACTTAAGTGAACGATTTCACCCAACCCAAAATAAGATATATGTCATATGTTCAGAAAGAAAACTATAAAAGGGAATATTTTATAAAGAAATGAGTTCCAACAAAGTAATTACCAAAAAAATGTAGCTAGATCAAAACCAAATGTACATGTCCAACATTAACCAAAAGAGAAAACTAAAACTAAAAACAACAACTATTTGTATATGTGTGGACCACATCCCATTATGTCCCCATGAGCTTCCCAAACCCAACTGATAGAAACCTCACTACGTCACTATGGTGAAATTCCCTTTTCCACATTAGATGAAAATATATGTTACACACATTCCCAAGGGTGTGTGTAGGGTGTGAGCTAAATAGGATCAGTAGTATAACACTTAGGTGTTCCATATCATGTCTCACTACAATAATACAAATATTCTCAAACTAAAATAAAATAAGGAATGATAAGATGTTAAATAGTTTTATATGAAATATATGGTAAATTTTTCCCCTTATACAAATATTTCAAAAATACAGGTAAAATTGTTTCAAATAATATTTCAAATAACAAGTTACATTTATCAATGCATGTATAAATTCATATCAAACCATGTAGTAGAAATCCAACACACAAAGGAAAAAAACTAGGATAATATAAGGTCAGGCTAGCTAGGTCACTCATACCTCAATCTCAACCAAAGACTAGTCCACCCTCAAGTCCCTAGAGCTCATTCCTCAAATTTTAGGTAATTGAGGAAAACCCTTGAAACTTACCCCGCCTACAATTTCAGTCAAGTCATAGAGCTAATGAGTCAGTTATCTAGGACTAGAGAAGAATCCTAGAAAATGAACTCTTATACAATACCAAGGGATGAGGACCTATGTTACACCTTCCACCTTTGTACCCAATTATCCCATGTACAAAATATTCCAAATTAATTTTAATGTGATTTCACAATTGAAAAAAATTTATTAACATCCTTTAATCATCAAATACATTCTCTGAAAACCAATTTCACAATCCATTTCAAAATTCTTTGAAAACACCTTTTCTGTCAAGAAAATGAGGGAAAACCAAATTTTATTAAAAAATATTTTCACATAAACAAATAAATAATTCCAAATATCCTGAAAATTCAATTAGAAAAACATTAAATAAATCAAGAGAGTTAATGGTTCATCCAATATAGTATTGATACAGAACCACCTACCTCAAACATGGTTGGTATACCAAATATGACGGGATCCACACAGACCAAAAAGTGGAGAGAAATAAAAAAATGTAGGTTTTAACATCGATTCTCACATATTAGAATCAAATTATATAACCAAAAGGTTTGATGGAGAAATTATATTATTACATACCTTGATAATATCATACGCCACCCCATAACCTACATGATCTAGCCTTCGAAAGATAAGAACACAATAGATCTAGAAATGATCAAGGAAGAATCATCATATGATCATATACCACATAAACATAAACCAAAACTACAATCAATTTCTATATAAGTAAATAAAATAGGAAGTGAATGATCAAACTTATCAAAAGAGGATCAACCAATAAACCTAGAGATGAAATTACAAATTAGAGATGTTTAGAAGTGCTGGATTAACCCAAAATCACATGGAGTAGCCCAAGTGTTAATGATAGGGATTAAAATAAGGTTAATGGTAGATGGGTTAGTCATGAAAAATATTAACACTATTGGATCAAGGATCATACATGTCATGAATCATTGATTCAGGACATTAATATTTTGGATTGTTATTATATTGAAAAAAGCATCACCTATGTTTAAAAACCTTGAATCCATGTTCATAGTGTGAATATAACATTCATGTCACGAATGTTTTTCGAATCCTGAACCAGAATGTTAGTTTTTTCATAAGATCAATTCCCATCAAGAATATAAAACTCATTTTGTGAAATACGTCCTATTGCTAGTGCCCGTCTTAATTCATTTAGAAAATCCTTGTATTACCTTTGATAACCATCGATCTTGATGTACAACATCTTAAGAATTAAAAATAGAGCATACAATAAATAGGATGTTTCACTAACACATTCCTTCATCCAATTTTATTAGTGTTGTTCAACCAAATCAATCCAAGATATAAAAATATTTCTATTTATTTCCACATTCCTTTGATTATAACATTTATATTATTTTACAAAAAATGATAGATTCAAAATTCCACATTCTTGATTTTAATCTATTATCAAGGTTGTCACAGGGATAAAAAGAAGTTATTAATGAATTAAAAAAGTTATTTTTAATATAAAAAAATTATTTTAATGACAGAAATGTATTAATAATGTTTAGTGATGATATAACCAGCTTAAACACTTATGAAAAACTGATACATTGATTTTAAAATAAGTAGAATAATCGGGGTAAATTGTAACGCCCTGACCCCAGAAGCCTAGATTCAGTGAATTATTACATATCATTGGCATGATCACAAAAAACCAAGTCTCAGAAGACCGATTAGTATAGTATCCTTTGAAGTACTAGATACATTCATAAGATTTAAATTACATCATAAAATGGAAAAATACAACAACATTGTTTCCATAGACAACACTAAGATCCCAACGACTATCCCTATAGGTCAGTCATAATATACTTCTTTGCATCCTGGGAAAAATAAAACATAGAAAGGGGTGAGCTCAGATGATCAGTAAGGATAACAATATAGCAGAAACTTTCATAAATAAGCATAAACATTTAAGGCAATGTATAAGACTAAAACAAAACCCTTTTAAACTTAATCTTCAGCATAATATGGAAAATATAAAATAAAAATAATGCCATTTAATTACTCACATGGATATTATATGATTCAAATAATACCATGCAATATCAATAGACACTTTCATAATGATGGAATGCATAATGCCAGACTTTCATAACCACATAGTCAAGGCCTTGTGCCAAGAAAAAAATAGGATTTTGCCAAGGCCTTGTGGAAAGAAACTATTTTATCTCGTGAGACCTACCGATGCATCGAGGAGATATAGTGGGCTCCACCCTTCACTTACTAAGTCCAATACATTCTTCATATGAAAAGGTTTAAACATAACATAAACATTTGTATTAAAACTGGCATACGAAATGTCAATACTTTATCCATAATCCATGAATAGTATGAAATAACACATCCACAGTCAAACATTTCACAAAACATTCAGTACAATATTAATGTTTTTTATCATAATAAATCAACTTCAAACAAACATAAAATCCATTAGAGGATGTTGACATAGATGAAATCAAAACCATTTTAGAGAAATATCTCTTTATATTTTGAACTCATTTAAAAGTCACCTAATTGTAGAAGAAAACATTTATAAATGAAAATATTCTTATAAGATTTTAATGGAATCTTGGATGATGTTATAACTGCAGAAAGTAGTCACACCCGCCGTATAAGTTAAAAAAACATTCTTACCTTAATTTTGTTGAAAAGGTCATAAAGTACCTTGTTTGGAAAACAACGAAAAGATTACTTTATAAATATCTTATAAAAGTAAAACAAGTTTATAAATAACATTAACCCATTATCTATAAAATATTAATAATGTTTTGAAATTCATTTTTAAGAAACTTGGATGTGGATGATAAAGAGGTCCTAGTAGATAATTACATATAAACAACCTCAGATAATGAAAAGATTGTGAAATTAACCCTTACCTTGTACTTTTCCTTGGTTGAGGGTAGGTTAACCTCTTATATAATGGTGAAATAATTTTTATTAAATTATACAAGAATCATATATATTAATATGATATCATATATGATCTTTTAACATTTCTTTGTTAATAATATCTTAGTATTATCGTCGTTTCAGGTGTTAACTGATTCGTTTTCCTTTATATGATTTGTTACATAAGTAATGTTTGTTATTAATAGGATGTATCTCATTCATATTATGATATATATTATGTCTTTAAACATTATGTTCAATCATATAATTAAAATTATTCTTGAATGGATTACGATGGAGAATGAGTCTCATCGCGTTTGTGGAGATGGTAATCTGTATGTATGCACGAGCGACAATATCATTATTTTTATATTAAAATAATATATATAATTGTATGATATATCATATATAATGGATAATTATCATGTTATATTTATTATTTATATCAATTACACATCATTATTATACCCATACAAATAATAATGTATTGAATAACAATTACAGCACGACGTGGAGACGGTAAGTCGTACGTACGCACGTATGGTGACATGTCATTCAACGGATGGATAGAATAATTAATATGGTTATACCATATTTATAATAACATTAAAGTATATAAAATATACTGTAGTTATTGTTTTATAATGGAAACAACATGAAAAGATGAAGAGGAAAAAAATGAACTTGAAAGAGGTGGTGAAATATAAACCTTTTCTTCGGGTTATTCTTTTTAATTTTATCAAAATTGCTCATTTGGTTGGCTTTATGACTAAATAAAGTCCTATAGGATGAAGGTAGGTATGTTGGTAGGATATTGGGGTAGGTTATGGCTGAGTCAAATGCCATCGAATATGTGAATTAGAGATATGGGGAAGTTCCCTTTTATAAGAGGAGTGAGGGGCATCATAGGAAAAGCTAGAAATATTATTTTATAATAAAATAATTTCCAGTTTCTCATGGCTCCAAAGTGTATTATTTAAAGGGAAATGTGATTATGGGTATAAAACCACTCTACCAATATGTTTTAGATAGGTTTGGGTCACTATATTAACCTTATCTTTTAAATTTAACTCTTAGTTAAATAGTTTGCCATTTACCATGTCTCTTTGTATTTTTATATTATATGGTTAATAAACTTACTATATACGTCCAAGAGAACACCAAGTGGTTCATTAATGATACAAAAATCATTATATAAGTATTGTTTCTTAACATTACATTTTTAGGAATAGAATATCAATTAATAATATAATATATATTTTAAAAACTCTTTTATGTCAATTTTGAGACTATTTGGTACTTTGTTTTTGCTAAATTCATAACAACATTATTACTTCAATAAAATCATATTACCAACCCTAATATGTCATATTACCCTATAAAATTAGTTGAATTCCTAAAAAGTCTCAATTTACATTTTTTTGGATATTTATAATATCAATTATTTTAATATTTCATTAATTAGGTAATTATTACATCATCATTGTATCATCAATAAATTATATTTTATAATGTCTAAAAAGTATAAATATAATACAATAATGTTGGAAATATTTTTTTAATTCTAATGAATTTTTATAGTAGAATTTATTTTATGTGTAACCCTATATTAAAAATGGTTTAGTTATTAAACATTGAATTTTACACTTTTAACTCTTCTTTGAATTAAATAATAATAAAGGTCCTAATCTAATACAATTGGACCAAAGAGGTTCATATTTTATTCATAATATTTTTTTGGTCTAATTACACTTATACAATAGAATTAAGACATGTGTTAGGGTAATAATAATGTCATTTTTACCCTTAATTACCCTATTTAATTTTAACCGTGGTAAATAAAAGTAAAAAGTCACTATTCACCAAAAATTATTTCCATCTTATTGAACCACATTTTAATTACTGATACCAACCCTGTCTCTTGGTTTTTTTATATTCAACTCACAAAAGCAATAAAATTATGTTTTACGTAAATTTGCAAATGCTCTTAGGAGGTGGGTAAAAGACGGTGAAAAGTTCGATAAAATTTTTATATATCTAAAATTATTATATACTATCTCTAATGAATTACATTGAATTTGAATATGTATAATGTATCTATTTTAACCTAAAATAAATTTATATAAAATAAATAATTATTTAAATAAAAATTTGGTTTTAAACAAAAACTCGGTGTTTTTCAATATTCATCAAAAATTGAATGTTTTCAGAAAAATACAAAAATTCAGCCTAAGCTAATTTTGGTATTAAAAATTCAAAAATGAATTCTATTTTACCAATTTCAAAACATATAAGTTTTATTATTTATTTAAAATTCATTCCCATTGTCAAAACCAAAAAGCATATTTTTAAGAAATAATAACTATCAAAATATTGACAGTTGTTTATGTCCAATTTGAAAGAGAAATTATATATAATTACCATCGTTAGATTAAATGGTAAAAATATAAACTAATTATACTTTCAAACCATTAGAATTTATAATTCAACACTATAAATTATTTTGATTAAAAGTTTTTTTCAGTTAAAATATAGTATTTTTCACTATTCACCCAAATAGGAAAGTTTTCAGAAAAACACCAAAAAATTATTAAAACTAAATTCTTATGTCTCGATTCTAAAGAAAAAGTTTATTTTTTCAAATTTAATATATAAAAGTTTCAAATATTTTATTTAAAAAGGGTTCGCCATTTAAAGGTGGTAAAATTTCATTTTTTGAAAAATAATTCTTTTATCTGAATAAAAATGAGTTTGTTCTTAAATAATGGCTAGAAAACTCATAATATGGATTCTTAAATTATATAGATTATATGAAGTTCAAAATTCAGTTAATATTATTCATAACCGCTTTTGAACGACTAGTTTGGTAAGTTGTGGGGCGCTTGAACACAGTGTTGGGTGTAGTGCAAGTTATTGAATTACTAGGAAGAAATAACATACTATAAAATATTGGGGGTGTACATTCTTCCCTCATTTAATTAATCGAGTCCTCTCGATTTCAAATTGTTCTTCGAAAATAAAATGTTGAAAATAGAAAATACCTTAGTGGAAAAACCCACACCAGAAATTGGATTAATAAAATTATATCTTAATAATAGGAAAAGGAGAATAAAAAAGTCACCACCAAATTATGATCTCGATTAGAAGAACATTGGTGGAAATTAGAGACACATAATTAGAGGAAAAGCGTAAAAATTTTTAGGGAGTGATTGAGGTCATCAGTCACAAATAATTGTATAATTGAGGGCCTCAAAGCCATCAATCAATGATGATTTAAAATATCATCGGTTCAATAAAACATAAGTTATTAGGAGAACACATTTTTACTTTTAACATCTCTTACCTGATGTTTAATAATTAATTTCTTCATATAATAAGAGAATAAAAAAATGTATACTTAACAAGTTGAGTTCAATCCTTTAACTAATTTCTACTACAAAATCACCATTCACTCTAAAAGATAATAGGACTTAAAAAAATTATATTTATCCTCTTCGTATAGGGTTCCAAAAAAATGAATTTATAATTTACCTATCAGAGGATTTAAAAAAAGGAAACTACATTATACAATCTAGGGACTTCACGTAGTCTAGTGGTAGGTGATAAATCCCAATCAAACTATGGTTCTGGGTTCGATTCGCGGAGCTTTGTCCGACGCGACGGGTTATCACATGGTCTGCGTGTTGTCCTTTTAAAGAAAATCCCAAAATAAACTTATCAATAGTATGCATTTTCAAACATAATCTATTTCAACTTTTATACTTATCCAAAATACTTCTATCCAAAATCAAATTCCATGTTTTTTAAGGAAGTTATACACAATGGAGATCCTTTTTTTCCATGTAATAACATCTGAACACCATCATCATGTATTATTTTAAAACATGGTACAACCCTGAGTTACCATAAAACCTTATTGATTACATTCATGATCTCTTATCCTTTATATAATACTATATATATTCCTTATATCCAAAAATATTGAATATTCCAATAATTATGAAATAAAAAAACTATTAATCAGTTTTAAGGAAGTGAGGAATATCCAATATAATTTATCCAAATCAACTTTCTCTTATTCAAAAATCACTACCTCATTATCATAACCATATTATGGTTTATCATTCTCTCAACCATATATTTTCCAAAATTCTAACCTGCTATTGAGTCACTTTTCTTTGTTCCACACAATCTCAAGTCCCTAATGAAATAGTATAGTAGCACAATCCTTATATACTCTATAATTCTTATAACATGTACATCATTAATACAATACTCAAATGAAACAATACTTTAATAACAATTCAATAAATCTAATCATTCTTCTTTATCTTCAATAGTATCATAACTTTGTTTTTATCCAATAGTAGCATTTGGGGTATACTCTAAATATTTGGAAATTGAATCGTGTAGTGTCCCAACTCCTTTTAGATGAAGCATTGTACATTTGAAACTTTTTTCTTACCCTTAAAATCCCCTAATTGGTGTCCTTTTTCTCTACACTTATAAAAACCCCCCATTACCTTCAAGCATTTACCAAGGTGATTATTTCCACAATTATCACATATGGGTAAATCCTTTTTCCCCTCTTCCCTTTATCCATCTTTCTCTCTTCCATCCTTTTCTTCTCTTGCTTCCCTTCAAAGCCATAGGACTCAGAGAATTATTTAATTATTTTATGAACATATGATACTATTTATTAATATGTTGAGAATACATGGGAGACTATTTCTCTTCTAAATGCTCTCTTAATACAATGAATGATATGATCCCTCATACTCTTTGGATCATACATATTGCTGGAGTTCACATTCCTTCTACTGGGTGCCATTTCTATATAATGGAATACACTAGGTCAGTTTATGAATTGCAATGAATAATTACAAACGTGTAAAATACCTAATGTAAATCGAACAGTTTATGGATATAATCCATAATCATTAAAATATTTTCTTTGAGGAGGTATATACTCGTAAATAATTCAAAATAGTTTGTAAATAAAATGAGAATTATTTGAATCATATCCATTGGGAGTGTCGTAACCAAGAGCGATGTATGGCCCGTTGTCGTGCACTAGTTCCCGTTCAATTCTAGCTCAAAGTGGTGCTTTCAGGTTTTAACCCAAGGTACATCTGTATGAGAGCCGCCTCTACTTGCTCGTATCCAGAATGGGATTTATTTTCTTAAAAAACCCACAAAATCTTTACAGTACCAAAATTCTACAAAGTTCTTCTATATCGATCGTCAATGTCTATCTCAGGGATATGTTCTCTAATCAGAGTTTATCTAAATCTAGTTTACAAGGTTTTTACTAAACTTACTCTGATACCAACTGTAATGCCCCAACCCCAAAAGCCCAGAGTCAGTGCATTATTATGTATCATTGTCCTGATCACAAAAGATCAAGTCTTGAAATACTAATTAATTTAGTAGAATTGGAAGTACTATATACATTCATAAGGGTTACATCACATCATAAAATGGAAAACTACAACAACATTGTTTCCATAGCCAACACTGAGATCCCATAGACTATCCCTATAGGTCAGTCATAGCATACTTCTTCATATCCTAGGTAAAATAAAACATAGAAAGGGGTGAGCTCAGATGCTTAGTAAATATAACAATATAGTGAAAAATTTCATAAATAAGCATAAACATTTAAGGAAATGTATAAGACTAAAATAAAATCCTTTTAAACTTGAACATAAGCATAATATGGAAAATATAAAATCAAAATAATTCCATTTACTTACTCACAAGGATATTCTAATAGTAGAATAATCACATGCAATATGAATAGCCACATTCACAATGATGGACTGCATAATGCCAGACTTTCATAACCACATAGTCAATGCCTAGTGCCAAGACTATGAATAATATTTTGTCAAAGCCTTGTTCCAAGACACTAGTTTGTATCATGGAACTTACCAATGAATCAAGGATCTATAGCGGGCTCCACCCATAACTTACTAAGTCCAATGAATTCCTCAAGTGTGTTTTTTTGGTTTTGTGTCGGGTGACCCTATGGGTGTTTTTTCAGAAGCATCGTCTCCAGTGACCACCTTGTCTTCCTAGATGTTCCTTCTGCATTCCCCGGGTCATCCGATTTGGAATCCGGTGAGGGACTTTCTATGGTATTGATATGCCTGGCTCTAGGCCAGAGTGGCTTTGCTGGCTAAGATCTTCTCAGATCCCCTCAACGGTGACCTTACCTTAAGGTGTTGTTGGTTCTTCCATTCTAGGGTGATTAAGACCCACCTTCACTCTCGATGGTTTGTCCACCTCGGTGGCTGCAGATGCATTGCAGAGGGTGTCTTGTGGATCTGGAGGGGTTATTCCATCTTTGGTTATGCTGCTAGTGATATGTGATGCTTTTTGTGTGTTTGGATTGTTAAAGGTGGTTCTGGTTTGTTGGTTTCATTGGTAGTGAAGGAGATGTGGATTTTTAATCTAGTGTTGAATGTATTTTTAATTGGATTATTTTTTTGGTCAAGAAAGGAATTTTGAGGAGCCATGGATTTTACTATAGCGTTGAATGTCTTTTGAATTGGATTATTCTGTTTTGCGCAAGAAAGGAATGGTGAGGCAAACAAACTCATGAACTTGGAAGAGGCTGCAAAGGTGGATTCAGAGCAGGCAATTTATCTTTGTGGAGTTTTACAGATTTGGATATTTGAGAGGGTATGGCGTTAGTCATCAGATCGTGTCTGTGCTTTGACACAGGACATTTTTTTGTCGTACAACAATGCAAAGGTGTAGAGCTTTATCACGTCCAAATTTTGGGGAGGGGAATATTTATGGTGTAGTTTGGTTTTAATCTCTTTGATTTTCGAGTCATGATTTGTGTCTTATGTTCAAGATGGCTATTTGGGTTCCCCCTTCTTCCGTTAAAAGGGGGCATTGTAATAATAATAAAAAATCGAAGGCCTTTGGGCCGTTGGATGGATGTTGACATAGATGAAATAAAAACCTTTCTAGAGAAATATCTATTTCTATTTTGAAATCATTTAAAAGTCACGTAATTACAAAATAAAACATTTATATTTGAAAATATTCTTATAAGATTATATGGGAAGAATTGAAGATGTTATAATGGCGGAAAATATCTGCACCCTCCCTGCAAGTTAAAAAACATTCTTACCTTAATTTTGTTGAAAAGGTCATAAAGTAACATGTTTGGAAAATGACAGAAAGATTCCTTTATAAACATCTTATAAAAGTCAAAAAATGGTATAAATGAATTTAAACGATAGTCTATAAAATATTAAAAATGTTTTGAAATATATATTTACGAAACATTGATGTGGATGATAAAGAGGTCCTAGTAGATAATTACATATAAAAAACCATAGATAATGAATAGATTGTGAAAATAACCCTTACCTTGTACTTTTCCATTGTTTAGAGTAGGTTAATCTCTTTTATAATGGTGAAATAATTGTTATTAAATTATAAAAGAATCATTTATATTAATATGATATCATATATGATATTTTAACATTGCTTTGTTAAAAATATCTTATTATTATCATCGTTTCAGGTGTTAAATTATTTGTTTTCCTTTATATGATTTGTTACATAAGTAATCATTGTTATAGATAAGATGTATCTTGTTCATATTCATAGTGATATTAATCCTTTAAACATAATATTTAATCATATAATGAAAATTATTCTTGAATGGATTGCGATGGGGAATGAGTCTCATCGCGTTCGTGGAGATAGTAATCCGTACGTACGCACGAGTGAAAATATCATTCTTTTGATATTAAAATTAAATTATATAATTGGATGTTATATCTTATATAAAGAATCATTATCATGTTATATTTATTATTTTCATCAATTACACATCATTATTATACCCATCCAAATAATAATGTATTGAATAACAATTACACCACGATGTGGAGACGGTAAGATGTACGTACGCACATATGGTGACATGTCATTCAAAGGATGGATAGAATAATGAATATGGTTGTTCCATGATTATAATAACATCACAGTATATAGAAGATACTGGAGTTATTATTTTATAATGGAAACAACAAATAAAGAGGAAGTGGAAGAGAAAAGGAACTTGAAATAGGTGATGGAATATTTACCCCTTCTTCGGGTTATTCCATTTCATTTGATAAAAAGGGATCATTAGGATGGATTTATGAATAAAGTAATGCCTCTAGGATTAAGGGATGAAATTTGGGAGGATATTTGTTAAGGGGCTGGCTGAGCCAAATGGCTTTGAAGGTGTGAATTAGATAGAAAGGGGAGTTCCCTTTTATAAGATGAGTGAGGGGTACCTTAGGAAAAACTAGAAATATCATTTTATAATATAATCATTTTCGGTTTCTAATGGCTCAAAAGTATATTATTTAAAATCTAAGGTGGGTATGGGTCGAAAACCACTCATCCAATAGGTTTTAGACAGGTTTGGGTCACTATATTATAGTTATCTTTTAGATTTAACTCTTAGTCAAATAGTTTGACATTAACCATGTCTCTTTGTATTTTTGTATTATATGGTTAATAAACATATTTTATATTTCTAAGATAACCCCAAGTGGTTTATTAATTACACACATATCATTATATAAGTCTTTTTTATAGCCCTTATATTTTTAGGAATAGAATACCAATTAATAATATAATATATTTTTTTAAACACATTTATGTCAATTTTGAAACTATTTGGTATTTTGTTTTTTCTATATTCATAATAGCATTATTAATTTGAAAAAAAAATCATCTAAACAACTCTAATATATTATATTAAACTATAAAATTAGTGTAATTCATAAAAAGTCTCAAATTACATTTATATGGATATTTATTATATCAAATATTTTAATATTTCATTAATTAGGTAATTACAGCATCATCATTGTGTCATAAATAAATTAAATTATTTAATGTCTAAAAAATATAAATAAAATACCATTATATAGGTAATAATTTAATATTTATAATATATATTTATAGTCGAATTTATATTATGTTTACCCCTATATTAAAAATTGTTTAGTTATTAAACATTTAATTAAACACTTTTAACTCTTCTTTGAATTAAATAATAAAAAATGTCTTAATCAAATACAAGTGGACCAAATAGGTTCCTATTTTATTTATAAGGTTATTTTGGTCGAATTATACATATCCAATAGAATTAGGACATGTGTTAGGCCAATAATAATATCATTTTTACCCTTAATTACCCTATTTATTTTTAATCGTGGTAAATAAAAGTAAAAAGATACTATTCACCAAAAATTATTTTCATCTTATTGAACCACATTTTATTTACTGATATAAATCGTGTCTCTCAAATTTTTGAAATTCAACTCACAGAAGATATAAAATTATGTTTTATGTAATTTTTCCAATTATCCTAAGAGGTGAGTAAAAGACAGTGAAAAGCTCTATAAAATTTTTATATATCTAAAATTATTTTAAACTGACTCCAATGAATTACATTGAATTTATAAAGGTATTATGTATCTATTTTGACCTAAAATAAATTTAAATAAAATAAATAACTATTTATATAAAAATTTGGTTTAAAACAATAACTCAGTGTTTTTCACTTTTCATCAAAAATTTAATGTCTTCAGAAAAATACCAAAATTTCACCCTAAGCTAATTTTGATATTTTTAATTAAAAAATTAATTATATTTTACCAATTTCAAAACATATAAGTTTCATTAAAAAATTTAAAATTAATTCCCACTATCAAAATTAAAAATCATATTTTTAAGAAATAATAACTATCAAAAGATTGACACTTGTTTATGTCCAATTTCTATGTGAAATTACATAAAATTACCATAATTGGATTAAATGGTAAAAATATAGTCTAATTATACTTCAAAACCATTAAAATTTATAATTCATCACTATAAATTATTTTTATTTAAAAAATTCAGTTAAAATATAGTATTTTTCACTATTAACCAAAATATGAATGTTTTTAGAAAAACACCAAAAATTTATTGAATCTAAATTCTTATGTCTCAATTCTAAATAAAATGTTTATTTTTTCAAATTGAATATATTAATGTTTCAAATATTGTATTTAAAAAGGGTTCTCCATTAAAAGGCGGTAAAATTATATTTTTTGAAAACTACCTCTTTTAACAGAAAAAAATGGATTTGTTCTTACATTATGTCTTAGAAACTCATAATATGGATTCTAAAATTATAAGGATTATATAAAGTTCATAATTTAGTTAATTCTACTCATAACCACTTTTGAACGGATAGTTTCGTAAGTCGTGGTGTGCTAAAACTTTGTGTTGCGTGTAGTGCAAGTTATTGAATTACATTGAAGAAATAACGTACTATGAAATATTGGGGTGTTATATAAATGATTTTAAAAATAAAAAAATTAATATTTTTTTTTGATGAATTTTGGTATTACTTGAATTTAATAGGTTATCATAATGTATAAATTATATAAAATATCTTTATATCTAAATTCAATCACTTTCTTTATATCTTCGATGTCAAATTGAGTTAATATTCCAAAAAACGTATTTAATAATATTTTATGATAAAAAATATTTTATTAAATGATTGAAAAATAAAAAAAATTATACAGGAAATGTGGGATAGTAAATGGTCTAACATTTCATCCATGGACCCTTTTTGATCCACTTATCACCTTATAAGTAAATTCATGACACTTAATGTAAAAAAATGGGGTACCATGGTTAAGGTTAAAAGTGGTTAACAAGTGGTTAAAACAAAATCTATGGTTTCAAATGTGACTCAAACATGTCCAAATTTTTCTGGATGAAGGGATTTTAAAATTATCATGTATTAAATTATAAACTATTGAAATTTTTTTCACTTTATAGGATTATGATATATATCTTAATTATATATTTTATATAATTAAAAGTGTGTCCTTTCTCTCACATATAAAATAAAAACATCTCTTATATTTTATTTTCAATGTCTAAGAACAATTTATTTTTCATAAACTACCCTAATATTTTTCTATATTCATTTACTTTGATATTTATCTTTTTTAATTCTTATAATACCATTCTAAAAAGGATTGAGGTGTAATCAAATGGTGGTATCTTAATGTAGATGTAATTATATTTAACTACCCATTCAGAGTTTATTTATTCATATAATTCCAAAAAATATATTGTATCCTTCATAACATATTAGACACATTATAATAAATATAATTATATTTTATTTTTTTCACGAGATAAAAATTTTCCATCTCCTTTCTATCACATAGAACATAAAATTACCATTCATTCGTACCTGTGGACTACCACCTGCACGAAGCAATGTGAATCATTTTCCATCACCACCTCTCATGGAATGATTTATTAATGAATTTACAATAAATATAATATGTTCATGATATAATAATTACTTTTATATTATAAAATATTATATTATTTTTCCCCTTTTTTACATTATAAAATAGAAGTATCGCTCATGTGTATGTATAGACAACTGTCTCCATGTTTGATATATTTCATTTTAAATATACACATTTTATAGATTGGTATTAATTTATTTATAAATAAAATAAATAATACCCATGAAATAAATAATCTTATTTAAATTATATATTATTATTATACCTTAACATTTTATTACTCACACGGTCTTTATAAAACATAGTTGTTTAGTTCAGTTTTACCGTCTACATGAGTGATGTTATAATGTTTCTGACATCAATAATAAAGGAATGTTGAATACCGGTAATATTTTATAATAATAAGATATAAATAACTTGATTACCAATCTATATATGATGAAAACTTGATCAAAATTCTAGGACCAAAACATTTTAACTGTTACATGCAAGAAAGAAAAAACAACTATCGCACATAATAGAGATTTAATAATGAATTGTTAATTAATAAGTGATAAGGTGTTATAAGTGGATAATAAATGATATTATAAGTATGAATGTAGTTTTTTATATATTTATAACAAAATTTAGTTATAATAAACTAGATATTTTTTGAACATACGAGGGAAGATTCACTTGAGGTTATAGGTTTCTTAACCAATTTTTTATCATTTGATATTATTACTTATTAATTGTCTATTTTATGCCAATATTCTGTGTGTAATGACAATTGATTATTTTATTTTGTATTTCCATGTGTTTTATATGTATTTTATTTTTTTTATACAAAATAACTACATTTATTAATTCTCACTTTAATGTTATGATCATTGTAAGAGTTTCTCATCTCACATTCGACTCTATGAGACATATTTCATATTCACCACTTGTTTCTTTTGTGTGGTGTTTTTAATACCAATTTTATATTTTATATAATTAATATATTTATATTTACTGTATTTAATGTTGTGTTTTAATTTATTTATTTCAAGGAGTTTATGATTCAAAAGTTACCAAAGTGTTAAGGATTTATTTCAAAATCTCTTCCATACATGGGATTTTTAGAACCCATAGTTTGAGGTATGTAGCCTTTACTATTCCTTGTTTTGTGTTTAAATTTATTGGGATGATTTTGGATGAGTTTTGGAGTGTTTGGGAAGGTTTTGGAAAACTATGGAGTCATTTTTAAGACTTCACAGTTAGGAGATACTGTGCGAGATGAACTGTGCGGGCAGTGTTGTAAAAACGACTTGCACATGTTTTTCCTAATCATGCGGGGTGGGCCGTACAAGGTAACCCTTCGATGCAGTAGTAGGCATACAATTAGTTCATGATTTTTCTAACAGTGCATCCTAACCATGAGGCATAAAAAATGAGTTTTTAAAAAATCAGGGATTAGTCTGGAATGCTCTAAAAACACCCAAACACTATCCCACTCTATCATTACTCGGGATTTCTAATTCTAAAGGGTTAGGGGTGCTATAACACTCATTTTGGAAGAAAATATTATGGTTTTATTTGTGTGGTTGAGTTTATTATCCTATGGTATTTATCATCGCTTAGTTCTTAGTAGTTTTCCCTAGATATACTCTTTTCTCTCTCTCCCAATCCGGTTCCCAGATCTACCGCTGTTATGTTTAGATATAGGGTTGTTTTGACTTTTGTGTTGATTTTATGTATTTTTGATGATATGGAAGTATGTATAGAGTAGTTTTATTGGAACATTTGGTCTGATTGGGGTGTGGTTGCTTGTGGGTCGAATTTTTTGGAACCCTAAATGTAAGTGGCTTCTCCATCGACTCCACTTAGTTAGAACTAGTGGTTTTGGTTACAATTAATTTTTTTTATTGAAATTATTTGTGATAATGATGTGAGAATCTTTTTGTAAATCCATTTGGTGATTATTGGTTGGATTTTGGGGAAAATGGGTTCTTATTCCAAAAAGAGTCTTGTTGTGTGATTTTAACATGTTGATTTTAAAATCATTAGTAGATGATTATGATTTTTTTTGAAATATGGTTTTCAAGAAATATGTTGTTTATTGAAATATAGTTTCGCATGGAATTTTTTAAAAAGGGTTTTTTCAATGAATTGGTGATTTATTGATGTGAGTTGGCATATACTGGAAATGATGGTATACTTGTTGTGTGGTCGTGGTGATTTGTGCTTGTTTTTTGATTAAGTGTTATGGATTGTGTGTATTATATGGAAGTGGGTGGGAAGCATCACTATAAATGGTAACGGTTTATGTATAGAAGATCCACCATTATGGATAGTGGTCGGGATTCACCACTAGTTGGAAATGGGTGAATGGGTTGGATTGAATCTCTACCATTTTTATTGCCTGGTTGTGTGTTGCCTTTGAAGATGAATTTTTTTTTGCCAATTTTAAATGGGGAAGTGAATTATGGAATGGTTGGGTTTCACTTGGGTTGCATGGTTTGGGTAATGTATCTTGGTAAGGGTGTGGTTTTCTAATTCAAAATTGTTGAACTATTTACTGTTTTATATAAAATGTTTTATACAAATGTGCAAACGGTTCTATCCTAGGGGCATGTGTGTGGAATTAATTTGGGGAAAACATACTGAGTAATTGTACTCACCCCCTGCATAGAAACTTGTGTGCTTTTGTAGATGTTGTATTCCAGGACACAGGTAAGAGTAAAGCATCTCATTTTTCTAGTAGTTCTGCTTTATGCTTTAGTGACGTTGTGTTTCTTGGAGCATGGATCGTGGTATGGAGATATGGAGGGTGTCCTAGTTCTTTGGGGGTCATATTTTGTAGTCTTCCACTCGGTACAATGATATTTGGTTTGGTTGCTTTGGTTTTGGGGATTTTTTATGGAACAAATTGGATGTCTTTTGGTAATGTATGGTTTGGGTTTCTAAATTAACATGCATTATGTAGGTTTGTTAGTAAGGATTTTTTTGGGTTGATTGATTTTATATCAAGGGAAAATTTTCCCCAATTGGATGTCTTTTGGTAATGTATGGTTTGGGTTTCTTGATTTTATCTCAAGGGAAAATAGTCCCCAATTGCCCCCATATAGGATGATTTATCTTTATGTTTATGTTGTGGGAATTATATGATATTTTATCCTAAACACAATATATTTTCTCCTCCTCTAGTTATTTATAGAATTGTAACAAATCATTTCATTTTCTATTTATGTACTCAAAAGCCTGAAAGAATGTTTTTAAGTAAAACTAACATTGTTTATTTATTTGATCGAGAATATTTTTCTTCTATGTAAATAATTTCTTTAAAAAAAATTCAAGGTTTTATTAATTTTCTCTAATGATTTATTAATGAAATTTTTCAATGTTTTAAATTCTATAAAAATTTAAAAAATTATTCTTCTTATAATTTTCTAAATGAGGAACATTTTACTAATGGTGTGGACATAATATTTGTTTTAATACATACTGCATTAACATATTTTAATTCATTTATGAAAATTATTTGATTGAACATTACATTATATGTTTCCTTGGTTTTTTTAAAAAAAAATTCTCTTAATATTCAATAAATTTTTAGAAATTAAATAAATTATTTATTAATAAAAAGGTATTTTTTTAAGAAATGTCCATGTGATAATTGAAAAGTATTTTAATTTATAAAAACATCCTTTGATAAATATTATGCCATATTGGGGATATAATCTAATGATATTTTCCATATTATTTAATTTTATGGTTTATTATCATGTTGTTTAATTAATTTACTAGAAATAATTATTAACATTTTATTGGGTAGTTCTCAATACAAATTTTTTTCTTGATTATGTATTGAATTGTTACTCATTCCGTTAATATGATGAATTCATTGGACATAGTAAGTTAAAAGATGGGGATCACTGTATATATCAAATCGAAGCATTGGTATGTCTCATGGACAAACTTAATTGAGTATTTGGTGTATTTTTACACAATTTTTTATGACGTATTTGAATGAGGCCTTGATTGTATGATTATGAAGCCCAATGTTTTTAATTATATCACTATGAAATAAGTTATTGTTATCCATTTTATTATTTATGTTGTTATTTGATCTATGGATATATTACCCTTTTATGAAATTATTTATATGTAATATTTTATTATTTTTTGTCTCTTCTATATTATTCATTCTATGATAGATTTCAATATGTTCTTTCCCTTACAGAGTATTTGAGCTCACCCCTTATTACTGCTTCCTTTTACTAGGATACCGTGAAGCGATATATGAATGATTATAGGGATATACTAGATGAAATAATAAATTTCTCACAATAATTTTCATTTATATTTCATTTTTTAAAATGTAAGGTGAGAAACATTTGTTTATATAGTCTCCCAATACTGCAAAAATATTCAATCCTTCGGGACATGATCCCTCGTATCTTGTTCCCATGTTGTACTATAAACACTGGATCCAAGTTACTAGAGTTGGGGTGTTGTAGTTGGTATGAAAGTAGTTTTAGTAAGACCATTGGAAAATATATTTAGGAAAACCTAGATTGGAAAAAAAACCTATGATAAAATCTAAGGATATTTCTAATTATAGGGTAATATCTTGAATATTTGGTAAATTTGAGATTGTGTGGTTTTCATAAAAAATACATCCCTACCATGATAGTTGAAAGTAGATATGGCTTTGGAAAAAATGCTTATAGGTTTAAAAATAATGAAATGAGAGGATTGGATATTAACTTCATCATCATTGGTGCATGATGAGGGGGCTAATGAGTGTACAAATATCTATACACTCTTAGGGTATATGATTACATTAATTCACATTTTCTTTATAAACCATTTTGATTAGATAGATTAAAAAACCTATATAAATCTATAATATTCCATAGTTAAATGTGATAAAACAAAAGTGTCATGGGTTGGTAAATATATGGTTTATCATAATATTAAATCCATATATACCCCTTCTAAGGTTTTATGTGATGTATGTTTAAAATGATTAAAGATATTTTTAGAGACATTTACAGGAATACAATTTTTGGTGTAGTATGTGTTTTAGTAAAAAAGTTATTTTAGGAAGAATGATTCTATATATTGTGGACATATGTTGAAAAGTATAGATAAAAATTTGGTTTTATATTCTATTTGTTTTCAATATAGTTAATTTGGATAAACAATATTATTACATTTTTGGGAAAATATGTTTTATCATATGGATAATCATGAAATTAAAAAGCGATTTTCTAACTAAGTGATTTGGTAACTATGTGATTATTTTTATTTATGAAGAATTACACTATATTAGGAATATTATATGATTAAGTAAACAATATTTTAGGTGTCACGACCCATCCCTTTGGGCCCATGATGTGACTACCCTAAGACCACCTCCCATAGGATAGGGGCTAGCGCCTAGTGCTGAGATGGCATATCCCACAAGTGGGAGGAATTTTCCCTAGTACCTGCATGCAGACACAATTCTCCAAGAAAAATATGAAACTGAAAACACTAAGTAAACATGGATGCAAAACACTAGGAAAACTCACTTAGAGTAATGTAAAAAATGGAATGAAAAAGGGGCTAGAATACCATCCCAACAAAAAAAGAAAGTACATGATCATGGATCTCATCTGCAGAAACCCGTACATGAAGGGTAAGTACAGTAAGCTATCTAAATGTAACTGAAAAGTACCTCACCTTTCAGGTCACCTTGAAGTACCCCAATCTCTTCCCCACCAATGATTGTGTTAAATCTACTGATAGTCGGTGCAAGACACAACACATGCGGGTGAATCCCGTGCAAGGGTAATTAAAACAATACTTAGTATAGACCTAGAACCACAAAAGTATTACACCAACTTATCCACAAATAATCACACCAAGTATATCACAAAGAAGATCATTAAGAAAATACACCATGTAGACTACCCAAAAGGCACACAAAGTGAAGCCTCTAAGAGGTTCAATTAAAAGAGTCACTAGTATCAGATCACACTAAGTATAGGTCTATGGTATGTAAACAATATTTTCATAAGAATCCACAGTACCCTCAAGTAGTAACACATGGATTGTTTGTAAAACCCAGAGTGTATGAAAGACATGGAGTGTAGATAATACCTTGAGTGTTGATAAGATATAGAGTGTAGGAAACACACAGTGTGTGGTCAAGGACTAGAAAACTCAAACCCTCATGGGACTTGTGAGCACCGAATTAGTACTTATAGGACAAAAATTCAAGATATTACACATAGTCTAGGTAAGAAACATAGTCTAGGTAATCACATTACATCCAAGTCACAACCAACCATAGGATTCCATCCTTAGCCTGATTATTCCAGTAGCACCTCCTCCTCGAGCCAAAATCTTATAAGCTAACTTCCAGGTAAACTCAATTAGATTATCTAAAAAGGCCTGCATCATCATGTGGGTCCGAAATCCAAAATGAATCTTCAAAAATAAACATAGTTTGAAATTTATCGGCATCTATGTAAAAAGGGGTGGATTGGGGATGGGTTTTGTCTGACCTGGTTGGACCAAACTAGGTCCCACCCGACCCAACTCCCTGGGTTAGACCTGACCTAGTGATTTGACCCAAACTGATGAGCCTGACCCATCTACAGTTGGTTCAAGTCCCCCAGATACATCATTTCCCGCATGAACGTGGGACATTCTAGTTCTATCAGACATGGCAGCTGCCATATCCCTCCAGCACGGCGAAGCATGTGCTGGATGCTACTCCCGCACATAGATTGCGGGACCGCATGCCAACCAAACAATGTAGAACTGCACCACATCTCCAGTCCACACCACAGTGGGACCCTTCCACTACAGGCCATGGAGATGGAAACCTCCTTCGTTTCCACCACCTATGGGCTCTTGGTTCGGGTCACCCCACCACCATGATCCAATTGAGCAATGGGTCACCACTACTGCCAGCTACCATACCGGTGTCTGTCTGCCTGACCTAGAAACTCTTCTAGGCCGGTGCCACTTCGGCGACAGGTTGGAACCACTAGCATCTTCCTCTCGCACCACAACTACCACCGCACCTCTACGGGGTCACAGAGGTGTGCAATCTTTAACCATGAGATTGTTTCACCATGGATAGGTCGAACAATAATAAATATTCTCATAACATCATGAATAATGAAGAAAAAATGAAGAATGGAGGGAAATTAGGAACTCAATAACACCCGAAGAATGGATCCCAACCTTTTTTGTGTTGAACTAAATTTTTTTCTTGTTATTAGGATCAAAAAAATGAAATAAATATCACAATGATATAATTCCCATTTAATTCCCACAACTGAAAAACCATACAAAAAGAATGATCAACCCACATATCAACATGTTTGTGGTTTGATCTGTGTTCTTCATTTGAAATAAGGAATGGGGAAATAATGATCACAAAGAAAAATAAACCTCTACCTCGAGGGTTGGATTGATCGCTGACAAATCGTGAGTCATGTGTTCATCATTCTTCAATCCTCTAATACTTGTTCTAAATTAGATCATCAATTTTCCACCATTAGTCATTCGTCGATGAGAGGATTTTCAAATTTGTTTCCTTTAATTCTTATAGAGCCTCTCGGGATATTGAATCTGATCTCACATCCCTTCCAATCTATTAAATGATGATACACATTTTATAAATGTTGTTTCTTTGAGTTACAGTGTTTCCATGCTGTTTCATTTATGAAAAGAAATAGTTTATTAGTCATGACATCATAGTTTTGTTTCATCACAGTAAAATGTTAAAATAAAATTATACTAAGTTTATTTTATTTTCCTTTAAAATGACCAAAAAATATTTTCCAGATTCGACCCATGTTGGTCGAAGTTAGGTCCTACCTAAGAAAACCCCTCTATACTGAACACAATGGTGCCATCATATTTTAAATCTGAGCACTCCTTAAGACATTACTAAAACTACACACAAGTATTATTTTTAATAATCTCAAAAATAGTTCAAACATTTATTCCTGGAACCCCATGAATTGTAATCATGTGACTTCTTAGTGAAAGGTATCAAAATAACCCCATAAAATTTTTAAAAATTTTACATGAAAAAATCCATGATGTAAAATTATCCCCCCTAGGGATTTACATCCCCAAATTCAAAAACAAGGGCTAGATAATGAAATAGGGATACTGGGAAAAAATATGACCATTCGGATCCCATGTGCTCTACTAGAGATTCTCGTTCTTCCACTGAATGCGCACTAGATGAATCAATAAACCACAAAGGGTCCTCTCTTATCAATACATGATCTCTATTGGGTACTACACAAAAGTTGTCCCATCGTAAGCATCCAGCTAGTCCTAGTCAATGACGTGTGATGGGTCATATACGTATATCCTCAGCTGGGATATATGAATGTTGTCATGTAGAGCCAAGCGGTATGTCACCTCTCCCACTCTACGTAGTATCAAAAATGGTATGATAAACCTTAGAGATAAAATGATGCCTAGGAAAAATCTTGGTATCCCACCTCAAGGAGAGACCTGAAGGAATACATTTTATCCCTCTTCGAACACCAAGGGTCTATATCACCTATCAACATAAGACTTATGACATCTTTGTGTTGTCATCATCCACTCTTGGATGTCCTTCACATTCTATGTAGTGGCTAGTACCAAATATAATCCCATGAGTGCTGACTCTTCATGGTCAATCAAGTAAAGTGGAGAACTGCAAAGTTTCCTATACAAGGCCTCAAACGGTTCCATACCGATGGTTGAATTATATTTATTGTTGTATGAGAACTCCATCAAGGGCAGGTGATCCTCCCAACTGTGACCAAAATTGAGGATATAATCACATATCACGTCCTCTAGAACCTGAATGGCCCACTCCATTTGGTCATATATCTACTGCTGGAAAGATGTGCTCAAATGCAGCTAGGTCCCAAATGCCTCCAGCAATCCCTTCAACAACTGGGATGTAAAGAGTGAATCTTAATCTGAGACTATGATCGATGAGAAACCATGGAGTCAAATAATCCTTTGTACAAAGAGACACCCCAATCTCTCCAATGAACCCTATTCCATAATTTCTATGAAGTGGGATGAATTGGTGATTTGGTCAATAATGACCAAAATGGTATCATTCCCCATGAACATATGTGGTAAACTAGTCACAAAGTCCATCAATATTCCATCCCTCATCCACTCTGGCTCCTCAATGGGTTGAGTCAAACCCACTAGAACCCGGTGCTTGGCCTTTACTTATTAGAAAGTGAGGTATCTCGAATCAAACTCTTCCACTGACTTTTTTATCCCCAGCCACCAAAACTAATGTTGGAGGCCCTGGTACATATATTCCACACCTGGATGTACTTCCAAATGGAATGTATGGAACCCCCTAAATACCTACTCCCATAACGACACTGGTAAAACAATGCATCCTATGAAAAGGATGACATGCTCTCCACCTTTGGAATATCCATCATGGGTATTCCCTAGGGACATATTAGCACATTTAGTCTCACTAGTGGAATATATAATATATTCCTCTCGCATGCACTATAAAATTTGAGGTGTAAACACCATCTAATGGAGATAAGTTGCTTCATATCCATCCATGAAGGTTATATAAAATGAGGAAAACTACTCAATGGCCTCGTTCATTAGTTGTGAAATTGATTTCCTACTGAGAGAATCTTCCACCACTTCCCCCTTGTTAGGAGTATAGACAATTTCAAAGTCATTGTCTTGTAATAATTTCTTTCATCGTATCTATCTCAAGTTCAAGTATGTCTGAGAGAAGATATTCTTGAGACTCTTGTGGTGAGAGTAGATGCTTAACCATTCACCAATAAGGTAGTTTCGCCACACCTTCAATACGAAGACTACCATTCCCAACTCCAGATCATGGGTCATGTAGTTCTACTTATGTGGTCTCGACTTCTTTGAACCATAATCAATCACCAATTTCCCTTGCATCATGACACCACCAGGCCTGATCCCTAATGTGTCACAGAACACCATGTACTTGACACACTCCCTTGGAAATGTTAGGATGGGAGAACTCTTCAAACTCTGCCTCAACTGCTGAAAGATATCCTAAGACTTCTTCGTCCATAAGAAAGGTTTCCCATTTCAGGATAATGTTGTCATGTATAATTCTACACTAAAAAATTTATAAACAAACCTCTGATAGTACCTGATCAACAAGAAGAAACTCTACACTTCGGTAAAGTTCTTGGGTGGTTCCCAAGAAAACACTGCCTCTACCTTTTCTAGATATACTACAGCTCTAGCCACCAAAATATCATGTCCTATAGAGTGGACCTCTCATATTCAGAACTGACACTTCCAGAACTTCATGTAATGATGATGCTCTCAGAGTAAGTCTAGGAAAATCCTTATGTGTATCATATACTCCTCCTCAGACACCAAGTACACTAAAATTTCATCAATAAAGACCACTATAAACTGGTCTAGGTAGGTATGGAAGATCCAATTCATGAATCCGATGAACACCACTAGGGAATTTTTATATCCAAACAACATCACTATGTACTATTAGTGACCGTACTTACATCTGAAATCTATCTTTGTGATGTCCTCATCCCGTACACGGAGTTGGTAATAACCTGATCTGAGGTTTATCTTCGATAACCATCTTACTCCCTTCAGATGATGAAAGAAGTCATAAATCCTCATTAGTGGAAACATATTTTTCATTGTCCTGGGATTTAGGCATTAGAAGACCACACATAACCTCAAGCTCCCATCTTCCTTCTTGGAAAACAATAGTGGTGATGCCCATGGTAAAACACTGGGTCTCATGAATCCCTTCCTCAGAAATCCCTCAAATTGTACCCTCAATTCACGAAGCTCTTTGGGATCCATCCAATATTCTAGTGTAGATATTGGTGTTTTCATAGGATATAGGTCAATGTAGAAGTCTAACACCCTACATGGATTTAGTCTTTGTACATCTTTTAGAATCATGCCCTTGTACTCGTCCACTACTAGAGAAATATAAGGACTCATCCCATCAAATAAAATGAGAGTAAATCTAGAAAATTGATCTGTGATCTACTACACCCTACTATGTTTCATTCTATCATGCACTTCTTATGTCTCCCTTTCACTGAAAGAGGAAAACCTAGTCCCATCTCCGTAGACACATGCCATTGGGCATCTAAAATAGTCGATATGATCATGAACTATGGAAAACCGGTCCATAACTAGAATGGCATTGTAAGGCCTTGATGCTTCCACCAAGAGATACCAATATAAACTCTCACCACCAAGAGTAAGGGAACACTATCAACAAAGGTGTGTGATCATCGAATCTCCTCCCATAAGAGTCTCTAAGTGTACTAATTGAGTCAACAGTTCCACTAGAATCTCTGTGTCTCAAACAAGGGTCATGGTGTGAAAAGATTGATTGGATACCATGTCTATAAAAAATACATATAGGTTGGAAAAGGCACACATTGCACCTCTTATCATCTCAGGAGTCTCTGGATCATAATCATCCATCACCTGGAGCTATTCTTTCCCCTATCTATCAGCACCATGAGCTAAGGGTGGACCACTTGGGGGTGGTATTGGTAGTGCCTTGAACCTCTATCCACCTCTTGCCACTTGTCCCATTCCCCTTCTATGCCCGTCGCATGGTTATCCACCCTGTTCTTACCTCTGCGGCTACCTCGATGGTACCTCATTCATCTCTTGGTTAGTGGTACGATGGGTGCGTAAATCTCTTGCTAGATACCCCCAACCATCACACGAGTAGAATATTCTATCCATCAGCCATATCTCTCGACCCTGGGAGGCTCACACCACTGATCCTGCATCTTATGGTCATCCCTTATAGTGTGTGTCCCTTTTGGGTCCCTACATCATCTATCGGCTACCACTACCAAAGAATCTACTATGTGTCGCCTGGTGGTAGCTCCCACTACTGGTTCTTGATCCGCAAGAAATATCCCTACCTGTAGAGCACACTCCCACTCCCCAGAATGCATATAGAAGTTAAAGGGATATCATCGATGCCCTTATATCCCAGTGTTGTCCATGCACGATGTTATGGGTCCTGAAGAATGGGTCACGTACCATGTCAGTAGAGTAGTAAGAATGATCCATGTATCTTTATAAGTACTCTACTAATGATAGGTCGCCCTACTGTAGCAGCAATAGCTCATGTATACACCCATAGCATAACTTTTCTGGAAAGAACTCCTCCCTAAAATGGAGCTCAATGTCTATCCAAGAGAGCATATCCTCCTCATGTGTCTAAATCATCAGGATCCACCATATCCCTGCCAAGCCCTGAATAAGGCTCACCGCTATGACATCAATTTGGTCTGGAGGCATCCTTACTAAGTTAAAGACTCACATCACAACCTCCAACAAGTCATCAACTACCTAAGGATCCATCTCACATCAGAACCTGTGAGTTCATTGTATCTATTACTCATATAATGAATAAAGCCTGTGTGAATCCTCTATCAGTAATGCTAGTAGGAACTGCTGATATCCGGGTTATGGTGTCCCTCGTACACCACCCGGAGGTTTTATATCTATAAAGAGCCCCAGCACCAATGTCTCATCGCTTGGTGGACCATCCTCATGGTCATTCCCCAGAATCAGTGTTGGATATCTGTGTAGAAGCATCATGAAATAGAACAAAATTTACCACAGTAAATATAGTATACTTAATGATTTGACTCTGACTCAATAATGACATGATAACACACACAATTCCTACACAATGCAAGAAATATTAATTTACCATGAAACTATCATTTTTATGTACTGATTCCGAAAGAAAAATTCAATGTCCTGGTGTATAGATACGTTGGTCGCCGCACTAATACTAGGATCCATGGAATGAAAGTCTAACTTGAAACACTTAACAATTTTTCCCAAAAACAAGAGTAAAATAGACTTCCCATTGATACCACTCTATCAAAACCTGTCCCCCAAGGCCCATATTGTGACAACCCCAAGCCCGCCTCTCATAAGCCAGGGGCTGGCGAGCAGCACTGAGTAGGAATATCCCACAAGTGGGAGGCATTTTCCATAGTAATTGTTTTCAAACACCCACCTCCTTGAAAAAGATACAAATGAAAATTGTAATTAATCATGGTTGAAATCCTAAAATAAAATCCACTCTAATTAGGGTACAGAATTGAAAGAAAAGGGTAAAGAATACAAACCCCACTAGAAAGGAAAGTATAATCTCCTGGATCTCATCTGCAGAAAAACAAACCTAAATGGTAGGTATAGTAATCTATTTGAATTTTTCTAATTCATAACACACCCATTGGGTCACCCTAAAGAACCCCCTCTCTCTGGACCACCAAGGACTTTGTCATAGCTGACGATCATCTACACAACACACAACACGTGCGGGTGATGCCCGTGTAGGGTGAGTAAAACAATACTTAGTAGGGACCCTAAACCCAAAATGTATTAAAAAAATTAAACCACTAGGAATAAAATAAAGTATAACCCAAAGAATATCACAAATAAAATACACCGAGTAGACTACCAAAGAGGAACATGAAGTGTAACCTCTAAGAGGTACAGTCAAGAGAGTCACTAGATTCAGTTCACACAAAGTTAGGTCTATGATATGTAAACTTGATTCTCTAAAAAAATCCATAGTACCATCAAGTAGTAACAAATGGAGTTTTAGTAACTCATGGTGTGTAGATAACACATAGAGAGTAGAGAACAAACAGAGTGCTTGTAACAAACAGAGTGTAGGCAACACATGGAGTGTATTCAACAACTAAAATACCAGAACCCTGGTGGGAGAGGGGAGTACTGACATAGTTTTGGTAGGACACAAAGTCAATATAAGACACCTAATGTAGATAATAAATGAAAACTATGTATCACATAGATTTTATTTCACAACCAACTGCAGGATTCCGTCCATTGAACGCTCGTTCCGGGAGTACCTCCTCCTCGAGACAAAGGGTCATTCACGAACATATATGGAAAATAGCTTATGGTATCTCAAAAGGACTACCTCATCCTAAGGGTCACAACAATACAAGTGGCTCATCAAACTAGCACACAATATGAGTGTTATGGACATTTATATAAAAAGAGGGTGGTTGGGTCTGGGTTCGGTCCCACCTGGTCGGACCGACCAGACCCGGGTCCTACCTGAACCAACTAGCTCGGTCGACCCAACCCACTGGGTCCAGCCCACCACTGGTTAGGACAGTCATTTTCAGCTCTCCAAGCCCACCAGCTACAACCTGACCTGCTCGAATGTCGACAGATTTAGTTCACCCAGATACAGAGGCTACGCATCCCGCCAGCACAGCAGGCTGTGTGTCATCCACTCTTTCTGCATGCGGTCTGCATGACCACATGAAAGATGTATGTTGTGATTCCATGCCATAAATTTTATAAACATCTCCACAGCCTGCCCTATCCTCATCTCCCATCGATGCCAACGGCTACACCTCTGCAGTCCCCTACCCCCCTCGGCCCTAGAGACGACAGTGTTTGTCACAGCCACAACCTGTGGCCCCGTTCTATTGGTCACCCCACCACTAGGAACTCATTGGACCAATAGTCATTACCCCAACTATTTTCCATGCTAGTGGATATTCACCTAGCACAATCATTCTTTAGGACCGGTGCAGCTTCTGCTATCATTCTGCTCCTTTGGAGGCCTTGTCTCCCATTGTGCATGTCGTCACAGTTCTACAGGGTCACTATGGTGTCAAATCCTCGACCGCAAGATTCATTCTATGCGGATCTACATTGAAACAATCAATCCTCTCATACCATCATGAAAAAGGAAGAGAAAGTGATGAACCGTGGAAAATGTGGAACACAAGAACACTTGAAGAACGAATCCAGACCTTTGTTCATGTCAGACATAAAATTATTTGTTAAAAGGTTCACAAAGAATCAAATAAATATCAAAAATATCTAATTACCCTTAAATCCATGAAATGTAACACTAATCCCTCAAGAATAGTCATCCCGAGAATCAACTTGTTCGGGGGTTGATCCACATTCATAGTTTGAAAGATGGAACCGGGAAAGAGAAATCACGTAGAAAAATAAACCCCTTCCCCAAGGTCAGGATCGATCATTGACGATGTGTGAGTCCTATATTTACCATTCATCAATCTTCTAATGCATGTTTCAAATATGATCATCATTTTTCTATAGTTTATCATTCATCAACAAGAGGATTTGACAATGTGTTTCATTTCTTTATTCATAGCCTCCAAGGATTGTGAATCAAATATCACATCCCTACTAAGATATTAAATGAATAAATTCATTTTAGCATCATTTTTCCTTGAGTTTTAGTGTTCCCATAGTGTATCAATTTTCTAAAGAAAATAACTGCATAGGCATGGAATCACAGTGCCACTATTTCACTATTAAATGTTAAAATAAACATTTACTAAGTTTATTTTACTTTCGTTAAAAAATGGAAAATATTTTTCACAATCAATCCATGCCTATTGAAGTTAGGGTCTGCTTAAGAAAAACTTGCTGCACTGAAAACAAAAGTGCCCTAGAATTTCAAATCGGAGCACTCATGTAAATTTTACTAAAAATCTAAATGAGTGCTATTTTTAATAAAAAAAAATATAGTTTGAACATATATTTCGCAAACCTCGGGCATTAGAATCATGTGTCATCTTAGCACCTAGTCTCAAAATAACCACAAATAATTTCCCAAAATTTTACATTGAAAAATCAGGGACATTACGTTAACAATAAAGATTGAGTTAATTTATAGATGAAAATATGATTTTATTATGTATATATGGCGATTCGAGTTATTTATTTAAATGATTAGAATATTTTAGAGATTATGTGATTAATGAATATTCAATTTTGGTATATTATCTTATGGGTGATTAATTCTATTATGATATAAATGTTAAATTAATCTAAGAATAATACATGGTCAAATATTAATTATTTTTTGGTTTTAAATTTGTTTAAGAATATTATTAATTATTTTAATGTTAGTTACATATGGAATTATTTAAGACAAAATTTGGGTGTTAGGGTTCAGTTTTAGAGATTATAGTAGTATTTCTACATATGAACGTTTATTCATATTAGATATTATATCAACATGTACAAACCATTTTTGGGGTTTCCTAGATATAGGATGAAAAGAAATTATCCATTAATGGATATTATAATTCATTAAAAATTAATTTTAGTGCTCTAAGGAAGAAAAAATAATTTTAAATATTCACTTCTTTGAGCAAGAGATGAGATAGAAGTGGAAGTTGGACGAAGCACATCCCATGGATGAAATTGTTCTAATAAAATCAAATTAAATCAAATAAGTATAATTAATTTTGTTATATAACATTATCATAAAATAATACCTCTTCCTAACAATATATAAGGGTGTTTAAACAAACACTTTATCCCACAACCTTCATTTTCGATGAATTAATGGTCTTCTTTAATCCCTTACTGATTTATTATTCTATTGTCATTAACTTTCTCTTGATCATGTTCCATATCACTCTCTATTATACCTAGGAAGTTAATTTTATCCTCCATGTCTATATTTTTACATCCCATTAATTTTATTTTTATATTAGAACCATATTATGTGTTATTTCAATTAAACTTTTTGTTTCCCACTTCCCATTTTCAAAGAATGTTTTATTATTCATTTGAACCCCTGATTATCGAGATAATTATTTTGTTGACTATGTTTATTTGGGGGGGGGGTGGAGAATTTAACACTACAAAAATAATGTTTAATATAATAATACAATTTATATCTTTCTTTACATGCAAAAAAAAATTTAAGCGAAATGTGAAATACTATAAAAAAATTATTATTTAAATTTGAACATTATAACCTAACTGTTAAATTAGAAGTATAGGTCAGAATAACCCAATTATAAAAATAGGTATAAATATTCAATTTAATAAAAAATTATTTATTAAAGATAATAAATAAGTACTAAATTTCTAGTGATGTCATTTTATGCTTCGAAATATATTTTCTTCAAAAAAAAATTGGCTGCATTTTCTGTGTGGATAATATAATTAATTTATTTATTTTTAGGAATTTTATTTGAAAAAATAAATATTATTATTTTTTAATAATTATTCCATAATATAATTATTACCATTATTTGTAATTATTATAAAAATAAATATTTTTAGATGAATAGTGGAAAATATAGTTTTTTGTAAAATCGTGATTTTTTTCATTAAATAAATTATTTTAAAAGAAACATTATATTTTGTATTGGGAATAAAAGTAATATAATATCAATTTTATTAGAAAATAATCTAAATAATTCTTTTTTAATCATCTTTATATTTTATTTTTTGTATAAGTTCATTTTTATGGATAATAAGACAATTTTCTAAAAACTATTTTTCGTTGCATTTTATGCATTTATATTAAAATTTATTTCAAGAACATAGAGAAATTGAATCCTTAAAAATATATTCCATATTTTTAATAATAAGGATCACATTTGGTAAATAGGTTTCTTTTATGATTAGCCATTTTGAATAGTGACCACTATAAATATTGTTCACCCCAGAAAGGGGTAAAACAGGTATATAACAATGATATAAGTCCTAAAAATATCCATAAAACTTTAATTCATCTTTTTTATTTTGATTTTTATGCTCAATTCATACCATATATAAAAATATAGAATTTTAGTTCAACATTCCATTAATTATAACATTTATAATATTGTATGAAAATGATAAATAAAAAATATCACATTTTTATTTTAATTTCTATTATTTTTTCATATAGGAAAATAGAAGTTATGGATGAATATAAAAGTTTCTTTTAAACATAAATAAATTATTATTTTTTAATTTTTAAGGGTGATATAATTTCCATAAACTTTTACGTAGGGCTGATAAAATGCGTGTATAAGTAGTAAAAATTTAAGGTAAATAAATTTAAAAATAATAAAAATAATATTTTTGGAAGGAATTGTGGAATTATGAAAATTTAACAAGTAATTATAATGTATAAATTATGGTAAATTTATTTATATTCTAATTTAATCTCATTCATTATTTCATTTCAGTCAAATTAATAGTCCTAAAATGAATTTAATGATATTTTATAATGAAAAAAATTTATTAAATGATTTAAAAATTTAAAAATAATGAAATTGGGAAATTGGGACTGTAAATGCTTTAAAATATAATCCATGACCATTTATGATCCACTTTTCACTATATTAGTAAATTTATGACCTTTAAATTCTAGAATATGTGTTTGTCATGGTTTAGGTTAAGGGTGGTTAATAAGGGGTTAAAGAAAAAGATACTATTTAAAATGTAACTTAAACATGAGGAAATATTCTTTTTGTAATGAATTTAGAAATTATAGTGTCCTAAATTTTCAATTATATATATTGTTTTCCACTTTATATGATATTGATTTATATTATATCTAATCCTTTTTTTGTAATGCCATGTGTTCCATTTCCCTCACTTATAAAAGGGAAACTTCTATTATCCATTATTCACAAAGATATGTAACTCTATATAAAAAAATACCTCCACTAGTACATTCATATATTCCTTGCCTTTTTTATGACTTTCTTTTATTCTTATAATATCATCCTAAGAAGCCACAATGTGTATTGCAAAAGAGATGTCTCAAAGAAGTGATAATCATCTATACCAACCCAATCAAAGTTTATTTTTTATTATACTTCCAATAAATCTGTTTTATCCTTCATAAAATTACCAATATAGTATCATAAATAAAATGATATATTATTATAATTTTCAGAATACCCTTTTCCACCTCATTTCCATCCAATGGGAAATAAATGTATCTCCTCTATAAACACGTAGACTGCCACCACTACATAGCGATGTGATTCATTTTTCATCTCCACCTATCATGAATTATTTTAAGGATGTATTAAATAAATATATATTAATTTTTATGATATAATAATTATTTCTTAATGAAAAAAATATAAATAACCTTATTTCCCTTTTTCTCATTAGATTATGGATTTATCACTCATGCATATAAGTATACTACCATTTCTATGAGAGATATATTTAATTTTTAATAACCATAATATATAGAGAGTTTTAAATTTTATATAATGAATATATATAATTATTATTATCTAAATAATTTACATACATTTTTTGTTAATATTATACCTTAGAATATTCTTACTCATTTGGTATTTATAATACACTCTTGATTTGGTCGGTTTTACCACCTATGTGGATAATGTTATAATGTTTATGACATTAATAATTAAGGAATTTTGAATAATGGTGACATTATGTAATAATAATATATAAATAAAAGTATTAAATTTAATTATAATATTGAACCATGATCAATGTTGAAGGACCAGAAGGTCTAAAATAAAACATGTATGAAAAATCAAACATGCATAACCCCAAACAATGATTTAATAATTAATTAATAATAAATGAGTTACAAGGTGTAATAATTTGGTCACATATGGTATTATAATTATATATATGGTTATTTTATATATTTATAGTAAATTTAAATTTACTATATAGGTGGTTAAATGAACTTACAAGGTAAGTCAAACTAGAGGTATGGGGTTTCTTAACTCAATTTCTGGTCATTTGGTTATATTATTTATTCATTGTTGATGTTATTACACGATTATATATGTAATGACCTCTGATTATTTAATTTTTTATTTCAACCTATTTATCTGAATTTTAGTTTTTCATACATAATAAATTCATAGTTGAATTATGACTTAAATGTTATGATCTGTGTAAAGGTTTTGTATCTCAATTTTGTTTCTGTGAGAAATATTCCATATTCAATACTTGCTTTATTTTTTTTGGTTTTTATACTATCCATTTTATATTTTTATTATGAATATATTTATATATATGCTATTTAATGTTTCATTTGAAGTTATTAATTTCAATGGGGTGATGATTCAAAAGTTACCAAAGTGGTATCAGTTTATATCCCAATATCACATTATTTTGGATTATTTAGGTTTAAGTTTACATTGAGGAAATAATATGATAGCTTTTATCTAAAATGACATATAGTTTATTAAACTATTTTTAATTGTTTAATTTATATGTTTTCCATTCATTTTAAACTATTTATGTACTCAAAAATTATAAAGAATCATTTTACAAATAATTGACTTGGTTTTTCTATTCAGTCAAGAATATTTTTCTTCTGAACCCATATTTATTTTAAAAACATTTCAGGGACTTTTTTATTATTAAAAAATAATTGATTAATTTAATTTTTATATATGTTTTAATTTCGATTAAATAATTTAATGGGAATCATAGTTAATTTTTTCAAATAAGTCTCTTTTTACCAAAGGTGTGAACACAAACTTTTTTTAATGATTAATGGGTAAAGAGGGTTTCCCACTACCATGCATATTGTTTTAATTGAAACTTACTATACAAGTTTCAATTATTCGTTTCAATGAAAATGTTTTCCTAATATTCTATAAATTTTTATATTGGAAATAAGTGATTTCAAAATTGAAAAGTATATTTTTCTCACAAAATCTTCCCATGATATTTTAAAAGTATTTTAATCTATGTCACATCCTTTGATGAATCTTATGATTTTCTATGGATATATGCAACAGTGCCATCCACCTTATTTCTCTCGATGGTTTATGATCATGTTGTTTTATTTATTGATTAGGGAAAATCATTAAAATTAATTTTTCTAGTTTTCAATATAGATGTTAATGATGGTTTTGTATTTAATTGTTATTCATTCCTTTTATTTGATATATTTATTATAATTAGTATGTGAATGGAAACGAACTATTATAGATAGCCCAATGAGGCATTGGTTGGTCTCAGGAGAAAACCAAGCCTAGGTATTTGGTGTATTCCTGCACAATTATTTGTGATATCTTGGCACAAGGCCTTATCTGTATGATTATGATTTACAACATTATACATTATATCATTAAGGAACTGGATTTTTTATCCATGTGATTATTTATTTTATTTTTTAGTCCATGGATATATTCCCATTTTATGATTTTAGTTATATGTAATATTTTATTATTGTTTATCTCTTCGAAATTATTCATTATTTAATTATTATGTTATATATTATAGTTTATGGTTCCTTAATGAACATTTGATCCCTCTATTTATAATGTTTTCCTTCCTTGGAATTTCAATAATGGATCTATGAATGATTTTATGGATATCATAAAATGAATAATAAAGTTATCAATATAATTTTAAGTAGAATTTCATTTTTTGAATTGTAATATGTGAATCATATATATATATATATATTAACCCATGATATCTTAAATATTTGATCATTTAGGATGTGATCTATTATATATTATACTATTTTATTAAGATAACCACTAGCTTCAGGGTATAATATTAGAGGTGATATAAGTTTAGAAAGAAAGAGAACATCAAGCTTGACTATCCATGGTTGAAGAATCAAAGAAAAAATAAAATTTTCAAGAATAAATGAATAATATAGATGTATGGATTAGTATGGAAGATTCAGATTCAAACATTAAATTTGAAAGTTAGAGGGAAAGTGGAAATAATTTTATTATGCGTAAATATGGTAATGTTTCATTTCCAACTTCCTACACATGTTGATGAATTGAATTGGGTGAATCTGAAGATAAAGATGAAAATATATGATTGATGGATGGTGTTTATGAGGTTAGTAATTCATGTTATGATTCTATTTATTATTATAACCTTGATTTTTATTTTAAAAGTCAACTATTAAATAGTTTTAAAATTAGTTTGATGAATTTCAGTAAAGTTTTTTCATTTTTTTACTTATATGTTAAATTAAATAAGGGAAATAATAATTTGATAAGAGAGAACAAAAAACATGGTTCGGAAGTTCTAAATATTAGAGAAGAAAATTTTTAAGCTCAATGAAAAGATGAAGAACACTATATCCAGTTCTTATGAAAATGTATTTATTGATTTGGAGTCTATTTAAAAATATAACAGTAAGCTGAACGTTGAAACTTAACGTTTAAAGGATACTTTTTTCTAAATATTCTATTAGAGATAAGTTTTGGAAGAATTTTCATGAATTAAAAGGATTACTAGAATAAAAAAGAATAATTATAATATTTCTTATGATGGAATTTTACCTCATACTTATAGAAACCATTTTGTTAAAGGTAAGAATAAATTTATTTCTAATATCATTTTTTAAAATGTGGTGCTTTTATTCATTATTCTAGTGACTATGTTCAATACCGTACTTGATACACCACATCGAGCTTAAATAGAAAAGTGAATATAATTATTTAACTGCTAATATTACAACCTAGCCAAAAGAGTGGGGGGTACAAACATGATTAACTGAATTTTGAAAATATGTTTTATGAATTTATATATAATTATTTATTTTGAGACCAAACAATTCGAAATGGAAACAAAAAACCAATCGAATATAAATGATGTGTTTTTATTAAAAACTATTTTATGTCCTTAAATGAATTTATATATTGAATTAAATCTTATTATTGTGATATAATAATAATTATTAGATATTATATAATCAATTTTTTACATTAATCCAACAAGTTTTGTAGGCATAAGATATGAAAAATAGTCTAATTTTACGCATAAAAAGCGGTATTTTTTTAAAAGTAATTTGACCATCATTTAATGGAAGACATGTTTTTAAAAAAAATTTGACAATATAATTACTTTTATTCAAAAAAATATTTATTATTTATATAGAAGAATAAAAATTTATTTTTGTTTATTTTTTGGTATTTTTCTGAAAATGTTTCATTTTTATGAATAGTGTAAACTAATATATCTTAATTGAAAATAAACTTTTCATCTAAATGATTTATAATAATAAATTTTATTTTTAATTATTTTTAATGTAAAAAGTGTTTAATTATATAGATAATAATAAAAATTATTAACTTATAATCAATTAATTATATTAATTGGGTATAAAAACATTATGAAATTTTGAACTTTTTCACGTTAAAATATCATTGTTTCTCCCCGTATATAAGATAAATTTTAAATTAATTTTATAAATATATATATTTTAAAATATGGAAAATTTATTCCATATTTGGAATCATAAATTATAAAATTATTAAATATGTCCCTTTTAATTTTGGACAATATGAATTGTTAACTTATTAATTTTTTTACCACGGTTAAGGGTAAATTAGGAAATAAACAGTAAATAATAATATTATTAATATTATAAAACGACAATAATAGGTGAATAATTTTTATAGTATGAGTATTTTTTTATATATAATAATTAAATTATCAGTTTTGTGACCATTTATGGTCATCAAGATGATATTATAAACATTATATTATTTTATTCAAAGAATAATCAAACTTTTCATTCACCTATTTTTGACAAGTGAAATAATTCTAATATGTGGTTATATAGAAGATATATCTTACTATAAAATAAATTTTTAAATATAAAATACTTATATTGATCATTTAAAATTATTTTTAATTTTTATATAAGAAATAATTACCTTAAATAATTACAGAATAATGGTGATGTAATTGTTTAATTAATGAAAATATCAAATAAAGGATATCAAAAATTGTAAAATAAATATTACTTGAGGTAATTATCATCATCCATAAATTTTCTAGATGACCTTGAAATATTTTGGATGTTTTAGAGATGTGGTTTTAATATATATTATTTTTATGATATTTTTAAAAAGACAAGTATTGTATAGTGTCAAATTAGACATTAATGATATTTAAAATTAAATTATATTTTATTAAATGATATACAATTTCTAAAATTAAAAATATTGAAAAATTAATTTAGATAAGGTTTAAAATGCCACCCATGATTTTTTGATTGCCAATATGCCATTTTATAGTAACTATACTAACCTTCAAGGTGTAAAAACATATGTTATCACTATTAAAGTTAAAGAGGTTAAATAAGTGTTAAAAAAAGAGAAAGGTATAATAATGAACTAAACCTATAAAATATTTATTTATTTAATATTATTAGACTCTTATAAAATTAATATTAAATTAGAGTTACTTAGTGGACACATTTTTATAAAATAAATTATATAATTTTTAAACCAATGATAGTTACAAAATATCACTCTCTTGGTATTTAATATCATTTATGTGTCTGGAGAGGGAAAACAAGATATGAATGAACCTAAATGTCTTTTGATCTTAATAAAAATATTTTCATTATATATATTTTTATTTAATTTTTATAAATTATATAATTACTGTAATATCTTCTCCACTGCTAAAAAAATATTTATTTATTTAAGATAAATATAATATAATTGATTTTAGAAATATTAATTTTGAGGTTTTTTGGATTATTCGATTTTTATAATGAATTTTATATATCTATATGATATATTAGATATGTTTGGAAGAATTATATTTAAATTCACACTTTTCTTTGATGTATTCAAAGTCATAGTAATGAATAGTAATAAATTTGAAAATAATGATATTTCATAAAGATAATATTCTATTTTTTTAATTAAAAATCTTAAAAGTAATAAATATGGACAAGGGGATAAAAATATGAAATTCCATGTTTTACCCTCCCATACCCTCTATTACAAAAGGGACCAATTATTCTCTCTTATTCACACATAAAAACCTATTTGGTTAGGTTAATCTTTTCCGAAATCTCTTACTAGAAACCATCCACACATTCTAGATTTCTTATTGTAGGAAAAACAACATAATTAGTGGTATTAAGTTGTTAAGTAACAATGGTTTTCTAAAGAATAGGAAGATAAGTAATTTAAATGACAAGTCATACTCAAGGTGTGGGACTTTTATAACGAAAAAAATATTTTTAAATGTTTTTAATATTTACATTATAAAACTTTATCTACAATTTTCGTTTTTCAAAACATTATTTTAGTGAATTTAATGATATATAAATGAATGTTTTCAATTGGTAGTTTTAAAATTTCTTTGAAATTTATCAATTTGGTATGTGAAACTGTGATTTTAAAAAAAAATTTTAAATGTGTAAAATGAGTTATAAAAATGGATTTATTATTTATATAACATGAAATGTTTTGTTATGAGTATATATGAAATTTTATGTGTGAAATGTTTAAAATTACAATAATTTAAGTATGAGTTTTATATAATGGTATTTTTTAATTTGATGGGAGGTTACATGATAAACCATTAACGGGTGGTTTTGTGATAATCCAAGGATGGGTGGTTATGTTATAACCTCTAGAGCATTGGGTATTATTGTTGAATGTATGGTTATTCCATTTTTAAGAGTTACATGTATGTAAGTAGACCACATGATTATTCCATTTTATTATAATTATGTCAAATTTTACATAATTATTTTTTATATACTTTGTTATGAGTTTTCAGGAAAAAAATTTGATTTAAAAAAGTTAAGATAATTATATTTTTGAAAACAAGATACATTTTTCCGAGTAAAAGGACTGTTTTTAGAAAAAACATTTTATGGGTATTCAATGGAATAATGGTTTTCTTTCATTTAGGTCCCTTACTAAGATTTTATGATCATACTATGTTTTAAAAAAATCACAAGATTTAATGATGGTTAACAGAGTGCAAGGAGTCAAGTTGAAATCTAAGAAGATTTTCCATGAAAAATAAGTCATGCTTTTTTAATGTCATATATTATGGAAAAAATGTATATTGATCTAAACAAACCACATTATATTTTATGATTTTTTATGTGTATGTCATGGCCTAATTCTCTAAAACTCTAAACATGAAAATATCTTCAAGGTGAAAGAAAGTAAATTCTTGAATAAAACTCAAGATTATGCAAGGTTTATGGTCAGGTCCTTATAGTTGGTATTAAATTATCATTTAGACAATTTTTGAAGATTATAATTTCTTCATAATAGTTATGAGTATCATCATGGGTTTACATGTTTTAGGATAATTTTATGTTCAAAGTGTTAGACATCCATTTTTTAGTTTAATGTGATGGGTTTATAAGAGATTACCGATAGTTGTGGATATTGGATTTATAAATGTAATATATTTAAGTATAAAGTATTTTAAGGTTTAATTATTGTAGAGTTTATAGGGTATTATTTTTAAAAGGACCATTTTCGATTAACATTTAATAATTCATTCCATACTCTAATTATTTTATTCTCTATAAATTATGGATATTTTATCAAGATGGAATGAAAGTTATCTTTCACAACCATCTTATCACTTTTGGTTTATTTTATTATCACTATAATAATAAAATTATTTTCAAATTATTTAGACATATTTATGAGTATTCAAATCACCTGCATGAAACTATTTGACATATTTAACACCTTTTCATTTGTCTATAAATTGTGGGGGTCATGGTTTTGATTTTTTTTATTTAAAAATTTCAACATTACAAACATTTAGAAAAAGGTAATTTTCGCAAAGGACATGAACAATTGCTTTCTAGAAGTTGGGCATTATTTGAAAATATTTAATTTATTTCCAAGAAATCATGATGTCTGGATTGAAGGGTTGAATAATGAAATAAATGTTGGTTGATATTGATAAAGCATGAGGATATAATTAATATATTTGATTATAGGGACGAATTATTAAGGAATAAGATGATGAATCATGGTTAATGGTTTAAGAAGGAGGTTGAATGTACAATATTTTTTATATAAGGTTTTCATAATTATGATATAGTGGTAAGTTTTCAATATTATGAGAAGCATGATTATTCTATAATAGGTTCTGTTTTAAATTTTTTTGACTTATGTCAGATGGAATTGATACCTCTAAAAAATTTCATTTTAAAAAGGAGAAAAATATTGTGGAGACATTTATTGTGTTTTTATAAATGTTCAAGGTAAATGTAACTCTCAGGTTTAATAAAAACAAGAATTTCATTTCATTTGTGCACATAAAAATAACAGTGACCTCATAGTTTATCATATCATTGATATTGAGGTAATTATGAGTTATTATAATTTGGTAACATATGTGTTGTCATATAGATAACCATGGGATTGAAAAATGATTTAATAATTAATTGATTAATGTTATTTCGAATGATGTTCAATATTTTGGGAACCCTATATGATTAAGGTAAAGAAATACTATAAGATTTTATTTGATAAATAAATTTCGAATTTTATTTTTGTACAATATATAATTTTATTGCGTATTTTTGGTGATTTATTTTATTTATTAAAATGGTTAGAATATCTTCAATATCATGTGATTTTGGCAATTAATGTTTTTGGTATGAGACTTTAAGAGTGATTTATTTTGTTTTAGAAATTTATCTTTGTAGACAATGTGATAAAATCATTCTAATTTTTTAGGAGTTTTAATATTATTCTGGAATATTTTTGAGGATGTTGAATAATATTTATTTGTTGAATGGTCTAAGTGGATCTTTAGGTGCCACTTTTGAATTTTGGGATATTCATGTAGTTTTTCTTCATATAAATGTTTATTATTTTTTGCAAATCATATTTCATTATAATAAACATTTTGGTTTGTTTAATGATTCACGATATGATAAATTAATATTTTTTATTTTGTGGATTATTTTAGTCTCTTGAATTTGATTCTAATGATTCAGGAATGAAAACTTCATCTTGAATACTCATCGTTTGGAGAAAAATATGAATTTTTGGAACTTTTTTAAAGGATGAAACTATAATTTATGAGTAAGTTTATTTCATTATGTTATTAGTATAGGTAGTGAAATACAACTTCAACTCTATAAATAGTATCTTGAAACAAAAACGTTTTCCATTTACTTTTATTAATGGCATTTTACCCTATCACTTATTTATGGTTTTGTGATGGATAAATTTCCCATTAACATGATATCTAATACACTTTATTAATATTTGAGAGTATTTTGTCTCTATGAGTTCTATGTTTTCATAAATGTAACCCAAGATTTTATTATATCAGGTGACCTTCAATCATTCATTTCTCTCTTATTAAGTGAAAGTTTAATTAATATATTTTCTGATGTGGGATTTCAATGAAGGTCTTCTAAAAAGGATAACATGATTTAGCATAGTAGAGTTCAAATTGAAAGGAAATAGTTTTTTAAAGATGACGGGAGGATGTAACATCCCAATATTTTAAAATAAAGGACTATATTCGATGGAATACAAGATATGTCACATCGAGCTTAAACAAATAACTAAATATTATTTTTTAACTGTTACCATAATGATAAATATATTAGAATGGATGCTATGAACTAGATTAAATGAATAATGAAATTATTATTTATGAATTTATATATTTATATATTTTTAATTATTTGGTGACCAATTAATTATAAATGAAAATGAAAACCAATTGAATATAAAGGATGAGTTTTTAGGAAAACTTTTTTTTTCAAAAATAATTTTTAAAAATTAAATTAATCCATATCAGTGAGGTATAATAATTATATTTATATAATATATAATCAAGAAAATATTTTTACATTCATCTAATAATTTTTATTCGCATAAGATAAGAACAAACCCAATTTTACACATAAAAAGTTGAATTTTTCTAAAAGAAATTTTACCATATTTTAATGGAAGACATGTTTTAAAACCAAATAATGAAAATTATTAATTATATTTTAAAAATAATACTTCTTATTTGAAATTGTAATATCAAAATTTAATTTGGTTGGTTTTTTGGTATTTTTTGATAAGTTTTTTTTTTGGATTAATAGTAAAAATATTGCATTTTAATTGGAAACCAAATTTTTAACTAAATAATTTGTAATTTTAAATTATATTTTTAATTTGTTTTAAATTAAAAATAGTTTAATTATAAATATATTAATAAAAATTAGGTAATTTAAATCAATTAATTATTGAAATTTTATTTAAAAACTTTTTTAACTTTTGAACTTTTTCACTTAAAAAATCCATTCTTTTCCACCATCTATGAGATTAATTTTAAATTAATTTTAGTCACTTGATTATTTTCAATTATGAAAATTGGATTCCCAATTTGGAATTATAATTTACAAATTTATTATATATTTCCCTTTTATTTTTGGAAATTATGAACTGTAAACTTATTAATTTTATTTCCATGTTTAGAGGTTAATAAAGTAATAAAGGGGAAAAAAATATTATAAATATTATAAAATGACCATAAAATGTGATGTTTTATTTTATGAGTATGTTTCATCCATAAAAATTAATGGATCATTTATGAGACCATTAAATGTCTTTTGGATGATATTATAACCATTATAATATTTTATTCAAAGAAGAGTCAGACATGTCATACTCTTGTTTTTAACAAGTGAAATATTTTTAATATGAGGTTATATAATGGATATGTTAGACTATAAATATTATATTGAAATATAAAATAATTTTATTAATCATAGAAATTTACTTTTAATTTTTAGTGAAGAAATAATTACCTTAAATAATTACACAAAAATGACGCAATAATTGTTTAATTAATGGAAATATCATATAAAAGATATAATAAATATTAATATATATAATATTTAAGATAATTAGTGTCATAAAAGAATTTAATATATGAACTTGACATATTTGGTATTTTAAAAAAAAAATTTGATGATATCTTATTGTTATGATATTTTTAAAAATTAATGTAAAAATTTGTGTCAAAATTAAAATTAATGATATTTTAAAATAAATCTTATTTTATTAAATGATATAAAATTCTGAAAAATAATAAACTATGAAAAATAATTGGGATAAGGGTTAAACTATCACCTGTGTTTCATTAATGGTATGTTTTTCATTTTTTAGTAACTATATTAACCTTCAATGTGTTAAAACACATGTTATTATAGTAAGTATTAAAGAGGTTAAATAAGGGTTAAAATAAAATTAAAAGGGAATAACCATGATTGAAACTTGTCCAAAAAATTATTGGATGTAGTTTACTCGACCATTATCACCTTATTATCGAATTGAAGTTATGTATTGGACACGTTTTCATGAAAATAACTTATATATTATTTAAATCAAACATAGTTACATAATGTCATTGTATTTGTATTTAATAGCTTTTATGTTTCCCAATAAGGACAAAAATAAGATATTTACAAACGTAAATTTCTATATTTATTTTAATTAAAATATTTTCATTATATAATTTTATATTTAATTTTTATAAATTAGTTAATTACCGTAATTTCTTATGTAATGCTAAAATAATATTTATTTAATTAAGATAAAAATAAAATAATTGATTTTAAAAATATTAATTTTCATATATTTTGGATTAGTTAATGTGTATATAGACATTTAATGAACTATATGATATATGATATATTTTTTTAATAATTATATTAGAATTAAAACATTTTCACGATGTAATTAAAGTCATAGTAACGAATAGTAATAAATTTGACAATAATGGTATTTCATGAAGATAATATTTTATTAGATTAATTAAAAAAATATTAAAGAAGTACATGGGGATAATAATGGTAAAATATTTTACCTCTACAAATTTATGGACCATTTTTAATTCCTTGGATCTAGAAAAGTCTATTTATATTTTAATATTATGAGAAATTACAAGAGTTCCCCTCCACTCTATTATATAAGAAACCACATATTAAATTTTAATCATAATTAAAACCTATTTGGTTAGGTCAATATCTACCAAAATCCCAAGTTAGAATCTGTACCCACATTCTATAGATCATATTTTAGGTAGAACACCATCCATGGGAACTTATGGTGTTTAGAAATGATGGATTTCTAAATAAAAGGATGATAAAGAATGTATGTGATGAGTCAGAATCAAGGGAAGAAATTTTTTATTAAAGTCCCATTTAAAAGATTTTAAATATTTATTTTTGAATTATTTATAGTTCGTGTCTTTGTTTTCATAAATATATTTTTATTAATTTATTTATTTAAACATGAATGTTTTAAAATGGTGATTTTAAAATTTATTTCAATGTTTCAACCTAGAATGAGACACTTTGATTTAAAAATATATTTTTAAATTTTTAGAATTGGTTTTGAAAATGGATTGATTATTTATTGGACATGAAATGTTTTCTTATTAGTAGAAATAAAAATTTTAGAAAGAGATATCGAAAAATTGCATGATTTTATGTATTATGATTATATAATGGCCCTTGGACATTTGATGGGAGGTTACATGTTAAACTAATGATGGGTGTTTCAATGATAAACCAAGGATGGTTGGTTACATTATAACCACCAATGAAATGGATATGGAAGTTGACTGTATAGTTATTTCATTTGTAAGAGTGACAGGTATGGAAGTCATCCACAAGGTTATTCCATTTGAGTATCATTATGTCCAAAGTTATATTATCATATCTTATATATTTTCATATGAGTTTTCATGAAAATGATTTGATTTTTAAAAGGTAAGATAATGATATTTTTGAAAATATGATTCCGTTTTCAGGGTAAAATTTTATGTTAATAAAAAAATGTTTTTATCGATTTTCACTAGAACAATGGTAACCTTTATTTTATTTACCTTACTAAATATTTTTTCTCATCATAAGTTTTGAAATGTTTATCATAGGTTTTAAGGTTTGGTAAAGTAATTTAAGGAGACTAGTTGAAATGTGAGGAAATTTTAAATGAAATAAATAATGATTTGTTTTATAAGAAATATATTATGGGGAAAATTGGGTAAAAATCATGCACATGAGCCTCATCCAAGTTGGTGAGGTATCCTTAAGTGCATCCACAAGACCCAAGTTCAGAACCAGGTAGAGGCATATTTTTGGGTACTGTAGCAGTACTGTACAATGTGCAGGTACTATAGCAGTTACTGTAGCCGGTACTGTTCATTACAGTGCCAGCTGGAACTATTCACCTTGGGTCACTTGTTTGGTCTTGGAGTCTTTAAGGCTTTCGGGCCACCTAGGCCTTCAGGTTAGTATGAATTTCGGGCCACCTCATGGCCTTCGGGCCACATGTACTTTCCCTATACACACTACAAAAAAAGGAGTAGCTCTAGAAGTGGATTCAGAGCAGGTGCACCCACCATAGCAGAGCCAAATAAATTTTTCAGAATGAGAGGGTATGGATATACCATCGGGACCTGCCTGTGCTTGCACGAAAAGCCTAGCTAGACGGTCGTGCAAAGGTGGAGAGAAACTATCATGATGCAGATGCTGGGGATGGGTAGTTCCTTGTAGATAGTCTGGTTGAATTCCCTAAGACTTTCAGGTCATGTAATCTCTTAAGCCTACGAGCCATGTAATCTTTGAGACTATGATCCCTTTAAGGGTTCCCCCTCATCACTTGAAATGGGGGTTTTCAAAAATCAATAAAAATGATGGCCTCCAGGCCATTCGGGGGTATATTATGGGAAAAATAAATATAGGTAAAAAGTGAATACCTTGTATTGTATGATTTTGTTATGTATGATCTATGGCCTGATTCTATAAAAATATAAACCTAAAAATATCCTCAAAGTTAGATAAAGTAAATGATTGAAAAAAACTCAATATTAGGTATTCTTTAAGGCTGGGTCCTTACGTAATCTTACAGAGAATTTAAAATATTATTATTATAATGAAGAAAATTATTATAAAAAATTATGAGAATTATGTTAAGGAATGTATTACATTATGTTTGAATTATTCTAATGGTTATATTTTTAATGATTTTTCTAAATTTTTTCTATTAAAAAGAATTCGAATCTATAATTAGTGGTAGATTAGACTATCCTCACTAATAAAACACAACATTCCATGATGGATTTACAAACCTACACCATCGTATCTATTATGAAGGTCCAAAGAAGTATTTTCCACACTAATAACAACTTCATCAACATCATTCCTTTTTTTAGGTATTGAAATTTAATTTTAATCAATTTCCTTTGTGTTTTAATGTTCATTCAATATATAATCATTCAACTTATAGGCGTTTATACATTTATTAATGGTATTACATGGTTATTCTAATCTAAATATAAATTTGGATCATAGATTGTGTCTTAACTCTGTTAAAGGTAGGAGTTTTGTATTATGCTTCTAGATGTGAAAAATAAAGGGTTTAGTTCAATTTGTGCCTTAGGTTCATGGAAATAAAGACTATAATATTTATCACTCTCCATTAAAATTGAGGGCTATTTTAGTTTATATCATATCTCTAAAGGATAAAAGGGTTGTTAAGAGTAGATATATGATCCTTATGATCTGATCTACTATAAAAACTCCTATGATCACTTGTTCTTATCATTTATTATAACGCTTCATGGAACTCCCTAGAATTTTGATATATATTCTCCTATAATTCAATATTCTATTGAGTGGTTTCTTTCACACTAAGCATCGAATTAAAATCAAACTTGATACAATTTTATTGATATAAAACTTTACAATTCAAAATAAAAATTAATATATTATGGGGATGAAACAATAATAACTAATAATAAAAAGACATGATAAATCATTGAGAATTTTATAAAAATGTAATGAACATATAATATGTGTCCTTATGGTTCTCTATTAAGATCATTAACCTAATTAATACTATAGAAGGAAGGATAAACACTAAATATATTATAATCATAGTGGGAAATAAGAGAATAAATGGGAAAAAAGATATTTCGATATATATATATATATGTAAGAATAAATTATGACCATCATAAATACGGTCATTGAATATAAATGTATCCAATAGGTATGCTGAAGCTGTTTATTTTTAGTTAAATATTTATTTTTTTGAAATAATAACGAATAAAATAATAATAAAATGAAATAACTTATTATAATTTTTTATGTGTTTAATAAATCATTGTTAAATAATTATATGAGAAAAATAAAATAAATATTTTAATATTAATATATTGATAGAATAAAATTACAATGATATAAATAATTATTTTTAATTGTATATGGGTTAATATCATAACATATTAAAATATATTTTTTAAAATTATATTTTTCTAAAGTGATATGTGTTTATATAACAATTAAATTAATCACTACTAAAGACTGATTTTAATGAAATATATCAATAATATATACAAGGAAAAAAATTAACAATCATCTAATAGTTATTACAAAAAAAGTAATACAAATAAATTAATTTAAAGCATTAAAATGTAGTTTTTTTTCTAAAATTGAATTTTTATATGCTACACATTTTTTTAAGAAACTAAATATATTATGGTCAAATAATGATAAAAGATATTTTTCATATGAATAAAATAATAACACTAATTTTTAATTTATATTAAAAAAGAATAATAAAAATTAATATTTAAAGATTAATTATCCTATAGAAATAGTTCTTAATTATATTTTATGTTTTCATTTAAATTTTAGACTACTGAATTATAGAATTTTAATTTTACAAAATGAAATTAATTTTTTGATTTATATTTTAAATATTAAATTAAGATAAAATTTTCTAATTTTTCAAAAATATTTGAATTTTCGGTGAATCATATGAAATACAGTTTTTATTAATATTGTAGTGTTTTTAACAATAACATGATCTATGAATGAATTATAACATTTATAAATTTTTTCCCTGACCATGAATTTTTATAAAGATTTAAATTATTCCCCTAAAAATTTTATATTTTATTTAGAATACCCATGTTTAAAATTTTGATTCTTATGTAATGTTTTATTCTAATAAATAAACATTATTCGTCATTTAATTAGGTTTCAAAAATACGGAATTTTCATTTGTCGTAATTTTAAATCCACATAACTCTTATTTGGTTATTAATAAACCAATCATGGTCATGTAAATGAATAATGTTGATAATTTTATTTTAATCTTAATTTTTAGCATAAAAATACACTTTTTCTAAAAATGGTTTTTACACGTTATATGCTCTAATGTTATAAATAATATTCAGAGGCCTTATAATTCTATTTTAAAAAAATATATCATAATTGGAATCCTATTTCCAAATTATGTAATAAGGACCATTTTAAGGTATTAAAAGTAAATCACTTACATAAAAATTAGTTACCATGGTAAAAAATATATATTTTAAAAGTGAAAAACCTAAGAGTATAAAATTTGAAAACATTTTAATAACATGTGTAAAATTGTATATTTTTGGATTTATTATCCTTGCATATTCCTCCACCCCATTATTTTCCATTATTGGATACAATTGACATTTTAATAGAATATTTAATTTCTTATATTATTATAAAAGTTCCACTCCTCTCCTTTATAAAAGGATCCATCACCACCCCTCTTCTTTTCATGTCCCAATCCTCTTAAATTCAACAAATGTAACACCATGATACTATTTTTAGGTATTCCTAAACCACCAATTTTTATCATTCTTTTTCTGGGTTTTATTTGGGGCTATTTTGGGGGAAATTTTGGATTTTTTCTACGATTATGGGATAGTTCATGGTTGGAGCATGATATTCTAGAACCATGTGCCCATTAGTAAAATACATGATATACCGTATAGTGAGGTTTTGTCTGGTTAACACACAGTTGGAAAAATCATTCACCACCAAGTAAAAACCACGCACCTAGAGAAATTAGGAAGCACTATTTAGGCACACAATTTAGTTTAATCATGTAGCCTTTCCCAACAAACAATAAGTACAATTTATTAAAATGAGAAATTAATTTTAAAACACATAACCCCCCCCCCATTTTAGTTTCTTGATATACCAGTATGACTCTAAACTGATTTATCCATCCAATAGAGCTCCCAAGAGATGTTTTTTTTCCACTAAATACACTCCTAAAAGTATATCAAAACAAAGAAAATTGTGTTTGATCATCTATAGATTAGTTTCCTCTTCCTATTCTCTATATTCTGCTCTATCTATTTTCCCCCTAGTGTTTTTTTGGATATCTATGTTGGCTAGAGGATTTAGTCCCTTATATTTTAAATCATAAAACTTGGTTTATTTCTTGGTTTCCCAAATTTTATTGTTGTCCTTCTGCATTTATTTTTTCTGATTAGGGTTTTGTGATTCAAGATCCCATATTCATGAGGTAGGTTGTTCAATCGTGATGCTCAATTTTTATTTATCCTAAATTTATTGGATTAAATTAAGTTTTTGTTCTAAATTAGATTACTATTATAAATGATATGAAGTAAAATTTATTGTTTATTAAACCCAAATCTATTGAATTGGGGTTTTTTAAAATTTATTTCCGGCATGTAATTGGGAAACAAACACAAATTCTATTGAATTGGGGTGGGATTGTAAAATTAATGGAAAATTTTTGACTTTTAAGTAGTTTAAATTAAATTATGAAATTAATGGAAATTGTTTCAATTAAAATTTTGTATTCAATTATATGAATCAAATTGTGAAATTTATTTCTTTGAATTTATTTAAAATTATTATATGGTAAAAATGAATTGAAATGGTTTTGATAGAAACCTTTGGATCATATCATTGAAAAAAGAATGTCTTGATTAAAGAGAAATTTTATTAAATGGAAAATGATAATTTTTGAAATGGGGGAAGGAGTATTTATAATATATTTAAGGATTCATAAAATTAATTTCTCATCATTGATTTTTACTAGATAATTGACAAGACTAGGTAGTTAGTTAGTTAATTAAGGAAATAATTATAGGATTATAATTATATAGCACTCTATTATTGATTTATAACTCAAACATGAACATTATTTAGTATATCTAATTCATCAATAGCATGCTGATGAGTCCTATCTTTGTAGTGTAGAGGAACATGTGTAAACATTATGGTTATTATCACATTAGTGTGTGAGGAACCCATAATCTGGAACTAGTATACCTCTTGGATGATATACATGTTCCTCATGTGTTTATATAAGAGATATAAATGTATGCTAATTTTCTTAATCGGTTTTACATTCCTTATAATTTTTATAAGCTATTTTATATAATTTTTTTTATTAATCCATTCATTTAAAATATTTACATAGAGTGAAAAGTATCTCCATCATCTAAAATATAAATCATGATTTGTTTGAATATTATCTTTAAATGCCAAAACTATTTAATTTAAAATTGAAATATATTATTTGGTTAATAAAATGATGGAATATTATTATCAAATCCTTAGTGATACCCTCTTAGGATTTAATCTCACACCCTACCTGTGCTTTTCGGTATTTGTAGATTATATCATTCCAAGTTAGAGCAAGGGAGGAGCACCACATAGAGGTGGTCCTAGCAGTTTATTTGTGGACTTGGTGAGTTGCATCTATTAAGACATGGAAATTTTTTCCTATTTTCTTTTACATTGATGTAGTAATCTATATATTTTTTAACCCATGTGACTTCTCGTAAACATCTTCATTTATATTCTTCCTTGTATTCATATTGTATTATTATCTTTCTTCTACAATTTTTGTAGAAAATTCGTTCCGAAATTATTTCTTTATGATTCTTGGTGGTATTCACCAAACTATGGGGATCGGGAATGCCTTTTCAACTATGTTAGGATTAGCTCAGTTATCTGGTTACCCAGGTACCCAAGCAGGTTTGGGTCAAAGTGGTTTCAGAGCTATAGGTTGAGATTTTTTCTTGAAGTCAATATGATTTGATTAATTATTTTATGACATAGGAGGTAGTTTGGATTGAATTCCTTGGAATCTCTCACCGTAATGAACCTTAAGTCACTAGGGGTGTTTTGGTAATGACATCTAGATTATTAGTTCTAGTCCTTCCCCTACTTTTTATTTGGATATATTGAAATACAAGACTTTTTTATTCTATCTATTGAGATATATATTCCCTCATTTCTCTGTTTGAGTGTAAATATAATGTCTTAAATATTGTGTGATGTTGTTGTGAAGCATCATTTCCCAAAGTTGTCATGTGAATAAGATCTATGAGGAAGTTTCTAATTCACCTCAGTGATGAAATCCTTCGTTGTAACCTAATCAGGATGAGGTGTTCATGTGGATTATCCAGGCATTGGAGAAATCACCACCAATAGCTCCCATTCAGGCCCTATATGTGGAACATTAAAGAGGATTTCTTCGTAATATTTTTTAGAAATTCATTTTATAGAGGAAACTAGTGTTAAGGGGATCAAAAAATACTCAATAGGATGAAGAATGGTTGAGCAAGATGGAACATTTGTTTTGCTTCTTGGAGGAACCTGATGAAATCATGGTGAAGTCTGACCCCTTCATGCTTGAAGGACCAAGAAGGATATGGTGGGATATGATGGTGATGAAGAAGAATCATGTGAGATTAAAGTGGAAAACAGTAAATTTCATTTCACCAACTAGTTATATCTAGAGTTTATGTTTTTGGACAAGGAAAATAATTTTTTTAAACATGTGTAGGATGATAGGACTATGATAATGAATATAAATTACTTTTATGAGGTTGTGAGGTTTTCTACTGAGATAGTACCGAATGAAAAGATGGAGGCCTGCCGGTACGAATTGGGACATAAAAAGGATATTCATTTTTAGGTTTTATTATTGAATCTTCTGTTTTAAGATAATGTGCTAGATAAAATACTAACTATTGAAATCGACCTAGCTGAAATGTCAAGGTTTTAGGGAGTTTATTTCTCTCCCAGTGGAGGTGAATGTTAATTCATGGGAAAGAGAAAGTGTAATGATTCTCATAGTGGTTCTCATCAGTAGGGTTTTTATGAACCTCCAGTAGTACCTATAAGAAAACCTTTTATTTTATACCAGTGTGGAATGACTAGAGATTCCAAGAGGTTTTACACTGAGGCACCCAAGGTATGTGGTATTTTTGCATTCTCAGTGAACCTATAAAATCTCTTCAATGTTTTCTCCACTCCGTGTAGTGGAATGAAATCATCAACACCTTTAAAAACAATAGTGCAATCAGACACTCCACGTGTAAAATGTTTTTATCCAGAAGCATCTGTAATGACGTTTCATCACGTAGTGGTAGAGTCTCTAGGGGAAAAGGATATGGGTCTAGTGACCATGAGAGGTACCATCAATATAGCTTAATCATTAGCAACTACATTGTCATATACTGGTGCATCTCATAAATTTATTTTATCTAGTATTTTTAATCTACCAAATCATAATATATATATTTTTTCTTGTGAAATGAATATTTCTACACCCCATGGTATGAAGAGAGAGGACGGTCTTTATAGACCCAATTTTTTTTCCTTATGTCAGATTTTATGCTTGCTTGGAGTTTTCGGGTTCTCGAAATAAAATTTATTGATGTCATTTTCAAGATAGAAAATATCATATCCTATAAAGACCGAATTTATTATTATCTTTTATGGGTATCTATTAATATAACCGACGAGGTTTTCTATATATTCCAAGGAGAATGGGCCCAAGGCTTGGAAAATTCGGGCCTTCTTATCCAGAGTTAGGGAAAGTGATATCTATGTTTTATTTAGATCTAGTGAAGGAATATTTGAGTGGTGATCCCCCTACTTTTTTTCTTAAGTTTAATGACTTGATTCCTTTTGATTTATTTGGTTTCCCACCAATAATGGAGGTAGGGTTTTCTATTGATTTATTTCATGGTAACAAAAAAAATTCTTCTCTCATATCACATGGAATGAAATGAAATGATAGAGTTAAAGACTCAATTGGAAGATATTCTAGAGAAATTATTTTTATGCCCACCCATGTCACTTTGGGAGACACTATTTCTCTTTTATAATAAGGATGGTGGTTCACTCAAACTATATTTTGATTACTGAAAACTCAATAGAGTCATTGTAAAGAATAAATATTCACTTACATGGATTATTGATATTTTTTATCAGTTAATAGGAGAAAAGTGATTCTCAAATATTGATCTTTGATCTGGTTACCATCCGTTAAGGACAAAAGAATAGGGAATTCATAAGAATACCTTTTAGAGTAGGTATAACCATTATGAGTACCTTTTTATTCCATTTAGTCTAACCAATGCTCTTACTGTCTACATGGATATTATGAATAGTATTTCTCAGGTTTATATTTATACCATTATGTTAGTCCTTATAGATGAAATCCTGGTTTACTATACATATGAGGAGGATCATGTGTATCATTTTAGATCAAATATCAAAATGTTGAGAAATCAGTTACTTTATTCCAAGCTTTGGAAATGTAATTTTTGGATTCTTGAAGTGAATTTATTGGGAATCATGGTGTTGGAACATTTAATTTTAGTTGATCCTCAAATGGAAAGGGATTTTATGACATTGGAGAAATCAGGAAATGTCATTGAGATTCATATATTATTGTGATTAGCAATTTATTATCCCTAGTTTGTAAATTAGGTCTCAATTTTTTCTTCTATGGTGACTGCTCTAACTTGGATGGGATTAAAGTTTCTTTGGAATGAAAAGTGTCATATTTTTTTGTTGAGCTGAAATTTCCCTTGAAGACTACTCCAGTGCTGAATTTTCTAGAGTTCGTTCATGGCTACGTGGTCTTTTGTGATGCATCTAGTTCTGGTTTGGGATGCATTATTATGTGGGGGTATCATGTCATTTCATATGGATCATGTCATCTTAGGCCAGAAAAAAATAATTTTTCATCACATGACCTTGAACATGTAGGTGTAAAGCATGTTCTTAAGAGGTGGTAGCATTACCATTATAAATAAAGTTTCACTGTATATTCAGACCACAAGAGCATGAGTTATATATTCCCTCAAAATGATTTGAATCTCCACAAAAGGTATTGGGTGAAATACCTGTAATCATTCAACTTTGACGTTTCCTATACCCCCAGGAATGGGAATGTAATCAAAGAAGATTTGATTAAGAAACTTCAAACCCATTCCATAAAATAATCTTCAGAAGAGTAAAACATGATGAATATCCTTGCATAGTCTCATATTAGAGTTCAGGAGTCCGGGGATGAGGTTTCTTTGTATAGTGTTTAGTTGACCTCCACTCTTCTCAAAATTATTATTTAGTAGTAGTTGCTTGATGATGTGTTCCACAGTGTTAAAAAACTCTCTCTATGGTGGGTAGAATTTTCTTGTGTGGTCATTCTCTAAATAATAAATTATATACTATGAGAATCAATTTTGTGTTGTTAACAGTATAAAAAGATATTATGGGGGGTTTCCATAATTCTTAATGGGTAGGGAACCTTGGAACCATGAATATGTTATATGAAATGTTGTGGTAGTTCTGGTGTACTTGTATGAGACAGGGCATTGTTTAATGTGTCTCTCATTTCAATACATTCTAAAAGGTTAAGGCCATACACCAGAAGCCTTCTGGATTGCATCAGCCTCTCCTAGTCCCCACATAGAAGTGGGATGATATATCTATGGACAATATTGTTGGAATTCTACATACCTAGAGAAACAAGAATTCAATATGGGTTGTGATAGATCAATTAACTAAATCATCTCACTTTACACCCATTCATGATATAACTAAAATTGAGGAGTTATGAGGTCTCTATCTTAATGATATTGTTCAATTTCATGGAGTTACATCTACAATATTCTCTGATATATATCCTTGGTTAACTTATCATTTTTGGATAGGCCTCCATAAGGCACTATGATCTTAGGTCTATTTGATATTGGAATACTATCCAATGTTAGATGGTGAGATAGAAAGAGCAATACAGATTCTTGAGTATATGCTTCACACATATGTTCATGACTTTAGTGGGTCTCGAGATGATCATTTGGGACTGGTTGACTTTTCTTATAATACTAGTTACCATCTCATGATCAAAATAGAACCATTGGAGGCCTTTTAGGTACTACCTTGTAGATCTCCATTGTGTTTGTTGTAGATTGGTAATTATTTCTTGGTTCGACTAAGATTGGTTCATGAGATTTAAAAAATGATTCATTTAATTTATTAGAGATTGTTAACAACATAGAGTTGATATGTGTCTTATTATGATCATTATCACATACCATTGAAAATATCAGTTAGTGACCACATGTTCTTGAAAGTATCATCATGGTTGGTTCACTGAAATCATGTGTGTAACGCCCCTATCATGACCCGAACCTACCCGGGCTCGAGCCGCAACTACCCCAAGCCCGCCTCCATAGGCCAGGGGCTAGAGACAAGCACCGAAAGCTAAACAACTTGAGAAGGCCTTTGCCTGAGTACCTGTACACACACGCAGCCCACTCAATGCAATAGTGCAGAGTAAAAGACAGATTAAAATTCCAATTGCTATAAATAAACAACAAATGTGCGTCGACCTCTAAACTGTACACAGTAAAAGATGAAGGTAAACTGAAAATAAAAAGGGCAAAACACGCGCCCAACTAGAAAAGTGCCACAACTTGGAAATAGGTAAACAAATGTACAACAACTGGGAGAGTCCCACACCTGGAACCCAACTACGACCACCGCACGCGGTCCAAGCTCCTGAACTCCTAAGCTCCGCTGAAGTCACAACCCACCTGTCTGTCTTCTGCCAGGGCACAACAAGTTCGGGCAAAGCCCAAGCAGGGGTGAGTATAAGAATACTCAGTAGGATTCCTATAAGGATCGAGGGAGTAGGAAAGGAGGTACTAAATAGGAGAGCAGTAGATCGAATAGGGAAAATTAAAGGTGTACAACCGAGAGTGCAGTAAAGAGTACAACTCAACCCAACAAGAGGAAGGAAGTAGACTCGTCCAAACACAAGGAGCTAGAAAAGTTGAGAAGATGAAATTCTCATTGAGTCTTAGCTATCTATAGTGGGAGAGAAGACTCATCCAACCACGAGAATCTAGACACAGAAATCACGCGGAATACCCCACGCATCTTCGCCTCTCCGGGAAGGAGAGTAACAAAAACCCAAGAAGTGGGTACTAGAACAAGGTATATAAATATTCATATGCTCTGTCAAGAAACCTGAACAAGATAGTAAGGGGATATCCATCCCTTAGCTCATCCAAAAATGTGAGTAGCCAACAGTCCCAGAAGTAAACACCATCAATGCCCAGTATGCCACACGTCTGCCCCGAACCGCAAGCAAAGGGGCTCAAATCACCGAACCATGACACTATCCGCTTTAGGTGGCACTGACTCGCCCTCACGGTTTTAGATCACGTCACAAGGACACGTCTTGATGGGGAAAGTTCTCCTCATACTTGAGAGTTCTGGGGAATTCTAAACCACACCTCATCACTGTCACACTGTAGAGAGGTCTCCTAAAAGTCAAAGGCATCACATCACTGACCCGTACAACCAAGTATCTCGCTATAGTAATCACAGAGAAAAAGCCACAGACTAGCCTAGTAGCAAGGACTGAGTCTGAAAAAAGTCGTCGGGTAACCCACTACCTAGTCTCTGCTGGAGGGTAGACCCTAAGAGGTCGTTGGGTGACCCAATTCCCAGTCTCTACTAGAGGGTAGACCCTAAGAGGTCCACAGGCGACCCACTGCACAACCTAGCTATAGGGTAGACCTGGAATTTGTCTGATAACTCAGCACTGCAACTGAAATCACTAGGTGTTACCAATATTTCTACCATGCACTGGTTCATAGTGCATCAAATAGACCTCCATCCAACACACTTTCATGATTCCACATTTAACATGATCTCAAAAGAGGCTCCACATTCCCAAACAGATTAAAACATTGCAGTACTTATGGAAAAACACGCGAGATAGACTACTTACTCACCCAAAATGAACAAACGGTGAATATGGTACTATTCACCACATCCAGCCCGTGTGGGACCCGCACCCCGACTCCTATACTCGTCGGGCGAACTACGCCAACATGATACTCTTAGAAAAACATGCTAAAATGACTATCTATAAGCCCCAAACGGACGCCTAATGAAAAAGTCGCAATAAATTGCACACATCTTAAGAGACGGCTTGTGGGGCCCACGCCTCAACTCCGGCATCAATGCCTGAAACCACCCCGGTCAATTTCGCCTCGATGCCAGGGTCACAATGCCACTAACGGTGCCTAAAACAGACTCTGGATGTAGACGCAGCCATTTCCCATGTTATACGCAAACAGGACCCCATGGGGCCCACACCGCAGGCCTAAATTTAAGTGGGTGGATTTCACCATTGCAATCCCCTCGTAAAAACACATAGAAATGAGTACTCAAACACCCCAAAAGGATGTCAGGTGAAAAAGTGGATTTTCACCGCAAAAAGTGTGAATTAGGCCATGTGGGGACCACACCTTATCTCCAACCTGAATGCTTCAAAAAGAATTTGAAAAATTTTGTACGAGGACTAGGGTCACAGTGCCATGGACGTTGCATCAATCAGACATCCCAATTATGTGTTAGGTCCAACACAAAAATCAATTAATTAATTAATTAATTAATTAATTATTCACATTTAGCGTTTCGTGCTACTGAGAAACGAACCCAACTCACATGGGCTCCGAACCAACCTTGAAAGGACCTTCTCTGCTCAGGGGCCACCCCGCCTCTGACGACATGTCAAACGGACATCCGGATCACGAGGTGTGTCAGTTGCGAACTTTAATGATAATTTAATATTATCGAATTAAAGCTCTCAGGTTACCTGCCTCCGGGCACATACCAAAAAAACGGTGATACTCACTTTAAAAGGTCTGCCTCGTCGATACGGTCCCACAACCGTAGATGGCGCGTCAAAAGGACTCACCATTTAAGAGATATGGCCCCTCGAATGCAAGGAGGGCCTAACCGGGTCGGTTCACCCCGGTCGGCCTGGTCTGAACCACCGATCCGCGGCCCGCTGGCTGCAGCCCACCCACCAGCACCGGACCCACTCCTCGTGTCCAGTTTTACAAACTGACCGGCCTTTTTGGCTTGTCTGTGCGTCGCCGCCCAACAGGATCCGCATTAGGTGGGTCCTCGTCTCCCCCCAAAAGACCGGCTTTGGCCGGTTTGTGTTGACACGCTAGGCGGACCCGTGCGGCATGGGTCCTAGCTTCCTCCGCACGCCTGAGGCCAGCCCTCGGGCTCCCCTTCGACAAAGACGGACGGCAGATGCCAGCTCCGCCTCCTGCAGCACCGATGCGCCTCGCAGCTAGCCGCTCCACCCCTGCCTCTTCGACGATGCCCCTGTGTCATCGGATCCTCCCCTGGACGTCGTTGCTCTGCCTAGGGCTCCCTACTCGACTGTGCCACCTTCTGAAGCTCGTAATCGCATGAGCTGTTCGACCGTGTCTCCTTCTGAATCCCCTCGGTCTTCTGCTATGCCACAGCAGCAACCGCCTAGAACCGCTGGCACTACCTCTCCGGCCATGGCCACTCCACCCTTTCGGTCGCGCACCACCTTCAGCCAGCCACACCTCTAGCCACACACCTCCCTCGGACAGCCGGCAACATCCAACACCACCCGGTCGCCTGACGCTTCGGTTCGAACCCCATCTGTGACCACTGCCTGACGCCTGGACCCCCGCTGCACCTCCCCGAGCTATGGCCACCGCCCTGACCAAAGCCAGGACTTCCGACGGCCACCACTACCACTCTGGTGACCCAATTATAGATCAGAAAAAGGATTCAGAATCTTTGGGACGAGGCCTTTGCAGCGCCTACCCCTCATCAACGATCCAACAAAGATTTGGCGCATTTGAAAATTTGGACGATGAACGCCCAAGATCGGTAATTGACCGGGACTCGGGCGTTGTCCGTGTTCATTCATCAAACGCCCTAATTCTAAAATTTAAGAATTAAAAATGACAAAATAATAATAATGGAGGGGCAGAAAACATAACCAAAAGCCTACCTTGATTTTGATGTGCGTCATAGGCGATGCGTCCGTGAGGCTCCATCTTCAATCCGCCAAGGTTTCAGTGAAGATCACCCCTCGATCTGATGAGGAATGGCCAAGAACGACTAGAGAGAGAGAGAGAGAGAGAGGGAGGGAGGGAGGGAGAGAGAGAGAGAGATAGAGATAAATGGGTTCTCCTTTCCAACACTTAGTGAATTTATAGAGATTCACTAAAACTCTCCCAATGGGCGTGGATTCCGAAACCTCCGCGCCCACCTATTTTATATCACCCCTAGGCAAGAAACCCCATTTCGAACTCAACCAAAGTCTCGGATTTCAATTTCGAGACTTCATTCGAATGTCATTCAAAAAGAACTTCAGTGATAAAAAACACTAAGTCATTAATCCAAAAAGACGGTTTTTCCCCTGGGTGACATCTCTCACAGCGGGCCCGCACCCGCAACTATTACACCTCGCCAAGGGTAAACGGCACGCTCCGGACTCAACAGTACCCTAAGTTTTCCCATCTGAGTAACCATTTAAGAGATACTTGATTTTAACCATTAAATGAATAAATTAATTATTTAATTTATCCATTTCACATTATGATAGCGAGCAAGGGGTCCAAACACCCCGCGCCGACATGTTTTATGTCGTTCCTACTGTAAAAACCCCATTTTGGACCCATCCCTACACTCAGATTTATGATAGGAAAAACCATTTAGGATTTATCCCATTTATTTGGTGTTCCCAGTGTGAACACACTGAATTTTTAATCCCAACCACACCAGGGCTCGGAATCACACGTCGTCTGAAGACGCTTCTCTAGAATAACATCATAAAAATTACAAAGTCTTTTTTATAAAAAATGGGGTTCTTACATCATTCCCTCTATCAAGATTTTCGTCCCCGAAAATCAAAACCAGGGAAAAACATAGGGTATTAATCCCACACCTGGCTCTCCCGTAACTAGAAGAACTCTTGCACAGTCCTATGTCACCGCACACAGAACAAAGGATTTGGTCTGTTCACGGGAGGTATGTCCTTGTCGATGACGTGCATCAGAGCACGCCCACATCTCCTCAGTTAAGCCACGCAAGAGATGTCATGCACCCACTCCAAACATTGGGGTTAGGGAAAGGTAGTAAGGAACCTGGACATCCCTTCTCAAGGTCTCAAACGGCCTAAAGGCCCTCGGGGGTAGCTCACCTCCACGATCAAACATCTACGTCGCACGTCATGACTGGGATCACTATTTGGACCTGGGAAAGAACCCGATGATTCCCTCCTTCAGAATATCCATATGGTGAAACACCCAAGGATATCTGGTTACGCAAGATTTCACAGTCGATGTCCCATGAACAAGACTCTATTACATGCTCAAAGAGTGATAGAGTCGACACCATCGACTAAAGAAAAAGGTTCCATGCCTTTTAGCTCACCAACACAGGGTTACACCGACGCCCTGCACCACCCTGGTAACAACACAAACAAGGAGCAGGGAGAAAAATAATTTCACACACAGAGTCTAACAATTATACTTGCAAAAAGTAGAAGAGTTGTAGAGCGTACCTCTTATCACCTCATGCTCTGCATGATCGTAGACATCCAAAGCTCGTGGCAGCCCGTGTTCCCAACTGTTAGCTCCCGGAGCCTGACGTGGACCACCTGGTGGTGATGGGAAGACCTCGTAATGTTTTCCTCCACTTCCAGATCCTCCCACTGCTCTGCAAGAACCACCTCTTTGGGAACTACTCCGATCAAGGTGCTACCACTGCCACGGTGGTGCACCCGCTACCTGCCCAATATTCTCAGCGTGCCTGGTTGGGAAGTCCCATGCTAGGTGACCTCAACACTGACTCTCTCCTGGCTGCACTGGTGCCCTCTGGAGACACTATGGTGTACAACCACGCCCCTATGTCCAGTTATCAGAATTCCACCTACATAGAGGTTTTGTATGTCGACGCCCACTAGTTGCGGCAGATGTCTCAGATCTATTGTGTCTGCTGCCACTACCAACTGTAGAGCATGACAGGAAGCTCTCTGTCACCAGAACCTGCTCTAGAACCCTGACATAAGTGGGAATGCCCAAGGTTACTATGACATTAAGGATCTCTCTGCGAAGACACCACTTGAACTTCTACGCTCGGAAGTTGCCGTCGTGGACAAAGTCTGGGTAAAAACGTGCACGGTCCGTGAACCTAGGCGCGTACTCAATCACCGTCATCCCTACCTGCTGAAACTGTAGGAGCTCCTAGATTTGAATGGAGCGTGAGCCGGAGGGGTAAAACTCCTCAAAAAATAGTAGTTGAAAGTCGTCCCATGAAAGAGACGACTCATCAAGAAACTGAGTCACCAGACACCACCAACGCCCAGCTACTCCATGGAAAAGCTGGCGGCCAAAGCCACTATAAGATCTGCTAGTGTCTGCACAAGCCTGAAGAGGTTAACCACTGTCTCGACCCAAACCTCTGCTGCTTGAGGGTTTGTCTCACCACTGAACATCAGTGATCTCTATTGCTGGAACTCACAGAGCACGCTCAACCTGCGCTGAAGCTCAGTTTGCTGCTCACCAGGTGGGTGTGCTTCTACTGGCCCACCCGGAGAAAGGGACTCACATGATGGTTCCTAGACTGAGGCCTCATATATCACAGGTTCGTCGTCATTAACCAAAGTTGGTATCCTGAATGGCTGTCTTCGCGAAGACATCATGAATGTTATCAAAGAGTTTCGTGGTCAGATGAGCATATATGTATATAACAGTAACAACAATGGGGAGATGACTCAGGAAGGAAAATCAAAGACTCAATCATATGTGATGCATAAACCAATTTCTCTGCAATGAGTGTCTCAGCATGCCGAGGCGACAAGCGGGTCATCAGGGTCCTGGTGAATGGATATGTCGGCTGCCGCACCATCACTAGACTCTCTGGCCTGAGAGCCACTCTCATGACACGTCGACATTGTTGCCCTAAATGCCAAACAATTCCTTTTTAAGTACGTCTACACAACGTTCCAAGGAATGAACCACTTTTGATACCACTTTTTCATGACCCGACCCTACCCGGGCTCGAGCCACAACTACCCCAAGCCTGCCTCCATAGGCCAGGTGCTGGCGACAAGCATTAAAGGCTAAAAAAGTCAAGGAGTCATTTTCCTGAGTACCTGTACACACACACACAACCCACTCAATGCAATAGTGCCGAGTAAAAGAGAGAGTAAAGTTCCAACTACTATAAATAAACCACAAATGTGAATCGACCTCTAAAAAGTAAAAAGTAAAAGTTGAAGGTAAACTGAAAAGAAAAAGGGAAAAACACGCACCCAACCCGAAAAGTGCCACAACCAGGAAATAGGTAAAAAAAAGTACAACAGCTAGGAGAGTCCCACACCTGGAACCCAACAAAGACCACCGCACACAATCCAAGATCCCGAACTCCTAAACTCCTATGATATCACGACCAACATGTTTATCGTCTTCAAGGGCACAACAAGTTTGGGTAAATCTCAAGAAGGGGTGAGAATAAAAATACTCAGTGGGATGACCCGAAGGCTTGAGGGAGAATAAAGAAGGTACTGAAGAGGTGAGCAGTAGATTGAATAGGGAAAAGTAAAGCAGTACAATTGAAAGTGTAGTAAAGAGTATATCTCTACCCAACAAGAAGAAGGAAGTAAACTCATCCAAACACAAGGATCTAGGAACAATGAGATGATGAACTTATTGTCAAGTCTTCGCTACATATAGCTGCAGAGTAGACACCTCCAACCCCAAGAATCTAGAAACAGAAAGCACATGGCATACCCCACGTGTCTCACCTCTCTGGGAAGGAGAGTAACCAAAACCCAAGAAGTGGGTACTAGAACAAGGTATATACATATTCATATCCTTTGTCAAGAAACCCGAACAAGATCATAAGGGGATCTCCATCCTGTAGCTCAGCCCAAAAAGTGAGTATCTAATAGTCCTAGAAGTAAACCCCATCAATGCCTAGTATCCCACAAATCTACCCCGAATTGCAAGCTATGGGGCTCAAATCACCGCACCTTGACACTCTTTGCTTTGGGCGGAACAGACTCGCCCACATGGTTTTAGATCTCATCACAAGGATGCGTCTTGGTGGGGAAATCTCCATTCATACATGAGAGTTCTGGGGAAAGTCAAACCACACCTCATCACTGTCACACAATCGAGAGGTCTGCTCAAAGTCAAAGTCTTCACATCACTGACCCATACAACCAAGGGTCCTACTCTGGTAATCATGAAGAAAAACCCATAGACTATCCTAGTAGCAAGGACTGAGTCTGAAATATATCATCGGGTAACCCACTACCCAGTCTCTACTGGAGGGTAGACCCTAAGAGGTCGTCGGGTGACCCACTTCCCAGTATCTGCTGGAGGGTAGACCCTAAGAGGTCGACAGGCGACCCACTGCACTACCCTACAGGAGGGTAGACCTATAAAGAAGTAAATAGGTGACCCACTACCCAACCCCACTGGAGGGTAGACCTGGAATTGGTCCGATAACTCAGCACTGCAATTGACATCACCTGGTGTTACCAACATCGCTACTGTTAGTTGGTTCAGATTGCATCAACAGGAACTCCATCCGACACCCTTTCATGTTTCCACATTTAACATGATCTCAAATGAGGCTCCACATGCCCAAACAGATTGTACTGTTGCAGTCCTTGAAGAAAAACACACGATATAGACTATTTACTCACCCAAAACGGACAACCGGTGAATATGGTACTATTCACCGTAGCCAGTCTGTGTGGGGCCCGCACCCCGACTCCGATACTCGTCGGGAAAACTGCGTCATTGTGATACTCTTGAAAAACACGTTGAGAAGACTTTCCAAACACCCCAAATGAACACCTAAAGAAAAATTCGTAGTAAATTGCACAATGCTTAAGAGACGGCATGTGGGGCCCACGCCTCAACTCCGGCTTCAATGCCTGAAACCTCCCCGATCAATTTCACCTCGATGACAGGGTCACAACACCACTGACGGCCTAAAACAGACTCCAGATGTAGAAGCTGCCAGTTCTCACATTATACAAAAACAGAACCGCATGGGGCCCACACCCCAGGCCTGAATTTAAGAGGACAGATTGCACCGTTGAAATCCCCACGGAAAAACACTTAGAAATGAGTAATCAAACACCCAAAATGGATGTCAGGTGAAAAGTGGGGTTTCACTGCAAAACCTGCGAACTAGGCCCTGTGGGTCCCGTAACTTGTCTCCAACTCGAACGCTTTAGAACGAATCTCAAAAAGTCCGTACAAGGACTGTTGTCACACTGCCACTGACGGCGCGTCAATCGGACGTCCCAATCAGAAGTTAGGTCCGACACAAAAATCCTTTAATTATTTAATTAATTAATTAGTTATTTACAATTAGCATTTCATGCTATCGAGCAACAAAACCAACCCGCAAGGTCTCTGAACAAACCTTGGAAGCACCGTCTCATCTTCGAGGCCACCGCGCCTCTAACGGCACCTCAAATGGACGTCTAACACACGAGATGTGTCTGTTGCGAGCTTTAATGATAATTTAATATTATCGAATTAAAACTCTCGGGTAACCCGCCTCCAGGCACATAACCAAAAAACCCTGAAACTCACATTAAAAGGGCCGCCTCGTCGACACGGTCTTACAGCGGCAGACAGTGAGTCAAACGGACGCGCCGTTTAGGAGATACGGCCCCCCGAATGCAAGGATGGCCTAACTGGGTCAGTTCACCCCGGTCGTCCCGGTCCGAACCGCCGGTTCGTGGGCCGATGGCTACGACCCACCCAATATCATCAGACCTGCTCCTTGGGTCCAGTTTTACAAATCAACTGGCCTTTCTGGCCGGTCTGTGCGTCGTCACCCAACAGGACCCGCATTAGGCGGGTCCTCGTCTCCCCCCAAACCGACCGGCTTTGGCTAGTCTATGTTGACATGCCAGGAGGACCCGTGTGGCGCGGGTCCTGGCTTCCTCTGAATTCCCAAGGCCAGGCCACGGGCTCCCCTTCGACCATGATGGCCGGCAGACGCCAGCTCCGCCTCCCACCACACCGCTGCACCTCGCCGCAGGCCGCTCCACCCCTGCCGCTTCGACGTCGCCCCAGTCCCTTCAGCTCCTCCTCTGAAAGTCACTGCTCGCCCACGATGCTCTGCCTGGGGATCCTTGATCAGTCGTGCCACCTTCTGAAGCCTGACCTCGCCTGAGCCGCTCGACCACACCACCTTCTAAAGCCCCTCAGTCCTCTGTTATGTCGCAGCCACAGCTGCCTAGACCCGCATGCACCGCCTCTCCGGCCTCGGCCAATCCGCCCTTCTGGCCGCGCACAACCTTCGGCAAGCCCCACCTCCGGCCGCACACCTCCCTCGGCTAGCCAGCGACACCCAACACCACCCGGCCACCTGCCTCTTTGGTCAAAACCTGTAGAGACCCGAATCTTGACGTACATGGACATTACATTACTTTTGCGGAATACTTAGTACATAACAAAAACACACACTAAAGGATCGTAATAGTTTAGTGTCTTTGGAAACTCGGAACGTAATCTTCTAATCGTGGTGAAAGATCTTCAATATATCCCATAAAGATCTTCCCTTTTTTACCTAAAACCTTTATTTATATCCTCGGGAAAAGAAAACATAAAAGGGTGAGCTCAAATGCTCAGTAAGGGTATACAAAAGAAATAAAAATCATATTATATCTTTTTGAAAATCATAACCTGCAAAAGAGATCATAATATCTTAACATGGAACAAATCATAGAAGTGAAAATGAGATCACCATAATCATAACATGAAACTTGAAACTTTGTGGCATGCACACATAATCATGGAAAATCATTTCTTGTTAGTGATGACTCATTGCCAAGACTATCTTAGTGGACAAAGTCCCTTTCTGAATCGAGTAACCCTCGTTTCAGTCCTGTTTCACTGAACCGGTATAACCTACCATTTCAGCCATGTCTATCTCATGAGATATAAAATCTTTACCCAATGCATTGGAGGGAGATATAGGTCCCACCCATCTTATAATGAATCCTTTCTTATGTGTGCCACAAAATCATAAATCATACATCATTGCATAACCCATGTAATAAAAATGGGATTCTTAAACAACATGACATCATAAAACCATTCATATAAGATAAAGGAATTCATAAACATAATTTCATCACAACATAGTCAAATCAATGTAAAAATATGGATTGAAACAGAACCCTTTATTATCTTATATGGAAAATAATTTTGATAAAACACTTGAATTGAATTTTTGAGGAAAATATCCTTTCTTCTTCAAAATCAATTTCTTTTCACAAAACATCATGAAATTTTAAAAGAAAGAGATTTTATTGAAAATAGTCATGAAATATTTTAGAGGAAGCTTCATGAAAATAAGGCTTTATAAAACAGTATAAATCCGTTCATGCCGTATAAGTTAAAAAAACATTCTTCGTACTTTTGTCGGAAAAGTCAAAAAGTACCTCGTACGAAAAACGAAAAAAGATTCCTTTCATATCCTTTACTAAAAACACATAGAAGGGTAAAATTGGATTTAAACAATTGTAGGTGGATGGAAATAATATTACATATTTAGGGAACATGGATGTGGATGATAAAATACACCCCAGTAAATACTTACGAATAAACAATCTCGGATAAAAATGAGATTGTGATATTTCCCTTACCTTAGGTCCGACTTTCTTTGTAAGTGTCCGAACCTCCTGTATAATGATTTAAATCATGTTATTGACTTATTACAGAATCATATTCATTGTTATGATATCATATATGGTTCACTTATGACATTATATTACCCGTTCTTTTGTAAATTCCATGTTAAAGAAGCGTTTTGGGTAAAATCGTTTCATTTATCGTAGGTGTTTTGACTTGTTGTTCTTGACATCATTATTACTTATATCATGATTTACTTACTTCCAGAATATAAAATATGATTTATATATCATATATATTCAGTATATATATATATATAATAGGTAGATAAATAAAATGAAAAACACCGTTCATGGAGACGGTAGTCCGTACGTACGCATGAACGCTGTTTTCCTTTCCTTATTGTCTTGAAATGGAAGTAAGTAGATGACATAAATATGTATATATATACATAAATCCAGTAGCTTTATAATGTCATATATTTCATTATTATTTCTTATATATACATTATAATCATTCTTAAATGGTTAACATGGAGAATGAATCTCATCGCGTCGTGGAGACGGTATTCCGTACGTACGCACGAGCGATGATATCATTTCTATAAATATTGAATTGAATTGGAGTGGATTATACAATATATCAGAATCAATATGATGTTGTAATAACTATGTATAGTTATTCTTTACACCATTATACCCATCCATGTAAGGTGGTGGTGGAAAATAGATTACACCACGGCGTGGAGACGGTATTCCGTACGTACGCACGCGCGGTGATTTCTTTTTCCGTAGGATGGATAGATAGTGAAATAGGGTTGTTTCATACTTATAATAACATATCAGTATATGAGTGATACTGATGTTATTACTTCATAATGAAACAACCTAAGAAGAAGAAGTGGAAGAAGAAATAAAGATGAAAGAATTGGTAACGGTAATTACCTCTTCTTTGAAGCGCCTCTTTGAGACCTCCTCTTAGGGCACTCAAATTGGTCTTTGAGGAAGACCAGAACCTCTAGGATGTTGCTAGGGAAGTGGAGAAGAGATTTTGGCAGGGGTTGGCCGAGCTTGAGTGCTCAAATTGGTGTGACGAGAAGGGGGAGGAGGTGTCCTTTTATAGGGGAGGAGAGGGGCACCTTAGGAATATCTCAAAATATTATTTTATATTAAAGTCAAAATCGGTTTATAATGGTTCCAAAGGGTCTTATTTCGAAGCTAAAGTGGGGATGGGTCGAAATACTATCAACCAATAAGATTTAGACAAGTTTAGGGTATTATTTTATCCTTATCAATTAGATTTAACTCTAAGTTAAATAATTTAACTTTTACCGTGTCTTTTTGTTTTCTTTCACTATATGGTTAATACACTTACTATAACATGCCAAACGAACCCCAAATTGTTTATTATTAATATATATATCCTTATCTAAGTCATTTGGCCGAACCTTAGATTTTTAGGAATACAATAACAATTAATAATATAATATTTGATTTAATAACTATTTTGTGTAAATTTTGACACTATTTGATATATGATTTTGGTGAAAGTCATAACAGAATTAAATGTTCGAAACAAGTTTATTAAATAAACATTAATATATCATAGTAACCTAGAAAATTAGTGGAATGCATAAAAAATCTCAAATTACATTTATTTTGGTGTTTATAACATCAATTATGTCAATATTTCATTAATAAGATAATTACTGCATCATCGTTGTGTCATAAATAAATTATATTATTTTATGTCTAAAAATTACAAATAAAATACCATCATGTAGGAAATCTCTTTAGCTTTCTAATTAATATTTACAATCGAATTTATCTTATGTATAACCTCATATTAAAAATGATTTACTTATTAAACTTTGATTTTAACTATTTTAACCTTTCTTTAAATAAATTAATAATAAATGTCCTAATCTAATCCAAGTGGGCCTAAATGGTCATATTTTATTCCTAAGTTTGTTTTTGGTCGAATTACACTTGTCCAATAGAATTAGGACATGTGTTAGGGTAATTGTAATATCATATTTACCCTTAGTTACCCTATTTACTATTAACCGCGGTAAAAAAAGTAAAAAGTTACTATTCACCAAAAAATTATTTTCATCTCATTGAACCACATTTTAGTCCTTGATATTAACCGTGTCTCTCGGATTTTCGAAATTCCATTCACAGAAGTGGCAAAATTAAGTTTTATGAAAAATTCAGTTTTTTTAACTACCACTTAGTAGTTTCACTATTCATCAAAAATTGATGTTTTTCAGAACAATGCCAAAATTTCATCCTAAGCAATATTTCATATTCCGAATTCAAAAATGAAATCTATTTTACAAAATTCATAACATAGAAGTTGCATTAATTAATTTTATAATTAAATCCTGCTGTTAAAATAAATAGCGTGTTTTTAGGAAACAATATATATCAAAAGATTGACACTTGATTATGTCTGGTTTAAATGTGAAATTACAACCAATGACCAACATTGTATTAAATTGTAAAAATATATTCTAAATATACTTTAAAACCACTCAAATTAATAATTTATCACTATTAATTATTTCGATTAAAAAAGTTGTTTTTAATTATAATTTAGTAATTTTCACTATTCATCAGAATATGGAAGTTATCCGAAATGTACCAAAATTTCACCTTAGGCTAAATTCGATACTCCGAATCCAAAAATGAAGTTCATTTTGAGAGTTAAAATTTCTAAAATTTAAAAAGTGGTTATTACTATTCATAACGGCTAGTTTTAATAATATTTTAATAGCATATCATTGTTTCGTGAAACTCAGGATTACGTACCACACACGCTATCGAGGAAGGTTGCGATTGCGTGTAATGCAAGGCAAGTCAAGGATGCGTGTTGTGCAAGCTCCTTTTGGTGTAGCGTATAACACAAGACATTAGTAAAATAAAAAAGAATATTTTTCATAAAATCTCGGGCTGTTACATTCTACCCCCCTTAAAATGAATTTCGCCCTCGAAATTCGTCGGGGTTATAAATGGTTTACTATTCGAAAGTTTCTTTAATAGAAACCCACATCGTAAAAGGGAATACCAAAACTTGGCTTTAAAAACTAAAGTATGAAATGTAACGATTACCCAAATAAACTAATCACTGGGTTTCCACATAGGTGAAAATATGGATATGGAAGAGAAATCTAACCATCATGTTCTGATGGAGAGTGGTAGAGGACATGGCTATAGAAAAGCCAGTAATCACAAATCCATAGATTTGTGATGATATAAGGTACCATCTGATTCATCAGGTATAAGATCACTAGGACAACATTTTTGATTTTCAAGATCATTTCTCTAAAGTTGAAAATTTGCTTAAAATAAATACTTACTTTATTTTGGTACAATCTCACTTTTGTTCATGCCTTGAACAATTTCTACTTCATCTCTTAAATAAATGAAGTTGAATTTGTTATTTGTGAAGTGTTAGCAGATTATGTGATAGAATGATGGGTCATTCCATCTGTCTCAAACAAAAGGTTAGAAAAAGTTATTAAATATACATAAGTCATTCTATAGTGAGATTAATCACATATGGTTCCTAAAATGGACTTATACTTCATATATCATACTGCTTAATATAATAAAACTAGTTTCTACTAATCAGGGACTTCCTGTAGGCTAGTGGTAGGCGATAAAGGCCAGTCGCACTTCGGTTGTGGGTTCGATTCCTACAGCCTTGTCCGAAGCGATGGGCTGTCGCCCGTCCTGCAGGTTGTCCCTTTTTCTAAAACTACGTTACTATAACATCCCATCAATAATATCGAAAATCTTCTATCCTTAAACAATACTAACTTATGTCCAACATAATTCAGTCTAATCTTTAGGCTTATCCATAATACTGCAGTCGACTCTCATAACATAGTAAAAACGATTACAAGAGATTTAACACCATCGTCGATCCCCATATATCATAAGATATGTTTTGTTGGTCACATTCCAAACATTCAAAGTCCTTAATCATGTATTCTCTTGAATACCTTAGTGAAAACATGAATGCAGTTAAAAGTTAACACTTTCCACATACCAAAATCCTCAAAATTCTATATACTCAAACCGTGATATCACTTAGTCCTTATATAAATCATGAGCTCATGAATACAATCAAACATCTCATTATCGTCTTATCCCTTCATTATGCGCATATCATCTTATTTCCAAAAATATCTCAATCACTTCGAATACCACATTAGACCAATACATAAATATTCCAATACACCATAAAAGTACCTCAACAACATTATTCTTGAATACCAATACATAAACACTTCAGTCCATCCACATCAATGACTGTCCTGGAATAAGTCCTTCCTTGATTTAGAAGTATCTTTTTAGGTCAGGGCATTGAGTTGGGTAATGCCCATGTTCTCCACAAATAAGACATTGAACTCCATAACAGTCTGTCACTCTATGACCCTTTTCTCCACACAGATAACATCGGTCCCTCCATTTGAGGTATTCCTCAAGGTTCTTCTTCCCTTCTTTAGAAATCTCAATCTTCCTTTCTTTATGCTCCTCAACATGCGAACATGCATAATAGTTTATCTTCCTCTTCTTTGATGAATTAGTCATACCACTAAATTTCACCTTGTTAATCATATATCGCGATGACTGATTTGGCATAATCACAAGATCTTTCTCTCTAGGAATTACACAATTTGTTTTCTCATAGTCACCAATTTTTCCATTGGATTCAATGTTAACCGAATTCCTTCTGGTTCCCTCCATTAACTAAAACACAAAAAGAATCTTGTGAGAGGCAAAAATCATGCTTGGGAAAACAACATAGTAAAGGGGGAGTACCATCAATATCTAACATCTTAGGTTAAATTATAAGATCGTTAGCGCAATTCTAGCACTATAACCCATACGTATACTTAATCTTAGATACATCCCTAGACATGCCTTAGAAATATCTCTAGGGATCTCACTAAAGTTCTCGCATCCTAGTTTCCAAAGGTTGACTAAACCTTTCCTCTGATTCCAACTGTAGAGACCCGAAGCTTGACGTACATGGACATTACATTACTTTTGCGGAATACTTAGTACATAACAAAAACACACACTAAAGGATCGTAATAGTTTAGTGTCTTTGGAAACTCGGAACGTAATCTTCTAATTGTGGTGAAAGATCTTCAATATATCCCATAAAGATCTTCCCTTTTTTACCTAAAACCTTTATTTATATCCTGGGGAAAAGAAAACATAAAAGGGTGATCTCAAATGCTCAGTAAGGGTATACAAAAGAAATAAAAATCATATCATATCTTTTTGAAAATCATAACCTGCAAAAGAGATCATAATATCTTAACATGGAACAAATCATAGAAGTGAAAATGAGATCACCATAATCATAACATGAAACTTGAAACTTTGTGGCATGCACACATAATCATGGAAAATCATTTCTTGTTAGTCATGACTCATTGCCAAGACTATCTTAGTGGAAAAAGTCCCTTTCTGAATCGAGTAACCCTCGTTTCAGTCCTGTTTCACTGAACCGGTATAACCTACCATTTCAGCCATGTCTATCTCATGAGATATAAAATCTTTACCCAATGCATTGGAGGGAGATATAGGTACCACCCATCTTATAATGAATCCTTTCTTATATGTGCCACAAAATCATAAATCATACATCATTGCATAACCCATGTAATAAAAATGGGATTATTAAACAACATGACATCATAAAACCATTCATATAAGATAAAGGAATTCATAAACATAATTTCATCACAACATAGTCAAATCAATGTAAAAATATGGATAGAAACAGAACCCTTTATTATCTTATATGGAAAATAATTTTGATAAAACACTTGAATTGAATTTTTGAGGAAAATATCCTTTCTTCTTCAAAATCAATTTCTTTTCACAAAACATCATGAAATTTTAAAAGAAAGAGATTTTATTGAAAATAGTCATGAAATCTTTTAGAGGAAGCTTCATGAAAATAAGGCTTTATAAAACAGTATAAATCCGTTCATGCCGTATAAGTTAAAAAAACATTCTTCGTACTTTTGTCGGAAAAGTCAAAAAGTACCTCGTACGAAAAACGAAAAAAGTTTCCTTTCATATCCTTTACTAAAAACTCATAGAAGGGTAAAATTGGATTTAAACAATTTTAGGTGGATGGAAATAATATTACATATTGAGGGAACATGGATGTGGATGATAAAATACACCCCAGTAAATACTTACGAATAAACAATCTCAGATAAAAATGAGATTGTGATATTTCCCTTACCTTAGGTCCGACTTGCTTTGTAAGTGTCCGAACCTCCTGTATAATGATTTAAATCATGTTATTGACTTATTACAGAATCATATTCATTGTTATGATATCATATATGGTTCACTTATGACATTATATTACCCGTTCTTTTGTAAATTCCATGTTAAAGAAGCGTTTTGGGTAAAATCGTTTCATTTATCGTAGGTGTTTTGACTTGTTGTTCTTGACATCATTATTACTTATATCATGATTTACTTACTTCAAGAATATAAAATATGATTTATATATCATATATATTCAGTATATATATATATATAATAGGTAGATAAATAAAATGAAAAACACCGTTCATGGAGACGGTAGTCCGTACGTACGCATGAACGCTGTTTTCCTTTCCTTATTGTCTTGAAATGGAAGTAAGTAGATGACATAAATATGTATATATATACATAAATCCAGTAGCTTTATAATGTAATATATTTCATTATTATTTCTTATATATACATTATAATCATTCTTAAATGGTTAACATGGAGAATGAATCTCATCGCGTCGTGGAGACGGTATTCCGTACGTACGCACGAGCGATGATATCATTTCTATAAATATTGAATTGAATTGGAGTGGATTATACAATATATCAGAATCAATATGATGTTGTAATAACTATGTATAGTTATTCTTTACACCATTATACCCATCCATGTAAGGTGTTGGTGGAAAATAGATTACACCACGGCGTGGAGACGGTATTCCGTACGTACGCACGCGCGGTGATTTCTTTTTCCGTAGGATGGATAGATAGTGAAATAGGGTTGTTTCATACTTATAATAACATATCAGTATATGAGTGATACTGATGTTATTACTTCATAATGAAACAACCTAAGAAGAAGAAGTGGAAGAAGAAATAAAGATGAAAGAATTGGTAACGGTAATTACCTCTTCTTTGAAGCGCCTCTTTGAGACCTCCTCTTAGGGCACTCAAATTGGTCTTTGAGGAAGACCAGAACCTCTAGGATGTTGCTAGGGAAGTGGAGAAGAGATTTTGGCAGGGGTTGGCCGAGCTTGAGTGCTCAAATTGGTGTGACGAGAAGGGGGAGGAGGTGTCCTTTTATAGGGGAGGAGAGGGGCACCTTAGGAATATCTCAAAATATTATTTTATATTAAAGTCAAAATCGGTTTATAATGGTTCCAAAGGGTCTTATTTCGAAGCTAAAGTGGGGATGGGTCGAAATACTATCAACCAATAAGATTTAGACAAGTTTAGGGTATTATTTTAACCTTATCAATTAGATTTAACTCTAAGTTAAATAATTTAACTTTTACCATGTCTTTTTGTTTTCTTTCACTATATGGTTAATACACTTACTATAACATGCCAAACGAACCCCAAATTGTTTATTATTAATATATATATCCTTATATAAGTCATTTGGCCGATCCTTAGATTTTTAGGAATACAATAACAATTAATAATATAATATTTGATTTAAAAACTATTTTGTGTAAATTTTGACACTATTTGATATATGATTTTTGTGAAAGTCATAACAGAATTAAATGTTCGAACCAAGTTGATTAAATAAACATTAATATTTCATAGTAACCTAGAAAATTAGTGGAATGCATAACAAATCTCAAATTACATTTATTTTGGTGTTTATAACATCAATTATGTCAATATTTCATTAATAAGATAATTACTGCATCATCGTTGTGTCATAAATAAATTATATTATTTTATGTCTAAAAATTACAAATAAAATACCATCATGTAGGAAATCTCTTTAGCTTTATAATTAATATTTACAATCGAATTTATCTTATGTATAACCCCATATTAAAAATGATTTACTTATTAAACTTTGATTTTAACTATTTTAACCTTTCTTTAAATAAATTAATAATAAATGTCCTAATCTAATCCAAGTGGGCCTAAATGGTCATATTTTATTCCTAAGTTTGTTTTTGGTCGAATTACACTTGTCCAATAGAATTAGGACATGTGTTAGGGTAATAGTAATATCATATTTACCCTTAGTTACCCTATTTACTATTAACCGCGGTAAAAAAAGTAAAAAGTTACTATTCACCAAAAAATTATTTTCATCTCATTGAACCACATTTTAGTCCTTGATATTAACCGTGTTTCTCGAATTTTCGAAATTCCATTCACAGAAGTGGAAAAATTAAGTTTTATGAAAAATTCAGTTTTTTTAACTACCACTTAGTAGTTTCACTATTCATCAAAAATTGATGTTTTTCAGAACAATGCCAAAATTTCATCCTAAGCAATATTTCATATTCCGAATTCAAAAATGAAATCTATTTTACAAAATTCATAACATAGAAGTTGCATTAATTAATTTTATAATTAAATCCTGCTGTTAAAATAAATAGCGTGTTTTTAGGAAACAATATATATCAAAAGATTGACACTTGATTATGTCTTGTTTAAATGTGAAATTACAACCAATGACCAACATTGTATTAAATTGTAAAAATATATTCTAAATATACTTTAAAACCACTCAAATTAATAATTTATCACTATTAATTATTTCGATTAAAAAAGTTTTTTTAATTATAATTTAGTAATTTTCACTATTCATCAGAATATGGAAGTTATCCGAAATGTACCAAAATTTCACCTTAGGCTAAATTCGATACTCCGAATCCAAAAATGAAGTTCATTTTGAGAGTTAAAATTTCTAAAATTTAAAAAGTGGTTATTACTATTCATAACGGCTAGTTTTAATAATATTTTAATAGCATATCATTGTTTCGTGAAACTCAGGATTACGTACCACACACGCTATCGAGGAAGGTTGCGATTGCGTGTAATGCAAGGCAAGTCAAGGATGCGTGTTGTGCAAGCTCCTTTTGGTGTAGCGTATAACATAAGACATTAGTAAAATAAAAAATAATATTTTTCATAAAATCTCGGGCTGTTACAAAACCCCATCTGTGACTACTGACTGACGCTCGGACCCCCACTACGCCACCCCGAGCTCCGACCACCACCCTTGCTGAAGATGGGATTTCTGACGGCCTCCACCACCGCTCCGATGACCCAATTCCTGATCCGAAAAAGGATTCGGAATCCTCGGGAAGACTCCTTCGCAGTGCTTTCCCCCAATCAATTATCCAACAAAGATTTTGTGCGTCCAAAAGCTTAGATGAAGAACGCCCAAGATCAATAATGGAACTGGACTCGGGCATTGGCCATGTTCATTCGGCCAATGCCCTAATTCTAAAATTTAATAATTCGAAATGAAAAAACAATAAAAAAGGGGTGGAAAACATAACCGAAATCCTACCTCAATTTCGATGCGCGTCATAGGTGATGCGTCTTGAGGCTCAACCTTCGATCCACCGAGGTTTAGGTGAAGATCACCCCTAGATCTGGCGAGGAACGGCGAAAAACGGCTAGAGAGATAGAGAGAGCAGGGGGAGAGAGAGAGAGAAATGGGTTCTCCCTTCCAACACTTAGTGAATTTATAGAAATTCACTAAAACTCTCCCAATGGGCGCGGATTCTGAAACCTCTGTTCCCACCTATTTTATCTCACACCTAGGAAAAATACCCCATTTCAAACTCAACGGAAGTCTCAGATTTTAATTCCAAAACATCATTTGAATGTTATTCAAAAACAATTCTAGTGATAAAAATCACTAAGTCATTAATCCAAAAAGTTGGTTTTTCCCCTGGGTGACATCTCTCACAGCGGGCCGGCGCCCGCAACTTTTACACCCCGCCTAGGGTAAACGGCACACTCCAGACTCAACGTTACCCTCAGTTTTCCCATCCGAGTAACCGTTTAATATTTAACTGAGTTTAACCATTAAACGAATAAATTAATCATTTAATTTATCCATTTCACGTTCTGATTACAAGCGAGGAGTCCAAACGCCCCACACCGACATGTTTTATGTTGTTCTTAGGGTAAACACCCCATTTCAGACACATACATACACTGAAATTTCTAATCTGAAACATCTTTTAGGAGTTATCCCATTTATTTGGCATTCCTAGTGTGAACGCACTGAAAGTTTAATTTCGGCCTCAACGGGGATCGGAATCGCAACCTGTCTGAAGGAGCTGCTCTAAAATAAAATCAAAAAAATTCCAAGGTCTTTTATAGCTAAAACTAGGTTCTTATAGCCCCGACCCTATTTATCCAGAGTCAGTTCATTATTAAATAACATTGGCATGATCACAAGGGATCAAACCGAGAAAGACCGATCAGTTTAGTATTGTTGGATGTACTAGACACATACATAAGTTTTACATTACATTATGAAATGAAAAACAACAACATTTTGTCTCTTTTTAACACATTCATATCTCTTTGGATATCCCTACAGGTCAGTAATAATATACTTCTTCACATACTGTGAAAAATAAAACATAGAATGGGGTGAGAACAGACTAAAACACAAGACTTTTAAACTTAAACATCAGCATAATATAGAGAAGTTAAATCAGATAATTCAATTTACTTATTCGCATGGATATTTGACTAGTTGAACAATCCCATGCAATATCAATATCCAATTTCATAATTATGGAATGAATAATGATGGACATCATAACCATATAGTCAAGGCTACACACCAAGACTACAAATAAGATTTTGTCCAGGCCTTGTTCCAAGACACTAGTTGGTCTCATGAGACCCATCGATGCATCAAGGAGTTATAGCGGGCTCCACCCTTCACTTAATAAGTCCAATCCATTCTTCATATGAAAATTTTTCAACATCAAATAAACATTTTTATTAAAACTATCATACATAATTTTAATACTTTAACCATATTCCACGAATCATTTAAAAATAACACATCCACATTCAAACATATCACAAAACCTTCAATACAAAATGGAAGATTGTATCATAATAAATCAACTTCAAATAAGTGTAAAATAAATCAATGGATGTTGACATAAATGAAATCCAAACTATTTGAGGGAAATATATCTTTTTATTTTGAAATCATTTAATAGTCCCATAATTATAAATGAAAAATTTATTTTGAAAATATTGTTATAATCTTGTATGGGATTCTTAGAAGGTGTTATAATAGTGTAAAATAGCCGCACCCACCATATCTGTTAAAAAACATTCTTACCTTAATTCGTTGAAAAGGTCATAAAGTACCTTGTTTGGAAAACAGCGAAAAGATTCATTTCAAAAAAAATTATAAAAATTAAAATAAGGGTATAAATGAATTTAACCTATATTATTGAAAATAGTGAAAATGTTTTGAAATACATTTTTAAGAAACCTGGATGTGGATGATAAATATTTCCCAATAGATACTTACATATAAACAACCTCAGAGAATGAAGAGATTGTAGAATTAACCATTAACTTGTACTTTTCATTGGTAGAGGGTAAATTAATCTATTATATAATAGTTCAATAATTGTTATTAAATTATAAAATAAACATGTACATAAATATGATATCATATATGATCTTTTAATATTTAATTGTTAATAATATTTCACTATTATCATTGTTTCAGGTGTTAACTGATTCATTTTCCTTTTTATGTTTTGTTATGTAAGTCATGTTTTTTTCGGATAGGATGTATTTGATTCATACCGAGAATGATATTATTTTCTTTAACATTATTTTTTAATCATAAAATTAAAATTTATTCTTGAATGGTTATGATGGGGAATGAATCTCATCGCATTCGTGGAGACAGTAATCGGTACGTACGCATGAGCGACAATACCATTCTATTAATGGTGTAATAATATGTAATTGGATGGTATATCCTATATAAAGAATCATTAACATGTTATATTTATTATTTACATCAATTATACTCATTATTATACCCATCCAAATAATTATGTGTTGAATAACAAACTACACCACGGTGTGGATACGGTAATCCGTACGTACACATGTATAATGACTTTATCATTCATAGGATGGATTGAATAATGAGTATGGTTGTACCATATTTATAATAACATCAACATATATAGAAGTTTCTGGAGTTATTATTATTGTATGGAAACAATAATGAAAGAGGAAGTGAAAGAAGAAAATAACTTTGAAAGAGGTGATAAAATTGTTACCTCCTCTTCGGGTGCTTCCTTTTGATTTGATCAAAAGGGTTCCATAGGTTGTCTTTATAATCGAATTAAGGCCACTTGGTTGAAGTGTGTGTATTTGGGAGGATTATTGAGTAGGTTTTGGTTGATCCAAATGGTGTTGGAGGTGTGATTTTGAGAGAAGGGGAAGTACCGATTTATAAGAGATGTGATGACCACTTTAGGAAAATCTTGAAATATTAATTTATTATACAGGAATATTCAGTTTATAATTGCTCCAAATGGTTTTATTTCGAGGATAAGGTTGGGAAGGGTCTCCAAAATCCCAACCAACAGGATTTAGATAGGTTTAAGTTTCCATATTAACCTTATCTTTTAGATTTAACTCCTAACTAAATTGTTTATCTTTTACAATGTATTCTTGTATTATTATAATAATTGGTTAATAAACATTCTATAAAAGACCAAGAGAACCCCAAGCGGTTCATTAATGATATATATATCATTATATTAGTTCTTTGGAAGAACCATATATTTTTTAGGATTATAAAATCATTTAATAATATTTTATTGTTTTTAAAAACTCATTTATGTAGGTTTTGAAACTATTTAGTATTTGGTTTCTCTTAAACTCAAAAAAGTTGATTACTTCGAACCAAATAAATTAAATCAATACAAACATGTCATATTAGTTTTTAAAATTTGTGTAATGAATCAAATGTCTCAATTTAAATTTATTAGGAAATTTATAATATTAATTATTTTAATCTTCCATTAATATGGTAATTACTGCATCATCATTGTGTCATAAATAAATTTATTTATTTAATGTCTAAAATTTATAATTAAAAAAAATTATTTAGGAAATATTTTTATCTTTATAATTAATATTTATAGACTCATTCAACTTATGTAAAACCCTATATTAAAAATGATATAGTTATTAAAATTTGAATCTAACACTTTTAACTCTTCATTAAATGAAATAATAAAAAATGTCCTAATCTAATCCAGGTAAATAAAAGAGGATAATAATTTATTCCTAAGTTTGATATTGGTCAAAATACACTTGTAAAATAAAATTAAGACTTGTTTTTTGGGTAATTATAATATCATTTTTACCTTTAATTACCCTATTTACTTTTAACTATGGTAAATAAATTCCAAAAGTTACTATTCACTAAAAATTATTTTCATCCTATTGAACAAAATTTTACTTACTAATGTCAACTGAGCCTTTATTATTTTTAAATCTAATTCATAGAACTGGTAAAATTATAGTTTATGAAAATTTACAAATGTTCCTAGAAGGTGGGTAAAAGACGTTAAAATGTTCAATAAAATTTTATACATCTAATTTTATTATAAAATGACTCCAATGAATTACATTGAACTTATATAGGTGTTATTTATCTATTTTTACTAAAAACAAATTTAATTAAAATAAATAATTATTTAAAAAAATTCTATTTTAAACAATAACATAGTGTTTTTCACTATTTATCAAAAATTGAAAGTTTTCAGAAATATACCCAAAATTCACCCTAAACTAATTTTTATCTTCCAAATCCAAAAATGAAGTCCATTTTCAAAAATAAAATTTATAAAATTTCCAAATGTGGGTATTAATATTCATAACGACTAGTTTGATTGATTGTGGTGTGCTAGAACACGAAGTTGCGTAAGATGCATGCTATTGCATTATTTGAAGAGAAATGTATTGTTGGAGATTGGGGTGTTACATTCTTCCCACCATCAAATAATTTTTTCCTCAAAATTTGTATAATACTATAGCATAAATAGATTCAGGTGGTTCTTTATTATAAGTTCCTCGGGTTCCCACGTCACCTCTTCTATCTTATGGTTTCTCCACAAAACTTTTATTAGACGAGTCATCCAATTTCTCAAAACTTGTTCTCTGGTATTAAGAATCTTGAAATGATCTTCACAATAAGACAGATCAAGTTCCAATTCTATTTCTTTATAGGTGAGTAAATTCATTGGTCTAGGCATGTATTTTCTCAATAGTGATACGTGGAACACATTATGAACATTAGAGGTACTTGGAGGCATTACCAAATAGTAAGATACAACTCCAATTATTTCTAGAATTTTGACAGGTCTGATGTATTTGGGACTCAATTTACCCTTCTTACCAAATTATATAACACCCTTCCATGGATATACCTTCAAGAAAACATGGTCACCAACTTGAAATTCCAAATTCTTGCTTCGGTTATCCGCATAGATATTTTTCCTACTTTGAGATGCTTTGATGTGGGTTTAGATAATAGTCACCTTTTCTACTGTTACCTCAAAAAGATTTGGGCCTACGATTTTTCTTTCACCAACAAGTTGGTGTAAACCATCTCTTTCCATATAACACTTCATATGGTGCCATTTGAATACTTGAATGGTAGCTATTGTTATAGGAAAATTCAACCAGAATAAAATATTGATCCCTTATACCTTTAAAGTCAAGTGAGTAAGATATCAACATGTCTTCTAAGGTTTTAATAGTCCATTCTGATTTTCCATCAGTTTGAGGGTGGTAGGGAGTGCTCAAATGATGTTCAATATCTAGGTATTTCTGATGAATTTTCCCAAATATTGATGTTAAACGGGGATCACGCTCAGAAATAATCGATAGGGGTACACCATGATGTCTTAAAAATTCATAAATATATATCCTTTTTAATCATTCAAGTGGTAAATCGTCTCTTATAGAATGAAAATGTGCTGACTTGGTTAGATGATCTACAATGACCCATATTGCATCATTCCATCTAAGAGTCTTTGGTAGCCCCAGGAAAAAGTCAATCGTAATATCATCCCATTTCTACTAAGGTATGAGAAGAGGTTGCATGACTCTTCCAGGATGTTGTCTTCGAGCCTTAACATATTGAAAAACCATACATCTTGACACATAATCAGCAATCTCACTTCTCATGTTGTCCCACCAAAAATGTTCCTTAAATATCTATACAACTTAGTGAAACAAGGTGTATATAGAAATTGGATCTATGTGAATCATCCAACAATTCCCTTGTTAGATTAGCTATATCAGGACCACAATGTCTCTACCCTTATTTCAAAATTCCATATTCATATATGAAGTAAATCATTCCCCCATCATTCACAACATTAATTTTCTTTTGAAACTCCATATCATCAGTCTGAGAAATTTTTATTCTTTCTAGTAATGAATTATTGGAAACCATTTGAAAATGAATCGATGTTTCACCTTCCATGATTATTTCTCTATCCATTTTCACTAGATCCACGTACATAGGATCCCTTTCAACACTCATATTATTCAGAACTCCATGATTATTTCTGCTAAAAGCATCTTCCACATTATTTTCCTTCCATGGGTGGTAGTGTATAATTCAATCTTAATCATTGATAGATCAAGCCATCAACTTTTCCTCATGTTGAGTTTTTTCTGTGAGAAAATATACTTCAAACTCTTATGATCGGTATATATCTCACATTTTTGAACATAGAGAGAGTGACTATATATCTTCAAAGAAAATATTACAGATTCTAACTCAAGTTAATGAGTAAGATAGTTTTGTTCATGAATTTTTAGCTTCTGTGATGTATAGGAAATAACACTATCATTCTCTATAAGAAAAAAACTAAGTCCTTTATTTGAAGCATCATTTTAAATAACAATCCCATCATTCCCTAATGTTAGATTCAAGATAAAATCAATGACTAATATTCCCTTAAATTCTTAAAAACAATCTTCACACTCTTTTTTCAAAAAAAATTAACTCCTTTATGATTGAGCTTGTATAGTGGGTTATCCAATCAAGAAAAATTTTGTATGAAATGCCGATAATAACTTTCTAAACTAGTAAAACTACATACCTCGGTTATATTGATCGGTGCTGGCCATTCATGGATTGCCTTGGTCATTGAAAGATCGAAAGAGATTCTATCCTTAGAGACAATATGGAGAAGAAAAAGAATCTTGTGAAGCCAAAATTCACACTTTCGAAACATTGCATATAATTCATCTCTTTTAAGAGTATTTAGAATAGTGAACAAGTGATTTTCATGATCATCATAGATTTTGAAGTATACCAAGATACCATCAATAAATACTACTACAATTTCCTCAAGATATTCCATGAAAACACTATTCATTATATCCATTAAGATAGTGGGTGAATTATTCCATCCAAAAGTCATTACTATAAACTCGTAATGCCCATAACATACGAAATGTTGTCTCCAGAATGTCTTCCTTCTTCACATATAGAAAATGAAATCCATATCAAAGATCAGTCTTTGAAAAATATTATGCTCCATTAATTTGATCAAATAAGTCATCATCGTGAGGTAGGGGATACTTATTCTTTATTTTTGTAGCATTGATATCCCTGTATTCAATGCCCAACCTCAAAGATCCATCTTTCTTCTTAACAAAAAGAGTAGGGGATCCCTAATGAGAAACACTAGGGAGAATAAATTCTTTATTACCCAATTCTTCCACTCGTTTCTTTAGTTCCACTAATCCCATAGTGGCCATTCTTGAAGGGGTCTTCGATATGAGGCTTGAACCAAGAATTAAATCAATGGAAAAATAAATTTCTTATTCTGGAGGATGTTAAGGTAAATCATTTGGAAACACATCAACATATTCCTGTACAATAGTTAAATCCTCTATTTGAACATTCTTTTCCTCACCTATAGTTATTTCTCTGTCTTCCTCCCTAATAATTTATTTTTATAGAGCTACTGGTGGTGGATCTAAATAAGAATTAAATGGTGAAATGTCTTCTCTAAAGATAAGCTACTCTTTATCATCATCAAAAATTGGAACCTCGTTCTTCTAACAATAAATATTCAAATCATGGACTGAAAGACAATTCATACAAAAGATTATATCAAATTCATTCGTGGGTATGATGAGAATATCAATAGATAAAGAACATTTATATCCCTTATTGGGAACTGATTGACAAAAATTTGTTGCAATGATACTTCCGTTAGGAGTTTTTACTGACAACTCTCTAGTTAAATGAAATTGGAAATATCTAATTTTCTTAAAAAACTGGGAAGATATGAAACAATGCGATGATCTAGAATCAAATAAAACATTGGCTAAATTTTAGTAAACCCTTAAATTACCTACCACCATGTCATTTGAAGCTTCAACTGCAATAGTAGTGATCACATAAGCTTGGCCTTTCTCCCTTTTCCTTTTATGAGGTATGTTTACTTGGAGCTTAGGAAATTAATTTGCATAATTCCCCATTTCTATAAAATTATAGCATTCAATATTGATAGCCACTTTCTTTCCCTTACAATCCCGAGCATGGTGGTCTTTTTCACCACACTTGTAAAAGACACCCATTCTGTTCAGGAAAGTACTAGGGTATTAATTCCCATATTTAATGATGGATAGAAATTTAGATTTTCCCATCTTCCCCTTATTTCCATTTCTATAGTTTTCAACAGATCTCTTCTTCTCCAACATTACTTTAAAGTTGTTAGACTTAGACAATCCCTTTTTTTCTTGACATCACATGAGACTATATCTTCATACGTCAAGAAGGATTGTGAGACTAATGCTCTAAGGAGAAATGATTTTAACCCATCGAAGAATCGATCAATATTACTCCATGGGTTATGTATATAATCTGATGCATTCCTTGATAACCTTGTAACGTTAGCCTCATACTTTGCGACATTATCATCCTCTAATTGCCTCAGACTCAGAAATTGACTTTCCATATCTGCTCGATGGTCATGAGGAAAGTATTTTTCTAAGAACAAATCTTTAAACTCTATCCATTCCATATTTGATACATCTTAATCCTCTGGTGTGGTTTGAATTAATGACAACCATTGATCTACATCTCCCATGAGGTGATAAATCTCCATGAAATATTTTTCCCTTTCACTACTCCCCAAATCATAAAATATAATCTCTAAAAAACTTATCCATTACTCAGATACAAATGGATTTGTAGTATAATTTAATGTTGGTGGTTGTTTACTCATAAAGTAATCTAACATTGATCCTCTGTATTGTAGATAAGTGCGCTCCATACGGGTAAGATTATTATCCATAACCTCAGTGAGTTGTCCCAGTATGTTTAAAAGTAGTTCAGCACTGATTGCATCACCAACTCCATTATAATTATCTTGAGTAGGAGGTAAATCCTTACATGGATTATATGCGTTGATATGGTTTCCATTCCATCCACTAGGAACCATTTCTATATGATGTCATACTCTAGATTAGTTTATGAATCACAATACATAATTCCAAACTTGTAAATCACTTAAAATAATTTGAATAGTTTATAGATATAATCCATAATTCTGAAAATGATTTCATTGAGGAAGTATTTACTCATAAATCTTTCATAATTGTTTTTAACAGAAATTTTAATTATCCTAAGCATATCTCCTTGGAGTGTTGTAACCAAGAGTGTAGCAAGGCCCATTTTCATGTACTATGATACCCCAGGTCAAACCTAAAACTCTATGTTGGAGGTTTCACTCTTTGGAACATCTATTCTAGAGCCGCCTCTACCCAATCGTATCCATAAAGGCATGTATTTCTTGAAAAATTCCAAAAATATACACATTAACAAAATTATAAGATGTTCATCTATACTAATCCTCAAGGTCAATATTTGGGTAATGTTCTATAATCAGAGTTTTTCTAATTCTAGTTTCCAATGACTGTACTAGACTTCCTCTATTACCAACTGTAATGCCCCAACCCTAGTTACCCAGAGTCGGTGCATTATTACATAACATTTTCATGATCATAAGGGATCAAATCCCGAAATATCAATCAGTTCTGTAACCTTGGAATTACTAGATGCATACATAAGTTTTATATTACATTATGAAATGAAAAAAAATTGTCTCCATTGAACACATTCATATCCCTTAAAATATCACTATAGTTCAGTAATAATATATATCTTTGCATCCTGGGAAATATAAAATATAGAAAGGGGTGAGCTCAGATGCTCAGTAAATTTAACGGTATAGTGGAATCATTCATAAATATTCATAAACATTTATGGAAATGTATAATACTAAAACAAAAGCCTGTTAAACTTAAACTACGGAATAATATGGAAAATATAAGTCAAATAATTCCATTAACTTATTCACAAGGATATTTACTAGTCGAATAATCCCATACAATATCAACAGCGAATTTCATAATGATGGAATGCATTATGTCGGACATCATAACCACATAGTCAAGGCCTCGTGTGAAGACTAAAAATAAGATTTGTTCAAGGTATTATTTCAAGGAATTATTTTGTCTCATGAGACCTACTGATGCATCGAGGAGCGATAGCAGGCTCCACCCATCACTTACTAAGTCCAAAGCATTTCTCATATGAAAAGGTTGAAACATAACATAAACATTCATATTAAAACTACCAAAATAAATTTTAATACGTTATCCATAATCCATGAATGGTATAAAAATAACATATACATAGTCAAACATATCACAAAAAATTAAATACAATATGTAAGATTGTATCATAATAAATCAACTTCAAATAAGAGAAAAATCCATCAAAGGATGTTGACATAAATGAAATCAAACTATTTTAGAGAAATATCTCTTTCTATTTTGAAATAATTTAAAAGTCACATAATTATAAAAGAAAAAAATTATTTTGAAAATACTTTTATAAGCTTGTAAGGGAAGATTTTAAGGGGTTATAATAGAGGAAAATAGCCTCACCCATTGTATAAGATAAAAAAATTCTTACCTTAATTTCTCTAAAAGGTCATAAAGTACCATGTATGGTAAACAAGAGAAGAATTATTTTCAAAACATTTTATAAAAAGTCAAAAAATTGTATAAATGACTTTATACAATATTATAATAAATAATATAAATGTTTTGAAATAAATTTTTAAGAAACACTAATGTGGATAATAAAGAAGTGCCAGTAGATACTCACGTATAAACAAACTCGGATAATGAAAAGACTGTAGAATTAACCCTTACCTTGTACTTTTCCTTGGTAGAGGGTATGTTATCCTCAGTTATAGTAGTTAAATAATTTTTATTAAATTATAGAATAACCACATACATAAATATGATATCATATATAATCTCCTAATATTTCTTGGAAAATAATATTTCAATAGTATCATTGTTTCAAGTGTTAAATGATTCATTTTCCGTTATATGGTTTGTATTGTTAGTCATGTTTTTTATGGATAGGATGTATTTGATTCATATCTATAATGATATTAAGTTCTTAAAAAAATTAATCATAAAATGAAAATTTATTCTTGAATGGTTATGATGGGGAATGAATCTCATCTCGTTCGGGGAGATAGTAATCCGTACGTACGCACAAGCGACAATACCATTCTATTGATGGTGGAATTGTATGTAAATGGATGGTATATTGTATATTCATAATCATTAACATGTTATATTTATTATTTACATCAATTATAATCATTATTATACACATCCAAATAGAAAAGTGTTTAATAACAAACTACACCAGGACGTAGAGACGGTAATCCATACGTAGGCATGTATAGTGACTTTGTCATTCATTGGATGGATAGAATAAAGAATATAGTTGTACCATATTTATAATAACATAAATGTATTTAGAAGGTACCAAAGTTATTGTTTTGGTATGTAAACAACAAATAAATAGGATGTGGAAGAAAAAGGAACATTGAAAGAGGTGATGGAATGATTACCTATTCTTCAGGTGCTTCTTTTTTATTTGATCAAAAGGGATCCATAGGTTGGATTTCTGATCAATTTAATGCCTCTAGGTTAAAATTAGGGTATTTGGAAGGATATTAGTGTAAGGGTTAGATGAGTGAAAGGGATTTGTAGTTTTTATTTTGAGAGAAGGAGAAATACCTATTTATAAGAGAGGTGAGGGTCACTTTAGGAAATTATTGAAATAATAATTTGTTATACAATCATATTCAGTTTATAATTGATCTAAATGGATTTAGATAAAATATCTTGTGGGTCTGGTTCAAAAACCTCTCAACAAATTGGTTTTAGACAGGTTTAGGTCACCATATTAACCTTATCTTTTATAATAAACTCTTAGATAAATAGTTTAACTTTTACCATGTATTCTTGTGTTATTTTAACAAATGGTTAATAAACATACTATAAAAAGACATGAGAACCCAAAGTGGTTCATTAATGATATATGTATAATTATATGAGTCCTTTGTATGATCCTTATATTTTTAGAAATATTATATCATTTAATAATAGTGTATTTGTTTTAAAAACTGATTTATGTCAATCTTGACACTATTTAGTATTTGGTTTTTTTGAAAGTCAAAAAAACTCGATTACTTCAAAAAAAATATTAAATAAATCCTAACATGTCATATTAACCTATAAAATTACTTAAAAGCATCAAAAGTCTCAATTTACATTTATTTTAATATTTATAATATCATTTATTTTAATCATTCATTAATAAGGTAATTACTGCATCATTATTATGTCATAAATAAATTTAATTATATAATGTATAAAAATTATAAATATGATACCATCGTATAGGAAATCATATTAGATTTATAATTAATATTTATAGTTGAATTTATCTTTTTCACAACCATATATTAAAAATGTTTGAATTATTAAATTTTGAATTTATTACTTTTAACTCTTTTTTAAGTAAAATAATAATAAATTTTTTCATCTAATCCAAGTAGATCAAAGAGGATAATATTTTATTCCTAAGGTTTATTTTGGTCAAAATAAACTTATCAAATATAATTAATACATGTGTTAGTGTAATTATAAATTCATTTTTACCTTTATTTACCATGTTTACTTTTAACCGTGGTAAATAAAATCCAAAAATAACTATTCACCATAATTTATTTTCATTCTATTGAACCACATTTTACATACTAATTTCCACCGTGTCTCTTGGATTTTAAAAATTCATTTCACAGAAGCGGTAAAATTATGTTTTATGCAATTGTTTTAGATGTGCCTAGAAGGTGGGTAAAAGATGTTAAAAAGTCCAATACAATTTTATACATCTAATATTATTATAAAATGACTCCAATGAAGTACATTGAACGTATATAGAAATTATGTATATATATTTAGTTAAAATATATTTAAATAAAATAAATAATTGTTTAAATAAAAATTCAATTTTTAAACAATAATGCAGTATTTTTCATTGTTCATCAAAAATTGCAAGTTTTCAGACAAATACCAAAAAATATCCCAAATCTAATATTGATATTCCAAATCCAAAAATGAAGTCCATTTTGAAAAATAAAATTTATAAAATTTCAAAAAATGGATATTACTATTCATAATGGCTAGTTTGATTGGTCGTGGTGTGCTAGAACTCTACGTTGCGTACAATGCAATCTATTGCATTATTAGTAGAGAAATGTATTGTGGAAGCTTGGGGTGCTACATTGTGAGGAAATGGAAGATTGTTCCTAGTTTTTTGGGACCTTTTGAGGTTATGGATAAGGTCAGAAAAGTGTGTTTCCATTTAACACCTCCACCATAGCTAACATCAATACACAACCTATTCTATGTATCTCAACTAAAAAATTATCTATATGAACCATATCTTGTGCTGAGATAGATTGATCTTGAGGTTGAACCATATTTATTCAAGACAGAATGACCAGTTAGGATAGTTTATTCTAAATGAAAGGTTCTTCATGGGGTTCCATACCTTTGGTTCGAGTACAACAGAAGCACAATTTTGATAATCATTGTACCTCAGAGAGGGTGGAAATGATGAGAGTGTTGTCGTCTCATATTTTTGGAATGAAAGATTTTGATTAAATTTTTTTGAGACATAATGTTTATTTAGTTTAGAGGTTTTAATAGGCTATTAGTATTTTTGGGTATTCTTAAACCACATCTTTTTATGATTCAATGGTTGGGTTTCATTTGGGGTTGTTTTAGTAAAGATTTTGGATTGTTTTATGATTCTCGGGTAGTGCATGGTTGTCCCATGATTTTCCTAAACCATGTGACCATGTCAATAGAAACTGCGCAAAACTAGATAAAGGGCTTTTTACTATTAATGTGTGGTTTTAAAGACCATATTCTAACAAGTAGAAATCATGCACCTAGAGTAATAAAGGAACATAGTTAGGGCCTATGGTTTGGTCTAACCATGCATCCCTGCATAACTAACCATGCGTATGAGTTTTTTAAAATTTGAAATTAATTCTAAAACACCAAAAAACATCCATTTTAGGTCCTTGACATATTTATATGATCTAAAACCTATTTATCTTTCCAAAAGATCCCCCAATGTAAATTTTTTTCCCTTTATAATTCTCCTGAAATGTATTGAATATTTGAAAATTTTGTTCGATCCTCACCTAGTTTGTTTCTTCTTCCCATTCTCCATCTTCCACATTATGTTTATCCCTGTCTCAGGTTTATTAATCTATATGTTAGTTGGAGGATCAAATCTTCTCTATTTTGAATCTTGAATCTAGTTTAATTGTTCGGTTCTCATATTCCATTTTCCATTGTTGAAATGTTCTAATTAGGGTTAGGTGGTTCAAGATCCCATGATCCTGAGGAAGGTCGTTCTTTCATGATGCCCAATTTTTACTAACACTAAATTCTATGATTTAAATTTAATTGTTTATATAAATTCAATTTTTTTATATAAATTAATTTACTTTTAATTGATTAACTAAAAACCGAATTCCATTGAATTAATTTTTTTGGAAAGTGAATTTTGGCACAAAATTAGGAAAAACCACAATTCCATTGAATTATAGTGAGATTGTGAAATTGATGGTAAATTGTGGATATTTAAATTATTGAATTAAAATTTTGAAATTTCTAATTTGATGAATTTAATTGTGGGAATTGAATTGTGAAATGGAATTTGTGAATTTATTTCAAATTCATATTTGGAAAAAGTGGCTTAAAATTGTTTGATAGAAAAATTTGGGTTTTCTCTTGGAAATTAAATTTTTATTATTAGAAAACAATTTTGGTTTTAAATGAAAAACTATCATTTTTGAAATGGGGGAATGAGATTTAATTTATTTAAAAAGACTTATAATAAATTTTCCAACACATATTTTTATAAGAGAACATGAAATTCTAGGCAGTAAGTGATTTATTTCGGACACAAAGGTTGGAATGGGAAAACCCTATCACTGGATTGATGCTTTACAACTCAAATATGAACAATATTTTTCACATCTAATTCCTCAGTAGGTTTTCGATGTATCCTCTCTTGCTAATGTTGAGGGATGTGTGTACACATTAAGGTTATTATCAAATGAGTGTGCGAGGATCAAATAACCTATAACATTCATACATCTTGGAAGATAATCATGTTTCTCACTTGTTTATATATGAGATATAAATTTATGCTAATTTATGTAAAATATTTTACACCCTTCAAATTTATATAAAATACTTTATATAAAATTGTTTATTTAAGATATTTGTTTAAAGAATTTCCATCATTGGAAAATTATTTCTAACAATTTAAATAAAAATCATGATTTGTTTAAATATTCAATTAAAATTCCAAACCTATTTATTTGATAATTTAAAGCAATTATTTGGTTAATAAAATGTTAGCATCTTATTATCAAATCCTTGGTGACACCCTTAGGGGATTTTAGATCACTTTCTACCTATTCCTTTTGGTGTTTTTAGATTATCTCATTCCCTGTTTAAGAAGGGGAAAATAACCACTTGGAGGTGGTTCTAGCTATTGATCCGTGGACATGGTGAGTAGGGTCTGTAGGGACATGGTTCAATTCTCCTATTTTATGGTAATTTGTTTTAGTAACTAGGATTTTTTATACCTATTTGAATTTTGGTATAGTTCTCCATATATATTTTCTTATATATTCATACTTTCTTGTTAACTTTCTTATCCAATGTTTTTGTAAAATTATATCCCACATTATTTCTGTATGATTCTAGGTGCTAGTCGCAATCCTTTGGGTATTGGTAATACCCTTCAAGATATGTTAGGATCAACTCAGTTATCAGGTTAGTAAGGTACCTGGGCTAGTTCGGGAGAACAAAACCCTACCCAAATTACTCCCTAACACCACTATACATGTCTTATTGGTTTGGTAATTCTAAATAAAATTACCTATAAAAATATTAATCTATTTTTCATATAAGATCTTCAAAGGAGTAAAGTAAAATTATAAATTAATCCTATTTCATTTATTTTAATTTCATTATTCTTATAAATCCTAAAAATACAATATAAGTGTGGTTAAATAATTAAACTAATATAATAAGTATACTAAAATGATATTATGTCTATGAGATAACCATTTTATACCCTCCTCCCAACTATTTTGAAAAATAAAATTTCTGCTTGTGTAATTTCGAGACAACCACATCCATATGTGAAATGATCTTTTTTACATAAATACATTGAAAGGATAGTTAAAACAGGTATTTAATGGATTAATATGTTATTTATACCATTAATAAAAATTATAATTTTATAAACTTTCTATATATTCCTCTTGTTCTTTGTAAATGAACATGTCTCCCATCCGTATGTTTAGACTACCACCTCTACGAAAGTGTCCTATTTCATTCATCTAGTATTTTACCCTTTATCAAACTAAATTAAAATATAATTCACCAAAATATAAAAATATAAAAAAAATATAATTATTATTATTTAATGATTATGTTTTTCCTAAAGCATCAATTTCTTAACCTCACTCACCCATATATTATAGATTATTCTTATTTGGGTTGGATTAACAACCTAATTGAACAATACTATAATTTTATATCACAAATGAATATGGAAATGTCACTAATGGTGTTAAGTGAAATTAATTAGTGAATAATTTTTTGTTTTTGGATCTAGAAATTTTATATTAATATTTAACTTATTATTAACATACCACTCTTTTTTGTTAGTTATAAATTTCAAAAACAAGAGTTTAGCCAATTTTGTTGGGAGAAATCATAACGGAAATACTTATGAAATAATATTTGAAGATTATTAATTACCATAAAACAACTATTATAGTACATAAATGAACTTGTAATTATGAACTTTGAATCTATAAACAAAAATTGACTCCACCATTGTGAAACTAGTATTAAACAAACAATCGAAGCAAATAACATCTAGTTATGAAAATAACATTTAACTACCTAATATATCTGTAATAAATGATGTTTATCAAAGATATAGGTAAAAATATTGTTTTTAAATAGGTAATTAAGATGGTATATTTTTTTATAAAATATGTTATAGAACATTCATCTAAGTGGGACTAAAGATAAGTGTTTTTTGTGAATTCAATTATCATTAATTTAGTTGTGATTATTCTTCTGAAAAATAATTCCTATAATAAGGGTATTCTAAAAAATATGATGGTATTATATTTTATATCATCTTTATTGTTTTTTGAAATTATATTTCTACCCAATACACCACTTTTCAAATGTTACCGACTTTATGAATAATGATGTTCGTAAAATATGTTCATCTCAATTTTCCTTATTTGAGACACATTCCTTATTCAACACTTTTTTTTGTTTTTTGTGACGTATCTAGTACCTTATGAATTATTTTGATAATAAATTTTATTATATTCATGTGATTTTTAAATACATATCAATTTTTATTTACTATGGTTTTTGACTAATGTGATTTTAAATCCATAAGAGATTTTGTTAACTCAAAAACCCTCTATTTGATTTATAATGTTTCATCTTGAACTTATAACTTCTATACTTTATTCCATCCATATTATGTTGTTATATGTAACTTTATATTTTTATCTAGGGAAAATAAGACTTTTTATTTAATTTTTTATCCTCGATGAATTTCTTCCTAATAAAATTATGGAATGCTTAAGAATAATTCTCATTCCCATTAATTAATATTTTCATACATGTCTATATTTTCCATTCTTAAAAATGTTGAATTTTATATTTTGAAACCAAATTTTCTGTTATATGATGTGAAATTTACTTTTCTAATTTTCTTATTAATTTTATTTATTTTAAACTAGGTGTATGTTCTTATTCCACCATCAAACTTTTTAAATTGGATGGATAATAAATTATTCTGTGTGTGTTATTATAAAACCTGTTTTTTTCTACTAGTTAATAAACTATGTTTGAGAGTTAAATGTAATGAATCAGAAATTTATTAGAGGAAATTATTCCTTCTTATAGTAATTTAATATTTTATAAATCACATATAATCACTTATCAACCGTAATTAAAACATTAAAAATTAATAATTAATGAAATAAGAAGTAATTATATAAGATAAAGAACCAATACTGATGGAATAGTAACTTGGCCCTCGGAATAGTAATATGACCCTTATGAATATTAAACCATACAATTTAATAATAGAATCACCCATGAAATTATAAATAAAATTTATGAAAATTATATATAAAATTATGGTCTAATGATACCATAGTCAAAGAAAATAAATTTTAAAAAAATTAAGGTTTAAGTGTTGGCATTTTTACAAGTCATTAATATTTAATTAAAATTTTATGATTAATTTAATATTTAAAATAAAATATTTTTTCAGAAAATATATTCATAAATTAAAATTTTTATGTCTTATGATTTTAATATAATTTTATGAGACATTAATTAACTCTTCAAAGTGTTATAAAATCAGTTATAATTTTATAATATGTATTTCCCACGTGAATGATTATTTAGATTAAAAATTAAATTACACATATTTATTAATTTATTTTCCAAAAATTGATTTAATTTTTTATTTATACATGTTGAAAAATTATTAAGGTTATTTTTTGTTATTTTTCTAATATACTTGAATTTTAATGATTAGTAATATTCGATAATTTACAATAAAAGGTAAATGTATGAATTATGGAGTCAAATATGATATATGGATAATATAAGACCATAATCTAGAAACATACATTATTATTTTAATATATTTAGTGTTAATTATCAAACTATTCACAGTCTTGAGCCAGAATAATAAATTAATGAATATAATATTGAGAAAACACCCCTCACCTCATTATAAAGACCACCCTCACCCCCTATGCTCCTCACACTTCACAAGATTTGAACATTTCCTAAATTCTTACTATACACATATTTAGTCCCTCCCCAATGTCCATGATCTCTTGGTCTCATAAAAAGTTCAAAACCTTTCCCTAATGATGTTTTCAAGGAGGATAATTCAAGAGGTAAATCCAATCTCTCATTCTTTTATTTTCCTTTCAATTTCATTTTTTCCTCTTATACCCACCTTAATTTATCCATGATTCATGATAAATCAATTATTTTTTATTATACATGTATTCTATCATGTTAAATGGATATCCATTAATAAAATTCTCACACTCTCTTTTATTCCAAAAATAAAATTGTTGTCTGTGATGTGTTAATTTACCGACATTGTGGTCGATGCACTTTAATTTTCTTTTAACTCATTCAAAGATGATAATAAAACCATTATAATGGCTGAAATAGATTATAATTTGTATGTTTCAACCCTCTAAATATTCTTGGTATAATTTGTAGACATAATTCTAAATGATAAAACAAAAATGAGTTCTTTGTGATCGAAAACTACCAAAATTATCTTAAAATGACTATCTGTAACATTTATCCAATGATTCATCCTCAAAACATTTAAAAAAATTATTTATAGGATAATTTATGCTTTTATAAGATTATTAATAAAATATAGTAACAATACTGGATATTTTTACTCAATTTAAACAAACTATTATTAATGAATACATATGAACCGATCATGAAAACTAAGAAGAGTGAATTCCCTTGAACGATGAGATTAAACTCCATAACTCATCGAAAGGCCCATAAATGAAACTAATAATGATAAAATGAATCAAATAAAAGTATTAAAGGTTCTATATTTGTTAATTATTGAAATTGATTTGATTATCAAGGATATTAAAGAGAATAGAGCTTTCAGATATAAGGAAAGGGGAATTCTTGAACCCAACTCTCTTTCTTTGGGGTTTCCATCTTTCAACCCAATTTTAGTATATTTATTTCTAAAACATAATTTCTTAATCATTACATTAACTTTTAGGGGATATATATTTTTTCTAATTGTGTCTATTACAAACAAAATGTTTTCCAAAATAACCCTTCCTTAAAAACATATGTTTTGTTTATCGAGATTTTTTCTTCTTCAATCAAGGTTGAAGGTTCATATATCAATTATTTTATTCCCGCTTTTATTTTGGAACCCAAATTTTTTGAATGTATGATTTATGAAATGAAACCCATTCTTTTCCATGGGTTATTTTATCTTCAACATGAATATATGTTCTCTGTGGAATACAAGATAATGTAAATGTTATGATGTGACTGGTGCTCCCAGAATTATATAGCACAATGAAAATGTTATGATGTGAAGGTTGCACTCAGAATTATATATAACTTCAATGAATTGGTTAATGTGATTTATCTCATGAGTAATGAAATTAAATATGTGTGAACATGATGCAAGGATTTTTCACATGTATGTGTGGTTGCAGACTAATAAAACACGATGTTTCATTTTTTATGCATAGCCACAATCCACAACATTTCTCAATGATTACTCTCATGATTATTATTCTATGCATATATAATAATTATTATTATTATTATCACAACAGGTTATATAGTATCATGTTATTTTATATCCTCCTATTTTTATTTTATCTCACCCCTTTTAGATGTATATCATCACGTGATTATGTGTCCTAAAGAGAATTCCATGGCCAATAATAAGACAGAGAAGAATGAATTAAATAAATGTGTATGTTTAATTGTATAAATTTTATTTATGGTCATAATTTTCCCATACACTAAAAATTTCGATCATCACTGTTTAATGATTTTATGTTGTTTGTCTTTAAAATGATGTGACAGTAATATAAGAAGAAGATGGGTCACTATAGTTGGTAACAGAGTACAATTTAGTTAATTTGGGATTTAGGATGAGAGAACCTTAGTGAAAAATCTTAGTATAAGAAAAAGTATACATAAGAACCCAATAACCATTGTTTTAAAAAATTGTAAACATAGGTATCCCGCAAGATAAGAATTTTACTTATTTAAACAAAGGAATAAATTATTTATTCAATACTTGTTGACATGTGTTTTGTACTAACTTTTTCAATTTTTTAAAATGGTGGGATCCAAGATAAATCAGTCCAAAACACCATGCGAGGGACAATGCAACAATTTCTTGAATAAGACCCATACTTCCTTTAGATGTGGAGTTGAAAATATCACGAGGATATTTACCTAGTTGTCTTAGGTTACAAACAATAATGTGAATAATGTGGATTTTCCACCATCACCTAAGAGAGAAAAACTATCTATCAAGGGTTTTATGTGGTAATGACCACAGAAGTTCAGTGGATCTTTCGATCCACTAGTCGCTGAATATTGGTTCAACATGACATAGAAGATCTTTTCTATGCTTCACTGTTCTCAGATGGAGAAGGTGAATCTATCCATTTACTATTTAGGTGGAGAGGCTGACCAATGGTGGGCATTGACCTCGAACACCATGCTGAGGGATGAATTTGATGAGATGGAGTGGGAAGAATTTAATATATTGTTTCTTAACAAGTATTTCTCTCAAACTCTTTATACAAATAAAGAGAGAGAATTTATAGAGTTGAAGACAAATAAAGAAGATTTTTTCATAACCTATGAAAAAAAATTCACAAGGATTGGATGGTTTGATTCAGGTTTTGTTATCTATAATGATATTAAAATCTATAGATTCTCTAGTAGTTTAAAACAAAAAATTCAAAAGGTTCCTAAAATTTAAGACTTTATGAGTTTGGAAGAAGTTGTTCGATGTGATATCAAAGTGAAGATATACTTTGGAGAATAGTCCCATGGATGTGATGATATGAAAAAAAAGAGTTTTAAGCTAGTGGATCTAATGAGAATGGATGAAAGAGAACTCAACCACCCATATGTCAAAAATTTAGGAAGAAGGATAATGGGAACTGCCTCAAAGGGATGGGTAAATTATTCAGGTGTGGGAGAGAAGGCTACCAAGCTTTGGAATTTTGAAAAGACATGAGGAAATAGGAAAATGTAGTGTCGGAAATGAGAGCAACACCAATGGTAAAATTTTACAACTATTGGGATAAAGGGAACTATTAAAGACAAAAAACTAAACCTCATATTGTTGATGGTAATCAGTATCATTAGACACCAAACACAAAGGAGAAATGTAATGATTATTCCATCACTACATCATATGTAGAGGAAAAAAATAAAGTCATAAAAGGTATACTTTCTATTCTATCAATAATGGAAGAAGATTTATTTTATTCTGGTTCTATGCATTCCATTATATCTTGAAATCATTCTGGAAATATCAAATCAGAGCCCAGAAACCTCAAAGTATAGACATCTATAAAAACACGATATTTTTAGATAATTGAAACTCAAGTGTTGGAATATTCTCCAATTTGTGTATGTGGGGAGAATATTCCAGCAGATCTCGTAACACTTCCCTTGGTGGAATTTGATTCTATAATAGGGATTGATTGGCTGTTGTTATATAGAGAACATATCAACTATTGGGAAAATTAAATGTTTTTTCATATTCCAAACAATACCATACTCCTATACAAATTAATGAAAGGTCATTAATATCCCTTGTAAAATCCATCAATGATGTGGGTGGTGATTCCCTATGAAGAAGCATACCTCAGTCAAATTGTTGAGTCAATGGAATGTATAATCCAAGGGGAAATTCCAATTGAGAGGGAATACAATGATGCATTTCCTAAAGAGATAACCCAAAATTCCCCTAGATCGTGAGGTATAGTTATAAATATAACTTACACCAGGAGCTATTCCTATCTCAATGTGTCCCTATATTATGGATCATATAAAATTAGGGGAGTTAAAGAAGAAGTTACAGGGGGGTTTGAGAAAGGTGTTCATATACCCTAGTGCATCACCTTGGGGTGCACCGGTGCTATTTGTAAAGAAGAAGGATGGATCAATTCGGTTGTGTATTGATTATCTAGAACATAATCTTATCACCATAAAGAACAAGTATCATCTTCCAAGGAGTGATGACTTGTTCAATTAAAGATGAGGAGCTCAGTACTTCTCAAAAGTGGATCTCCATTCTGTATATCATCTACTAAATGTTAAGAAGGTTGATATTCCGAAGACTTCCTTCTGTACAAGTTATAAAAACTATGAATTTCAAGTGATAACCTTGAGAATTAAAAATTCCTCTTCAATATTCACAGATTTTATAAATATAGTCTTTAGATAGTACCACGAAAAATTTGTGGTAGTGTTTAACTATAATATTCTCATCTACTCCAAGATCAAGGAGGAATATAAAGATCATATAAGGCTTGTGTTAGAGATATTAAAGAAGTTTAAGTTTTATTCCAAGTTCATAAATTTAGAGTTTTGGATTAATCAAGTCACATCATTAGTTAATGTGATCACAAGTGAGTAAATTTCTATAGAGACTTTAAAAAAACTTAATCGGGGAAAGCACCAAACCCTATAATGTCATAGAAATCCGTAGTTTTCTTGGATTAGCTCGGCACTAGAAATTTTTTTAGAAATATCTCAAGATTTTAAATCACACTAACTAAGTTAGTGAGGAAAGGTTTAAAGTATGTCAAGATGGAAAAATGTGAGGAAGGCTTCAAAGAGCGAAATTGATGGCTAATCACAGCCCCTTTACCAACATTACCAAAAAGTGGAGAAGGTTTTATGATATATAGTGATGCTTAAAAGAAATTCAGGGGTTTTCTAATCATGAAATATGATAATGGGATAGATTATGCCTCATAAATATTAAATATCCTTGAGAAGAACAACCTGATGATTGATCTGGAGATAAAAGATATGATTTTTCCTTGAAAATCTGGAGGAACGACCTATTTGGTGAGAAGTGTAAAATATATACCGATCCATAGATCCTAAAGTATATATTCACACAAAATGAGCTCAAAAAGTTTCAAATAAGCTGGTTAAAGATAATAAAATACTTTGATTTCTATATTCACTATCATTTTAGCAATGTAAACAAGGTAGCTGATGCTCTATGTAGTAAATTACCAACTACTCTATCCATGTTGCAGACTAAGAAAGACCCTATCCTCATGGATATAAAAATTATGGATTTTAAAATCATAATGGTAGGTAATATATCCTACCTTTCCCAATTCATTTCCCAACCATATATTCAAGAGAATATTAAAGAGGCATAAAGGGATGATCTAGAGTTACAAAACAAGGTGAATGCTATAAAGAAAGGGAAGCTGCAAGAGTTCCATATTGATGCTGACTGTGTGATTAAGTTTGGAACTAGGATTTGTATGCCTTCATCACCTAGGATAATGAAGGATTTGTTGGATATTTCACATTTCTCAACTTCTTGTATATATCCTAGGAGAACCATGATACACTATGATCTCGGAGAAAACTTCTAGTGGGACAACATGAAGAAGAAGATTACTAAGTATATCTCAAGGTGCTTGATAAGTTATAAAGCTTAATCAGAGTGATATAATTTCAAATGGATGACTTAAATATTGCCTATAACCATGTGGAAATGAGAAAATGTCATTATCGAATTTGTCACAGGTCTCTTGAAGACATTCAAAGGAAATAATGTTATATGGATTGTGGTGGACTGACTCACCATGACTACCTAATTTATCACTATTTGGGAAGATATATCACTTGAAAAACATGAAAATATATATGTGAATCAAGTGGTGAGACTGAATGGGGTTCCACTCTTGATTGTATTGGATCATGATCCCAGGATTACGTCCAAATTATGGAGCAGTGTTCAAAATGATTCGAGTAATAAATTAAATTACAGTAAGTCCTATCACCCCCAAACTGATGGCTAATATGAAAGGACTATTTAGATGCATGAAGATATTCTAAGATCCTTCTCGTTAAAATTAAAAGGTGGAAGGGATAAACATCTCCCATTTGTTGAGTTCTCATAAAATAATAGTTTTCACACGATTATTCAGATGGATCCATACAAAGCTCTATATTTAAATAGATGCAGAACTCTAACATATTGGGATGAATTTAGCGAAATAAATATACATGAACCAGATCATGTACAAGAGATGACATAAAATGGTCAAGATATCTATAAACATAACAAATCTGCTCAGAGTTGGAAAAAGAGATATTCTACCATCTATCGAAGGGACTTGATGTTTGACATTAGTGAAAAAGTTTTCCTTCAAATATCACCATGGAAGAGAGGTATAGGGTTTGTAAAGAAAGGGAAGATAATCCCAAGGTATATTGGCACCTTCAAGATCCTTAATCACATAAGATTTTTGTCCTATCTACATGAACTTCCACTGAATATGGCTCAAGTTCATGATGTGTTCCTTGTATCACTCCTGAGTAAGTACATTCTAGATCCCACACATGTACTGAACTCAAAGGTGGTACAACTTGAATATGAGATCTACTAGGAGGATCATTCGTTAAATATTATTATCGACAAAGAAAATTTTTTATGCCACAAGGTGACCCACCTTGTCAAAGTGCTGTGGAGGAACCAGATGTATGAATAAGAAACATAGGAACCAAAGGAGGTGATTATGGAGAATTACCCTCACATGTTTTTGTATAACGAAATTTTGTTGGAGTAATTTGAAAGGGGGGAGAATGTAATGGCCCAAACTTTTATCAGAGTAAATTAATCTTTCTTATACTAATTTTTTTAAGAATAAATCACATATAATCACTTATGGACCATAATTAAAAAAATTATAATTGAATAATTAATGAAATAATAAGTAATTCTAGTAGATAAGGAACCAATACCAATGAAACCATAAATTGAACAAAATAATATTAATATAACACTTATAAATAGTAAACCAAAAAAATGAATGGTATACTCACCCATGAAAGTATAAATAAAATTTATGCATATTTCAAATAAAATTAGGCTAAAATTATACCAGTCTATGTAAATATTTCTTTAAAAAATGCTATTTATATGTTGGAATTTTTGTAAGACGTGATTATTTAATTTAAATTTTATGAATATTTTAATTATTTAAAAGAAAATTTATTTTCAAAAAATATATTTAGAAATTAATAATATTATGCCTTATGATTTTATAATAATTTTATGAGACCTTATATAATTTTTCAAAGTGTTATAAAAGTAGCTATAATTGTAAAATCTGTATTTTCCAACTAAATATTGATTTGGATTAAAATTTAAATTACTCAAATTTAAAAAATTATTTTCCAAAAATGGATTTAATATTTGAATTATACACATTGAAAATTTATACTGGTGAATTTTTGGAATTTTTCTAAAATACCTAAATTTTTGAAGAATAATAAAATAAGACAACTTACAATTAAGGATAAATACATGTATAGTGGAGTCATAGATTATGTAAGGCTAATGTGAGATAAAAATCTCAAACTTCCCTTAATTATTTTAATATATTTAGTTATAATTCTAGAAATATTCTTTTTCTTGAGCCAAAATAACACATTAATAAATATAATATTGAGAAAACACCCCTATCCTTCACTATAAATACCACCTCACCCCCTCTTATCATGAAGCATCTCAAGAATTGAGACTTGCCTAACTTATAACCAATAATATTTCATAGTACCCACATATACATGATCTCTTGGTCTCATAAATGGACAGAAACCTATCCCTATGAAGGTTCTGAAGGAGGATAAATTCAAGAGTTAAATCCTCTCTCCCTTTTATTTATTTTCCTTTTAATTTCAATTTTGTTTTTTCCTCTTATACTCAAATTATCGTTTCAAAATGGAATTATTAGTCAAGTATGTTTTATATACTGTTATTATACATTGTTAATGGATTATCCATTAATAAAATCCACCCTCTCCCCCTTTTATTCTAAAAATAAAATCTTCACCTGTGATGTGTTAATATACTGATATCTTGGGAGATACATATTCAATTTCATTTAATGACTTCAAGGATGTTTAAAAAACAATTATAATGTTTTATATATATTTTAAATATTATGTTACAACCATATTTATATTATGTAAATAACTTATACACATAATACTAAATGATAAAACCAAATGAGTTTGTTATGATCGAAAAACCGCCAAAACTAACATAAAATGACAAAAATTAACATTTGTCTATTGATTAATCCTCACACCATATAAAAACTCATTATAGGATAATTTAATATTCTAAGAGATTTTTAATAACATATAATAACAATCCTAGATAATTATACTCATTTCACACAAAATTTTGTTGATGAATACAAGTGAACATATCGTGAAAACTAAGGAAACAAAATTCTCCCAAATGATGAAATTAAACTCAAAAAATAATTGAAAGGTCGATAAATGAAACTAATAAAACTATAATTAATAAAATTAAAGTATAAAATTTTATTTACATGTTAATTTGTAGATTTAATTTTATTATCCTAGATATTAAAGAGACGAGAGGATTTATACATAAGGTAAGGGGAATTCTCATACCAAACAGTCTTTTTTGTGTTTTCCATATTTCAACCAATTTTCAATATGGATAATTCTTAAATACCATTTATTCATCATTATAATACCTTTTATAGGATATAAATTTTTTCTAATATAGGTTATTACAAACACAATTTTTTCCAAAAGAACCTTTCTTTCAAAAAACACACCTTTTACTTCTCGAGATTGATTCTTCTTCACTGAAGGTTGATGACTCTTTTATCAAGTATGTTTTTTCATATTTAATTTGGGAACCAAATGTTTATGAATGTATGATATATAAACTGAAAACCATTTATTTTCATGGGTTATTTTATATTCAATATTGATATATGTTTTATCTGGCATGTATGATAATGTAAATGTTATGATGTGATGGGTGTAACCAAAATTATATAATGCAATGTATATGTTATGATGTGACAAGTGTGCTAAAAAATATATAGCACTAAAACTAATTGGTTTGTTTTATGTATCTCAAGAGAAAAACTTGAATATTCATGAACAAGATTCTATATTTGTTTACAATTATATATGATAGTTGACCATTAAGACATAATGTTTCATTTTTTGCATTACAACATTACATTCCTTTTCATAATTCTTAATCCTATGATTATAAACCTATCCATATGTAATTATGATAATGATTATTATCAACCCATGTTATATAGTTTTATGTATTATATATTATTTTACAAGGATTTTCGCTCACCCCTTTTAGATGTATATCCTCAGGTGATTAGGTGTACTAAACAGAATTCAAGGGCCAATAAGAATCTAGAGAAAATGTACATAAATAAATTTTTATGATTTATTTTTTAAATTTTATTTATGGTATTAATTTTACCAAGACACTAAACCTTTGTATCATAATTGTTTAATGATTTTATGTTTGTTTTGTTTAAATTGATGTAACAGTTATATACGATGAATCTGGGTCAATATAATAAATGTTTTCATGATATTTTGAAACACATATGTATGGTTTTCATTATGTGATGGGTGTGCCCCAAATTATATGTCACTCAACTGTTTTGGGTAATGTTTTAATATTATGAGATATCATGTATGGTGCATGGGAAGTTATTTTAGGACACTATGTTATGTTTTCTTGGAAGTAAGATTTCAATTATTCTTATGATGTCAGGATTTATGTTGTCTCCACATTTCTATAAATCCATAAGATTATTATATCTTTACATTGTGCCATTTTTTATGATTTTCTCAGAATCTTACACCATGGTACATGTTTTTTTCATTTGATATTTCATGTTCAATTACAAAAAACTATGGAAAGCCCATAATGTTTCGTGTTACTTTTAACAATATATTTCTCCCCTGATGATTTTCTTCCATAAACTTCTGATCTGGCCCTTTATGACTTGATGATAAGTTTTACCTTACTGAGCTTCTCAGTTCACCCCTTTCTGGTGTTTTAATTTCCAAAGTCATGAAGATGAGTATAACATTCAAGAAGTCTGGAAGGGGTTCTAGCGTGGTTTGATTATAGATAAATGTTCACAAGTGTTGTGAAATAAAATTCATATATAGGTAGTCATTAAAAAAGTAAACTACCAGATTTTAAGATTGTGATATTATTAAGTGATGTAATGTTCATGTTATGTAAATGATGTGATATATATGTATATTTATCTTGTGTCTTATCATTTTTATCAAATCCATTATTTTAAGAACATTTTTTATCACTGGAAATGAAAGTGTGGGAATACGATATCTCAATTGGTATTAAGGAAGGATTTATTATTATTTTTGAGTATTATTTTATATATTTTTTGGGATTATAATAATATAACATTAGAGAAAACCCTAAATATAATTATATTAATAGTATAATTTCAGCATGTTTTAGTAAATTAGAGGTTGTGTGGATTGCAAGAAATAATATCATTTTCTAGACACTAGAAAGTGGTTGTGACTATAACACATATGCATTAATGGTGAGTCACCCTAAAAAAGGTTGGTTGTGTGTTAACTCAATCTTCACTTGATACACAGTGAGTGGGGAAAAGACCAAAAAAGTTAGTAGACAATCCTGTGGGATAATATTTTGTATATTATATTTTCTTTATGAAATATTATGAAGTATATAAATGGAATTTGAGGATGTAAGTTTTTCAATTTTGGGTGTTGAAACTAATAAAAAATGACCATAGAAAATCGAGGATAAACTAATTGATTCAATGGTTTTTCCAATTAAATCATATTTGAACCAAAATAATCATATGTTGAAATGAAGGTGTAACTAGAGAATAAATCATAAAAATAAGATGTCATTTTTTTATAATAATTTAATCTGACTCTATTATAATTAATAATAAACATTTTATCTCTATTATTTTTTTGAAAACGGGATCATGAAAATGGTTTTGTTAAAGGTATGTCTATTAAAACTCCAATACCCATCTATGGAATCATTTTTTGGTTAAAAAATTTTAGATAAATGAAAATCACAATATATTCCAATAATACGGGAAACAGTGTGTATCATAATATATAAGATTTTGAGATTGATATCTAAGTGTAAAATATATCTTGAGTGTCTTAGGGATCCCTAATCTTATTTCATTAGTGAACAATAATTAAAATTACGAGAACACAATTTCATTAAAGGTTGGGGTGGGATTCAAAAACCACATATTTTGGTATATATTTTCATAAACTGAAATACAACATTTATTTGTTTCCTTTACACTCAGCATGAAACTAAAATAAAATGAGATACAATTGTATTGAGATAAAAGATTATAGTGATAAATAAACATTAATAACCTATGGCAAGGCAAAAAAAATCAACAATTAGAATTAAAAAATAAGAATACTTTTTAAAGTATATAAAAATATGATAAAAATATAATCTTTATCCCCATGTTCGTCCATGAATATCATAACCTATATCACAACTATAGAAAGAACGCAAAACACTAAAACTATTTTAGGCATGGGGGGAAAATTGAATGAGTGAGAAGAATGATATTATGATGTATATATAAATAAAATATGGCCATTATAAATATTTTAGTTTGATATAAATATATCCAATAGGTATACTGAAGTCATGATTTTTTTTAAAGGTATATATATTACAAATAATAAGTAACAAAACAAAAACATAATAGTAATATTTTATTTCAAATTTTTTTATGTGTTAAAAAAATTAATATGAACAAATGATATGATAAAGTTAAAATAATACTTTAATATCAATATATTGAAAAAATAATATGACTAAAATATAAATAAATAACTTTAATTATATTTGGTTTAATATCAATTAATATTAAAGGGATATTTTTCAAATAGATACTTTTCAAAAGTTTTGTGTATTTCTATATTAAGAAAATTAATCACTACAGAAGAATTATTTTAATGAAATTAATTAATAATATACACAATTATATAAATTAATAATCACCCAGTAGTAATTTTTAGTGATTTAATCAGAATAAATTCAATTTATTCTTAAAAATCTATTTTTTTCTAAAATTATGTTTTTATATGCCATGAAGTTTTTAAAAAAATTTAATATATAATGGTTAAATAATGAATAAAAATATTATTGATGTGAATATAAAAAATAAAAAATAAAAAATAAAAAATAATACTAATTAGTAAATGATAGGAAATAAGAATAAGAATAGTTATCTATTAAAGATATATTTTCCAATAAAAAGAGTTTTCATCATATTTTTTGTTTCCATTTAGAAGTAAAATTCATAAATTATGAAATTGTAATTTGAAAAAATGAAATTAGTTTTTAGATTTATAAATTTTATATTAGATTAGCATAAATTTTTTCTATTTTTCTAAAATAGTTATAATTTAGTCCAATGGTGAAAAATACAATTTTTATCAGTACTGTAACATTGTTGAAATTATAATGATCAAAACATGACTTATAAATTTTATTATTCTTCATGATACCTATTATTTTAATGATTAAAATTACTCATTAAAAAATACAATGTAGAATTTATATTACCCAATGTTTAAATTTTTAAAACTTAAGAAATATTTTATTCAATTAAAAAAATAATTTTCATATTTGAATTTTGTTTCCAGAAGGTGGAATTATATGTTATGTTTTTTTATAAATATAAATAATACAATTTTAATAATATTGAAAATATAATGTTATATAAATAAACAGTAATTATAATTTTATTTTAATCACAATTTTTAAGTATAGAAATTTACTTTTTCTAATATTTTTACACATTATGTGTACTAATATAGAAATTAATATTTATCAGCCAGAGAAATTTTATTTTAAAGTTTTATTTTTTATTTGGAATTTTTATGTAAAAATTATTTAATAAGTATCGTTTTTAGGCATTAAATGTAATTTATATACTTACAAATTAGTAACCACAATAAAAATCCAAAAATGGTAAAAGATAAAAATATAAGAGTAATACTTAAAATATATGGAAAATAATGTGTAAGAATGTATGGTTGAGAATTAAATAACCTTACCTCTTCTCTCACTTCATTATTTTCCAACATTGGATCCACTTGAACATTTAATTGTTTATTTACCATTTATATTATTACAAAAATATTAATTCTATCCCAAATAAGAGAAGTTATAACCACCCCACTTCTCATAACAACAAAATCATATTATATTTGTCCAAATTATACAAATATAACTCATAAACACTCATATAGATGTCTTATAGGTTTTCTAATTCTCAAAATACCACATGTCAAATCCTTATTCCATTATTCAAAGTGGAACTTCCAAGGAATAAGGTAAAATTTTCAATTACTCATCTTTTATTTATTCCATTATCTATTATTCTATATCATTTGAATCTAATACAAACATGCTGAAATAATTACATTAGTATTATAATTATACTGAAATTTTATTATATATATTAGATAACCAATTTTGGCCCTCATCCTAACAATTTAAAAAATGAAATCATCGCTTGTGTTACATTAAGACTATTGCCTTTATAAGCCACACGATCAATTTTCCATAAAAACCTTGAATTTATGGAAAAATTGGTTATTTAATAGATTAATATGATATTTATAACATTATTATGATTTTAAAAATTATAAAATATTTCTAATCTTTCTCATATTCTATATAAATGAATGCATCACTTGTGTGTAAACTGTCACCTCTATGAAAGTGACATATTTCATTTTTCATCTAGTATTTATTCCTTATCAATGTCTCATGAATTATGATTAAATGCATTATAAGAATCCAAATAATACCATTATGCTTATTTAATAATTTAATTGTTCCCAAATAATCACATTCGTAACCATACTCACCCATAGATTATAACTTGTTCTTGTTTGGGTCAGTTTAACAACATACTTGAATGATATAAATTTAAATATTGGATAACTATGTATAAAAAAATAAAACTATTTTATGAAATTAATGATCGAAAAATTTTTTGTTTATGGTTATATAAAGTTTATATTAATATTTACCTTATTATTATTATACAACCCTTTCTGTTTGTTATAAATTACTGAAATAAGATCGTCATCAGTTTTTCTATCCCTAATCATAACTAAAATACAATTGAATTGAAATTATATCAATATAAATTATTATAAAACCTAAATTTCAATATTTATAATGATGATATAATTATTAACTTTGAATATGTAATCATGAATAAACACCACCATTATGAAACTAGTATTGAACAAACAGTCGAAGCTAACAACATCTGATGATATGAAAATAAATTACAAATAACTAATATATTTTTAAAAAATTATTTTAAATTATGTTTATAAAGTTAATAATAATTAATAATGTTCTAAAATATATTTTTAGTATATTTTGTTTTTTATACAGGAGGTTATATCACATTGTCCTAAGTAGGCATAAAGGTAATGGTTTTTGTTAACTCATTTTTTATTCATTGAGCTGTGATTGTAATAATTGAAATTTATTTTTATATTTTAGGTGTGGTCTTCCCTATTATGGTATTATGTTAAATTTAATCTTTATTTTTTGGTGTATTTAAATTTTTATCATATAAAATCCCTTTCAAATGTTACCTATTTCATGAGTTGTGATGTTCGTAATGTATTTTTATCTCAATTTAAATCCTTTGAGACACATTCCATATTAACCAACTGTTTTTATTTTTATGGTGTATATATTCCCTTAGGAGTTAATTTGTTCATTCCATTAATTAAATTCAATGGGTTTAAAAATCCATCTCCATTCATTTTTTCAAGTATTTTTTAAGTTATTTTAATGTTTTAAGAGTTATTTAACTCAAAATACATTCCTTTTGAGATGTAATGTTTGATATTGAACTTCTTATTTCTATGATTTATTTATTCTACCTTAATATTTTATATTGAAATTTCACATTATCTATGGTGAAGAAAAAAAAATTGATTAAAATATTCATCCTCTATTAATATCTTCCCTATAACATTATTTCATTGTTAAGATTAATTCACATTCTCATTAATGAAAAATTTTCTTCCATATATATATTTTACCTTCACCCAAATGTGTTCCTTTATATTTTGAATCCAAATTCTATATTATCCCATGTTACCTTAACTTTTTTATTTTTCTTTTAATGTTCCATTTTTTACAATGGGGATATGTTCTTATTTTAGAATTCATCTTCTTTACCTTTATTTCTTATAAAATTTTCAATATATGTTTTTAAAAAACCAATTTATTTTCCACAGGTCAAGTAAGTGGTGTTTGAAAGATGAATTCATTCTTAATGTTATGGAAAAAATATGTATGGTTTCCATTATGTGATTGGTGGGACCAAAATTATATATCACCAAATATATTAAGAAATGTTTTCAACTCATGAGATATCTTTTTTCATGCATACGTAATCATCCTAACACACTTAGTTATGTTGCCGTGGTTTTGATCCTTAACTTATTCTGATGATGTCATGCATTATAATGTCTCTACATATTTGTGATTCAATGACCTTTTGATATCATTTACTTATTTCATGTTTCAATTATTATATCACACTCTTATTCCATCGTACATATTTCTTCATTTGGGATTTCATGTTACGCTATCATGAAATATAGGAAACTATTATTGTTCCATGTCTTTTTAATAAGATACTTCTCCCCAACTCCTATTTTATCATATGATTATGATCTATCCATTGTTACAATTTGACATTATTTCCCTTAGTGAGAATTAATCCTCACCCATTTCTTATGTTTCTATTCACCTAGCCCTGAAGATTAGTATTTACTATGAGGATTCTAAAAGTGATTTTATTATGGTTTGATTGTGGGGAAATGTTCACAAGTATTTTGAAATAAATTTCATATATAAATAGTCATCAAAAGAACTGGACCTTATATTCTTAGTATTGTAATATTATTGAGAGATGTAATTTTTATGTTATTAAAAAGATATAAAATATTTGCATGTTAATCTTGTTTCATATAAATTTGTATCAAATCCCATATTTAAAGAATGGTTTTTAGCACCAGTACCATAAGTGCGAGTCTGGTGTAACTCACTCTTCACAGTCCCTACACTTAATATTCTATGATAAATTTTTTATTTATTTTATCCATTTAATTAAAAAATATATTTTAATGTACTATGATTGTTTTAAGATTATAAATTCACCTTTATTGACTCTCTATCACTTCTATTTGGGAATTACATGCTTTAGATAAATTTGGTTTTTCTTAACTACTACCTAGTGATGTTCTGTCAGATATGTTTGTTATCTCCCTACTATGCTAAGGGAGTAATCAACATAAAGTCTACTACATGGAATAGCATGCATGATAGATTAAAGTTTATAGGATTATATAATTGTAATCATTACATATTTCTTATTCTATATTTTAGGATAAATATTATGAGAATATTTATGCTACGTGACATAAGAAAAAACCCCTTATTGGAATGCTCTATCTCCTACCTTTTTAGTATGTAGTCAATATATATATAATAACATTGTCCAGGTATCCTATTAAATCTATGCTTATATATTTTTATCCATAGAACATTAGTTTCTTAACCCAATTCCCCCTTGGAGAACTATTTTTTTAACCCACTATTAATTGACTATAACACTAGTATCTCATTTATATTTAATGTAATGACAGTAACTTATATTACTAAGAAACATGTGGTACCCCAATTAACCTTCTTGTAGACACAATTTCCAGTTGTATTTTTATTAAAAACAAAATTTATTATGGCCTAATCAAAATGAAAATTCCCTAATCTAAATTATTTATTCAGTATAGAAACAGATTTTTTAAACATTTATACTTTATTGGCTTCTCATTTTTTAAGAACCATATTATTTGATAAATATTAACATCTTCCAAAATTTCCATATTTATTAAATCTATTTTTACATACATATACAAAATCCTATCTTTATGGTATGATGAAATAGTAAAAATAATTCTAATTGATTTTTCAAATTCTACTAGTGAAACAATTTTAGAATTGTCAATGCCTTGACAATGATTAAAACCTTTAACAACCAATCCATATTTATAATTATCAACATTACCAAAAACATAAATTTTTTTCTTAAATAACCATTTTATCCAATGTTATTTAATCCAACCTAAGGTTCAAATATTTTCTAAACATGATTTTGGTATATATAATCCATTTACGAATTCATTGATTCACTACATCTGGACGATTTTTAGCTATCTATATCTTATTTATTAGACATAGGGGTTTCATTATAAAAAATAACCTCTCACCATATTTTATGAAAAAACAATATATTTATGGTTCTCTAAAGTCCCACATAGACTTATGAAACTTGTATGTCTTTAAAATTCCATGTGATATTATAGACCATCTTCTTGTTTTAACTACTATATATCTAAATTCATAATTATTTCGAAGCCTATCTTCCTAACACCATCAATTTTAAAGATGCTATCCATTTTAGGGAATAAAACGAATCTCTCAAATACTCATTTCTATTATATGGGATTATATAGATAATATCTATTTACATGAAAAAGTTATTTTTTAAAGATACACTTTTTTTAATTTGATTGTTTTACTCAGGTTATCTTTAACAAACACTTTGTATCCCTATACATGAAATTGTGATAACATTGGTTTATTACTATAAAATAACTCTTATGGGATTACTATTGTTTGATCCTAGTTAAAAGTACACTCTATTTCAACATTTACGAGGATTTTTTGGGTTCTATAGCGACCCTATCCTTTTACACATATTATTACATGATTTTAAGCCCAGTAAAACATCATATTACTGGACAAGGACTGTGTAGTCTAGTGTCTTGGAATACAAGGTACATAAAACTGAAAACATAGGAAAAAATAAAACAGTACTTTATTTAATATTCACAAATATCTCCACACATCCCTGGTGCTCATGTAGATTTATAGGGTAACCAACGGATAAAATTAACAAAGGGACGAGGAAAAATCCTAGAAAGAGAAAAATCATAGTAATAAAGCTTTATCACATGGGTTAGAAGGCATGGAATAATGATAAAAAAAGGAATGGAACATGTGAAATCCTAACATATAAACACAGGATCACATAATCATGGAGTCATAATAATGTACCATCAATATAAAACATGAATTCAAAATGAGTTATGTCTTATTGCACATAGAGGAGAACAAGTTATGGTTAACAACCAAGACCATTGCACATGGTAGCACAAGTCAAGGATAACTGACAAGAATATTGCACATATTTTATCATGAGACTCAAAATAACCCAATGCACTGTATAAATATGTTGGTGCACCCATCTTAACATGTCTATGAATCTGATTCCCACATAAAGAATAATACATAATCAATCATACATAAACATAGGTTTACCAATGGAAAGAATTGTGTATCATTATCTTGTCATAAATTATAATGAATTGTAATATCATACAAGTTTCCCGGAAAAATAATAATTATATCATGTTTTTAAATTAATAAGGTATAATAGGAATATATCATAATAAGTGATGTAAAATTAAAGTGATAACATATAAAAGTGTTTTTATGAAACATTGAGATTAAAACATTTTAGTGTTGTTTAAAGAAAATATCAAATGGTGTTTCCATTTCTAGTTTAAAATAATGATAAAGGATAGAGGATAATAACTTATAAGATTATAATAAAAACATTCCAATACAGGTAAGGTATTATAGTTTTCAAAATATTTGGATGAGGAGTGGTAAGGATATAAAATAAAACAATAGAACTTGAAAAGAATGTAAAAGAACTGAAAAAGGGTAATTTACCTCTTGAACTAATATTTGATGAAATCCTCTTAAGGGGAGGGGATTTGGTCTTTTTAGGATAAGAATTGATTTTAGATGTTTTGTAGGATATTGGGGAGATATTTGAGTATAATTTAGGAATTTCAAAACCCTCTACAAGAGTGAAGTGAAGAGAAGAGTGTGGGTAGTTTTTATATTTGATGGGAGGAGGGTTTTGTTAATATTTTAATCATTAAATTATTATTTCTCCGAAATAGAAGAAATAGTGATGATGCATGACCAAACATAGTAATAAGTGCAGGTTATTTCGAACCAACGATCATTTACCTCATCAATGACTCATGCATGATGCAGAAATTTAGGTTTTTGCACTTATTTTAAATTATCATATTTTATTATTCATAAAAATTGATGTATTTTAGGAAAATACCAAAAACTCACAGAGACAATTTTTTGATGTGTAAAATCCAAAAATTAACTCAATTTTATAAAAATAAGTTTCTAAATATGGATAATTTAGTTTTTAAATAAAATCATCATCTACTAGAAAAATACATATTTTAAAATTATAACTTATTTTATAATACTTTGGAAAATTAACTAAGGTATCATAGAATTATCTTATAATCATAATAAATCAAAAAAATAATTTATAAATAATTTTTATTCAAATACATTTTATTTTTTAATTTATAAAATTATTCATAAATTTTTAATTAAATATTTATGTCTTATAAAAATAACAACACTATCATATTGTCACTTATAAGATGGATAAATTGTATTTATAAATTCATTGGAAAGGATAATATTTACATTGTTGATTTACTATTCATAAGAGTCATATTAATATTCATAAAGGTGACATTACTATTCACAAGGGTCAGTTACTGTTGACCAAAAAATATGTTTGTCTTATCAGACTTCGTACATCTTACTGATCACAACTGTTTTGTCAGATTTTCAAAATTCAAATTACAAAAGAGACAATATTATTTTTAAAGGTCACATAGTACTTATTAGTTCACTAAGTTGTGATTTCATGTGATTTCATGAAATAATTATAAGAAGGGAATTTCTATTGATAAAACATTGTGTAGTTACATTATTCCCCCCTTATCAAATTTCTCCCTTGAAAATTTATTAAACATTCTAATCCATAAATAGGTGGGGTTACTTTTTCATCATCGACTCCTCATATTCCCATGTTACGTCTTTGTATATAGGGTCCCACAATAATACATTGACCTGGTAAGTAGTATTTTTTGTATATCCTTATCTCTATGATCCAATATCGTCATTAGATGCTCTTCATAAGAAAGACCTTTCTCAAACTGTACCATATCTGATGTGAGTAAACATGAAAGATCTGGTATGTAAATCCTAAAGAGGTATACATGGAAGACATTGGGTACATTGGACATCTTAGGGGGATGTGCTACTCGATAGGCTAGATCTCCAACATGATCAATAATCTCTAAGGGTCTGATGTATCTAGGACTTAGCATTCCTTTATTCCCCATTCTCACGATATTGTTCCATTGAGATATGAAGAGGAATACAATGTCTCCAACATTAAACGCATGGCCTCATCGGCGATTGTCTGCATAAAACTTCTATTGAATTTTGGCTACCTTGATGTGTTGTTGAATTTTTTCCTCCTTCTCCACCATTTAGTTGACCATTTTAGGTCATATAATCTTACTCTCATCAACATCATCCATATAGGATGGTGTTCTACACCTTCTCTTATAAAGAGATTTATATAGATCCATTCATATGTTGGAGTGGAAACTGTTATTGTAGGATAAATAAACCAGTGGAAGATGTCGGCCCCACCCTCCTTTTAAGTCCATAGAACAATTTCTCAACATGTCTTCCAGTGTCTAAATTGTTCACTCGGATTGGACATCAGTTGGAGGATGATAGGCCATGCTGAAGTTCAGTTTAGTTCTTAGAGCATGTTGGAGACTTTTCCAAAACATCAGTTTGAATATCAGATCTCTATCATATATAGTATATATCAGTACTTGATGTATCCTTAACACCTCTTTGATATATATCCGTGAAATTTGATCCAACGAGAAGTCATGTTTATTTGTGATAAATTGAGTTGTCTTGGTAAGATGATCTATAATGACACATATAACATTGTTTCCTATAAATATCCTCAGAATACCAATGACAAAGTCCATAGTGATGTTATCCCACTTTCATGTTGGTATTTTTAGTGGTTGAATGATCCCCTTATACATATTTCTTTCTACCTTCACTTGTTGACATACATGGCACTTTGATGTGTACTCAACAATCTCTTTCTTCTTATTTTCCCACCAAAAGTTTTCTTGGAGATCTTGATATATCATTGTGATCCCTGGGTGAATAGAGAATGTTGATCTATATGTGTCATTTAAAACATCCTTCATTATCTATGGATAGATTGGTACACATAATCATGACCCAAATATTACGACTCCTTCCTCAACAATCTTGGATTCAGAGTATTTCCCATTTTCAATATCTTCCACCCTTTTATGAATTCCCACATCTTTTCTTTGAGCATCCTGTATTTTCTCTATGGGGGATAGTTGAGAAATCATTTTAGAAAGGACTCATGATTTTCCTCCCTTAATGATTCCCATGTCCATCCGTTGGAAATCTATGAAGATTTGATCCTTTTAAAATATCATCATTGATATAGATGCATGATATTTTCTACTTAAGGAATCCACCCAATTATTTGCCTTATCAGGATGGTAATGGAATGAGTAGTCATAATCCTAGATGATCTCTAACCATCTTCACTAGCAAAAATTAATCTATTTTTGTTTGAATATATATTTGTTACTCTTGTGATCAGTATATAACCCTCGATTCTCCCTGTAGAGATAATTTAGAGAAATTTTCCACATAAAGATCATAGACATTAACTCTAGATCATGCGTAGGATAGTTTTGAACAAGGTTTTCTAGCATCCTTAAGGATTAGGATATCATATTATCATTTTTATTTAGCACATAGCCTAAGATATTCATTGAAAAATCACTGTACACTTCAAATAGTTCTCCACTTATTGGGAGTGCGAGTATTAGTGCAGTGATAAGTCTTCTTTTCAACTCCTTAATGAAATCTTCACATTATTGAGACCTGAAAAACTTCACTCCCTTTCGTTCCATATTAATAATTGGGTTTTAAAATCATGAGAAGTTCTTCAAAAATCATCGATAATATCCAGATAGACCTAGAATGCTCCAAATCTCTATTAAAGATGTTGGTCTGGGCCACTATTTAGTTACCTTTGTCTTGGAGGGGACCAAAAACATCCCAATGTTGGTGATGACATGCCTATAGAATTATATTTCCCCCATCCAGAACTCATATTTATTGTACATTGCATATAGTTTCCCCCTTCGAAACATCATTAGAACAGTATTCAAATGCTCCTCACGTTCCTCCTTTCTCTTAGAGTATATATGAATATCACCGATAAATACTACCAAAATTTTGTCAAGGTAATATCCAAAGACACATATTCATTAAGTCCTTGAAAATTACTAGATAACATGTGAGTCTGAACAGAATCACTATGAACTCAAAGTGTCCATAACTTGTTCAAATGGCAGTCTTGGGAATATCTTCCTTTCTCACCATTAATGGTGATATCCTGACCGAAGGTCCACCTTAAGGAAATAACTGGCCCCACGAAGATGATAAAACAAGTCATCTATATGTGCCATGGTATACTTGTTCTTTATCTTTATTTTATTGATCTCACGGTTATCAATGTAGAGGCACATTTATCTATCAATTTTTTGACAAAGAGGAGTGGTTCACCCCATGGTGAAGCACTTGTTTTTATAAAACCATTCTTTAGATTCTTTTGTAACTACTACTTCAACTCTTCCAGATCTACTGTGGCCATTCTATAAGGTTTCCTTGATATAGTTATGGATAAATGGAAAAGCTCCACTGAGAACTCAACCTCAATATTAGGAGGAATACCATGAAACTCCTTAAAGGATACATCCCTGTAATCCCTCATGATGAGCATATCTTCAAGAAGTCCCATATGATTTTTCCCAATCATTTAAGATCGACATGCTTGATCATAAGGCAGTAATATCCAATCATGATACAATGATCATAAAGTACATTAATCTTCCTCCTTACGCTAGTAAAGAATTGGGGGATGCATCAGGATGTGAAGAGTGATGTCCCTTTCTTGATAGTTGGTGTTGGATTTGTATAAACAGAGTCAATACAAGCCCAAGATAACATTGAACTATAGTAAGGGATTTATGAAAATATTTTCTGGGAGGTTTAGTCCACAAAAATTTTCTATGGAGGAGTTATAAAACTTTGGATGAGATAATATCCCCATCACTATTCTCACAGATAACTTAACATCCAAATTTTGAGGTGGTGTTTGAATAGTTCTACAAAGCTTAAAAGATATGAAAAAATGAGTAGAACCAGAATAAAATTGTACATTATTTATTATTTATGGAATAACTAGCATACCTATACCCACATCATTGTATGGATCCACCTCAGTAGTAGTGATAAAATGATCCCTTACTTGTTTCCTTGAAATTGTTGTTGATTTTCCTTGACAACCCTTGGCTTAGGGAAATTTTTTGCATAATTCCCATGTTCCTTACAATTATAATACTACACCACAAGCTGAGAGTTCATCTAAAACTTCATTTCATCTTTAATATAATGTGGATTATTCATATCCCTTTGTAAGTTCTTTTCTAGATGCCCCATCATTCTAAATTTTTATCAATTCTAGGTTCCCTTTAGATAGTTTTCAAGATTATTCTTCCCACAATTTTGAAACAGTGGATGTTAGATCTTCATTCTATCATGGGATTTATTTGTTGAACCACCCATATTAGATTCCATCTTACACTTTTTTTCTCACCAGGCCCATGAAACCATGGGGTGTCTTAGATCACTATTTCAACCTTGATGGAACAATAGAAAATTTCCTCATAACTATATAATTCTTGAATCACCAATACTTTTCATAATCTTGGAATTAGTCTGCTAAAGAAGTGGTCTACCTTGATTTCGGTGTTCATGAAAATGCCATATACATATAATGAATGCCCTATGATGTTTTCTTAATTCTCCCTGATGGAATAATCTTCTTTCTTCTTGGGTCTGAAGAACTCTCTTTCCATCTTGGGGTGGAGGGTTTGGGGAAAATATTTATTAAAAAACGTTTTCTTGAATTCCTCCCAATCCATAGAATCAATTTACTCTTGGAACATTGTATTCATGATTAATGCCTTCCACTTCTCAGCTTCCCTATGAAAACTATTGACCAATGGTATGACTTTCTCTTCATCTGAGTAGTGGAAGATAGATAATATCTTTTAAATGGAGCTATCCCAATATTACATGAGGATGTGATCAAAATATACACTAAACATGGGAGCCATTTTCTTTATGAAGGATTAAATGGTAATAGGCTTTTTCCATGGGGGAAGAGAAAGTTCCATGTGGTTCAAGTTATTATTCTTAACACAAGCCATCTTATAAAGTACTATTAATTAGTTTTGAGCACCTGTTCCCACCATTGTTGGCATATCATTTGGGTAATATTAAAATTCTCTATCACATTGATTATTGGCATGTGTTCTTCTATTTCCTAACATTATATATGAAAAATAACATACAATTAAATGGATTGAACAATTAGATGTTAATAATAAAAAAGTAGACATTGAATATAAGATTATAATCTTTTAAAAGAGAATTATATCCTAAATTGTAATTACCTATGTTTAAATCTAGGTTAACCTTTTCCTATTTTTTAACTTATATTGTTATGGGATCTTTATTATTCCCTTAATAATGGTTTGTACCAATCATATAAATTTACTAAATCATATACCCCAAGAGTGTCAAACTAAGAGTACAACAAGTCCCATTGTTGGGAACCAGTTTCTCTTCGAGTTTAGCTCAAATGAGTTTTTTAATGTTTCAATCCTAGATACATATGTGCCAAAGAAACCTCTACCTATTTGTATCAACACAAGTATGTATTTTCATTACAAACAAATTACTCTATGCATACCAAAATTTAGGGATGTTTTATTATACATAGTCTCATCCTTCAAGTTCTTACTAATTTGCTCTATTCCTATTCTCCAAAAAATAATTAGACCATCCTATGATATCATCTATTAAAACCCTATCTTTCTAGGAATATCATTAGATGATTTTAAGAATAATAAAACATCATATTACAAGACAAGGATGGTGAACAATAGTTTCTTGGAATTCTAGGTAGGTAAAACAGAAAACATGGGACTAAATAAAACATTTAATTATTTTATCATAATAAAGAGATTATAACACTCCATGTGCTCATAAATATTTATAGGGTATACTAGGGGTAACATGAACAAAGGGATGAGATAAGATCCATTTCTGGGAAAATCAGAGTAATAATGTTTTAGTGCATGGGTTAGAAGGCATGAAACAATGATATAAAAAGGCAAGAAACATGTGAAATCATAACATATAAACATGGGATCTTAAAAACAAGGAGTTATAATAATGTGTAATAAACATAAAACATGACTTTATCATAATAAAAGGATTGTTGAACCTAGAGGACCACAAGTCAAGGTTGAGCACCAAGACCATTCAACATGGTTTCACGGGTCATGGCTAACCGCCATGACCGTTATACATAATGTCTCATGAGAATAAACATTACCCAATTCATTAGAGAACTATCTAGGATGACCCATATTAACATTTTCTTGAATATGATTTACACATAAATAATCATACATAATCAATCATAGATAAACATAAGGATACCCATGGAAAGTAATGGGTATCACAATCATATCATAAGGAATAATGAATGGGTGTATAATAAAATTTTCCATGAAACAATTTACTAGATAAAAAATAGAAATTCATATTGTATAATAGGAATATATCACAATAATTGTTTCCCAATATAATTGATAACATGTAAATGAGTATTTAAGAAACATTAAATTTAAAACATTTTAGTGTTATTTAATGAAAATATCAAAGATCATTTAAAATTGAAAAGGGTATCATATTATTTATTAAAATAAAGGTGAACCAATAAGGTTTTCATGATAAAAGTAAGGGTTTTATAAATATAATGGTTTCTTAAAAATATATATTATAGCATACTTTAAATTGGTTAATAATTCAATAATTTCCCTTAAAATGATTTTTCTTATCGGGAAGTATTAAGGAGGGAATAACAAAAAAGCTTGTGTATCCCAAGTAGATAATGTTTAATGTATATTGATATATGGTTTTTTAAAGTTAAAAATTAATTATAACATGTACATAAATAGAATATAGGATTTCATTTGGGTAAAAAGGTATTTAGAATAAATCCAAAGGAATAACGGAGGATTGGGTAGAATCCATTATCTTAAGTCGGAGGATGATATCCACAAGATATAAATGACCCGAATAATAAATCTTGGTTCATTAATTAATATGTCAAGAACTTATTTTATGTGTAATAGATTTATTATAAACTTTTTAAGTTCATTCAGGGCCTTTTTGATTGGTTATGATGTTCAATTTCATTATTTCGGGTCTGTTTGTATCATGATTTGTTTACTTATAAACATGAATGGATAACCACGTAAAATGAAGATGGTTTTCCAGAATGGGAGTTTTACTTTATTATTGAACATATATAATGATAATAGGTCATAAATTTAATTTGGTTACTTGGGGGGAATTTGAAACATTATATAAAACATTAATGACAACCTTTTGGGTTAATTGGTGGTTTTTGACTACAACAAAATCACTTTTTTATAAATCAAAACCATGTGTAAAAAATATTATAGAATAATATATGAGAGATTATACATATATTATAGTATTATTAAACCATAAAATGGTTTCATGACTATATTTGAAAACAATAAAAGAAATTGAATACCCTTTTCCATTTAATGTGATGAATTAACACATATCAGATGGTGCTTTCATTTCTAGTATAAAATAATAGTACATGAGAGAGAATAAAAACTTAATAAATTATCATAAACATATTAAAATACATTTATGTTACTGGATTTTTCATAATATTTGGATGACGAGTGGTAATGATAGAAAGGAAAACAAAATAACTTGAAAAGAAAATATAAGAATTGAAAAGAGGAAATTAGCTCTTGAATTAGTATTCCTTGAGAGCATATTAAGGGTAAAGGATTTGGTCTTTTTAAGAGACACAGTGCTTATGGAAGTGGAGGATGGTATTGGGTATAAATTTGAGAAAAATTTAATCTAGGTAGATGGTTTGAAAGGAGTGAAATAAGAGCGGAGTGTGGGTGGTTTTTATATTGGAGGGGAGGAGGGTTTTCATAATATTTTATTCAATAGTTTATTATTTTTTAAAAAGACAAGAAATATTGATGATTCCATGACAATAAATAGTAAAAAGTGAATGTGAGTTCGAAACAATGGTCATTTACATCATCCATGACTCATGAATGATGCATAAATTAAGGTTTTAACACTTATTGTAAATTATTGTATTTTACTATTCTAAAAAATTCAAGTATTTTAGAAAAATTCAAAAAACACACGCAATACATTTGTTTATAGGTATAATTAAAAAAATCTATCCATTTTATGAAAATAATTTTATAAATATGGGGAATTTAATTTCTAAATAAATTCATCATTTACAAGAAAAATAAATATTTTAAATTTATAACTGATTTTATAATACATTGAATAACTAACAAAGGTCTCATAAAAATATCCTACAATCATAAGACATCATAACATTAATTTATGAATAAATTTTATGATAATAATTTTTTTTTTAATTATTAAATTATTCATGATTTTTTTGTTAAATATTTATGAATTATAAAAATACCAGGACTTTCATCTTGTGACTTATAAGATGGATAAATATTATTTACACATTCATTGGTAAGGTTACAATTTTACTAAATGATTTATTATTCATAAGGGTCATATTACTATTCAAAAGGTGATATTACTATTCACAAGGATCATTTACTATTCCTAAAAAATTATGTATGTCTTATCAGACACTAAATATCTTACTGATCACAACTGTGTATGTTAGATTTTTAAAATTCAGATCACATAAGTGAAAATATTATGTTTAAAGGTCACAGAGTACTTATTAGTTCATTGTGTTGTGATTTTATGTGATTATATGATTTAATTATAAGAAGGGGTTTCTATTGATAAAATATTGTGTTGTTACATTTTCCCCATTATAAAATTTCACCCTCAAAATTACATTTTACATTCTAATTCATAAATAGGTGTGGGTACTTTTCTTTCATTTTCTTGTCTAATTCCCATGTTTCCTCTTTGTACGTATAGATCTGGTATAGTACTTTGACCAGGTGAGTAGTCTTGTTATGTAAACTTTATCTCTATGATCCAAGATTTTCACTGGAAGCTCCTTTTAAGAAAGAGCATTTCCAATTGTACCACCTCTAAATAGATTACAAGTGAAGGATCTGGTATTATATTTCTTAAGAGTGGTACATAGAAGACATCATGTACCTTAGACATGGTAGGTGTAAATGCTAGTCTATAGGACACAACTCCTACATGATCTGTACACTTGAAAGGGATGATGTACCTGGGACTTAGCTTTCCATTCTTCCAAAGTTTCACAGGCTTCTTCCGTGGAGATATATGATAGAATATCGTGTTTAAAAAATGGAACTGAAGGTCCCTTCGATTTTTGTCTTCATAACACTTCTGCCGACATTGGGTTCCTTGATGTGATTTGGAATGGTTTTTATATTCTCATGATTTTCTTCAACTATTCCAAGTCATAGCAGCTTACGCTCACTGACTTTATCCCAAAATTCCAGTGTTCTTTACTTTTTCCAATAAATAACTTCATATAGTTCCATTCATATGATAGAGTTGAAATTTGTATTATAGAATAATTCAACCAGTGGAAGATGTTGTTCCCCCTTCTTTAAAGTCTATAGAACATGCTCTCAACATTTAATCTAGTGTCTTAATATTTTTCTCAGTTTTCACATCAGTTTGAGGATGATAGGTCATACTGAAGTTCAGTTCAGTGCTTAGAGCATGTTGGAGACTTTTCCAGAACATTTATGTGAACATCAGATATCTATTGGATAAAATAGAGAGTGGTATTCCATGAAGCCATACAACCTATATGATATATATTTTTGAATTTTGATCCAATGTGAATATCTTTTTAATTTTAATAAAGTTAGTGGGTTTTTGTAAGAAGATCCACAATGACCCATATAGCGTTGTTTCCTTTGGATATCATTGGAAGTCCAGTGAAAAGGTCTATGGTGATGTTCCCCCACATCAATGTTGGTATGGGTAGTGGTTAAATAATCCCCTTATACTTCTATCTTATAACCTTTACTTGTTAACAAACCAAGAACTCTGATGTATACTCTATAATATCCTTCCTCTTATTGTCCCACAAAATTTTCTCTAAGAGAACTCGATACATATTTGTGCTCCCAAGGTGAATAGATAAGGTTTAGATATGTGCGTCATTCAAAATCATATTCATAATTTGTGGATCGGATGGTAAACATATCGATGACCCAAATCATATAACTCCTTCTTCAACAATCTTGTACTTTGGGGATTTCCTATTTCTAAATGCTTCCACCCATTTCCGAATTTGAACATATTTTCTTTGAGAACCAATTATTTTCACCACAAGGGATGGTTGAGAAATAATTGGAGAAATTAAGAATTATTTTCCTCCCAAAATTTTTTCCATGTAAATCCTCTAATAATATACATTGATAAAGATACACGATCCTTTCAATATAGAGCATCTACCACCATATTTTCCTTACCGGGATAGTAGTGGATTGACATGTAATAATACTTGATGAGATCTAAACATATTTTTTGGTGAATAATAATCTATTTACGTGTGAATATATATTTTTAACTCTTGTGATCCGTATATATCCCACACTTCTCCCCATAAGGTTAATGCTGCCCGATTTTCAACAAAAATATCATAGCTACCAGCTTCAGATCATTCATAGGATAGTTTTACTCATGTATTTTTCATTTCATTGAGTTGTAGGTTACTACATTTTCATTTTTAATCATTATATAGCCTAAAACATTCATTGAAGGAACAACATACACCACAATGAGTTCTCCACTTGTTTGGAGCATGAGTATCAGTGTAGTGATAAGCCTCTTTTTCAACTCCTTAATGTAGTCATCACATTCCTGAGTCTAGAATAACATCAATGTCGTTCATGTAATCTAGTTCATTTGGTTTTAGAATCATGAGATGTTCTTAAAAAATATTTTATAATACCCATCTTGACCCAAAATGCTATGGATATTTGTTACAGAAGTTCGCTTGGGCCACTCTTTAGTTTCCTTTGTCTTTGAAGGGTCCACAAACATCCCTTTGTTGGTGATAAAATGTACCAAGAATGACACTTCCTCTATCCAGAACTCACATTTACTATACTTTTCATATATTTTTGTCCCTTCGCAAAGTCCTTATCACTGTATTCAATTCGTTTTCATGTTCCTTTTTGCACATAGAGTATATAAAAATATTGTCGATAACGACTACCACAAATTTGTCAAGGTAATCACTAAAGACACTATTCATTAACTCCATGAAAATTTCTAGAGAATTAGTGAATTATAATAGCATCATTATGAACTCATAATGTAAATACCTTATTCAAAAAGCAGTATTAGGAATATGATCCTTCCTCTCCTTTAATTGGTGATATCCGAAACAAAGGTCCACCGTATTGAAATAACTGGCCCCATGAATCATATAGAACAAGTCATCTATATGTGGTATGGGATACAGATTATTTATCATAATTTTATTGAGCTCACAATAATAAATGTAAAGGCCCATTGATCCATCCTTCTTGATGAAGAGGACTGGCACACCCCATGGTGAAGCACTCAGGCGTATAATACCCTTCTCTTGATTCTCTTTTAACTACTTCTTCAGCTCTTCTAGCTCTACAGTGGCCATTGTATAAGGTGTATTTGATATAGGTAGGGATGATAGAACAATTTCAATTGATAACTCAACATCTTGTTCAAGAATAATACTATGGAACTCTTTAGGCAATACATCAGTGTAATTCATTATGATGGGCATATCTTTGAGAAGTATCATCTCCATTCTCTCAATAATTTGAGCTGGATATGCCTACACATAAGGAAATAATATCCACACTTTAGACAATTATTCTAAAATATATTCATCTTCCTCCATACATTTTTAATGAATTAGGGGAAGCTTCTGGATGTGAAGAGTGATCTCCCATTCCTGAAATTTTCTTTTGGATTTGTATAAAGATAGTCAATCCAGGCACAAGACATCATCAAACTCCACTAATGGAAGTATGAAATGATTTTCTAGGATGTTCAGTCCACAATTATTTACCAGGGAGGTGTTATAACCCATAGATGTAATGGTTTTTCCATTCACTATTCTCATAGATAAATTAACCTCTAAAATTTGAGGTGGTGTTTGAATAGTAATACTAAACATACAAGAAATGAATGATAACATAGAACCACAATCAAATAGAAAATTCTCTATTCATGAAGGAATAGATATCATACCTATCACCCAATCATTGTCCAAATCCACCTCATCTATATTGATAGCATAAACCCTTTGTTGTTATCATGGAGGGTTTTTTTATTTCCCCCAACAACCCTTGGCTTAGACAAATTGTTCGCGTAATGCAGATGATCCTTGTAGTTATAACACTACACCCCAAGCTAAGTGTTTATAGGAACATTAATTTCTTCTTCCACATTCATGGGATTCATCATATCCATTATGAAGTTCCATGATAGATGTCACATCATTCTAAATTTGACGTAATTCCTTGTTCCCATTAGATAGTTACCTGGATTCTTCATCCCACAATTTTGACAGGTGGGATGTTCGATCATACCCCCAATATGGGATTTATTTGCCGAACCACCCATATTAGACTCTTTCTCATGATTTTTTTCATTGATCCCACAATACCATTTGGAGACTCCGATCTCTATTTCAACCTTATGGGAACAATGGAAAATCTCCTCATAACTATTAGTGTCTCAAATCAAAAGAAAGTTTCATAGAATCAACTTTAGTCCACTAAAGAATAAATCCACCTTGCTTTAGGTGTTCATGAAAATGTTGGAGGTGTATCTTAGAAGCCTTGTGAAGTTTTGTTCATACACACCTATGGACACATCTTCCTTTTACATGAGTTTGAGGAACTCTCTTTCCATCTTGATGTAGAGGGTTTGGGGAAAATATTTATTGAAAAACATTTTTCTTGAATACCTCCCAATATATGGAATCAATTTTCTCTTGGGACATTGTATTATTGATCCAGGTCCACCACTGATCATCTTCCCCATCAAAATGATAGACCACAGGTACAAATTTCCTTTTTTCTGAGCATAATAGGACATAAAATATCTTTTTAATGGAGTTAATCCACCATTCCTTGAGGATGGGATCACAAGATCCACTAATAATGGGAGGCTTTTTTTGAATGAAGGATTTAATGGAAACTTGATCTTTCCTTAGGGGAGGATGTCATTCCATGTGATTCAAGTTATTATTCAAAATATAAGACAACTGAAAAAGTACTATCATGAAGTTTGGAGCACATGTTCCCATCATATTTGGCATATAATTAGGGAAATATTCACATTCACTATCACATTGATTGTTGCCATGTATTCTTTTATTTCCCTCTATCAACTAAGAAAAATAAAACATAATTATAGGGATTAAGTACTTGGATATTACGAAAAAAAAGTAAACATTGAACATAAAAGTATTAACATTTAAAGGAGAAATATATCCTATCTTCTGAGTCCATAGGTTTAAATATAGGTTATCCTTGATCTATACCTTAACCTATATTCTAATAGGCTCTTTTTTATTCCCTTAATAATTTTTTCATCAAGATCATGAATTTACCAAATCATATCCCATGGGAGTGTCAATCCAAGAGTGTAGAAAGGTTCATTTTGGTGCACCAATTTCTATTTGAGTATAACTAAAGGAAATGTTTTTGGGTTTTACCCTTAGATACGTCTATGCTAGATCTACTACTACTTGTTTGTATCTATACAGTGATGTATTGGTATAATAAATCACATAATCTATACTTACAAAAATTTAGGGATGTTTTCATACACTCAGTCTCATCCCTAAGTTTCTTACAAATGTTCTCTATTCCTAATCTCAAAAAATAACTAGAATATCCTTTAATAACAACTATAGAGTCCCTATACTTTTAGACATATCATTACATTTTTTAATAATAATAAAACATCATATTATAATCAAAGGATCATGAAGTCTTGTGTCTTGGAAGACTAGGTACTTAAAACTGAAAACATGGGAATAAATAAAACCTTTAATTATTTTATCATAATAATGAGATCCTAACTTCCCCTTTTCACATACAACTTAATAGGGTCACCTGGGATAACATGAACAAAGGGTGGATTAAAAATCCAAATAAGGGGAAAAGCATAATGATAAAGCTTTAGCACGTTGGTAAGAAGGCATGGCATAATGATATAAAAATAATGGAACATGTGAAATAATAACATATAAACATGGAATCATGTAAACACAAAGTCATAATAATGTTTCACAACCATGAAACATGACTTTTTCAGGAGTCATGGCTTGTAGAACATAGAGGATCACAATTCTAGGTTAACCACTAAGAATGTTGCACATGGTAGCACAAGTCAAGGATAACCGCCAGGACCATTGCACATAACATCCCACCAGACTCAAATTTAAACAATGCATTAGAGCATTATTTGGGTGGATGCATATTAACATTTTCATTGATATTCATTCCATGTAAAAATCATATATAATCAATCATACATAAACATATGGGTGCCCATAGAAAGAAATGGGTATCATTATCATGTCATAAAGCATAATGAGTGGGTTTATCATATAATCTTACATGAAAAAATTTATTAGATCATATATAGAAATAAATAAGGTATAATAAGTATATATCATACTAAGTGATTCCAAATTGAGGTGATACCATTTAAAAGGGTTTTTAATAATCTATAAAATTAAAATATTTTAGTGCGGTTTAATGAAAATATCAAAGATCATTTAACATAGAAAACAAAATAATATTGTATACAAAACCAGAAGTTAACTCAAATGGTTTCCATGATAAGAAGATTGGTTTTATAAAAATAATGGTTCCTTAAAATAGATCGTATAGTATACTTGAAATTGGGTATGAATTCGGGAAGTTCCCTTAAAATGGGAATGTTTATTGGGATGTATTGAGGAGAGAATTCATTAAGAGCATGTATATCCCAAATAGATAATGAATAATGGATCTTGATACACATGTTTGGAAATAAAAACATCAATTAATATATGCACATAAATATAATATTGTATTTCATTTTGGTAAAAGGATAGTAAGAATAACCCAAATGAATAATAGATGTTCAGGTAGAATCCCTATCATTAAGTCTGATGGTGTTCTCCACTTGATATTAATGACCTGAAAAATCAATTTATGATCAGTAATTAGTATTTCAAGAACATATTTTACATGTAATTCATTTATTTTAAAAAAATTATGTTCATTCATGGCCTTTTTGATTGGCTATGAGATTTAATTTCATTGTTCATGTGTGTTTGTTTCCTGATCGGTATACTTATTAACAAGAACAAATTTTCATGTAAAATGAGGATGGATGTCCAAAATGGAAGTTATATTTTATTATTTAATATCTATAATTTTTCATGGTTGTAAATTTAATTTGGATACTTGGGGTGATGTTGAATCAATACATTAAACTTTAGTGACATTTTTTTGGGTTAATAGGCGGTTTTTGACTAAAACGAACACATTTTGTGTTATTAATCCAAACCATGGGTAAAAAAAGATTATAGAACCATATATGAGACATTATATATATTATAGTCAGGTTTAAACATAAAAATGGAATCATGACTAGAATTAATTATCGTAAAAGAAATAAAAAACCTGTCGTCCTTAAACGTGATGAATTAACACATCTCAGATGGTGTTTTCATTTATAGTATAAAATAAGGGTAAATAATATAGGATAATAACTTATTAAATTATCATAAAAACATTATAATAAAATTAAGTTACTATATGTTTCATAATATTTGGATGGGGATCAGTTAATATATAAATGAAAACAAAAGAACATGAAAATAATGTAAAAAAATTAAAATGAATAATTTACCTCTTGAATTAATCTTCCCTAAGTGCCTATTAAGGGGATAGGATTTTGTATTTTGAGAATACCAAGAGATTATGGAAAAAGGGTAGGATATTGAGAGATATTTTAGTATAATTTAGGCAAAGAAAAAGGGTTCATAGGAGAGGAGAGAAGATGGAAGTGTGGGTGGTTTTTATAGTGGAGTGGAGGAGGGGTTTCTTAATATTTTAGTCATTAGTTTATTATTTATCCATATGATCCGAAATAGTTACAATTACATGAACACAAATAGAAATAAGTTCATTTAAATTATACACAATGGTAATTTACATCATCCATGACTCACTCCTTATGTAGGAATTCAGGTTTTAGCACTTATTGTAAATTATCGTATTTTACGATTCATAAAAAATTCTTGTGTCTTAGAAAAATCCCAAATACTCACCCAAATCATTTTTTTATGTGTAGAATACAAAATGGAACTCCATTTTATGAAAATAATTTTATAAATATAGGAAATGTAATTTTTAAATATAATTATTATTTAATTAAAAATACATATTTTGAAATTAAAAATGATTTTATAATACATAGGGAAATTAACTATGGTCTCAAAAAATAATCCTACAATTGTAAGAAATCAAAACAATAATTTATGATTAAATCTTATGAAAATAAATTTTATTTTTAATTGTTAAATTATTCCTAAATTTTATATGAAATATTTATGACTTATAAAAAACAGCACTTTCACATTGTCACTTATAAGATGGATAAATTTTATTTATAATTTTATTGGTAAGGTTACTATTTACATGGTTGATTGAATATTAATAAGTTTTATATTACTATTTATTAGAGTGAAATTACTATTCACAAGGGTCAGTTACCATTCGACAATAATTATGATAATCATATTGAACTTCAAACATCTTACTGATCGCAACGGGGTATGTCATATTTTCAAAATTCAAATAACAAAAGTGAAACTAGTATATTTAAAGGGAAAATAGCACTTAGTAGTTCATTGAGTTGTGATTTAATTTAATTATATAACATAATTATATGAATAGAATTTCCATTGATAAAACATTGGGTCTTTACAGGATCAAATGACATTAGAGATGAATTTGGAGTTTTTTTGTAGGGATTGTGCTGAGCGCTAGCTGTAGAACCATTTCACGCCATGAACATGATTCATAATGGTATTTTGTTTGAGTTGAAACCATGAAAACCCTGTTTAAGGGATGAAAAATATTTAGGATGTGATATTAATTCACATACTGAATTCTTCATTAGGTTTTTTAAGTCAAGTAAATGAATTTTTTGGCTTACATAAATTATGGAATATTCACATCGTAAATTACGAATTCATGATGTCAATACCCTTTTCCCAGGGAATATTTATGAACATCACACTTGTAAATCCCCTAATTTGGATATTTTTTCCCTATCTTGAACTCTAGGTCTCTCCCAAGTGATTTTTGGTGGTTTCTACTCTTCTAAGTTCCTCTATTCGACACTCAATATCCCACATGGTTAATTTCTTCTCTTTTAGTAAGTGAAATTGTTTTTCATCTCATTGGATTCTTTTTTCATGGGATGGAAATAGTGTTGGTCTATGTTTCTAGGATTTTTGATCATGTGATGATGCTAATTATATTTCTTATAGATCCACCGTGTGATCATTTTCTGAGGGATAATCATTGGTTTTGTTGTGGTGTGGAATGTGAGTTTCTTGAGGTATGTGTTGTCCTAACCTCTCTATTTCCTATTTTTTATATAATTAAATTATAAGATATGAGAATCATTTTTAGGGCCTCTATTCATTATTTCTTTGTCCATCTCGGTTCATGGATCCCACCACAGTTGGTGTGTCAACCGAGTGTGAGGTAGGTGGTTCTGTCTCTAGCATATTCTGGATGAATGTTGATGACATTAATCTATTTAATTAATTATACAAAAATTTAATTATTTATTTTCATTTGTGCATGAAAAGTGTTTTGAGAAAAGATAGTTTTCACCTTTTTTGGTAAATGAAATGTTATTTTTCAAAGCATTATGAAATGAATTTATGAAATGTTTTTTCAAAGAATTTATTGGTGAAATGGGGATGTTTGGAAATCAATTATGAAATGTGACAGGAACTTTGAAATGATTTGAATCATTGAGAACATGGGAGACTTGGGTACCTGGGAGGGGGTTTGGTGTTAGAACATATCCTTATCTCCATATAAAGATTCACTGATGTGGTGTTACTTTATTACCTAGGCCATGAATCCTAAGGGTTTTAATTTAGACACCTGGGGGTACCTCTTAGGGTGTTCCTATTCTCTCTAGTGCATGTGTACTAGGGAATTGATCTTGAAATTCTGGCAAGTTTACTCATTATGTTTTCCTAGAAACCATTGGACCAATTTCCTAGCAACTTGATTGAACACTAATCATTTTTTTGTCATGGTATGAGTTACCTAGATATCCCATATATATTGTGTCCTACGAGTGATATCCATATTGATTTAGTATTTTACTTTATTGGATTTGATATACCAATTTTGATAAATGGAAATAGTAAACTGGATTTATGCTTAGAAACAAATTTTCTAGGATTTATTTTATAACTATGAAAATTGTGAAATATTTACCATGAATATATATAAAAAAACCTTAATGTTTTACATTCCTTATTTTATTAATATTTTTCATATCAGGATTATTATAAATGAAACTTTATACAGAACATATGGGTGTGATCCCATTGAGCCTACTAAGCTCAAACCCGACACATTCCGTCCAAAATATGTAGACCTTGTATTTATTTTGATGCATGAAAAGATAAGGAATACTTGCGACACGGTGAGGATTACATAATCTAGGTAAGGGAAGATGGTGGTGAGATGGTGGTATGTTTCCCATATATCACACAAAGTGACTATTTATAGTTTCATTTGTCCTTTTTGGATGATGAACTTATTCCATGGGTTTTTATCTGTTACTCATGGGTTTTGTCACAACCATTATTTTTTTTAGTCATTCCATATATTTATTCTACCTTTCTTTATACTATTTATATTCACTATGTACATGTTCCATGTATATTAATTTATGTTGGGTAAAATCATTTCTTATGGGTTTTGTTTGATTTCTAAGTTCCATTTGATAGTTATTGGTGATTGGTAATGCCATTCAGGTGAATAGACGATCAGTTTGAGTACCAGTTCTAGAGGGTATCCCTAGTTGGTCTGTTATAAATTATTATCAAAGGTGGTTTTTCATCCAGTGTCCTTATATAGTATTTTTTTTAGAAATAAGATATGATTTTCAAGACTTGAGAGGAACATTTTAATGAGTTCCGGACTTTTTATTTCCACAAAAGTCCTCAAGTTACAATTATGTTTTGGGATGTATGTCTCTTTTGTAGAGTCTTGACCATAATATGAGTTCTCACTTATGGGTTTTTGTTTAAATTTATATCATTCTATTTCCTAACAGTTATCATCTATTTTGGTGTGAAAAATTATTCCTCATAGATATCTTACATTGGTTCCACATGAAGATTCAGTGAGAGATACTCCTAAAGGGAATCCACTATTGAATCAGAAACTTATAGAGGTTATCATATGGGTAGTTCATTCCATGGATAAAATTTATCACAAATTCAGAACCCATATATCAAGGTGGAATCAATAGATGTGGGAGATATAGATAAATCACGAGAGTTTATATGTAGGAAGCCCCTCCTTTAAGGGTATGAATGATCCCTAAGAGGTGAAGTACTAGCCAGAAAAGATTGTCTTAGTATTCAACTTCCTAATGACATATGAGGATATCATGGTGAAGTTCATGACCCTCATACTTTAGGGTCCAAAAAAGCAGGGTTGGATTCCATGGTACATGAAAATTAAGACATGGAATTAGATTTGATGGTTTTAAAGACCCTCTTCTTTTAGTAATTTCTCCTAGTGTTTTTTAATATGTAAATGTATTTGTAGTTCCACTCATTGTAGCAGGGAGAGTTATTAATATTGGAGTATATCAATCTATTTGTGAAGATTGTTTTTTTTTTCTCGAAAAGTGGTGATGAATGATGGTAACTCCCCAAACCCAGAAGCCCAGAGTTGGTACATTATTGTAAAACATTGTGATGATAACAAGGAATCATTTCCCAAAATACTGATCAGTTTAGAAGCCCTAGAAAATAGATTACATACATAAGTTCAACATTACAACTTGAAAAGAAATACAACACTAATTTCTTCCATTAGAGACATCTAAGCCTCCTAGACTATGCCTGCAGGTCACTCATAAATAACCTCTTGATATACTGGGAAAATTAAATATAAGAATGGGGTTAGCTCAAATGCTCATTAAGGGTAAGCAATACAACAGAAGATAACATATTCATTAGGCATGGTGAATAATTAAGAATACATTCCTTTACAATTAATAAACATTAACACTTTATGGAAGGAATATGAGATGATTAAATAACTCCATAATAAAAAAAATGTCATGAGTATTATACTAGTCGAATAACCACATGAGCAGTCAACTTTATTTTCATAATGAGGGAATGTATAATGTCGGACATTCTAAAACCTTTTGTCAAGGCCTCAACAAAGACATCTACAAATGATTAAGGCCTCACCCAAAATCATATGTCAAATTGGGAAAGGCCTCGGTCAATTCCACATCTAATTTTATCTTTAACCAGGATTATTCTAATGGTCAAATATTCCTATGGGTAATTAATTTACATAGTCATAATGAGAAATATTCATAATCCTGACTGTGTCAAGGCCTCATGCCAAGACCTAGGGGCTAACTGTTACCGGACCCCAACCTGGAGAGTCCTTGTAACCGGACTCCATCTATGAGAGCCTCTATAACCGGACTCCAACCCAGAGAGCCTCTATAACCTGACTCCAACTCGGAGGGTCTTCGGTAACCAGAACCCAACCCGATGGGCTTACTTTTACCGATCCTAAACCCAGAACATACTAGGTCTGATGTATTCCTTATACAAAAAGGTTTAAACATAACATAAACATTTGTATTAAAATAGCATACGAAATGTCAATACTTTAACCATAAACCATGAATGGTATAAAAATAAGACACCCATAGTCAAATATATCACTAAACCATAAAAAAAATATGGATGATTTTTATAATAATAAGGAAACATCAAACAACTGTAAAATTTATCCAAGGATATTGACATAGTTGAAATCAAAACTATTTTAGTGAAATATGTCTTTCTATTTTGAAATAATTTAAGAGTCACAAAATTATAAAGGAAAAAATTTATTTTGAAAATATTATTATAATCATGTAAGGGAATCTTTGACGATGTTATATCAGTGGAAAATAGCTGCAGCCACCGTATAAGTAAAAAATCATTCTTACCTTAATTTTTTCGAAACGTTCATAAAGTACCTTGTTTGGAAAACGATGGAAACATTCCTTACAAAACATATAAGGTAATATAAGGGTATAAATGAATTCAACCAAATGTCTATTAAATAGTAATAAAATTTTTTCAAATAAATTTTTAAGAAACATGGATATGGATGATAAACAGGTCCCAGTAGATACTCACGTATAAAACAATCTCAGATAATAAAGAGATTGTAAAATTAACCATTACCTCATGTCTGACTTAACCCGTTTGTTCATTAATCTCCTGAATACAAAACTAAAGTTAATTTATACTTACATCAAATCCTTTTTCAAATTTATTTTTTTTATATCACTTATTAGCATGATATAAACATTACGTACTTATTTAAGTTAATAACAGTCGTTTTGTTGATATTTTGTACTAGAGTCAAAAGATAAATTCTTATAATTACAGGATGTCCATGTGGTCAAAAGTACTTTATATCCAGAATTATATTCATGATTTAAATATCATATATATCTTATATATACAGTATGTATATCTATTTATAACAGTATATAACATTTAATGATAAGAAATGAAATGCACCACTCATGGTGATGGTAAGTCGTACGTATGCATGAACGCTACTTTCATTTCTTGTTCATTTTTCAATTAGATGAATACATAATTATACATAGGTATATTATAATTCCTGTATAATATCATATATAGTTTTAGTACCTCCATGCTTTATATGTTCCATGTATGGAATAAATGTGTCATATCATTTTGAGGGAGCGGTAGTTTTCACTTCCTCAAATGAAATTATCGCATTTACCCATTATGGAAACTGTAAAGGTATGCCATAAATAAAAAATAAAGAATCACATAAAGAATATAAATATAATATATATCACATATAATTATATTTCTATCATAATTTCCTCCATAAGAGGCAGTAGAAGATAATTGAACAGACATTGTTTCGTGAGGTAGTAGTTTTCTGTCCACCGAAACAATATGTTATTTTCCCATTAGATGGAGGTGTGTGTAAGTGTAGCTAGAATACTTCTCATAAAAACAACCTTGTATATTTAGGATACTTTTTTTGTTATAAAAGGAAGTAATAAAAATAGTTTATGGGGTTGGAGAAGTAAAATAAAAGAAGAGAACTTTAGGTAAGATGTTACCTTTAAATTGGGTAACAACCTTTGGTTTGATCCAAAAGGACATATTGAAGTGCCTTATTCCTAATGTATGGCTTCTAGGAGGAGCATAGGTATCTTGAGAGATTATTTGGGCTGAGTTTAAAAGATCCAAGGGGCTTTATAGGTGTGAGTAATAGGTTATAGGTGAGGGATTTTTATAATGGGAAGGAGAGGCTCTTTAGGAAACATTAAAAAAATTATTTTATTATATAATGAATTTTTTTTATAATGGCTCAAAATGAATTTATCTATATACTTAGGTTATTATGGGTCGAAATAATCTCATAAAATAGGTTTTAGACAAGTTTCGATTACCATTTTAACCTTATCTTTTAGATTTAACTCTTAGTTAAATAGTTTAACTTTTACCTTGTCTTCTTGTATCCTTACACTACATGATAAATAAACATACCCTAAACTTTAAAGAGAACCTAAATTAGTTAATTAATGACATATATATTTTTATTTAACACCTTTGGCTGAACAATAGTTTTTTTGGAATAATATATCAACCAATAATACAATATTTGTTTTAAAAATTAAGTTATGTCAATTTGGACACTGTTTGATATTTTGTTTCGGTGAAAGTCATAAAAACCTTATAACTTAGAATAAAATTTATGTAATAAATCCTAACATGTCATATTGACGTATAGAATTAGTGTAATTCATCAGAAGTCTCAAATTACATTTATTTGGGTATTTATAATATCAATTATTTTAATCCTTCATTAATAAAATAATTGCCACATCATCATTGTGTCAATAATAAATTTAAATATTTAATTTCTAGAATTTTTAAATAAAATAAAATTATGTAGTTAATATTTTTATGTTTATAATGAATATTTATAGTCTATTTTATCTTATATATAACCGTATATTAAAAATGTTTTATTTATGAAACCTTGAATTTAACACTTTTAAAACATCTTTAAAAATAATAATAATAAATGTCATAATTTAATCCATGTGGACCTAAAAGATCATATTTTATTTATAATGTTGTTTTTTTTCGAATTGCACTTATCCAATAGAATTAGGACATGTGTTAGGGTAATTATAATATCTTTTTTAGCCTTAATTACCCTACTTATTTTCAACTGTGGTAAATAAGAGTCAAAATTTACTATTTAGAAAAAACTATTTTCATCTTATTAAACCATATTGTACTTACTTAGGTTAACCATGTGTCTAATATTTTTGAAATTAAACTCAGAGAAGCGGTAAAATTAAGTTTTATGCAAATTTTCAAATGCTCTTAGAAGGTGGGTAAAAGAGGGTAAAAAGTTCAATAAAATTTTTATATATCTAAACTTGTTATAAAATGACTCCAATGAATTACATTGAACTTATATAGGTATTATGAATCTATTTTTACCTAAAATAAATTTAAATAAAATAAATTATTATTTAAATAAAAAGTCGGTTTAAACAATAACGTAGTGTGTTTTACTATTCATCAAAAATTGAATGTTTTTAGAAAAAATCCAAAAATTCAGCCTAAGATATATTTGATATTATGAATTACAAAATTATTTCTATTTTAAAAAATTAAAAACATAGAAGTAGGATTAATTAATTTAAATTTAATTCTTACTATCAAAAAAATAGCGTGTTTTTAAAAGACAATAATAATCAAATGATCGACACTTGTTTATGTCAAATTTTAATGTGAAATTACTTCCAATGACATAATTTGATTTAAATGGTAAAAATATAATCTAATTAAACATTAAATCCAATTAAAAAGATAATATAACTATATAAATAAATTATATTAAGAGGTAGTTTTGAATTAAAATACAGTATTTTTCACTACTCATTAAAATGGAATTTTATCAGAAAAATACCAAAAATTTACCCAAAGTAAATTTTGAAGTCTTGATTCTAAATAAGAATTTTATTTTGTCAAATAGAACATATAAAAGTGAAATAAACTATATTTTAAGAGGTTTTGACATTAAAAGGCGGTAAAATTGCATTTTCTGAAAAATAGTTCCTTTATCTGAAAAAAAATGAATTTGTTCTTATAGAAAGTCTAAGAAACACATAATATGGATGTTAAAATTATATATAAAACATAAAATTAAAAATTTATTTAATACTATTCATAACCTCTTTTGAATGGCTGGTTTTGGTATGTCATGATGCACTTGAACTCGGTGTTGCATATAGCGAAAGTTATTGAATTATTTTGAAGAAATAACATACTATGAAATATTGTGGTGTTACATTATCCTCTACTTAAATAAATCAAATTCTCTCAATTTGAAAATTTTCTTCATAAATAAATGGTTAAAATAGAAAAATACCTTTTTGGAAAACCCACATTGGAAACTGGGCTAATAAAATTTACTCTTAATAAGAGGGAAAGGGAAATGAAAAAGTTTACCACGAAATTATGATCTCGATTAGAAGAACAGTGGTAGAAATTATAGACACATAGTTAGAGGGAGAACATATATATTTATAGGGAGTAATTGAGATCATCAGTCAGAAACAAGTGTAAAATTTAGGGCCTCAAATCCATCAATCTTTGATGATTTAAAATATCGTTGGTTCAACAAAACATAAGGTATTAGGATAACACATTTTTTTGGAGATCCCTTCCCTAATGTTTAAGAATTAATTTATTCATAGAATAAGAGGAAGAAAAAAAATACTTGAAAAGGATAGTTTCATCCTTCAACTAATTTCTACCACAAACTCATCATTCACTCCAAAGGATTATAGAATTAAAAAAAATTATTTGTCCTAATTGTATAGGCTTCCAAAAATAATGAATATAAAATTTGTTTGTCAGAATATTTAAAAAAACAACATTATAATATCCAATTTAAAAATTAATCAATTGAAGCCTTTAGACTTATCCAAAATACTTCTGTCCAAACTCATAGTCCAAAATTTATAAGGAAGGTAAACATAATGAAGATCTTTTTTTACTTAATAACATGTGAATACATTTATCATGTATTCTTTTAAAATATCGGAAGACCATGAATTACTATAAAACCTTATTGATTTCTTTCATGCTACCTTATTCCTTATAAAATAATGGATATACTTCTTATATCCAAAAATGTTGTAAACTCCATCAACAATGGAATAAACAAACAACTAATTAGTTTCAAGGTAGTCAATAATATTGAATCCAAATATATCATACCATATTCCAAAATCTCTACCTCTGTATCAGAACCATACTATCTCAAATACCTAATGAAATAGTACTACAGTACAATCCTTATTCATTTCCATAATTCATAAAACTGGTACATCAACGATACAACACTGAAATGACATCATTCTTTAATGACAACATAAGAAAACTAGTCATTAATCTTCATCTGTGGTAGTATCATAACATGATTATTATCTAATTGCATCATTTATAGTATACTCTAATGACTGGGACATTTATTCACATAGTTTCCCAACTCCTTGCAGATGAAGCATTGTACATTTGAAACATTTTTCTTACCCTTTCAATCACATACTTGGTGTCCTTTTTCTCCACACTTATAACAAACTCGCATTCCCTTCAAGCATTTACCAATGTGATTCTTTCAAGAGTTATCCCATATGGAAAAATCCTTCTTTCCCCTCTTCCCTTTATCCATCATTCTTTCTTCTATCCTTTTCTCCTCTTGCTTCCCTTCAAAGCCATAGGACTCAAAAAATTCTTTACATATCTTATTAACACATGATACTATTTCTTCACATGATGAGAATACGTGGGAGACTATTTCCATTTTAAATGCTTACTTAATACCATAGAAGATATGATCCTTTTTAATCTTTCGATCACGTGTATTGCTGGAATTCTCATTCCTTCTACTAGGCGTCATTTCCAAACAATGGAATACACTAGGTCAGTTTATGAATCACAGTACATAATTCCAACTTCTATAATACCTAACGTAAATTGAAAAAATTATTCATATAATCTATAATCATAAAATATTTTCTTTGAGGAATTATTTACTCTTAAATTCTTCATAATGGATTATAATGAAAATTTGAATTATCCTAAGCATATCCCCCAGGAGTGTCATAACCAAGAGTAAAGCAAGGCATGTTGTCTTGTACAAGGATACCCCGGGTCAAGCCTGAAACTCCTTGTCGGTGTTTTCACTCCTAGTTACATCTGTGCTAGAGCCACCTCTACCTGCTCATATCCAGAAAAGGATGAATTGCTTGGAAAATACACAAAATATCTATAATAAAAAATTTCTATAAATTTATTCTATACTAATCCTCAATGTCTATCTTGGGATAATTTTCACTAATCAGAGTTTTTCTAAATCTATTTCCAATGTTGTTTCTAAACTTCCTCTCATACCAGCTGTAACTCCCCAACCCCAGAAGCCCAGAGTCAATGCATTATTACATAACATCGGAATGATTACAAGGAAAAAAGTCCTGAAAGATGGATCAGTTTAGCAGTCTTAGAAAATATATTAAATACATAAGTTCAACATTAAAACATGAATAGAAATAAAACACTAATTTATTCCATTAGAAACATCCAAGAATCCTAGATTGTGCCAGAAAGTCACTCATAACTAACTTCTTCATATTCAGGGAAAAAGAAACATAAGAAATGGGTGAGCTCAAATGCACAGTAAGGGTAAGAAATACAAGGGAAGATAACATATACATTAGGAATAGTGAAAAATTAAGAACACATGCCTTTACAATTAATAAACATGAACACTTTATGGCAGTAATATGAGATGAGTAAATAATGTCATGATAAAACCTAGTCATGGATATTCCACTAGTCGAATAACCATACGAACAATCAATATTATTTTCATAGCGAGGGAATTCATAATGTCGTACATTCTGAAACCTTTTGTCAAGGCCTCAACCAAGACATCTAAAAATGATCAAGGCCTCGGCCAAAACCATATATCAAATTAGGAAAAGGCCTCGGCCAATTCCACATCTAATTGTCTCCATAACCGGGATATTATACGAGTCGAATATTCCTGTGGGTAATTAATTTACATAGTCATAATGAGAAACATTCAAATGCTGGAATGTGTCAAGGCCTCGTGCCACGACCTGCGGACTAACTGTAACCGGACCCCAACTCGGAGAGCCTCTGTAACCGGACTCCATCCCAGAGAGCCTCTCTAACCCTACTCCAACCCGAAGAGCCTTTATAACCGGACTCCAACCCGGAGGGTCTTCTATAATGAGAACCCAACCCTGATGGATTAATTTTACTTGTCCCCCCTAGAACATACAAGGTCCAATTCATTCCTCATATGAACTGTTTGATACATAACATAAACATTCATATTAAAATAGAATACAAAATGTCAATACTTTAACCATAAACCATGAATGATATAAAAATAACCTATCCACAGTCAAATACATCACAAAACCTTAAATTCAATATGGAAGATTTTTATAATAATAAATCAACTTAAACAAATTGAAAAATTTATCAATGGATATTACATAGATGAAATCAAAACTATTTGAGAGAAACGTCTCATTCTATTTTGAAATAATTTAAGAGTCACATAATTATAAAAGAAAACATTATTTCGAATTTTTTTTTATAATCTTGTAAGGGAAGATTCGATGATGTTATAACAGTAGAAAATAGCCACACCCAAAGTATAAGTAAAAAACATTCTCACCATAATTTAGGTTGAAAAGTTCATAAAGTACCTTGTTTGGAAAATGATGGAAAGATTCCTTCAAAAACATATTTGTTCAAATAAAGGTATAAATGACATTAAACTATTGTCTAATAAATATTAAAAAAATGATTTGAATTTTTTTTAAGAAACATGGATGTGGATGATAAAGAGGTCCCATTATATACTCATGTATAAAACAATCTTGGATAATAAAGAGATTGTGAAATTAACCCTTACCTCATGTCCGACTTGACCCGTTCATTATCTAATATCCTGAATAAAAAAAATAATGTTAATTTTTAATTACTTAAAAACCTTTATCAAATTTATTATTTATTTTATATCACTTATTATCATGATATAAACATTACATACCAAATTATGTTAATAACGGTCGTTTGGTTGATATTTGGTACTTTAGTCAAAAGTAAACTTCTTATAATTACATGATGTCCATGTGGTCAAAATTAATTTGTATACAAAATGATATTCATTATTTATATATCATATATATCTTATAAATACATTATATATATGTATTTATAATAGTACATAACATTTATATTTAAGAAATGAAATGCACCGTTCATGGAGACGGTATGCCGTAGGTATGCATGAACGCTACTTTAATTTATTGTTCGTATTTTAATTGAATGAATAATTAATGATAAATTCTATTTTAAAATTCTAGTATAATATAATATATTATTTTAGTAACTCCATATTTTATATGTTCCACGTATGGCATTAACAAGTCATATAATTTTGAGGGTGCGGTAGTCCGCACTTCATCAAATTAAATTATCACATTTACCCATTATAGAAACTATAAAGGTATGCAATAAAAAAAAAATAGAAACAATATAAATATAATATATATCACATATAATTATATTTAGATCTTAATTGAAACCATAAGATGTGGGAATAGATAATTGAACAGTCATCGTTTCGTGAGGCAGCAGTTTTCTGTCCACTGAAACAGTATGTTCTTTTCCCATTGGATGGAGGTGTGTGTAAGTGTAGCTCTGATACTTCTCATAAAAACAACCTAGTATATTTGGGATACTTGTGGTGTTATAAAATAAAGTAATAAAAATATTTATGGGGTTGGAGAAGTAATACAAAAGAAGATAACTTTAGGGAAGATGTTAACTTAAAATTATATAACTCTCTTTGGTTTGATCCAAAAGGACTTTTAAAAGGGCCTTCTGCCTAAATTAAGTCTTCTAAGAGGAGTAAAGGGATAATGAGAGATTATTTGGGGAGAATTTGGACGATACATGGGGCTTGAGAGTTGTGATTAATGGGTTACAGTTGAGGGATTTTTATAAGGGGGAGGAGGGGCTATTTAGGTAACATTGAAAATATTATATTATTATATAATTATTTTCGGTTTATAATGGCTCAAAATGAATTTTTTTTCGACCCTTAGGTGGTTATGGGTCGAAATACTCTCTAAAAATAGGTTTTATAAAAGTTTAGGTTACCATGTTAACCTTATATTTTAGATTTAACTCTTAGTTAAACAGTTTACCTTTTACTGTGTCTTCTTGTATTCTTACACTATATGGTTAATAAAATTACCCTAAACATCCAAGAGAACCTAAAGTGGTTCATTATTTACATATATAATATTATTTAACCCCTTTGTCTGAACCTTATATTTTTTTAATATTATATCAACCAATAATATAGTATTTGTTTAAAAAATTAATTTATGTCAATTTTGACACTTTTCGGTATTTTGTTTTTGTGAAAGACATAACAAGCTTATAACTTAAAAAAAAAATTATCTAATCAACTCTAACATGTCATATAAACCTAGGAAATTAGTTTAATTCATCATAAGTCTCAAATTACATTTATTTGGGTATTTATAATATCAATTATTTTAATATTTCATTAATAAGGTAATTACTGCATCATCATTGTCTCATAAATAAATTTAATTATTTAAGGTCTAAAAATTATAAATAAAATTAAATTATATAGGAAATATTTTATATATTTATAATTAATATTTATTGTCGACTTTATCTTATGTATTACCCTATATTAAAATGTTTTTGTTATGAAAACTTGAATTTAACACTTTTAACACTTCTTTACATTAAATAACAATAAATGTCCTAATCTAATCCATGTGGACCTAAAGGATCATATTTTATATCTAAGGTTTTTTTTCGAATTAAACTTATCCAGTAGAATTAGGATATGTATTATGGTGATTATAATATCATTTTTACCCTTAATTACCCTATTTACTTTTAAACGTTGTAAATAGAATTCAAAAGTAACTATTTACCAAAAAATATTTTCATCTTATTGAACCAAATTTTACTTAATTAGGATAAACATGTCACTCATATTTTTTAAATTCAACTCACAAAAGTGGTAAAATTATTTTTTTTGGCAAATTTTCAAATGCCCATAGAAGGTGGGTAAAAGACGGTAAAAAGTTCAATAAAATTTTTATACATCTGAACTTCATATAAAATGACTCAAATGAATTATATTGATATTATATAGGTATTATGTATCTATTTTGACCTAAAATAAATTTAAATAATATAAATAATTATTTAAATAAAAATTCAGTTTAAACAATAACGTAGTGTTTTTCACTATCCATCAAAAATTGAACGTTTTCAGAAAAATTCCAAAAATATAGCCTAAGTTATATTTGATATTCCGAATTCAAAAATGATGACTATTTTACCAAATTAAATACATATAATTTGGGTTAATTAATTTAAATTTTATTCCCGTTTTCGAAACACATAATGTGTTTTTAAAAAACTATATCTATTGAAAGATCGAAACTAGTTTATGTCTAATTTTAATGTGAAATTACATCCAATGACCAAAATTGATTTAAATGGTAAAAATATAATATAATTACACTTTAAAACCAATTAAAAATATAATCTAACTATATAATTAGATAATATTAAACGGTAGTTTTGAATAAAAATACAGTATATTTCACTACTCATTAAAAATAAATTTTATCAGAAAAATACCAAAAATTACCCACAGTAAATTATGATGTCTTGATTCTAAAGAAGAATTTTATTATGTCGAATAGTACATATAAAAGTGAAGAAACTAGATTTGAAAAGGCTTTTCCACTAAAAGGCATTAGAATTTCATTTTTTGAATGACAGTTCCTTTATCTAAAAGAAAATGAATTTGTTCTTATATTATGTCTAAGAAACACATAATATGGATGTAAAAATTATATAGAATATATAAAATTCAAAAAAAAAATTAATACTATTCATAACCACTTTTTAACGGCTTTTTTGGTAAGTTATGGTGTGCTTGAACTCGGTGTTGCATATAGTGCAAGTTATTGAATTACTTTGAAGAAATAACATACTATGAAATCTTGGGGTGTTACAATGATCATCTTGAATCCTATATGTACCTATATAGTTAGTGTCCATGTATCCAATCATAGGTGTTTATGAAAAATCATTCCACCTATACAGAGATAGTATACTTGGATATTATGGAATAGATAGATATGATGTGAAATATTTGTAACTTTATCCCTTATATTTCATCAAAGGGAAGTTTTAGTGGCACATGGGGAAGAAGAGAAATTGGCAGGATGATCAAAAGGGTGATGTATGTGGTTCGTACTAGTGTGCCTCCTCTAAACCATCGAATATTCCCATCAGTGATCCCCTGACTTGTTATCAGTGTGGAAAGGTAGGGCACACCTGATGTACATTTCCAATAGTCCTGAATACTTATAATAATTTTGAACTCGATGGCTATTTAGATAGTTTATTCCATGTTATGTCTATTCCATATTATATCCAAGAATATTTACCTATAACAGAAACAAACACATAGTCTATATCATCAATGTATATAGGGATCCATCCACAAGCCTTAGTAGTGAAGCACCTTCACATAGTTGACGAGTTTCAAGTGGAGGTTGACGCGAGCCCAAATACAGTTAGAGGTAAAAATTTTGAATCATCTTTTACAACAAATACCTTTTTATAATGTTTAATCCCACTCATTTGTATCTTACTATTTCTTATATGCATAAAAATATAATATTTCTCTTTTCCTTAGTAATGGAGTTGATGAGTCCTTACAAAAATTGAAAAGGGGAGAGGTTTTGATGTCTTTAGTATTATCTATCAATGGCTAACTTAGAGTTGGAGTAATATTTCTTGGTTCATGATTTGGATTTATTTAAAAACATCATTAGGAAGGAATGGAATGATTCTAATAATGTTGAAATTGATTTTTATCATCAATGTGTCTTAATATTTTCTATTGATTGATGATCTCATGTGTTTTATAGAGAGTGTAATCATAGGTCAGGTCATACCGAACCCTCCCACCTAGAGCTCAGGTGTCTGTTGTTTTCTATTTTAGTATATAAATATAAAATTTATTCTCTTATAGACTTTCCCATGGGTTTTAGGTAATTCCATAATGTCTTCCTAGATGAATTCAATGGTATAACTCAAGAAATTAAGGAAGAGTTCATGATTGATCTTGTTCCAAGTGAAAATATGATCTTGATTCCCTCATGTCACTTGGAACATGTTGATCTGAAAGATCTCAAGATATATTTTCATGATCTTATGGAGAAAATTGTGTTTTCAGTTGTGTTTTGACATGGGAATATCCTATGATATTTTCCAAGGAGGATGATGGTTCAATTTTTCTATGTGTGGACAACTGGTGTTTGAAATGGGTGGATGTTAAGAATAATCACCATTTTACTCATTTGAATAAATTTTTTGATCAGTTAATGGGGGTGAAGTGGTTTTCCAAAATCAATCTTCAACCCGGTTATCGTTAGATTAGGGATTTGGAGTCTGATATACTAAATATAACATTCAAGAGAGGGTATGGGTATTATGAATATATTGTAATTACTCTTTGTCTGAAAAATTATCCAATAATTTTTATGGTCGTGATAAACAAAATATTCCATCAGTATCTCAACGCCTTTGTTGTTTTTTATTTGGATGATATCCTAGTTTATTCAAAATTTTAGTGTGATCTTGAGCATCATTTGAATCTAGTTTTGGATGTTTTGAAGACTCACCATATTTTTGAAAAGATTTAAAAATAAGGTGTCTTGATAAAAGAGGTTTTTTTCTTGGGGAACATAATTTATTAATGTAGACTATTGATTAATCTTGAAAAGGTGAAGACTATATTCTTGTGGGATGCACCACATAATTTCTTCGAGATATGAAGCTTCCTAGGTATGGTTGGATACTGTTAGTTATTCATCACAGATTCCTCGAAGTTGGAATCACCTTTTACTACTCTTACAAAGATATGGTTGAGGTTTACTATGGACGAAAAATTTTATACTTCTTTTGATAAGTTGAAATGACTTCTAATATCCACTCCATTATTTTTACATTACCTGATCTCAATAAGGGGTCAGTGGTGTAATGTGATGCTTATGGATAAAATTCGAGTTTTTTACTTATGAAGGTTTATTAGGTTGTGTCATATAGATCTTATTATATTTATCTATATGAGAAAAATTACCCAACTCATGCTTTTGATATCCCCACATTTATACATTCACATAAGTGTTGGTGACACTATCGTTTTGAGGAGAGTTTCATGTTCTTTTATGGACATGAGAGTATGAATTATATCATTTCATAAAAAAAATTGAGTCTCATGTAGTGGAAGTGGGTTGTGTATCATGATATATTTTACTCCATACCTTTCCCCCACTCTATATAAGAATAATTTCATCACAAACACCCTCAATAGAATAGATCAAGCACATGTTATTTGATAATCGATGTAAGAGTGGATCCTTAAGGCGCTCTTCCAACAATTGAATCTGGATGAATGATAGGATGTTTTAGTTATGGTTATGAGCAGTGTTTAGTTGTAAACATCTCTTATTGAGTCTATTATGTAACGAAGTAGCAGGATAGAGAGTTTAGATGAATCTAGGAATGTTTTTATGGGGGGGATACCATTCTTCGCTGGTCTCTTCCTTCTAATGGTATTCTATTATTTGAAAATTAGTTTATCATTTAAACATCAATGAGGAATTAGATTATGGATATTTACCATTGTCTTTCTTGGGTCGTTCACACTTCTTCTACAAAGATTTATTATGACATGAGGTGATGTTTTTGGTAGAATATTATAAAGTGTGACATTATCGATTATGTGTCCCACTATTACACCAACCATCAGATAAAGGAAAATCATTTGAGTATTTCTATTTATCTCAATCCTCTATTGTTACTAGTTTTTAAAAGGGTCAAGGATTCACTAGACATTGTTGTTGGATTGATGTAGAATCATTGAGGGAATAATTCATTATGGGTGGTGATTGATCAGTTAATGAAATCAACCCAATTTGTTCTGATCAAGGATACCAAAAAAATTGAATATGTGGGTAAGATGTATTTTCAAGAGATTTTTAGGTTTCATGGGATTCACTCTATTATTTTCTTAGATCAGTATCCCTAGTTTATCTAGAGTCTAGAAGAATATATAAAAGTTAATGGAGATTCAGGTTGGGATGAGTACAACATTACAAACATAGATGCATGTTCAAATATAGTGTTATATTTAGATCCTATATTATATTATCCAAGATTTAATTGTGGATTTTAATATATCATAGGATAACCATCTAGGATAGTTCATGTTTTCTTATAATAGTAGTTACAATTCATCTATCAGAATTGGACCATTTTAGGCTTTGTTTTTTAACCCTTGAATGTCACTTATTTTTTAGGTAGATGTAGGATAAGCCTCTCTGGTGGGACCTAGTCCTGTCCATGTGATGTTTGTGATAATTAATAATTCATTTCGATGCATTTTTATAGTTCAGAATCAACAAAAATATTATATGGATCATCAACATCACCCATTGGTGTTTTTAATTGGGGACCTGGCTTTCAAGAAAGTATCTCCTTTGTTGGGTCACTGTTGGTTTGGGAAATATGAGAAGATGGCTGAACGATATATTGGACCATTTTAGGTTACATAATTTCTTGTTTAAGTTTCTTATAAGTTGTAATTATTGAGTCATTTGATAGTCATTCATGATGTTTTCCACATATCTCAGCTTATTAAGTATTATCCTTATCCTTCCCATGTTTTGAGTTTGGAAGAGATTGAGTTGGATCCATATGTTACTATTTTAGATAAACCAATGGATATCATTTATTTTTAAATGAAAGTATTTAATGGGAAGTTTATTTAGTTTGTCAAGGTGTTGTGGTTGCATGGACCATATTCTCAAAAGACTTCAGAGCATGAATTGTTGGTGAGAGAGAAATGGTCTGACCTCTTTCTAGAGAATCCATTTTCCATGTGAATTTTTGGGGAATATAAAGTTCTGTGTTGGGGATAATTTTAACATCCTGGTTAAATTTACGTTCCCTTTTAATGTGTAAGAATTCATTTCATGGGTTTTGAGGGAATTTTAGATTATCTAAGAGTTTATTTGTAGGGGCTATGATGGGCACTAGTTGTGGAACCAGTTCACATCATGAATGAGATAAATGTAGTGAGTTATTCAAAGATTAATCCTTCAATTCTTGGTTTAAGGTGTCAAAAATATTCATGATATTAAAGGAATTCATTTCATAAATTCATCATCTAGTTTTTTTAAAATAATGAAAAATATTTTTTGTGCACAAAAAATATGGGAGATTCATATCATAAATCATATATTCATCATGTAAATAAATTTTTACAGTGATTTTTTATATACGAAATGCCAATAACTACTCTCATTTGGTTTTTGTTTCCCTACCTCTAACCCAAGGATTCCCCAATTGATTTTAGGTGGTTTCCTCTTGTTCGAGTTCATCTATTTGACACTCGTCCTACTGCTTGGTTGGATGTGTCTCTTTTAGTATGTGAATTTGTAGTATTCTCATTGATTTTGTTCCTCTTGGTATAGAAGTGGTGTTGGGAAATGTTTTTTTGATTTGTGATCATGTAATGATACTTCTTTTATCCCATAAAGACCCATTATGAGATCATATTCCAGGGTTCTGTCCTCATTTTGGTTGTGGTGTGCCATGTTTTTATCTTAAAGTATATGATGAGATAACCTCTTCATCGATCATTTTTTTATTGAATTAAATTATATGTTGTGAGAATCATTTTTAGGGCTTCCATTAATTTTTTTCATCATTCCTTATGGTGTGTGGATCCCATCACGGTAGGTTCATGACCATAGTATGAGGTTGGTGGTTCCGTCTATAGCTAATGTTAGAATAAAATTGAATGATATTGATATGTAAAATGGATTATAAAAAAATATTAAGATTGAATGATTGGTGTGAATGGAAATGGTTTAGTAGAATTATGGTTTTACACCATGTTTTATTAGAATAAATGTAATTTTCGAAATCATTATGAAATGGATTTATGAAATGGTTTTTTAAATAATGTTTTATAGGAAAATTATTGTTTTTTAGTAGATTGTGAATTGTGAAAATCCATTTGAAATGACTTATTTCATTGAGTGCATGGGAGGCTAGATTACATTTGGGGGGTGGGGGTCGGTGATCGTAATTTTCCGTTTATCTATCGGGTGGTTCATTCATGTGGTGTTCCTATATATCTTGCCCATTTTCCAAGGGACTTGACTATAATAAACCCTAAGCGGGTTCACTCATGGTGTGTTCCTATGCCCAATAGGCGAAGTGTCCCAGAGACTTGATCTAACAATGTAGGGTGTTTATTCATGGGGTGTTCCTCTATCCCTCATTCCAAGTTTCCTAAGGTCCCGAGTTTACACTATTCATTATTATTTTTCATGGTATGAGTGACTTAGCTATCCTAGACCTAAAATTTCATAGGGGTGATCTCTATTGTGCTCTTCTATTATTTTTGCACTAAAATACCTATTTATATAAATGCAAATACATTTCTTCATGTATTATTTGATAATTATTTAGCTAGATTTATTTTAGAACAATGGAAAAATGGGAACTATTTACCATTATATTATATAGAATATAATTTACTATTTATCAAGTATCAGTTTAATAAAATTGCACATATTTGAATTATTGTATGAATAAATGATATGGAACATCTGGGTGCTGGACTACTAATACGGCTTATCTCACACCTCACACATTCCCTTAGGAATATATTCACCTTGTATAGTATTTTTAGTTATGAAAATCAAAGGTTCCATTGAGATATAGTGATGATTATGTCAACTAGGTATGGGTACCACTATTTCATTCTTTTATGTATATGTGTCATGTATCTTGTTTAATGATGGAAAAAATCATTCCTTTTAGTTGTTTTTGATGCCCCAATTCCAATCACAAACCCATACGGATCAGGAACTCCCTTTGGGCCAGTAGCATACTAGTTTGAGTAACAGTTTCATAGGGTATATTGGGATGGTTTGTTATAAATTTGTATCTATGGTGGTTTTTCGTCAAGTTTTCCTATTTAGGGATGTATGGTTGATAAGAGATTTAATTTTCCAGAATTTATAGCTGTATTTATATGAATGTCTTTCTATATCCTACCATTAATACCTCAAGTTACCATTGGATGTTCGGATTTGTGTCTCCTATGTTTAGTTTTAGCCCTAATTTAAGTTCCAAATTATGTTTTTCTTGGTTTAATATAATATAATCCTTTAGTCTAGTCATTATTTGTTTATGTATTATTATTCCTCAAATACGTCTTACATGGGTTCATTAGAAGGGTGAAGAAAGAGATTCCCCTCAATGGAATCATAATTTGTATTAGAAACTTTTAGAGGATATCATTTTGGTAGTTTATGCATTGAATAAAAATTTACTGCATGTTTAGAACCCAGTTATTGAGGCCTATCTAGGAGACGGGGGAGACATAGATCGAGATTGAGAGTTCCTACGTGAAAATTTCCCATCCATTAAGCGTATAGATGAACCCTAATATATAGAGTGATGAATATACATGATATATTAGGTAATTTAATTTTTATAGACATATAAGGATATCATGATAAAGTAAATGAAATTCAGATTCAATGGTCCCAACAAGTGGTGGTGGGATTTCATGGTACAGGTAAATCGATACATGGTATTGGATTGGAATGTTTTTAAGACTATATTATTTTAGGTATTATACCTTGAGTATTTAAAAATTGAAATGTATCTATAGTTCCAATCATTGTAGCAGGTATAGTGTTCAGGGATGGAGTACACAAATCAACATGTAATGTTTGTTTGTTTTTCTCTATTCGTGTTGATGAATGATCAACCGAAAGCCTAATATACTTATATTGTTTGTGACCAACTAACTAATAACATGTGTTTTTACTAAAGGTTTCAACCATACAAGGATATTATATAGGGTTGTGATGATACATATGGGTAGAGAAGATAGTAATGGTTACTCTTCCCCTTCACTTCCACCCAGTGGTAGTTTCAGTGATGCATTGTGAAGATGAGAGAGTGGAACAATAATCATAAGGGTAGTATAGGTGCTGCTCATTACCGGGTCTTATATATACTTTACAATGTTTATAGTAGTGTTCCTCCAAACATTATTTTTTTGTATAATGGTATGGACCACTCGACATAATTATTTCATGGACCAGAATAATTGTCATGAATATGGATGCCAGGTAAATTTATAGTGGTTTTTCTAGTCTATGTCTATATACTATAATAGTTTGGGATTTTAATCTCTAAAATACTTTTTAGCTCATTCATACGTTTAAATTTCTATAGGGAGCGAGCCAAATTCCATAATGGTGAATAACCTTCACATAATGTATGAGTTTTGAGTGGAGGTTGATGTAGGATTGGATGCAATGAGAGTCACTATTTTGGATGAATCTTCTATGTTAGATACCATGTTTGATACATGTTCCTTAAACTCATTTATATCTTCCAGTTTTTTTGATATGATACAACTTCCAATGTATTGAATTTACTTTATCATAGAGTTGGTGATGCCTCTCAAAAAATAAGGATAAACCAGGGTTTCGATGTTTATCTTTTTCTCCATGTATATATTACAAGGATTAGGTCAGTGATTTCTTGGTTCTAGATCAGGATCTATTAAACTTTATCATCAGGATTTATTTTCTTATTTCTTATCATGATGAGATTTATTTTTATCATTGTCATGTACTGTTATTTTTTACTGAGGGGAGCTATCGAGTGTTTCAGGGAGTGTGGGATTTGTGGTATGGTCATGAAGTACCTCCACACACAATTCTCATGAGTATTTTTTCTCCTATTTCAGTTGATCATGATGATGTTTTTTATATTAGAGATATTCCCCTGGTTTCCAAGGAATTCCCTGATGTCCTCCCAGATGACATCATCAATCTTCCTCAAGAAAAAGAGGTAGAGTTATCGATTTATCTAATGTCTAGTATGCTTCCAATCTAGATATGCTCTTTTCAAATGGCACCAGTTCAGCCAGAAGAGCTCAAGATCTATTCTGATAATCAAATGGATAAAGGTTTTATTTTCTATAGTGTTTCAAAATGACAATACCTAATGATTTTTTCAAAGAAGAAATAAGGTTCACATTGTTTGGACTATAATAGGTTGAACTGGGTCACTATTAAGAATAAATACTATTTTCACGATGTGGATGACTTGTTTGATAAGTAAAAGGGGTTAAAGTTATTTTCGAAAATCAATCATTAATCGGGATATCATCAAATCAATGTTTGGGAGTGTGATAAACATAATACTACATTAATGAGTATTTATATAAATTACGAAAATCTTATGATGCCATTTGGTCTAAATAACTCTATTTTAGTTTTATGGCTACGATGAACTAGATATTCCATTAGTATATTGATACATTTGTTGTTTTTTGGTGGATTATATCCTAGTTTATTTGAGGTCTGAAATTGATCATGAGAACCATCTAAATTTGTGTTTGGAAATATTGAGGAGTCACCATTATTATAGAAGTCTTTAAAAATGATGTTTCTAGATTTAATAGGTGAATTTATTAGGAAATTTTATTTTTAAACGTAGCCTATCAGTTGATATTAAGAAGGTGTTGTCAATCATGTCATGGGAAGAACCACATAATGTCTTTCAGAAATGAAGATTGCTAGGTCTAGCTAGATGCTGTAGGAAGTTCATCAAGGATTTCTCAAATTTATAATCACATTTTAATTTTCTTACTAAGAAATTGGTGAAGTTCTTATGGTATAAACAATGTTTGAATTATTTTCATAAGTTTAAAAAAATGACATCAACTCCAATTTTTCCCATTCTTGAGAATGGAAAGGTAAATGCTGTAATTGTGATGCTTCTGAGGCTAGTATGGGTTTTATACTTCTCCAATATGACCATGTTGTATACTATGTCTCATATCATCTTTGAATACATGAGAAAAATTACCCCACTCATGATTTGGAGATCACCACAATTATACATGCACTTACGTGTTAGTGAAATTATATATTTTGGGAGAGGTTCATGATATTTTAGGATTATAATATTCCAAGATGTATATTTTATTAGAATAACATAAATCTTAGGCAATGATAGTGGGTCTAAATTCATTATACATTTTACATCAACATCACCTACACCATGGAGAAGGAAAATGTTATCGTGGACATTCTTAGTAGGAAATTTCCACCACATGTTGTTTTAGAATTTAACGAAGAGTGGATCCTTATGGTAATATTCCAATAGTTGAATATAGAATCATGGAAGGCTGATTCAAGTTTGGTTTTTTAAAAGTTTCAATAATCATCATATCTACTTGAGTATATTCTATAAGTTCAATATTGGGAAGATGATTTTAGTGGAATCTGATAAACCTTTTATGATGGGAGACCATTACTGGTTGGTATATACCTTATTATGATATTCTATACTTGAGATATTTATTTATCATACTGTCATACATAAGGAATTTATTGTGTATGATTCCAATAATCCATCATGGGATATTTACCATGGCCTACTAAAGACGTTTTATGACATGATACGATGTTTCTGGTGGTTGAGTATAAAGCACAATATTTTTAATTATGTGTCCCATTGTTACACCTTCCATTAGATAAAGATAGAGAACATGGGACCTTATGGTCATTTTTATCCTTTTCTGGTATCAGTTTGAAAATGGGATTAGGAGTCCATAATTGTTTTTTCTAAATGAACAAAAAATCCCCAAGGGAATAATTATATATAGGTGGTGATTGATTGGTTGAAAAAAGAATACATTTTTTACTCTAGTTCGAGACACCACATAAGCTTATGATAAAGGTAAAAGTTTTAGGAATCTTGGGGTTCCCTCTTCCATTTTCTCAAACCTGAATCCCAGGTTTACCTTAGGTTCATGAAGTGTCTCTAGGAGGTGATAGAGACTTAGGCCAGGTTTGGTGCATCTTACCATCCATAGACAATTGGTCCAAAAAAGTGTTCTATTTAGATCCCATATGATATTATCTATTCATGTTTCTTTTATTTTTTTTGCATCATGATATTTCCATCTTGTATAGGCCAAGTTCACATATAATAATAATATAGAGTAGTTGATTAGAATGTAACCTTTAAGAATTTGAATGGTCACCCATGAAGGTCACTTATTTATTGGGTAGAGGTGGGTGAGACCTCTATTGTGGGACTGAGTATCATTTACGAAATGTCATCAATAATTCAGGATTTACAGCGATGTATTGTTATATCTCATAGTTTGGATAAATATTATACAGATTTCAGAGGTCTTCCTTTGGATTTTTCCATTATTGATTCGAGTTTCATGAAAGTTTATCCTTAGTTGGGTCACCACCAGCTTGAAAAATAGGTCAATATGGATCTGTGATAATTTGGATCTTTTGAGTTTACATAGAATCTTTTGAGGTTGCTTATCCATTTCTATTGCCGACTCATTTAATACATATTCATGAATTTATCTACATATCTGCTCATGAATATCCATCCTTATCCATCCCATATTCTGAGTTGGGAAGAGATTGAGATGGGGTGAGATGTTTCTATTGTGGAGAAACTAGTGGAGGTAATTGATTCATTGAAGAAATTAATTTTTTCTATTTCCATTCCATTGGTTAATGTGTTGTGGTAACACCGATTAGATTCTTATGAGACATGAGTGCATGAATCATATGTGATGGAGCAGTGTCCTCACCCATTTCCATAAAATCCTTTTTCAGCATGAAATTATGGTGAAAAATTCATATGGTTTGGATAATTTTAACAACCAGGATTAATGTATATTTTCTTTTAATATTTAGGAGGATATTTCATAGGATTAGAAGAAATTGGAGACAAATTGAGATTTTTTTATGGAATGTGCTCGACACTTATTGTATAACTAGTTCACATTGTGAACACGATTCAAAAAATGATTTTATCAAGGAAGAAGCCATGAATTCCTAGTTTACATTATGAAACATATTCTGGATGTGAGAGGAATTGACATCATGAATTCACTATCAATTTTTTTTAAGAGAAGGTGATTCTTTTTTCAGTGTATAAGTAATATGGTAGATTCATGATGTAAATCATGGATTCACAACATGAATACCTTCTGGAAAAGTAGTTTTTTGTCCACCACATTTCTATAACTCCTCCCATTTACCTTTTTTTTCTTTTTTCATAACCTAGGTTTATTCCCTGATATTTTGGATGGTTTCTACTTGTTTTAATTCCTCTGTTCGGTGCTCTATCTATATATTTGTTTGTTACTTAACTCCTGGTATGTTTGTTTTGTTTATTCTCAATGGTTTCATTTATCTTAGTTTAAAAGAAAATTTGGGAAGAATTTCTAGGATTTTTGAAGATTTTATTATGATTATTCTATCCCCTTTAGATATTTTTTTCGATCATATTTCAGGGGATAATATTTGTATTGACTATGGTGCAGTGCATGACTTTCTGAAGGACTGTGTTTCCCTAACCCATCATTCGACCCTTTTGTTTATGTAATTTGACTCAAATATATGAGATACACTTTTAGGGCCTCAATTTATTATTTTTTCCTCCTATTGTGTGGATTCCATTATAGTTTGTGTATGACCTGAGTGTGAGTTATGTAGTTATTTATCCAGCATATGTTAAGTGAAACATAAATTTTCTTGACCTGTGAAATAACTTCTAAAAAAGTAGCATAATTAAGTGATTTGTTTATGTGAAAATAGTTTTTTTGATAGATAGATATCCTATTGTTTTGGTAAAATAAAATCTATTTTTGAAATCATTATAAAATGGATTTATGATATGGGTTTTCAATGTATGTTTTGATTAAGAAGGGTTTTTTTAAAATAGATTTTGAACAATGATAATACCTTTGAAATGAGTTGAATAATTATGCATATCGGAGTCTTTAGTAACCAGAAGGGGGATTAATGTTGGGTCATGTATTTATATCAATTTTGGGGGTTCAATCACGATGGTTTCTTATATACCCTATGAAATGTTTCCAATGAACATGACTTGGAGGCACCTTGTCATGAATCGAACCACCAGGGCCATTTTAGATGGTGAAAAACCAAGTGTGACACTCCAAGATCCCCACCAAAATATATTGGAGTTTTTGAAAACCACTGGGATGGAAAAAATGAAATGGGGGGGGCCAAATCCTAGTATACCTATATGTATGCACAAAACTATCTCAATGAAAAAGTGTAGAGGAATAAATAAATATTGCAACATCTAGATCATAACCATGCTTGCAATAACATATCTGGACTACATTATAGTATGAGAATATAAAATCAATTAATAAAGGGTGAAAATACCCTCCAAAGAAAATTTGAAGTCACAACTTCACAAAAAAATGGAAAAATGAAAATTGAAGAGAGACTAACTCTTAATCTCCAAGTCCAACCACTGAACACGGTCAATGTACCCAAGTATCTCTATGATCCACCTATGTCCTCAATGATCTACCTATATTGTGCATAAGAAATGACACATGATGGAGATTCCAATGTAGGGTTGAGTATACACATACCCAGTAGTAGTCCCCAAAAACCATTGAAAGGGAGATAGAAAAGTACAAAAGGAATCTTATCCCATAAGCAAGTGGGAAACAAAACCAAATTCATATATATGATCATAAAGAAACACAAATGAGATAGAAATTTGATCTCCATATATACATCCTTACTATGAATAATGAGTTAGTGTGTATCTGAAAAATGATATCTCTCATTCCCAAAATCATGTACAAGATCACATGAATATGAGTGGAGGGGCTTGCTCCTCGCCGATGTTCTCCATGGATGAGGGATAACTCACTACCATGGAGGACTCACCCACTGACATAGCTCGAATATGGGAGAGTAAAAGTCCATAGATAGAGGAATAAAACCCTTCTATAGTATTTGTGAGTAAAAACTCTACTTTTGAAAAGAGTACTGGGGACCCACGACCTGATGTAACAAGGGTGTTTCCAACCTTTATGTCTCCCCCATAACCAAAACCGATCATTTCCATTGGATAGGCCTTGATGAAAGAAGAATCATTCTTGTATCACTAATTTTTATATATTTTATTAAAAAAAAATTCCACCATCACATTCTATGTGGGAAAATGATTAGGATAGCTACCCAAAGGTAGAAATTTGATTCCAAAAAAGGAGACACATAATATAGAATTCCCAAGGAAGCTAAATGATGTGTACCTAGGGTATCACAATGTGTGGCATCACTTGGAAAACTGGATGTGTCCTCAACTACACATGTCTTGGTAGGCCATGTGGGACAACACAATGTTTATATGTGGTATACAATATTTCATGGGAACTCAAATCCTACCCATGTTGTTCGTTCTTGTGCTCATGTACACTGGTTATGATCATGTACACTAGCTATGTTTTTTACCCTGGTTGGATATATGTACACATCTATTCCGATATAATATGAACATGAACATGTATCTAGAGGTCTTCATGACCATGCACCCCTGGGCATTCCTATACAACATGTTGTATAATTTATGGTTTTCCAGAAAATCAAGAATCATTCATGTATCTCGATAATTCTTTTTCCACAAACATTTCAACCAAAAATAATACTAGAGGGGTTGTGATATAGAGATGAATATTTATGATCCATTGTCAAAGTCCATATTCCAACCACCCAAACATCGAGCATCTCAACCACAATGCACCACACCTCTCCTATGGGTCAAGAACCAAGAATTTTTACTTGATTCATTCCATCAACACCCAAAACCTACATTTCACAATGATATATCCACTAAACAATTATATGGAAGTCATGAATGCATCCCCCAGGAATTGGTTGGTTCAATCATTCTCGAATCCAACCCAACAATGTTGAGATATGACCTTGTGGGACAATTTTGAAGATCCATAGAAAAGTAAAGGAAATACACAAGAAAGAAGTTATATCGCCATTTTTCGATGCAATCCCATCCATTGACCATGTGTAGAAGAATCAACTTGGGTGAAAATAATGTCTGAAAAAGGATATTCAATTTTTTGTTTAAATAATTCCAAAATAAATGGGTTCATGAGATGAACACAAATCAAAGTTGATAAAAACATAAAAATAAATTATTATAAAATAATCAAAATGGTGTAAAATCCAAAAATAACAAGGCCTGCCTCAATATTGGATGAATCTGTGGAAAAGAACTTGACAAAAAATCATAAATATATTTATCCACCACATTCTCTATCTTCTCAATGATTCAAATTTATCATTCATCATTGTTCTTCGATACTAACCCACCTTTGAATAACCCAACCTCATCCATTATTGAATCTCTCAAGGTTATGTGACTAACCCTATGGATTTTCTATAATATGGTATTTAAATAGGGAGGAAAGGTTTATATCATTAAAAATAAATGAATTTAAATAATTATTTAATTTAACTAATATACATTTAAACAACAGTCTTCCATAGAACACTCAATGCTGACCAACATTATGTCACACCTAGGGTAAATCCCACATTATGTCACAAATAATAAGAAAACCAATTATTTTGTAAATATATTTGCATAAGATATATTATATTTAGTTAATTGATTATATCAATACAAATCCTCTTCAAGACCCAGAATCTCACGTTGACTCATTATTAAGATTCAAAAATATTACTTAAAATATTCCAAATTATTATAGGTGGAAAATAGATTTGATACATTCCCCTATAATTTTTGTATTTTATCCCTGAAAAGCATAACCCATATAAAAATGCGAGGGCATTGAGCCCACATATGGCTCTTAAAATCCGCACAGCTCTCCTACATGCCCTTGTGAAGCCAAAGCACCCGTACTAATGTGATGGTATGCCCATGTAGGATCCTCTCCTATAGGTCCTCGATCACCACCATGTATATAGATATATATACATGTATAATGTATATAAATACATATATATACATATATGTAATTAAATATAATGTTATGTAAACATAAATAAATCAATATATATATATATAAACACATATAAATATACCTAAGTAAATAAATAAATATATCTATACATATACCCACACAATATATATAAAAATATATACACAAATATATTATATATATATATATATAAATATACAAAAACATACAAAAATATACATAAGCACTTATACAAATTTATAGATTGTAAATAAATACACACAAATATATTGTTTTTTTATGTATTATTTATTATCATATATTTATTTTTTATTTTATTTTTAATTAATTATAATGTGTTAATTAATAAATATTTAAAATGTATATAAATGAACACATATATATATACATATATCAAATTAAATATAATGGTATGTAAACATAAATATATGTACTAATATATATAAATATATAAGTATATATAAACACATAGATATATAAAAAATTAAATAAATAAATATGTATCTATACATATACCAGCCCAATATTTATAAATATATATGAATATATATAAATATATATAAATATATAAATATTTATATTAATATTCAAAAACATAAAAAAATATACATAAACACTTATATATATTTATTGATTGTAAATAAATACACATAAATATATTGATTTTTTATTCATTATTTTTTGTCATATATTAATTTTTTATTTTTATTTTAATTAACAATAATTTTTTAATTAATAAATATTTATAATTATTAGTTAATAGTAATTTGGAACTGAAAACAAATCTTTAGAAAGGTAAAAATCATACTTTGACATTAATTAACTGTAACTTTTGACATGGGAGCCTCTTTTAGCTCCACAACCTGTTAAATGGAAGATTATGAAATGAAGTAAAACCACATTAGATTAAAATTTTGTAATAATTAAAAAAATTATCATAGATTCAATAAAAGTAGGAAATCTTACTTGAACTTCAAACGGCCATAAATTGTGATTTGGGTGTCCATTAGGAAACCACCACCTATCCAATTGAAGTATGTGATGACCTCTACACCCTAATTTTTTGGGAGAACCCTGATCAAGATTTTTTGAGGCCAAACAATCCCAGAAGGCCTGAAATTTGATTTTTTAGTTGGGGCATCCCAATTTTTTAAAAATACGATAGAATTTTAGCCTCCTTTAAGGTGGAATTATTACCTTTTTCAAGTGGGGAATGAATTTATTCCTAGGTATTACATTCATATTGATATTATGTTTTTGAAGTTTTATCATTTTCACAATTTAGATTTATTTATGGTTAAATAAATGAATATTTTCTTACATTTAGTTATAATAAATCTATTGTATAAATACATATTTACAAAGAAATGTATTTTTAAAAATATACACCATATAAGGAGAAATATTTTTTATTCATTTCATTCAAATTATATAATTATATATTTTTTTCAATAGAATTTTAATTAATTTATACATACATATATCATATACATTCTATGAGATGTCATCTTGGTTTAAGTGTGACTTCATATGCTTTTTATGTTGTTTAAGATTTTGTTACATTAATTTACATTCCTATTGATTTGATAGTGTTGCAATTATTTTTCTTTCCCCTATTTTGGTAATTTCACATTAATTATATATATATATGTATATATATATTCAAATAAATTTATGAATATTTATGCATAATTAATTTCATTTGAAATTTTATATACATGTTTATGTTTGATCATTTTTATATCATATATGTGTAAATATATACACAAATATTTTTTTTCTTACTTGTGATTATATATATATATATATTTATATTAATAAACAATTATTTATTTGAGTGTTTTTAAATATATTTTTGTAAAATAAATGTGTGTTTAAATATATTTATGTAAATTTTGTTATATGTATATGTATTTATAGATATTTATATCCATTTTTTATTTATTATTTATTAGTTATTATTTATTATTTATTATTTATTCAACTATTATTTATTATATATTATTTATTATGTTAATATTTATTTATTTTTTATTTTTAATTTATTGATATATTTTTATTATTAAATTACAACCAAATAAAAATTTAATACTTATTTATTATTTATTTACTTATTATTTATTATTTATTTATTATTGATTTATTATTTATATATTATTAATTTATGGTTTTATATTATTAATAAAATTATTATTTATCTATTCATTATTTATTAATTAATTATATATGTTATATTATATATTTATAATTTAATTATTTATTCATTTATTCATTTTTTATTTATTGTTTATTATTTATTTATTATATATTTATTTCTCTATATTATTTTAGTATTTTAATATTTAGGTAATTTAATATTTTGGTATATTTATATTATATATTTATTTTATACTCATTTATTTACTATTTATTATTTTCTTATTATTTATTTATTATTTAGTTATTTTTTGACATTAATTATTAATGAATTATTAATTAAATATTAATAAACTATTATTTTATTATGAATTAATTACTAACATCTTATTTGTTATTTATTTATTTTTCAATATTATTTTATTGTTTATTTCTTATGTATTTGTTTATTAATTTTTTGTTGTTTTTACACCATATATTATTTATTTTTAGATTTTATTATTTTATTATTTTATTATTAATGTGTTATTATTTATTTATTTATCATATATTCATTTTATATTGTTATATTATCCATTTATATTTTATTTTTTAGTTAGTAATTAGTAATTATTAAGTACTAATAATTACTAATTATTAATTACTTATTTTTTATTAATATCTAGTTATTAATTATTAATTATTAATTTCAAATTATTACTTTTAAGTTATTTATTAAATCTTTTTTTCTATTTTTTTGTATTTTTTATCTTTTTAATCAATATATATATATATAAGTATATTAAATTATATTTATTCACTACTTAAAGAGCATACTAGAGTGGTAATGTCATTGGAGAATAAACAAGAGGTACTGGGTTCAGGTCTCACGCAATGCAGAATTTCTATATATGACATGTTTACAGCACATTGGAGAGTTATCCCAGGCTCACCCGCCCAAGGTTTATCATGGAACCACCCATATATATAAACAATTCACAAGAACCATAACATATTCACAGCACTTAAAATAAACATAAAAGAAAGATTACATTTCCACATTGCAATAACAATCTACCATTTAAATATATTTACATAATCAATCCATAATCAAAACCATTTTCAATACCAAAATACATAAAATAGAATATGGTATTTATTTTCATTTTAAAAACATTACGGCTTGTTAGGGAAGCCAAATATAAAATAATGCTTGTGGCGGTGGAAAGTTCATTGTCATCGCGTACGATAAAATGAAACATTCCTTTTTTCGTTTAGGAAAAAGCTACGTAGAAAAATATTCCCATTAAATGAAATTAATAGTCAAAGTGGTATATAACCCTTATAAAATAATTTCATGTGTAAATCAAAATATTCCTCAATGAAAGGTGATTGAGACGAAGTCCCTTACCCAATGTTCGAATTGACCCGTTCGATCATTATTCTCTAGAATAATAAATTAAAGTAAATTTCTACTTTCTTCAAAAACCATTTCAGGTTTTTTATTCATTTTATTTCACTTCTTACCATGTTATAAACATTACATATTTATTTAAGTTAATAACAATACGTTTTTCGATATTTGGTACTTGAGTCAAAATTAAACTTCTATAATTACAAGTTGTCCATGTGGTCAAAAATCATTATCTCCAGAATGATATTCATGATTTAGATATCATATATATCATATATATCTAGTATAAATATGTGTTTATAACAGAACAATACATTTGGATATAAGAAATTAAATGCACCATTCATGGAGAAGGTAAGACGTACGTACACCTGAATGCTAGTATCATTTCTATTTAGTATTTAATGGAATACAAATGTAACATCCCATGTATATAAAGAATAATAAATTTTTATAATTATTAATATTTTTGAATTAAATTTTAATTTACTTTAAAGGGGATACTATTTTTGATGGATTACGTGATATGCGACAATGGGTTTCTTTGAAATCTTACATTGTACACAACATTGGGTGATACTGAAAAATAATAAGATAATATTATTTTAAATTGTAGTTAACGCCTAGCCATTGTATTGGAGGGAATGAATAAAAATAACTAAAATATGATTATACAAATTTATTAAATTTTTTTACATTTATCTAATAAAATTTAGAGGCTTAATATGTGAATGAATGCAATTTTAAGCATAAATACTCTAATATTCTTTAAAAGGTCGATTTACCGCCTTTTGATGGAGAAGCCTTCTTAAATATCGTTTTGGTAAATTTTATATGTTTTATTTGACAAAATAAATTTTTTATTTAGAATTGGGACATCAAAATTTACTTTGGTAATTTTTGGATAGTTTCCTCATGAAATTCATTTTTTAATGAATAGTGGAAAATATTGTATTTTAATTCAAAACTGCCTTTTAATATAATTTATTTATATGGTAATATTATCTTTTTAATTGGTTTTAATGTTTCATTAGACTATATTATTACCGTTTAATTCAGTTTTGGTCATTCTAATCAATTTTAATTTGAAATTAGACATAAACAATAGTCAATCTTGTGATATTTATTATTTTAAGAGACATGTTTTTTGTTTTGACAACAAAAATTAATTTTAAATTAATTAATGCATATTTTATGTTTTTAATTTGATAAAATAGATATCATTTTTGAATTATTAATTTCAAATATAGATTGGGCTGAATTTTTGAAATTTTTCTGAAAACCTTCAATTTTTGATGAATTGTGAAAACACTCAACAGTTGTTAAAAAACCGACTTCTTCATTTAAATGAAATTTTACCACTTCTGTGAATTGGATTTCAAAAATCAGACATACATTTTTTCTATCAGTTGGTAAAATGTGATTCAATATGATGAAAATAATTTTTGGTGAATAGTAACTTTTGACTTTTATTTACTGAGATTAAAGGTATATAGGGTAATTCAATGTAAAAATAGTATTATAATAAATACAATTATCTTAACACTTGTCCTAACCTTATAGGATGAGTCATGGATGACCTATAAAATTCTTGGGTTAGAATTTTGGCCTTTGAAAGCCATTTGGGTATGATAATGGCATTAATAACTTTTTATTTAAAGTAAAAATAAAAACATCATAAACATGTATTGTTTTGATAAAACTATTTTAATGTTGGGTAATATAATTTATATATTTTACTATAAATATTCATTATAAATCTAAAAATATTTCCTACATCATGTAATTTTATTTATAAATTTTAGACATTAAATAAATATTATTATTTATGACACAATAATGATGCACTGTTTACCTCATTAATGAATTATTTAAATAAATAAGATTATTAAAATTAAAACAATATCAAAAACCTGTCCAATTATTGTTGGATGATTTTATTTAGAAAAATAGTGATCTGTTCTTCGACTTTAATATTTTTTTGACCTTTGGAAACCGAAAATCATTATATTATAAAATAATAGTTTCAAAAATTCCTAAAGAGCCCCTCCTCCCCCTTATAAAATGTCATCACCTCTAACTCATTACTCACACATCTAACGCTAGTTGGCATGTCCAAAATCTGTCCAAATAATCTCTAAAGATCTATCTCTTCATCCTAGTAGACTCTACTTAGGCAGATGGCATTTCAAGAAATCCATTTGGTTCAAACCAAAGGGATTTTCCCAATTTAAAGGTAACATCTTCTCATTAGTTATTTTATTTCATTTTACTTCTCCAACCCCCTAAACTATTTTTATTACTTTATTTTATAAAAACTTTATTATCATAAATATAATAGGTTATTTTTATGAAAGTTATTTGAGCTACACTTACACGCACCGCCATCTAATGGGTAAAGAACATACTGTTTCTGTGGACGCCGAACTACCACCTCACGAAACTATGATTGTTAAATCTTCTCATAACACATCTTATGGTGGCCATTAAGATGGAAATATGTTTACATAAGATATATATTATATTTATATTGTCGTTATACTTCTATATTTTTCATATATTTCATACCTTTAAGGTTTCCATAATGGTTAAATATGATAATTTCCTTTGAGGAAGTGCGGACTACCGCCCCCTCAAAGTAATATGACTCGTTTATGCCATACGTGGAACATATAAAGTATGGAGTTAATTAAATTACATAACATAGCTATTATACTATAATTTTAATATAACTATTTATTATTATGTTTTAATTACTTTAATAATAAAATATAAATTAATGTGGCGTTCTTGAGTACGTATGACTTTCCGTCTCCACAAATAGGGCATTTCATTTCTGAACACAAAATGATATGGAATATTTTAAATAGTTATCACTGAATATATATGATATATATGATATATATGATATATAAATCATGAAAATAATTCTGGAGATAATGGAATTTTGACCACATGTAGAATTTGTAATTATAACAAGTTCATTTTTGACTAAAGTTTCGAACATCGACAAAATGTCTGATATAAACTCAAATAATTAACTAATTGTTATAGAAAGGTAATAACTAATATAAAAATAATAATGAACATGACAAATATTATTATGGATGTATAAATTAATTTAATTTTATTATTTAGGAATAACACAGAACATACGAGTCAAGTCAGACACGAGGTAAGGGGTGTCTTTTCTCACTTTTAATTCCATGAGATTTTTATTGTTCACCACTTATTTATTGAATGTGGTGTATTGTGTACTTACATTTGATATCTATTATCATTAATATATTTATATTCTTGGTATTATATGATTCATTTGGTGGATATTAACTTTTGTACATATGACTCAATTTATTACAATGTGGTATGGAATTCTCACCTCACTTTTTATTCCCCTGATATTCATGCTACGTTTTCCAGTATTTTTATTTCTATGGTACAGGTACAGCCCCTGATTGTATTCTTTGTGTAACATAATTTAATTTATGGGTATTTACATATTCATTTTATGATCCTTTATTCATGGGGTGTATGTTTTGTAAGATACCAAATCATTAAGGGAACCTTTCACTGCACTCTTTTAGAAAAAGACTTATTTTATGTCATGTATTTTAATTTCCATTTTCAAATATTGGGATATGTTCTTATATATCCTTATTTATTTACATTTTATATCCATGTGATTAGAAACCCTTTTATTCTCTCATCAAATAATTTTCTTAATTTGAATGTGACACTATTAGACTGTCGAATTTCTATAAGATAACTCCTTAACCAAATTTCAATTATTTGGGTTAAACTTATAATTCTTGATTATTTCATGATATTAATATGTTTTAATGACCTATAATTGTATTAAAAATAATATCCACTTATATTTGGTGAATTTTTATTTTTGACACATAACTATGTCATTGATTTTTCCTTAATCTAAGGATATGATCTTTGCAAGGGACTTACTCTCTATTTACTTTCCATTGAAACTTATTAGTTTTTATACACCAATTAACTTTTCTATGGTGTATATAAATTCCTTTGACATATTATATCATTAATCTATTTATTATAATGATATTATAGTCTTTATTAATATTATTCCTTAATTATTCGTATTCAGGATTCTCTCATATGGTTAAGAACTCCTTAACTAAAATATCATTTTAAATGTTTTAAAGAGTTATTCTTAAAAATATTTTTCATTAATTTCCATATTTTAAAAATTGTTTTAGGGATTTATTTATATGGACATGAATGTTTTGAAATTAAAATTTCTTTCAAGATCATTAAAGTGGTATGGGATACATTGATTAAAAAATCTCTTTATTAAATGTTTTAAATGGTTTTGAAAATGTTTTGATAAATAATTGATTATGTAAATATATTGAAATTATATATTGTCATTGAAATGTGGAAATTGTATCTTTCCTTTATGAATGTATTATATCTTATGAATATGTTATGGATCTTGGGAATTGTTTACATATATGGGTGGTTCCGTGATAGACATAGGGAGGGTGAGCCTGAGATAGCTCTCTAATGATTTGGTAACATGACAGAGGTAAACATTGCTGTTTCTCCTAATAGATTTAGGGAATATACTGTAATGTGTATTCCATGAGTTCCTTCATATGCAGCTATGAAAGCTACAATTTATGTATGATATTGAAGTCATAAGTTACCTTAATGATTTAGGATTTATTTGTGTTATTCATAAATCTTATGATTTTATAAGGTTTATTAATGAGCTTATGTTTTGGATGTATTGATGAACTAATGTTTTCATTCTTTATTTTATAACCCTTACTGATATATTTGTGCTCATACCAAGTTTTTGAAATGTTTTTAATAGGGTATATAGTAGAGTAAGAGAAATAAATAACTCAAGAATATTTATATCATGAAAAGAATTATTGTTTTCATTTAAGAATTTCTATTATATAAAAAAAATAGATATTGTTTAGAAGTTTCTACTATGTAATTTTTGACATATAATGTAATGTTTATGACTTAATTCTCTAAAACTATAAATCTGAAAAGAGATTTAATGTTAATTAGTAACTTAATTGAAAATTATGTAATGTTTAAGTTTGGGGACTTATAGTCGGTATCAATGGTTAGTTTAGACAACATTAGGGATTATTAGTTTTTGTTAGACACATGTTCAGTCTTTATGTATACCATTTATGTTAAATCCTTATATTGTAACTTTTTCAGATCAAGGAATGTCTTTTAAAAATGGAAGGAGGAGGATCTCAAATAAAATTCCTATCTCTTTTTGACGACTGGCTTACAATAATTTTTGAAGAGTCATGCCCAGACGATTCTAAAATATTTTTTAACATATAACCCACTTAAAAAGAAATTTTTTGAGATATCAAACACTTCTGCTATACCTCGATACCATTGTGGATCATGGGTTATATTTAATCAAATCCTATTTTTCAATATTTTAATATTTTCAATAAAGGTAAATGCTATCAAGGCATTTTCAAATATTTTACTTATAACAAGATTTTGAAGAATATTATGATTTTGAAAATAGTTCTAAAGAAGGAGACCCTTGCACAAACTATTTATATTTTATTTTAAATTATAGTCTTTTATAATATACTTATGGTATTTTAAAAGGACCATTGATTAAAAGTTTCAACTCAAACTGATTCTGACTGTTTTTTAAAAATCATGTTTTATAAGATTTCTTGAAATTATATGTCGTACATGATTATTTTCCAAAACTATTTTTCTGTGAACACCCATATGACCCATGATATACAAGGTGTATTTAGATGAAGGAAGAAAGTGATTTTGAAGGATCTATAAATCATTGTTTCAATGTATGGACCTTCTACCTACGTGAACAAGATGACGATGAAACCATGTAGACACCATGGTCAAGTTATGATGTTATTTATTTTGGGAATAATTTTATTTTATCATATGGAGGTGAAATAAAAAATATTACAATATATATATTTCTTCATTAAGATGTTGCAGTCTTAATGAGTAGCGAAGAAAATGATAGTTATATGATAACCTTTGAATTAAAAACATTTATGGTTGTTTTTTGAGTTTTATAAAAAGGACATCCCATAAGATGGGTGAAAACCTGTCGGATCCGGTAAGGCCAAAGGAATTGAACCCACAACCGAAGGGTGACAAGGGAACATCGCCTACCAATGGCTTACATGAAGTCCCTAGTTAGTATAAGTTATTTCTTTAGTTAAATGATTTTACAGATCAAAAATATGCTTCTTATGGGAACTTATATTTTATCAAATGTATATCCTTAGTATATTAAAATTATTCGGTGATTAAGTGAAAAGGTTATTTTTGAAGATGTTATCTATTTTGGAGAACACTATATTCCTAAGGAAAATAAAATACTCTAGGATTTCATTTGTGGAAGAATGGTTGAAATTTTATTTTCACATAATCTACATTTTAGGGCTATTTTGGTTTTTTATGGAAATGATTAACCTATCCAAGAGAATATGTGATTACATTAATTACACTTTACTATGATACTTTAAGAGTTGTCGATGTTATTAGGAGATAAATTTTAATATTAACGGTGGAAGACTATGTGATTAAATCCTTCACAGTTTTTGATTTTAATATTAGTTTTGTTCACATTGAAGAATTTTATGGGCAGTTGTTCATTGGATGGTCATTGTTGAACTTTTGGTATTTTTTTCCAAATTTTTGAGACTAGGAATAATATTTCATTTTTTAAAGGATTATCCTTTTTGGTGGAATATTGGATATTGTACTTACCATTTTGGTTTTGGTTAATGTCTACTAACATGGGTAATATATACATCATCATTTGTGAATTATGTGATTCTCTAGAAGTTGATTCTAGCACTTCAGATGTGAACATGTCATCTTGAAAACTCATCATTCGGGGAAAAGATGAGTTTTTGGTAGAAAATTATTAAAGGATGAAACTCTACTTGAATAGTAAGTATATTTCCTTATTTCCTTAGTCAATCTCCTAAAAAAATTCTCTAACTTTATGAAAAGGAATATAAAACAAAAAAATGTTTTCAGTTTACTTTTCATACTAGTAACCCAAAGACCGTTTAACCTATCACAAGTTTGTGATTTTCTGCTGGTTAACTTTCCCCTAATCATATTTCCTATAACTCTCCATCAGAACTTGAGACTTAGTTTCTCTTCCATATCCATGTTTTCCTACTTGGAATCCTATTGTGGGTTACCTCAGGTGACCTTTGTACTTCACTTTCTTTCTTTTAAATTTATATTTTTATTGACTATTTTTTCAATGTGTTACATTTAATGAATTTTCCTGGCCGAATTTTTAAATTGCGAGGACTCAATTTATAAAATTGGGGAAGGATATAAAATACCATGTAAATAAAGAATAATTCATTTTCATATTTATTAATATTTTTTAATTAAATTTAAATTTTACTTTAAAGGGGATTCTATGTTTGATGGAATACCAGATATGCAACAACGAGTTTCTTTGAAATATTATGTTGCACACAACGTTGGGTCATATTGAAAAATAATAATATAATATTATTTTAAATGGCAGTTAACACCTAGATGTTGTATTAGGGGGAATGAACAGAACAAACTACAATATTTATATACATGTCAGCTAAATGTTTTTACATTTATCCAATAATATTTAGAGGCTAAATATGTGAATGAATCCAATTTTAAGCATAAAAACTATAATATTCATTAAAAGGACGATTTTCTGTCTTTTGATAGAGAACCATCATTAACTCTAATGTTGGTAACTTTTATATGATATATTTGAAAAAATGAAATTTTTATTTATAATTAGGACATCAAAATATAATTTGGGTAAATATTTTGTAATTTTTCTGATAAAATTCATTTTCTTAATAAATAGTGAAAAATACTGTAATTTAATTCAAAAATGCATTTTAATATAATTGATTTATATAGTTAGATTGTCTTTTTAATTAGTTTTAAAGTTTAATTATATTTTATTTTTACCATTTAATACAATGTTGGTAATTGGAATAAATTTCACTTTGAAATTGGAAGTAACAAGTGTTAATCTTTTGATATTTATTATTTCTTAAAAACACACTATTTTTTTTGACAACATGAATTAATTTTAAATTAAATAATGAAACTTCTATGTTTTGAATTTGTTAAAATAGATATCATATTTGAGTTCTGAATATCAAATATATCATATGCTGAATTCTTGGTATTTTTTTAAAAACCTTCAATTTTTATTGAATAGTTAAAACATTGAGTAGTAGTTAAAAAACTAACTCCATCATTTAAATAAAATTTTACCACTTCTGTGAATTTAATTTATAATGTATAACATACATGGTTGTTATCAGTATATAAAATTTGGTTCAATAATATAAAAATATTTTTTTTGGCGAATAGTAATATTTACCGCGGCTACAGGTAAATAGGGAAATTCAAGGTAAAAATAATATTATAATAACATAAAATTATCTGAAAAATTGTCCTAAAATTATTTTATGAGTCATGGACGCCAAATAAAATCATTGGGTTAGAATTTAAGCCTTTTAAATCCATTTGAGTAAGATAATGACATTAATAACTTTTTATTTAATGTAAAAATAAAAACATCATAAAAATGTATTGTTTTGCTAAAACAATTTTAATGTGGAGTTATATAATTTATATATTTGACAATAAATATTAATTATAATGCTAAAAATATTTCCTACATCATTGGATTTTATTTATAATTTCTAGACTTCAAATAAATATGATTATTTATGACACAATAAAGATGCATTGTTTACCTCATTAATGAATGAATTTAATAAATAGGATTATAAAAATTAAAAAAATATCCAAAAACCTATCCAGTTCTAGTTTAATGATTTTATTTAGAACAAGAGTCATCTTATATTTTACTTTAATATTTTTTGTACCTTTATAAACCGAAAATCATTATATAATCAAATAATATTTTCAATCTTTCTTAAAGAGCACCTCCCCCCCCCGCCTATAAAAATCCATAAACTCTAACCCATTACTCACACCACTCAATCCCCTTGTCTCATCCAAACACTACCAAAATAAGATCTCAAGATCCATATCCTCTACCTTGAATCCTTACCTTAGGTATAAGAAACATTAATAAATCCTTTTGGTTCAAACCAAAGGGAGTTACACGATTTAAAGGCAACATCTTCTCTTAAATTCTTTTCTTTTATTTTACTTGTCCAACCCCCTAAATACATTTTATTTTTTTATTTTATAAAAAAGCCAGTATAATAAATATACTAGGTTGTATTTATGAGATGTATTATAACTACACTTACACACCCCTCCGTCTAATGGGTAAAGAACATACAGTTTTTGTAAACGGTGAACTATTGCCTCACAAAATGCTGATTGTTCAATATTCTCCAACCACCTTTTATGGTGGCCATTAATATGGAACTATATTTAAATGTGATATATATTATATTAATATTGTCTCTATAATTCTGTGTTTTTCATTTATATCATACCATTATGGTTTCCACAATGGGTAAATATGATAATTTCATTTGAGGAAATTCAAACAACTGCCCCCTCAAAGTGATATGATTCGTTCATTCCATACATGGAATGTATAAAAGAAGGAATTAATTAAATTACATAACATAGATATTACACGTGAATTATAATATACCAATGTATTATTAATTCTTCATTCCTTTAAATATAAAATCGAAATGAAAGTTGTGTCCATGCGTATGTATGGCTTACCGTCTCCATGAACGATGTGTTTCATTTATTAAATACGAATGATATGGAATATTATAAATACATGTACAATGGATATATATTATATATATGATATCTAAATCATGAATATAATTTGGGAGATAATGGGATGTTGACCACATGGACAATTTGTAATTATAAGAAGTTCATTTTTCACTACTGTTTCGAACTTTGACAAAATTTCCAATATGAACTCAAATAATTAAATAATTGTTATTGAAAAGTAATAAGTGATATAAAATGAATAATAAATTATAAAACGGTTTTTAAGGATTTATAAATTTACATAATTTTATTATTTGTGAAGAACATGGAACATACAATCCAAGTCAGACACGTGGTAAGCGATTTCTTATCTCACATTTAATTCTGTGAGATTTCCATTGTTCATCACTTATTTATTGCATGTGGTGTATTGTGTACTGAAATTTGATATATATTATCATTATTATATTTATATTTATGGTAATATGAGATTCATTTTGTGGTTATAAGATTTTGTTCATACGAATCGATTGATTAAAACGTGGTAAGAGGTTTTAATCTCACTTTTTATTCTCGTAAGATTGACACTATATTTGCCACTATTTTTATTTTTTTTTGGTGTATGTACTGACCATGTTTTTATTATTTGTGTAACATAATTTAATTTATGGGTTTTTACATATTTATTTTATGATCCTTCTTTCATGGGGTGTATGTTTCGTATGTTACCAAATCAGTAAGGGAACATTTCACCGCACTCTTTTAGACAAAGACTTCTCTTATGTCATATATTTTAATTTAAATTTTCCTATGATTGGATATGTTATTCTATATCCTCGCTTATGTATATTTTAGGTCCATATGATTAGAAACCATTTTTTCTCTAATAAACATATTATCCGAATTTTAAGGTGACGTCATTAGGCCATCAAATTTCTATAAAAGACTCATTATCCAAATTTCAATTTTTTGGGTTAAACTTATAATTCATTATTATATCATGATATAAATATGTGTGAATGTCCTATGATTGTATTACACATAATATCCACTTATATTGGTTGTATTTTTTTTTTCACACATAATTATTTCATTGATTTGTCCTTAATCTAATGATATGATCTTTGCGAAGGACTTTGTCTTGATTTACATTCCATTGAAACTTATTTGTTGTTATACACCAATTCACTTTTATATGGTTTATATAATTACCTTTGACATATTATGTCATGAATCACCTTATTCTCATTGTATTATATTATTTTATTAAAGTTATTCCTTAATTATTTATATTCAATCGTCACCATTTTGTTAAGAACTCTTTAACAAAAATATCAATTTAAATGTTTTAAATATTTACTCTTATAAATATTTCTCATCATTTTACATGTTTTAAAATGGTTTTAAGGATTTATTTATATGAACCTAAAGGTTTTGAAATTAAAATTTCTTTCAAAATATTTAAATTAGTATGGGACACATTGATTCAAAAATATCTTTATTAAATGTTTTAAGTTTTTTTGAAAGTGGTTTGATAAAGGATTGATTATATCAATATATTGAAATGATATATTGTGATTGTGATTTAGAAATTTTATCTTTCATTTATGCATGTTTTGTGTGTTATGAGTATGTTATGGTTATTGGGCATTTTTTATGTATTTGCGTGGTTCCATGATAAACCTAGGGTGGGTAAGCCTGAGAAAACTCTCTAATGCATTGGGTAACATGACAGGGGTGAAAGTTAATGTTTCTCCTAAGATAATTAAAGAATATATAGTGATAGGTATTCCATGTGTAACTCCCTATGTATCTGTGAAAGCTAAAATGTAAGTGTGATATGGATTCCATAAGTTACCTTTATGATTTATGATTTCTAGGTTTTATTCATAAATATTATGATTTCATGAGATATATTAAAGAGATTATGTTTTGTATTTATTGATGAACTAATATTTTATTTCGTTATTTTATAACCCTCACTGAGCTTTTTATGCAGATCCCATGTTTTTGAAAAAAAATTCACAGGGTATAAGGCATAGTAAGAGAAAGGAAGAACTCAAGAATATTTTTATCAAGAAAATAGTTGTTGTTTTCTATTATGAATTTTTAGTTTATAAAAAAATGGATACTGAGTAGAAGTGTCTACATTGTAATTTTTGAGATGTAATGTAATAGTTATGGACCAATTCTCTAAAACTCTAAACCTAGAAAGATCATCAATGTAAATTATTAACTAAATTCAATATTATATAATGTTTAAGGCTGGGACCTTATAGATAATGTAATGATACATAGGAATATTATAATTCTAGTATAATATCATATATAATTTCATTAACTCCATCCTTTATACGTTTCACGTATGGCATGAATGAGTCATATCACTTGGGGGGGGTAGTCCCCACATCCCCAAATCAAATTATCGTATATACCTATTATGGAAACCATAATGGTATGATTGAAATGAAAAATAAAATAGAATATATATAATATAAATATAATATATATCACATATAAATTTAGTGCCAACATAATGGCCACTATGAGAGGCGGTAAGAGATAATTGAACAATCATCGTTTCATGAGGCAGCAGTTCATCATCCACAGAAATAGTATGTTCGTAACAATTATATGGAGGTGTGTGGAAGTGTAGTGTGAATCCTTATCATAAAAAAGCCTAGTATATTTAGGATATTGGTGTTTTTGTAAACAATGAATAATAAGATCATAGGGAGTGAAGAAGTAAGATAAAAGAAGAGAACTTGAGGTAAGATGTTACCTTTAAATTGGGTAACACCCTTTGTTTTGAACCAAAAGGCTTTCTTGAAGTGATTTCTTTAAAGAGGATGGCTTATAGCAGGAAGATAGGGATGTTGGGAGCTTCTTGGAGATGAGTTTAGATGATCCAAGAGGCATGAGAGGTGTGTGTAATGGGTTAGAGGTGGTGACATTTTATAAGAGGGAGGAGGGGCTCTATATGAATGTTTGAAAGTATTATTTTATTATAAAATTATTTTTAGTTTCAAAAACATCCAAAACTTTTTTAATTCAAATATGAGGTGCATATATGTCAAAATAAAATCATCTAATAATAAATGGATAGGTTTTGGATATTTTTTAATTGTTATATTTTTTTGTTTAACCCGTGGTTAGCTTATTTAACTTTTACCATGTCCTCTTATATATTCATACTATATAGTCACTGTATTTACTAAAAAATTACAACTATCCCAAAATATATCATTAATGATATTTTAATCATCATATATTTTGGTTCTCTGAATCATATATTTTTAGAATTAATTTATCATTTAAAAAATATTAATTGTTTTAAAAAACTCATTTATGCCAATTTATAAACTATTCATATCATGTCTTTTAAAAAATCTATAACAACATTATTATTTTAAGTAATATTCATTAATTCAATTATAACAGGTCATTATTATCCCCAAAATTCATGGATGGCACAAAAAAGTTTCAAAATAAATTTATTTCAATATTTATAATATCATTTATTTGAATAATTTATTAATGAAGCAATTACTTCATCACCATTGTGTCATAATTAAATTTATTTATATAATGTCTAAAAATTATAAATAAAATAACAAGATGTAGTAAATATATTTATCTTTATAATGACTTTTTGTAGTCGAAAACATCACTTATATAACAAATTATAATATTTTTTCTAAGATATATATGTTTATGTTTTATTTCCTTAACATTAAATTAATTTTTATAAAGTGTCTTTTTCACTTACAAGTATCTCCATGGGGTCCCAAAATCGACCCAAAGATGTGCATGGTTGGACATATAACAGAAAATAGGGTCATCACATCTGTTTGTGTCATGACCCTGTAGAGAACCGAAGCTTGAAGTACATTGACATTACATTACATTTGCGGAATACTTAGTACATAACAAAAACACACACACAAGGACCGTAATAGTTTAGTGTCTTTGGAAACTCGAAATATAATCCTCTAATCCTGGTGAAAGATCTTCAATATCTCCCATAAAGATCTTCCTTTTTATTATACCTAAAACCTTTCTTTATATCTTGGGGAAAAGAAAACATAAAAGGGTGAGCTCAAATGCTCATTAAGGGTAAACAAAAGAAATATCAATCACATCATATACATAAGCACATAACTTTTGGAAATCCTAACCTGTAAAAGAGATCATAATTTCATAACCTGGAATAACTCATGGCAGTGAAATTTAATCAAAATAATCATAACTTAAAACATTAAACTTTGTGGCATACACACATAATCATAGAGAATCATTTCTTGTTAGTCAAGACTCATTGCCAAGACTATCTTAGTGGACAAATTCACCTTCTGAACCGAGTCACCCTCGTTTCAGTCCTGTTTCACTAAACCGGTATAACCTACCATTCCAGCCATGTCTATCTCATGAGATATAAAATCTTTACCCAATTCATTGGAGGGAGATATAGGTCCCACCCATCTTTTAATGATACCATTCTTATGTGTGCCACAAAATCATAAATCATACATCATTGCATGACCCATGTAATAAAAATGGAAATCTTAAATATCATGACATCATAAAAAAATCATATATGATAAAGGAATTCATAAAAATAATTCCATCACAACATAATCAAATCAATGTAATAATAGGGATAAAAACAGAACCCTTTATTATCTTAGATGGAAAATAATTTTGATAAAACACTTGAACTTCATTCTTGAGGAAAATATCCTTTCTATTTCAAAAACACTTTTCCTTTCTTAATATGTCATAAAATTATAAACTAAAAGAAGTTGATTAAAAATAAACTTGAAAACATGTAAAGGAAGCTTCTTGGAAATAATATTTTAAAAATCCATTCATGCCGTATAATTAAAAAAACATTCTTCTCGTACTTTTGTCAGAAAAGTCAAAAAGTACCTCGTATGAAAAACGACAAAAGATTCCTTTCATGTCATTTACTAAAAACTATCCGAAGGGTAAAATTGGATTTAAACAATTGTAGGTGGATGAAAATAATATTACATATTGAGGAAACATGTATGTGGATGATAAAATACACCCCAATAAATACTTACGAATAAACAATCTCGGATAAAAATGAGATTGTGATATTTCACTTACCTTAGGACCGATTTTCTTCGTAGGTGTCTGAACCTCCTGTATAATGATTTAAATAATGTCATTGACTTATTCCAGAATCATACGCATTTTTATGATATCATGTATGGTTCACTTATGACTTTATATTACCCTTTCATTTGTAAATTCTATGTTAAAGAGCATTTTTGGTAAAATTGTTTCATTTGTCATCCGTGTTTTGACTTGTAATTATTCATATGATTGCTTAGATCATAATTACTTAATTATAGAATATAAAACATGATTTATATATAATATATATTCAGAATATACATATATATAATAAATTAGTAAATGGAAAGAAATACACCGTTCATGGAGACGGTAGGTCGTACGTACGCATGAACGCTGTTTTCATTTCCTTATTGAATTGAGTGGAATTAAGTATATGACATACATATATATACACATAATTCCAGTAGCTTTATAATTTCATATATTTCATTATTATTGCTTATATATACTTTATAATCATTCTTAAATGGTTAACATGGAGAATGAATCTCATCGCGTCCTGGAGACGGTAGTCCGTACGTACGCACGAGCGATGATATCATTTCCATAATTATTGAATTGAATTGGAGTGGATGATACAATATATCAGAATCATTATGATGTTATAATAACTATGTATAGTTATTCTTTACACCATAATACCCTCCATGTAAGGTGTTGGTGGAAAAACAGATTACACCACGGCGTGGAGATGGTATTCCGTACGTACGCACACGCGGTGATTTTGTTTTTCGTAGGATGGATAGATGGTGAATTAGGATTGTCTCATACTTATAATAACATATCATTATATGATTGATACTGATGTTATTACTTCATAATTAAACATCCTAAGAAGAAGAAGTGGAAGAAGAAATAAAGGTGAAGGAATTGGTAACAGAAATTACCTCTTCTTTGAAGCGCCTCTTTGAGACCTCCTCTTAGGGTACCAAAAGTGGTCTTTGAGGAAGACCAGAACCTCTAGGATGTTTCTAGGGAAGTGGAGAAGATAATTTGGCAGATGTTGGCCGATATTGAAGGCTCAATGTTGTGTGATGAAGAGAGGGAGGAGGTGCCCTTTTATAAGGGAGGAGAGGGGCACCTTTGGAATAACTAAAAATATTATTTTATTATAAAGTCATGTTCGGTTTTAAATAGCTCCAAATTGATTTATTTCAAGGATAAGGTGGGGATGGGTCGAAATCATCTCATACAATAGAATTTAGACAAGTTTAGGTTCCTATTTTAATCTTATCATTTAGATTTAACATTAAGTTAAATAATTTTACTTTTACCGTGTCTTCTTGTGTTCTTATACTATAAGGTTAATAAACTTACTATAAGAAGCCAAAAGAACCCCAATTGTTTTATTATTAATATATATAACCTTATCTAAGTCATTTGGACGAACCTTATATTTTTAGGAATAAAATAAAAATTAATAATATAATATTTTTTTTAAAAACTATTTTATGTCAATTTTGACACTATTTAGTAATTGATTTTTGTAAAAATCATAACAGAATTATAAGTTCGAAAAAAGTTAATTAAATCAATACTAACATGTCATATTAACCTAGAAAATTAGTGGAATTTATAAAAAGTCTCAAATTATATTTATTTGGGTATTTATAACATCAATTATGTCAATATTTCATTAATAAGATAATTACTGCATCATCGTTGTGTCATAAATAAATTAAATTATTTAATGTCTAAAAATTAAAAATAAACTAGTTATTATTTAGGAAATCGTTTTATCTTTCTAATGAATATTTATAGTCTAATTTATCTTTTGTATAACCCCATATTAAAATTGTTTTAGTAAATAAACTTTGATTTTAACTCTTTTAACTCTTTTTTAAATAAATTAATAATAAATGTCCTAATCTAATCCAAGTGGGCCTAAATGGTCATATTTTATTCCTAAGTTTGTTTTTGGTCGAATTACACTTATCCAATAGAATTAGGACATGTGTTAGGGTAATAATAATATCATTTTTCCCTTAATTACCCTATTTACTTTTAACCGTGGTAAATAAAAGTAAAAAGTTACTATTCACAAAAAATTATTTTCATCTCATTGAACCACATATTACTTACTGACATCAACCGTGTCTCTCCGATTCTTGAAATTCCACTCACAGAAGCGGTAAAATTATGTTTTATGAAAAATTCAGTTTTTTTAACTACCACTTAGTGGTTTCACTATTCATCAAAAATTGAAAGTTTTCAGAAAAAATACCAAAAATTAGGCCTAAGCTATATTTGATATTATGAACTCAAAAATGATTTCTATTTTACCAAATTAAAAACATATCAGTTGCATTAATTATTTTAAAAATTAATTCCCGTCGTCAAATCAAATAGCGTGTTTTTAAGAGATAATAACTATCAAAAGATTGAAACTTGTTTATAAGTGGTTTAAATGTGAAATTACATCCAATGACCATCATTGTATTAAATTGTAAAAATATATTCTAAATATACTTTAAAACCACTAAAATTAATAATTTATCACTATTAATTATTTCGATTGAAAAAGTTGTTTTTAATTAAAATTTAGTAATCTCAACTATTCATCAAAATATGAAAGTTATCTGAAAATTACCAAGATTTCACCCTAAGCTAATTTCGATATTCTGAATCCAAAAATGAAGTCCATTTTGAAAATAAAATTTACAAAATTTCAAAAAGTGGTTATTACTATTCATAACGGCTAGTTTTAATAATATTTTAATAGCATATCGTTGTTTAGTGAAACTCGGTATTGCGTACTACACATGCTATCAAGGAAGGTCGTGATTGCGTGTAATGAAAGGAAAGTCAAGGATGCGTGTTGTGAAAGCTCCTTTTGGTGTAGCGTACAACACAAGACATTAATGAAATTAAAAAGAATATTTTTCATAAAATCTCGGGGTGTTACATTCTACCCCCCTTAATATGAATTTCGCCCTTGAAATTCGTTGGGGTTATAAATGGTTTACTATTCAAAAGTTTCTTTAATCGAAACCCACATCGTAAAAAGGAATACCAAAACCAATCTTTAAAAACAAAAGTATGAAACATAACGGTTACCCAAATAAACTAATCACTGGGTTTCCACATAGGTGGAAATATGGATATCGAAGAGAAATCTAACCATCATGTTCTGATGGAGAGTGGTAGAGAACATGGCTATGGAAAATCCAACAATCACAAATCCATAAATTTGTGACGATCTAAGGTACCATCTGATTAATCAGATATAAGATCACTAGGACAACATTTTTGGTTTTCATGATCGTTTCCCTAAAGTTAATGAAATTGGAATTAGAATAAATACTTTCATGATTTTGGTATTGTCTCACCGTTTGTCGTTCTTTAAACAATTTCCACTTCATCTCTTAAATAAATGATGTTGAATTTGTCATTCGTGATGTGTTAGCAGATCATGTGATAGAATGATGGGTCATTCCATCTCTTTCAAACAAAAGGTTAGCAAAAGTTATAAGTCCATCTTATGGTTAATCGTATATGGTTCCAAAAATGAACTTATACTTCATATATCATACCGCTTAATAAAATAAAACTAGTTTCTACTAACCAGGGACTTCCTGTAGGACAGTGGTAGGCGATAAAGGCACGTCACTCTTCGGTTGTGGGTTCGATTCCCACAACCTTGTCCGAAGCGATGGGTTGTCGCCCATCCTGCAGGTTGTCCATTTTCTAAAACTATACTACTATAATATCCCATCAATAATATCGAAAAAAATTCTATCCTTAAATAATACTAAGTTATGTCCAACATAATCCATTCCAATCTTTAGGCTTATCCATAATACTGCAGTCTATTCTCATAATATAGTGAAAATGATTACAAGAGATTTAATACCATCGTTGATCCCCATATATCATAAGATATGTCTTGTTTGTCACATTCCAAACATTCAAAGGCCTTAATCATGTATTCTCTTGAATACCCATTGAACCATAGTGAAAACTTGAATGCAGTTAAAAGTTAACACTTTTCACATACCAAAATCCTCAAAATTCTATATACTCAAACCATGATATCACTTAGTCCTTATATCAATCATGAGCTCATGAATACAATAAAACATCTCAATATCATCTTATCCCTTCATTATGTGCATATCATTTACATTCCAAAAATATCTGAATAAGCTTTCATGGATACTGGAACCATTAATCATACACTTTCAAAACTCAAGGAAATACAATAGTGTAACAATCCTTAGATGTCTCTTTATTCCATAGTACCATGAGATTACATATACAACATTACACATGATAAACAAGTCATCATTCCACTACATTCTTAAACCATTGACCGAGCTTCAACAATTCTTTCATCTCACATATCATTTGTAGTCTCTTCATCATCATCAACATAAATACTACCCATACGACCATACTGATTCTCTACATGAGACTTTCCCTTAGGGCATTTGTTTGCATAATGCCCGTACATTCCACATTTAAAACATTTAACCATTGTTGATGTCGTAGCAATACCATTATCCTCATCCATGGGGTTAACTGAAACTTTTCCATTGCACTTACTGGCTTTGTGTCCTTCTTTTCCACACCCAAAGCATCTTCCAGTTCCTTTGAAACATTCTCCTTGATGCCTCTTCCCACATGATTTACATAGGGGAAATTGAACTTTCATTCCTCTATGATCATCATGAAACTCCATCTTTATCTTATTAGACGAGTCAAGAAACTTACCAAATTTTACTTTATTGATCATATTATGAGATTGCTGATTCGGCATAATAATGATGTTTGGACTTCCAAATCCCCTTTCATTTTGTTGCTCATGAAAAATATCATTCCATTGTCCATCATATCCTCCATTATCGTGAATCACCTTGTTTCTAGCCATTTTCTAAAACCCAAAAAGAATAGTGTTAGAGGCAAAAATCATAATAAAGGGGGAGTAACTTCAATATCTAACATCTTAGGTTAAATTCTAAGATCGTTACCATAGTTCTAGGACTATCCTATACGTATACTTATCCTTAGGGACATCCCTAGACATACCTTAGAAATATCTCTAGGGATCTCACTAACGTTCTCACATCCTAGTTTCAAAGGTTGACTAAACCTTTCCTCTGATACCAACTGTAGAGAGACGAAGCTTGATGTACATTGACATTACATTACATTTGCGGAATACTTAGTACATAACAAAAACACACACACAAGGACCGTAATAGTTTAGTGTCTTTGGAAACTCAGAATATAATCCTCTAATCATAGTGAAAGATCTTCAACATCTCCTATGAAGATATTCCTTTTTATTATACCTAAAACCATTATTTATATCCTGGGGAAAAGAAAACATAAAAGGCTGAGCTCAAATGCTCAGTAAGGGTAAACAAAATAAATATCAATCACATCATATACATAAGCACATAACTTTTGGAAATATTAATCTGTAAAAGAGATCATAATTTCATAACCTGGAATAACTCATGGCAGTGAAATGTAATCACAATAATCATAACTTAAAACATTAAACTTTGTGGCATACACACATAATCATATAGAATCATTTCTTGTTAGTCAAGACTCATTGCCAAGACTATTTTAGTGGACAAAGTCCCTTTCTGAACCGAGTCACCCTCGTTTCTGTCCTGTTTCACTGAACCCGTATAACCTACCATTCCAGCCATGTCTATCTCATGAGATATAAAATCTTTACCCAATTCATTGGAGGGAGATATAGGTCCCACCCATATTTTAATGATACCATTCTTATGTGTGCCACAAAATCATAAATCATACATCATTGCATAACCCATGTAATAAAAATGGGAATCTTAAACATCATGACATCATAAAAAAATTCATATACGATAAAGGAATTCATAAAAATAATTCCATCACAACATAATCAAATCAATGTAATAATAGAGATAAAAACATAACCCTTTATTATCTTAGATGGAAAATAATTTTGATAAAACACTTGAACTCCATTCTTGAGGAAAATATCCTTTCTATTTCAAAAACACTTTTCCTTTCTTAATATGTCATAAAATTATAAACTAAAAGAAGTTGATTAAAAATAAATTTGAAAACATGTAAAGGAAGCTTCTTGGAAATAATGTTTTAAAAATCTATTCACTCCGTATAAGTTAAAAAAACGTTCTTCTCGTACTTTTTTCGGAAAAGTCAAAAAGTACCTCGTATGAAAAACGAAATGAGATTCCTTTCATATCATTTACTAAAAACAATCCGAAGGGTAAAATTGGATTTAAACAATTGTAGATGGATGAAAATAATATTACATATTGAGGAAACATGGATTTGGATGATAAAATACACCCCAGTAAATACTTACGAATAAACAAAATGAGATTGTGATATTTCCCTTACCTTAGGTCTGATTTTCTTCATAGGGGTCCGAACCTCCTGTATAATGATTTAAATAATGTAATTGACTTATTCCAGAATCATACCCATTGTTATGATATCATATATGGTTCACTTATGACTTTATATTACCATTTCTTTTGTAAATTCTATGTTAAAGAGCATTTTGGGTAAAATTGTTTCATTTGTCGCCCGGGTTTTGACTTGTAATTATTCATATGATTGATTAGATCATAATTACTTAATTCCAGAATATAAAACATGATTTATATATAATATATATTCATAATATACATATATAAAATAAATTATTAAATGGAAAGAAATACACCGTTCATGGAGACGGTAGGTCGTACGTACGCATGAACGCTGTTTTCGTTTCCTTATTGAATTGAGTGGAATTAAGTAGATGACATACATATATATACACATAAATCCAGTAGCTTTATAATGTCATATATTTCATTATTATTACTTATATATACTTTATAATCATTCTTAAATGGTTAACATGGAGAATGAATCTCATCACGTCGTGGAGACGGTAGTCCGTACGTACGCACGAGCGATGATATCATTTCCGTAATTTTTTAATTGAAATGGAGAGGATGATATAATATATTAGAATCATTATGATGTTATAATAACTATGAATAGTTATTATTTACACCATAATACCCATCCATGTAAGGTGTTGGTGGAAAAACAGATTACACCACGGCGTGGAGACGGTATTTCGTACGTACGCACGCACGGTGATTTCATTTTCCGTAGGATGGATAGATGGTGAATTAGGATTGTCTCATACTTATAATAACATATCATTATATGAGTGATACTGATATTATTACTTCATAATTAAACAACCTAAGAAGAAGAAGTGGAAGAAGAAATAAAGGTGAAAGAATTGGTAACAGAAATTACCTCTTCTTTGAAGCGCCTCTTTGAGACCTCCTCTTAGGGTACCAAAATTGGTCTTTGAGGAAGCCCAGAACCTCTAGGATGTTTCTAGGTAAGTGGAGAAGAGAATTTGGTAGAGGTTGGCCGAGCTTGAAGGCTCAAAGTTGTGTGAGGAAGAGAGGGAGGAGGTGCCCTTTTATAAGGGAGGAGAGGGGCACCTTTGAAATAACTAAAAATATTATTTTATTATAAAGTCAAGTTCGGTTTTAAATAGCTCCAAATTGATTTATTTCGAGGATAAGGTTGGGATGGGTCGCAATCCTCTCATCCAATAGAATTTAGACAAGTTTAGGTTCCTATTATAACCTTATCATTTAGATTTAACATTAAGTTAAATAATTTTACTTTTACCGTGTCTTCTTGTGTTCTTATACTATAAGGTTAATAAACTTACTATAAGAAGTCAAAAGAACCCCAAGTTTTTTATTATTAATATATATAACCTTATCTAAGTCATTTGGCCGAACCTTAGATTTTTAGGAATAAAATAAAAATTAATAATATAATATTTGTTTTAAAAACTATTTTATGTCAATTTTGAAACTATTTAGTAATTGATTTTTGTGAAAATCATAACAGAACGATAAGTTCGAAAAAAGTTAATTAAATCAATACTAACATGTCATATTAACCTATAAAATTAGTTTAATTCATAAAAAGTCTCAAAGTATATTTATTTGGGTATTTATAACATCAATTAGGTCAATATTTCATTAATAAGATAATTACTGCATCATCGATGTGTCATAAATAAATTAAATTATTTAATGTCTAAAAATTACAAATAAAATACCATTATGTAGGAAATCTTTTTATATTTCTAATGAATATTTATAGTCTAATTTATCTTATGTATAACCCCATATTAAAATTGTTTTAGTAAATAAACTTTGATTTTAACTCTTTTAACCCTTCTTTAAATAAATTAATAATAAATGTCCTAATCTAATCCAAGTGGTCCTAAATGGTCATATTTTATTCCTGAGTTTGTTTTCGGTCGAATTACACTTATCCAATAGAATTAGGACATGTTTTAGGGTAATAATAATATCCTTTTTACCCTTAATTACCCTATTTACTTTTAACCGTGGTAAATAAAAGTAAAAAGTTACTATTCACCAAAAAATATTTTCATCTCATTGAACCACATTTTACTTACTGACATCAACCATGTCTCTCGGATTTTTGAAATTCCACTCACAGAAGTGGTAAAATTAAGTTTTATGAAAAAATCAGTTTTTTTTAACTACCACTTAGTGGTTTCACAATTCATCAAAAATTGAAAGTTTTCATAAAAATACCAAAAATTAGGCCTAAGCTATATTTGATATTATGAACTCAAAAATTATTTCTATTTTACCAAATTCAAAACATATCAGTTGCATTAATTAATTTAAAAATTAATTCCCGTTGTCAAAACAAATAGCGTGTTTTTAAGAGATAATAACTATCAAAAGATTGAAACTTGTTTATAAGTGGTTTAAATGTGAAATTACATCCAATGTCCATCATTGTATTAAATTGTAAAAATATATTCTAAATATACTTTAAAACCACTAAAATTAATAATTTGTCACTATTAATTATTTCGATTGAAAAAAGTTGTTTTTAATTAAAATTTAGTAATTTCCACTATTCATCAAAATATGAAAGTTATTCGAAAATTACCAAAATTTCACCCTAAGCTAATTTCGATATTCCAAATCCAAAAATGAAGTCCATTTTGAAAATAAAATTTACAAAATTTCAAAAAGTGGTTATTACTATTCATAACGGCTAGTTTTAATAATATTTTAATAGCATATCGTTGTTTAGTGAAACTCGGTATTGCGTACTACACATGATATCAAGGAAGGTCATGATTGCGTGTAATGAAAGGAAAGTCAAGGATGCGTGTTGTGTAGGCTCCTTTTGGTGTAGCGTACAACACAAGACATTAATGAAATTAAAAGGAATATTTTTCATAAAATCTCGGGGTGTTACAGACCCCCTCCCCACAAAGTGTACACCTCCGAGGCCGGAAATGTGAGAAGGGAGATAATGACCCCTAAGTCCCGCCTCCAGTAGGCCTCAGGTTGGTGACTAGAACCGATGGTATATTAAACACACAAATGGGAGTCATTACCGTCTAATAGAATACATATGGAAGAGAGAGATAAGATAGACACCGATAAAGTCCAATTCGGAACTGGAATATAAAAGAAACCCAAGTGCACATATGAAATTTCATGCAAAAAAAACTACAACTAGAAGGGAAAAACTGCATGTACCCGAAAGAAAATAAAACAGCAGCAACCACAAGCCCGAATAGCGCCTACAACTCCAAGCTAGTAGAAACCATCATGATCTCCAACATCCTCCAAGTGACCTGAAAAATAGTTTATATATACATTGGGTGAGTATAACAATATACTCAGTTGGATCCTCCCTAAAGCCTCTCATGAAAAAGTAAAGAGAGCATGCTAAAGCAAAGTGGACAAAAAGTGAAACTAACTCGCCACCTAAACAGGTATACTATATCCCCAACCCCACCATGGCTACTCTCACCAAGTAACGCATACAAAAATATAGCATATAATAAAGAATATCAAGGTTCCCCGCTACTACTTCCCCATTGGTTTTCAACTTTGCCCCAACATTTCACTTCCTAAGCATCTCTCTCCAAAAAGGCTTGCCCACAGACACCTGGGCGAAGCACCACAATCTGCACCTCGAGCACTATAAAGGCTTGCCCACAGACACCTGGGCGAAGCACCACACCATCCTCATAACCAATGTAACCAGGTAGTTTTCGGGAGCCACCACAGCTCGTGTAACGTGTATCATACATCAGGTATTATACCTCAACCCATTACAGTCCATACACCAAGTAAGGATCCTCAAGCCATCACAATCTATACACGTTACACCTATAGTAGTCCATTGGATACTATATCCCGAATATATGTGTGTGAATATCCACAATCCATTATATCCCTCTGTACACATATATGGGGAAAACTAACCACTATTCCCAATGGCACAAGTATCTACCATGAGAAGAGAGCGGGGCTAAAGGGGTAGTCAGCCATTCATCCTACCATCGGAATATTGGAGAAAACACCCCCCCCCCCAGGGCTCAGAATCCCTGGGGTGTCAGTTACCCTTACTTATAGGGTGGAGTAGCGTATAGAAACACAAAAAGTACAAGATATATTATATCTCACAACCACACTATGGACATTACTTATTCTTGGACACAAATTCAGCTAACGTCTCTCAGACGCTGAGCTGCTACTTACAAGACTAGGTATCCTATAAGCACACAACCATTTAAAGAGCATTATTAGATTGCTTTATTCCCTTTTTATCAATTCCACTGTATGTTAATTAATTTATTAGACATTAATTAACCATGAACAAATCCACATTAAATTTCATTAGCAACACACCCAAAGTCAACTGCTCTTTCAATCAGTTTTCGACCTCTTCATTATGTTCCAACATCTCCATCCCCATGGGTTAACACCATTTATTCATTTGTTCATTATAGAAATACTCTCCCACATTTTCAGGAATTCTAGAAAAATATTCTATGCTACTAAATACAAGGGGGCTCAACAGGGTGAGTAGATGTACTACCCGTCAAGTCTTTTCCACCTATAGCAAGAGCGTAGACCCATCCTCCCTTGAGAAGCTAGACACGGAAAGCACGTGGCATACCCCATGCATCTTAGCCTCTTTTGAAGGAAGGGTAATCAAGACCAACTGCCTTGTGAAATGGGGAAAAGTGAATCATATAAACAATCAAAGAACCATCAAGCATCCAAAAATCACATCCACCCCGTTCCATCATCCCGGGCGTCCTCTGTGACACCCACATGCATGAACTGGTGCATCTCACCACTCAAGGCGTCATCTGCTGCCACAACCAAAAGGCCTCCATGCCTCCACATATCACAACAGCCATCTAGGCTCACATTACAACACAAGATGCAGGAAAACAAACATGACATCAATAGGGCTCTTGTCCCTTTAAAAATCAAGAGGGTTACTCAGAACCCTTTTAGAAATTATCAAACAATCAGTTCTTTAATCCCTCTTGAATTAATAGATTTATTAAACATAGCTTCTAAAATTTAGGAAACCTAATCAGTAAGCTATCAGAAATTAATAAACATGCTTACTGCACTAATTTGATTAACATCAAATTACAAAAAGAACCATATTTGTTTTCATGCCTCTTTATCTTTAGCCAACACTTATTATTTAATCCTGGTTTGCGCTCTTTACTGATTTCCATCAATAAAAAATAGCTAAACAAGAAAGCATTGATATCACACCATCTAGAAAAACAAGAGACATTAATATAAGATTGATACAATTCCTTTATCCAGTTCAGAGTATTTATTATGTCAATTCCATTATCACCTTGTGGGATTAGACATGCTAACAATAATGTTGCACGTAAAAGAAAGAGAAGCGATGAATCCCCTACCTAAAAAAAGTTCCTCGCGTTCTTTATCCACACAACGGGTCAAAATCCTCCTCTTGCGACAAAAGCATCCTCTCAAGGATGCCACGGTACGACATCACAAACCAAACCCCAAGAAAAACCCATTAGAAGCATGGAGATTACATGCTATAATATGGAAAGGAGAACAGAAGAAGATAAACCCCAAAAGAACAACGATACAACATACCGTATATCGATGATTGATCGATACATCTTGGTTTCATCAAAACAGAGCAGAACCAATATGAGGAGTAAAGTTTGATTGTGAACCTTCTACGGGAAGGATTGAAAGGTTCTAGCATCTCATAACCGAGAACAAAGAGGAAGAAAAAGGGAGGAAGATATCTCGTCCCTTTTGAAGATTTAATGGGGCGACGGTTTTAGATACGCTTAATTCAACATTAAAATCAGATTGTATTAAACCACGCGATTTGACCAAGTAAAAACATCTCAAGCCATATGAATAATTAATATAGGATTTATGGCCTTTGAATCGTCCTTAAGAGTCCTTAAAAATAAACCTTTAAATGTATTTTATGTCAAAGGAAATGTAAAAAGGGCCAAAACTGTAGGAAGATGGAAACACTTTCTCCTACCATTACTGTACACCTACCGATCTGTGACACCGATCTGTGATACCAATCTATGAAACCAATCTGTGAAACCGATCTGTGAAACCGATCTGTAAAACCGATCTGTGAAACCGATCTGTGAAACTGATCTTTGAAACTGATATGTGAAACCCATCTGTGAAACTGATCTATGAAACTGATCTGTGAAACCGATCTGTGAAACCGATCTATGAAATCGATCTATGAAACGGATCTTTGAAACTGATATGTGAAACTGATCTTTGAAACTAATCTCTGAAACTGATCTACGAAACCGATCTCTGAAACCGATCTGTGAAACTGATCTCTGAAACTGATCTGTGAAACTGATCTGTGAAACCGATCTGTGAAACACTATACACCTACCGTTACTGTTCATAAAACTAGAAACATTGTTCATAGAACTAGAAATTTGGAAAAGTGTTGGGGATAAGTCACCTTGACCTCTCAGAACACCTCCAACACCACATTTTCACAATGTAATGGACCGGAGAGGTCCGAGACATTATGTCAGATACCTATCAAAACATTCTCATCCTCGAGAATTCAAAACCAACCAAGAAGAAAATAGGGGTCCGAACTACAACCTATTAAAATACCTATCTGGGTAAAACCACCCTTAGTTGTTTGAAAGAAAAAATAGAACCACGACATCTGAGAGAAAAGTAACAAAAATTCCATACATCACATAAATGGTACATAAAATAAAAGATCAAATAAAACTCAGCACAACAACATAGAATAGCTCTGGGTACAGGACACACATCTGTTACTCACGTTCCCAGGTACTCTCCTCCATGCCACCGTGTTTCCACAAGACATAAACTAAGGGGATAGAATGTCCACGCAACACCATGTCCTTGCGATCTTGGATCTCCACAGGTCGCTCCTCAAAGGTTTCATCATCATCAACATCGATCTCTCCCCAGTTGATGATGTGAGCGTCATCATGAAGATAACAACGGAGCTGTGATACATGGAAAACATCATGTATCTAGCTCATCTGTGGGGGGAGTTCTACAAGATACGTCACAACTCCAACACGAGCTAACACCTAGAAAGGCCAAACAAACCGGGGATAAAGCTTACTTCCACGGCCAAACCTTCAATGCCCATGATGGGGAGTCACCTTCAAAAACACATGATCCCCAACATTAAACTCCAATGGTCTCCTCCTTTGATCAACATATGATTTCTGATGATCTTGCGCTGTCTTCATCCTCTCACAAATCACATGGACCATCTCTATTGTATTCTACACTAGATCCAGTTTGAGAATTGCTGACTCTCTGACCCCAATCCAGCACAACGAAGAATGACAAGGCCAGCCATACAAGACTTCAAATGGCACCATGTCGATGGTGGGGTGAAAACTATTATTTTAAATGAACTCCACCAAGTTTAAGTTCCTCATCCATGAACCTCAAAAATCAAGAATACAAAAGCGTAACATGTCTTCAAGAGTATGGATGGTTCGCTCTATCTGACCATCCATTTGAGCATGAAAAGCAGTGCTAAGGCATAGTTGAGAACCAAAAGCATGTTGGAGAACTCTCCACACCCTGGATGTAAAATGAGGTTCTCAATCAGAAATGATCATCTGATGGACTCCATAAATTCTCACCACCTCCTCTAGATACTTCCTCGACAAGACTTCCACTGAGCTCGACTCCTTGATTTTTATGAAGTAGGACGATTTTGTTAAGAGATCCACTACTACCTAAATAGCATCATGTCCTCCTAGAGCTTGAGGTAAACCGAAAACAAAGTCCATTCAGATATCCTCTCACTTCCACTAAGGAATCTCTAATGGCTGGAGTAGACCACCAGGGACATGGTGTTCGGCCTTCACCTGCTGGCACACTAAACATCGAGACACAAACTCTGCAACCGCGCGCTTCAGACTAGGCCACCAAAACTGACTTCTCAAGGATCTGTACATCTTTGTCACGCTAGGATTTACTACTAAAGGGGAACTGTGGAACTCTATGAGGACTATCTCACGGATCATCAGGGGAACAAAAATCCTTCCATGATACAACACTCAGTGTTGGTCATCCTCCAACCAACCATCATGGGCCTCACCACAAACAACTCTTTCTCTCCAAACCTCCACCTCTAGATCCCCCAACTGGGAATCTTCTACCTTCTGCACCAAGGATGAATGTACCATCATTGGAAAAAGACAGCCTCTACCCCCAACTTCTCCCATATCAACTTGTAATGTTAACAGTTCTTCCATTACTCTCCAAGAATCACCAGATTCTCGCACAGCATCACTACATGACTTTTGGCTCAGCGCATCAGCTACAACGTTCCCTTTTCCAAGTGTATACGATATTTTTAAGTTGTATTCCTGCAATAACTCCATCCACCGATGTTTTCGCAAGTTCAAGCCACACTGGGAAAAAACATACCTCAAACTCTTATGATCAATGAAAACCACAAAGAACTCACCAATGAGGTAATGTCTCCACAACTTCAGAGAAAACACCATGGATTCCAAATCAATATCATTAGTGGCATAGTTAAATTCATGGGGTTGTAACAGCAGATACCCATAAGAAACAACTAACCTCTGCGGCATGAGGACACATCCTAACCCCAGATACGAAGCATCATAGAAAACATCAAACTGAACTCCCTCAGCTGGAAGACAATGAAATGAAGCACTTACTAACATCTCCTTTAGATACTCGAATGCTTCTTAACACTGATCAATCCATATGAACTCTTGATCATTCTTGGTCAAAGCTGTCAGATGAGTCACAACTCGAGAGAAACTGGCTACGAACCTCCTGTAGTAGCCTGTGAGACCAAGAAAACTTCGCACCTCTGACACTCTCTTGGAGGATTCCCAACACACGACTGCTTCTATCTTCGATGGATCCAAAACTACTCCCTATTGAGACACAACATGGACCAAGAAACGGACTTCTCGAACCAAAACTCACACTTCGACAACTTCCCAAACAGCTGATGTTTACGAAGAACTCCGAAAACAGCATGTAGATGCTCTGCATGCTCCACTTCAGATGTGGATTACAAAAGGAATCCATCAATGAGAAAAACCACAAACTTTTCCAGGAACTCATGGGACACATCATTCATCAATCCCATGAACACATCTAGAGCATTTGTCACGCCGAACGACATTACAACGAACACATAATGCCCATGAAGACAACAAAAAGAAGTCTTCGGGATATCCTCATCCTTCACACGCATTTGATGATATCCTGACCACAATTCGATATTCGAGAACCAACTTTCACCCTTTAGTTGATTGAATAATTTATAAATCCGCAGAAGAGGATAGTCATCCTTTATTTCCACTTTGTTCAAGCGACGATAATCGACACACAATAGCAAACTATCGTCAGCCTTCTTCACGAACAAAACGGGTGCACACCATGGTGACACACTTGGCAGAAAAAAACCGCACTGTAAAAGACCATCAAGCTATATACGTAGCTCTCATAACTCAGAAGGGGTCATCCTATATAGAGACATGGAGATAGGAGACCCTCCTGGCTATAGCTCGATCCCAAACTCGATCTCTCATCGAAGGGGTAATGTTACAACCTCTTCAAAAAAGACATCAGGGTACTCCTCTACGACCCTAGGAAACGCCATCTGCTGAACCTCTGAAGAACTCATAATCATCTCATCGATCATGGATGATAAGGATGGAACATGCCTATGACCCATCCGAGGATCTCGCTCACCAACAAACATCACTTGCTCTCCATCTGTACCAATGAAGACGACCTTCTTCCTAAAGCAATTCACAATATCCTACACTGAATACAACCAATCCATGTCGTGGATGACATCATATGGTTGTATTATTAAACATAGGAAATCTCCCCAAGAGCGGTGTTTCCCCAACACTAGATCATAGTCTCTACATACTTCAAACAAGTCATCTCGGCCTCCAACTGGCGTAGTCAATGCCAAAGGCACTGGAAGCCTCTCTACCTCAAGTCCCAAAGCTTGGACAAGGGTAGGTGATATAAAGGAGTGTGTTTCTCCTAAATCAAACAAGGCATACACCAAGGTAGAAATAAAGAAAAGGGTACCTCGAACGATGTCTAGATCATCTAGTGCTGGCAACGCTAGATCATGAAGCTGACCAGGGCCTCCTCCACAGCCTCTTTGACCATGATGACGACCACCACCACGGTCACGCTCTTCTCTCTGAGGACGGGGAGCATCGTCGGTTTTTCATCTGCCTACCCCATCTTCCCTCTACTGATCTAAAGCTGTAGCAATTGTCTATTGTTTCCTCGGTTGGAACTACCTCAACGGAGGAACATGGAGCGTATGTCCCAGTGCACGATGACCACTCTGAAAGGTTGAGCACTCCTACTGCTGATGGCCATGACCACCACAAGAAAAAAACACCTTATTCCTTGCCATAAGCCTGAGATTTGCTGCCCCTGGAGAAACGATATGTGAAGGGCTGGGACCTACCCCCGGCTGAACGAAAACTCTTCTGCCCTGATAACTAGGAACCCCGGACCACAGCTCTGCTTCATGAGGAATCATGTTAATTCCCCTCTCGTAATGATCCAGTCCGGGCCAAAGTCCTCTCAACAACCTATGCCATTTCCAGCACCTCAAGATATGTCTTCAACATAAATGGGGTGACCTGACGCTAGATCTCTGGATGAAAATCCTCCTCAAAGTGCCTCACCCTAGCCTCCTCATCTGGTAACAATTCCGAAGCATATAGTAAAAGGTTCATGAAATGGATTCCAAACTCTCAAACATTGGGTCTCCTATGTCGAAGGGTAAGAAGCTCCTAGCAACGGGACTCCTTCACAGTTTTTGAAAGAAACTCGACTCTAAAACTATCTCGGAACTCCTCCCATGTGATCGCTGACTCCTCACGATCCCCAAGGAACAATAACCACCACTGCCTCGCTGCTCCAAACAACATCATCACAACCAAGGACACCCAGTGCTCCTTCTGAGCACAAATTGAACTGAAGCCTATCTAGACCTCCTCCAACTAGTCTTCCGTGACTGAATCTGAAATGGAGCCCTCGTACTTCTGCAGACTCTAGAGATGAAACTCTCAGAGTGTCTTCCTCCAAGTGTCAGCGTCGTCAACATCTACCCGGTGGCGATCTGTTGGAACAGCCTGCTGGACATCTTCTACGCAAACCTGAAGAGGACGTCGACCTGGAGCCATACATGTAAAATAACAACAGTTAGAGCTCCTAAGCCAGGAATATGGGAGACTCAACCTTAATTAATTAATTGTTTTCTTTCATTCAATTTAGGTTAACCTATCCCAATGTCTACCCATTCAAACATAGCCATAAGGAAGAATGATCCATGATCCTTTCCTAGGTCTCTACCCTGCAACTAGTATCACCTCGTTTAGTATCCATTGTAAATGTAAAGGTTCGTACATCATATCATAGGGGGGGCCCTAAACGCCTATGTCTCAGCCAAACTCCAGTGTTTACCTCACTTGATAAACATGAATGACACCACTTCCCTACCAACCCATGCAACCTCACCTGTGCCGAACTCCAAACTCCATCCTATCCCTCAACCTGACCTCTGATACCACTCTGCCATGACCCCCTCCCCACAAAGTGTACCCCTCCTAGGCTAGAAATGTGAGAAGGGATATAATGATGCCCGAGTCCCGCCTCCAGTAGGCCCTGGATTGGGAACTAGCACCGAGGGTATAGTAAACACACAAATGGGAGGCATTACCCTCTAAAAGAACACATACGGAAGAGAGAGATAAGATAGACACCAATCAAATCCAACTCAAAACTGAAATATAAAAGAAACCCAAGTTCATATATGAAATTTCATGTAAAAAGAAAACTACAACTAGAAGGGAAAAACTGCAAGTACCCAAAAGAAAATAAAACAGCAGCAACCACAAGCCCGAACAACTCCTGCAACTCCAAGCTAGTAGAAACCAGCTTGATCTCCAACATGCTCCAAGTGACCTAAAAATAGTTTATATATACATAGGGTGAGTATAATAGTATACTCAGTAAGATCCTCCCCGAATCCTCTCATGAAAAAGTAAAGAGAGCATGCAAATGCACAGTGGACAACAAGTGAAACTAACTCACCACCTAAACAGGTATACAATGTCCCCAACCTCACCATGGCTACTCTCACCAAGTAACGCATACAATAATATAGCATATAATAAATAATATCAGGGGTATCCCACTACTACTTCCCCATTGGTTTTCCTCTTTTCCCCAACGTCGCACATCCTAAGCATCTCTCTCCAAAAAGGGTTGCCCACAGACACCTGGGAGAAGCACCACAATCTGCACTTCGTGCACCACAAAGGCTTTCCCGTAGACACATGAGCGAAGCACCACACCATCCTCACAACCAAAGTAACCTGGTAGTTTCTGGGAGCCACCACAGCTCGCATAAGGTGTATCCTATGTTGGGTATTATACCTCAAGCCATTACAGCCCATACACCAAGTAAGGATCTTCAAGCCATCACAGCCTATACACATTACACCTATAGTAGTCCATAGGATACTATATCCAGAATATATGTGTGTGAATAACCACAAGCCATTACATCCCTCTACACACATATATGGGGAAAACTAACCACTGTGACCAATGGAACAAGTATCTACCAAGAGAAGAGAGCGGGGCCAGAGGGGGTAGTTATCCATTCATCCTCCCACAGAAATATTGGGGAAAACACCCCCAGGGCTCAGAATCCCCGGGGTGTCAGTTTCCTTTGCTGAAAGGGTGTAGTAGTGTATAGAAACACAAAAACTACAGGATATATTATATCTCACAACCTCACTATGGTCATTACTTTGTCTTAGACACAACTGTAGCTAACGTCTCTCAAACTCCGGGCTGCTACTTCTAGGACTAGGTATCCTATAATCACACAACCATTTAAAGAGCTTCATTAGATTTCTTCATTACCATTATATCAATTCCACTATACGTTAATTAATTCATTAGACATTAATTAACCATGAACAAATCCACATTAAATTTAATTAGAAACACACCCAAAGTCAACTACTCCTTCAATCAGTTTTCGAACTCTTTATTATGTTCCAGCATCTCCATCCCCATGGGTTAACACCATTTATTCAATTATTCATTATAGAAATACTTTCTCACATTACCAAGCATTCTATAAAAACATTTTATGCTACTAAACACAAGGGAGCTCAAGATGGTGAGTAGATTTACTACCCGTCGAGTCTTTGCCGCCTATAACAAGAGCATAGACTCATCCTCCCTTGAGAAGCTAGACACAGAAAGCACCTGGCATACCCCGTGCGTCTTCACCTCCTTCGGGGGAAGGGTAATCAATACTAGCTGCCTTGAGAAGTGGGGAAAAGTAATTCAGATAAACAATCAATGAACCATCAGGCATCCAACAATCACATCCACCCCATTCCATCATCCCCAGCGTCCTCCCCGACACCCACATGCATAAACAGATGCATCTCGCCACTCTAGGCGTCATCTGCTACCACAAAAAAAGGACTCTATGCCACCACATATCACAACAGCCATCTAGGCTCTCATTATAGCACAAGAAGCAGGAAAACAAGCATCACATCAATAGGTCTCTTGGACCTTTAACAATCAAGAGGGTAACTAAGAACCCTTTTAGAAATTATCAAACAAGCAGTTCTTTAATCCATCTTGAATTAACATATTTATTAAACGTAGGTTCCAAAATTTGGGAAACCTAATCAGTAAGCTATCAAAAATAAATAAACAAGATTACTGCACTAATTTGACTAACATAAAATTACAATAAGAAACAGATTCATTTTCAGACCACTTTATCTTGGGCCAACACTTATCAATTAATCTCAGTTTACGTTCTTTACCAATTTCCATCATTAACAAACAACTAAACAAGAAATAATTGATATCACACCATCTAAAAAAACAAGTGGCAATAACATATGATCGATAAAATTCCTTTATCCAGTTAAAAGTATTTATTATGTCAATTCCATTGTCATCCAGTGGGATTAAACATGTTAACAAAATAGTTTCATATAAAAGAAAGAGAGGTAATGAATCCCCTACCTCAAACAGTTCCTCACATTCTTTATCCACACAACGGGTCACAATCCTCCTCTCTCGACAACTACATCCACCCAAGGATTCCATGGTTTGATAGCACCAACCAAACCCTAAGGAAAACATATTAGAAGCATGGGGATTACATGCTATAATATGGAAAGGATAACTGGAGAAGATGAACCCCAAAAGAATGACGATACAACATACCTTATATCGAAGATTGACCGATACATCTTGGTTTCATCAAAACAGAGCAGAACCAATCCGAGGAGTAAATTTTGATTGTGAAACTCCTACGGGAAGGATTGAAAGGTTCATGAATTTCATAGTTGAGAACAAAGAGGATGAAAAAGGGAGGAAGATATCTCATCCCTTTTGATGATTTAATGGGGCGACGGTTTAAGATACACTTAATTCCCCATTAAAATCGGATCTCATTAAACCATGCGGTTTGACCAAGTAAAAACCTCCTGATCCATATGAATAATTAATATAGGATTTATGGCCTTTGAATCATCCTTAAGAGTCCTTAAAAATGAGGCTTTAAATGTATTTTATGTCAAAGGAAACATCAAAAGGCCCAAAACTGTAGGAAGTTGAAAACACTGTTCACCTACCGTTACTGTACACCTACCGATCTGTGAAACCGATCTGTGAAACTGATCTGTGAAACTAATATCTGAAACCGATCTATGAAACCAATCAGTGAAACCAATCTCTGAAACCGATCTCTAAAACTGATCTCTAAAACCGATCTGTGAAACTGATCTATGAAACCGATCTGTGAAACCGATTTGTGAAACTGATCTGTGAAACCGATCTGTGAAACCGATCTCTGAAACCGATCTCTGAAATAAATCTGTGAAAACGATCTTTGAAACTAATTTGTTAAATTGATCTATGAAATCGATCTGTGAAACTAATCTGTGAAACCGATATGTGAAACCGATCTATGAAACTGATCTATGAAACCGATCTGTGAAACCTATCTGTGAAACCGGTCTGTGAAACTGATCTGTGAAATTGATCTGTGAAACCGATCTGTGAAACCGATCTGTGAAAATGATCTATGAAACACTATACACCTACCATTGTTGTTCATAAAACTGGAAACACTGTTCACAGATCTGGAAATTTGGAAAAAGTGTTGGGGGTAAGTCACCTTTACCTCCCGGAACACTTCCAACACCACATTTTCACAAATTAATGGACCGGAGAGTTCCGGGACATTACAGTTTGGGTAATTAAATATTTATATAATATTATTGGATACCCTTATTTATCATATTTATCATTTAACCATGGTAAATAAAATATATACTTAAGTTACAATTCATAATGTCTTAAAATAAGAGGTACCTATTTTCAATATTTAGAAACCATGATTCCAAAAATGGAATCCATTTTTCTAAATTCAAAACACAGAAGTTATAGAAATTAATTTGAAAAAAATTTCCATTGTAAAAATCATGTTTTTAAGAAATAATAACTATCAAAAGATTGATACTTGTTTATGTCTAATTTCAAAGTGAAATTACTTTCAATGACCAACATTGAATTAAATGGTAAAAATATAACATAATTACACTTTAAAAACAATTAAAAAGATAATCTAACCATATAAATAAATTATATTAAAAGGTTTTTTTGAATTAAAATGTAGTATTTTTCACTATTCATCTAATATTGAACATTATCAGAAAAATACCAAAATTTCATCCAAAGTAAATTCTGATGTCACTATTCTAATGAAGAATATTATTTGGTCAAATGGAACATATAAAAGAGACTAAATTTTTTTTATCGGTGTTCAACATCAAAAGGCCATAAATTGAGCTTTTAAAAAATATTAGATTATTTATGCTTAAAATGGAATTATTCAAATTTTAAGCCTCTAACTTTTATTTGATAAATGTAAAAACATTTAACAAACATATGTAATAAAATTTTAGTTATTTCGGTTCATTCCTGCCAATAAAATGAATATACGTTAACTACCATTTAAAAAAATATTATTATATTATTATTTTTTAGTATAACACAACGTTGTGTGCAACATAAATTTCAAAGAACCCAATTTTCTTATCTGGTATTCCATCAAACATAGCATCCCTTTTAAAGTAAAATTAATATTTAATTGAGAAATATTAATAAATATGAAAATTTCATATTCTTTATTTACTTGGGATGTAACAATTAAATACATAGGGAATGGATTAAGTTTAACTTTGGGTGTTACTCTTGAGGTTCAGATATTAACGTACTATATTGGATAACTCATGTTAACCATTTTGGTTTTGGTAACTTTTTTGAGACATATATAAGGGCTTTTTTCTCTTTTAGGATTCCACTAATATAGTAAAAGTTAATTTTAGTGCTTCAGGGATAAAACATTAATATTTTATGTTAATTTCATGGAATAAGAAATAAATTGGAAATTTATCAATGTACAACCAGAATATGAAATTATGAGTATGAAATAGAAAAATATAAAACAATTATATTTACTTATATTCTTATTCTAGACAGTAAAATAATCCCTCAACATTAACAAATGCATATTAAAATGAAAATGGAATACTACTAACTTCATTTTCATCATAAATTTTGGGATTCTGGGTTATAAATTTCTATTCTTCTTTCACATTTTCTTATTATTGATCTGTATAACTATACAACTAAATCTACACTTTTTTATTTACGTCTATATTTTAACTTCATGTCGATGTTATAATATTGGGAAACCTTTTTATGTGTTATTTTAGATGAATTTAATACATTTAACACTCTATTATCAATTGTCTCTTTTATTAACCATTATTATGATGTGGCTTTATAAAAACTTTTAGTCCAATGATGACCAAAATAAAGTTTTAAGTGCATAATTTATTTATGGGGTAAAATTTAACACCCTGAGATTTTAAAAGAACATTACATTAAATAGTGTACATGACATTAAGTGTAAAAACCCGACGCATGTTTCCCAGTGCTGGTGCCTTATTTGATTACGTTGGCATAAATACAGGGAATACGAATCCCGAAAGACTGAGTAGTTTAGTATTATTGGAAAAAAGTTACATACATATGTTTAACATTACAACGTTAAGGGAAATAAAACACTATTTTATTCCACTATAAACATCATGTCTCAAAGATTATGCTTGCCAGTCATTCATAAATTACTTCTTCATGTCCTGAGGAAATGAAACATAAGAAAGGGGTGAGATCAAAATCTCAGTAAGAGTAAGAAGTAAAGAGGAAGATATAATAAACATAAGACATGGTTCATAATTGAAAAAACATGCCTTTAATAATAAACGTGAACACAATATGGCAGGAATATGAGCTGAGAAAATAATTCCATAATAAAACATAATCATTGGTATTCTACTAGTTAAATACCCACATAAAATTTCAATTACTAGCTTCATAATGAAGGAATTGCATATGTTGGCCATTCTAAAACATTTTTTCAAGGCCTCGGCTAAGACGTCTAATGATTATGGCCTCAGCCAAAATCCATATATCACATTGGGAAACGCCACGACCAATTCCACGTCTATTTATCTCAGGAGACCTACCAATGCATCGAGGGGCTATAGAGGGCCCCAACCATCACATAATAAGTCCTATTAATTCCTTATAAGATCAGGGATCATCATAAACAACATATACATTCATATTGAATCTTTCATATGAAATGTAACCAACTTTCCCCAATCATTAAACATAAAACACTAACCATTCCGAGTAATAGGGGAAATGGTTTCAGGATAGATCACACACAATAAAGTTACTCATAAACCATTAAATAAAATATGGTAGATTAATTCATAAATTATTAAACCCAATAATACCGTGGAATCAACAAGAGCATTTAATTAAATGAAAAAACTCTTATAAATCGATAAGCAATTTTTGACATAAATACTCTTTTATTTTGAAAAGAAGAGATCTTTTGGGAAAATATTTGTATAAAACAAGAAGTGAGGTAAGATATTATTTTCATAATAAAATGAGTGATTTTTTAAAGATAATGGTTTCAAAAAACAGATTAAATAGTTCCCTATAAAATAGGTAAGAATTTGAGAAGTTCCTTTGAATCAGGCTTATATTTTGGAAACAATTTTGAAAGTTCCTTTTAAAAAGTGTAACTATACATAAAATAATCAAGGGTTCTGGTTAGTAAACATATATATAATACTCACAAATACTAAATGATGATTACATAACAATACATAATAATTTCATTGAGGTAATCAAACAATGAAAGTAACCCGAATGAAAATGGATGTTCGGGTGGAAAACCCCTACCTTAACTCCAAACATGTTCCACTCTTCAACATAATCTCCTAGAATGAAAAATTATACATATTAATAACTTATTTAATAACCCATTATACATATATTTAGTTTATCATAATTATTTTTAGTTCATTTATACCTTTATTACCAAGTTATTATATTGAATTTTGTTGTTCCGGTGTGTTTGTTTTCGTTATTTTCATAACTGGTTCACTTGTTTTAAGTAATGGAGTTCACATGGAAGGGTTATAAATCTATAGGAATGGAATTATATATTATTTATGAACATAAATAATTTTTAATGGTCATTTCTATCATTTGGATACATGGAATGAAGAATAATCATTAGATGACGACCACTTCGATTATTCGGCGGTATTTCGACTATTATGAACTAGTTTTGTCATATAACTTAATTTTATGTACATATTATGGTTCCTAAATATTAATTTTGTTATAATACATATTTCATAGTGTTTTTCAACCCTAAATATGGTTTTATGACAAGTAATGAATAATAAATTGAAGAATGAAACTTTGTCGTCCACGAAGGCTATAAATTGGAACCTCATGGACGTTGATCTCGTTTATAAAAAATAAAAGTGAGGGAGTAAGAATATTTATGATGGGTCTTACATTAACATGATATAACTACAGTATATATATGATACTTGAGTTATCATGATCATTTGGACAGAGGACTTGTGGTGAGGATAGAAAAAGAAGATAAATTGAAATGAAACCAAATGAAAAAGAAAGGTGCTTTACCTCTTGTAATCATGTCCTTGAGAATTTCTTTAAAGGAAGGAGTTTTGGTCTTTTGGCTAGACCAGAAGCTTCTTAGACGTGGGGATATTCTAGGGAAGGTTAAATGGGAAGATCTTTGAGGAGCATCAAGGCTTACAGAAGTGAAGAGAAGAGGGTGTGGTGAGGGTTTTTTATAGTGGAGGAGAGGAGTAAATTTTGATTATTTAATTCATTATTTTATTATATCTCTCAAAACAAACAATAGTGTTGTTTCATGTAACCCATAGTATTAATAAGTGCATGTGAATTCGAACCAAGTGGCCTTACATCACTTATGATTTCATAATTAGTGTATTTAACTGATAATTTGTATATATGGTATTTTATCGTATTTCACTATTCATCAAAAATTCAAGAATTTTAGAAAAATCCCAAAAATTCACCCCTAAATTTTTTGATGTGTAGAACTCAAAAGGGAAATCCAATTTTGAAAAATAATTTTAAAAATATTATTAATTTAATTTTTAAATAAAGTCATAGTTAATTAAAAAAACAATCCTAAAGGTACAATTAGTTTAATGTGACATTAAAAAATTAATTAAAATCCAATTATCTTATTACCTTAAGAAAATAAAATAATATCATTATTTACTATTCATAAGGGTCATATTACTATTCATATCACTATTCATAAGGGTATGCTACCATTTACCAAAAATCAAGTTTTTTCTATCAGACTCCAGATGACTTACTGAACACAACTCTAGATGACCATTATTCGAAATTCCAAACACAGAAGAGGCAAAGTAGTGTTTAATAGTTAGATTATAAAATTAAATTCTATATTTATTTTCAAAACCATGGGGTGTTATATTCTTCCCTCCTTACAAAAATTTCTTCCTTGAAATTTAAAAAATATTACCTAAAATGTTTCGAGTATGTCTTTAACATAAGCTTCTCTGGATCCCATGTTGCTTCCTCTATCTTATGGTTCCTCTATAGATCCTTTACCAGATATGTCATTCAATTTCTCAATACTTTTTACCTAGTATCAAGAATCTTGATGGGATCTTTACAATAAGATAGATCAGGCTCAAGTTATACTTATTCATAAGAGAGTACATGTGTTGGGTCTAGCATGTACTTTCATAACATTGACACGTGGAACACATTGTGAACCTTGGAGAGACTTGGCGGCATTGCCAACGGTAAGCTACGGCTCCAATTCGGTCCAGAATTTCAAAAGGTCTGACGTACCTAGGACTTAATTTTCCCTTGTTACCAAATCGTATAATACCCTTCCATGAAGATACCATTATGAAAAAGTGGTCACCTTCTTGACACTCCAAATCCTTCCTTCGGTTATCATCATAGCTCTTTTTCCTACTTTCAGCTGTTTTGATATGGTTCTAGATAATCTTCACCATCTCTATTGTTTCTTCAACAAATTCTGGGCCCATAATCTTTCTTTCACAATCATCATCCCAGCAAGTTGGTGTACGAAATATCCTCCCAGATAATGCTTCATAGGGTGCCATCTGAATACTTTAATGGAAACTATTATTGTAGGAAAATTCTACGAGGGGTAAATGCTGATCCCCCATGCCTTTAAAATCAAGTGAAAAAGGCCTAAACATGTCTTCCAATGTTTTAATAGTCTGTTCTAATTGTCCATCAGTTTTTGGGTGGTAGGAAGTGCTCAAACAAATATTTGTATCTAGGGCCTTCTGAAGACTCTTCCATAATCGTGATGTAAAACGGGGATCACGATCGAAAACAATTTATGAGGGTACACCATGAAGTCTTACAACATTATTAATATATATTATTTATAAAAATTCAAGTGGTAAATCTTCTCTTATAGCAAGAAAATGTGAAGATTTTGTAAGATAGTCAACAATGACCCATATCACATAATTCCTTCTTGGTGTCCTCGATAGTCCTATGTCAAAATCCATCATAATGTTATCCCTCTTCCATATAGAAGTAGGTAGAGGTTGCATCACTACTTTGGTATTTTGTCTCTCCGCCTTCAACTGTTGACAAACTAGAAACCTTGACACATAGTCAGTAATTTCTCGCTTCATATTTCCCCACCAAAAATATTCTTTCAGATCTCTATTCATCTTGGTGCTACCCGGGTGTATAGAGAAATTTGAGTTGTGATCATTGTCTAATAGTTCCCTTTTTATATCAGGTACTGATGGAACATATAACCATTTCCCAAACATCAAAACTCCTCCTTCATACATGAAGTCAGCCAGTATCCCATCCTTAACTGCATTAATTTCCCTGTTCAGATTCTCATTATCAGATTGAGAAATTTTTATCTTCTCTAGTAAAGATCATTTAGCAATCATTTGAAAGAGGAGTGATGTTTCCCCTTCCTTAATAATTCCCATATCCATATTCAGTAGATCCGTGAATATAATATCTCTTTCAATCCACATTTGAGTTAGAAGTCCATGATCATTCATTCTTAATGCATATTCCACCTTATTATCCTTTCCTGGGTGGTAGTGTATTGAACAATCATAATCTTTGAGTAACTTGAGCCATCTTATTTGCCTCATGTTGAGTTCTTTTTGTGTAAAAATATATGTCAAACTCTTGTGGTCCGTATAAATCTCACATCTCTCTCCGTAGAGATAATGCCTCCATATTTTCATAGCAAAGATTACAGCTACTAACTCAAGATCATGAGTTGGATAATTTTTCTCATGAGTCTTCAACTGTCTTGATTCATAAGAAATAAATTTATCATTTTGCATAAGGACGCAACCCAGTCCATTCTTTGATGCATCACTCTATATTACAAATCCACCACTTCTAGATGGAAGATTCAAAATTGGAGAATTGAACAATCTTCATTTCAATTAATCAAATAATTCTGTACATTATTTTTTCAACACAAACATAACTCCTTTATGTTTTATCTTGGTTATTGGGTTAACCATTCGGGAAACATTCTGAACGAAATGCTGATAATAACCTTCTAAGACAATAAAACTGTGTACCTCGGTTATGTTTGTTTGTATGGGACAATCTTGGATTGCCTTTTTCTTCATAGGATCAACAAGTATTTCATCCTTAGAGACAATAAGGCATAGAAAAGAAACTGATTGAAGATAGAATTCTCACTTTCTAAACTTCCCATATAATTTATTTCTTCTAAGAGTTCTCATAATAACCCACATGTGATTCTCATAGTCTTCATAGATTTTTGAGTATATGAGGATATCATCGATTAATACCACAAAAAAGTTATCAAGATATTCCTTGAAAACACTATTTATTAAATCCATGAAAACAGAGGGTGCATTTGTCAGTCCAAAAGGCATCACTGTAAACTCATAATTCCCATACTTAGTCTGAAATGTTGTATTAGGAATATCTTCCTTCCTCACATGAAACTGATGATATCAAGATCAAAGGTAAATCTTTGAAAAGAATTAATCTCCTTGAATTTGGTCAAATAAATCATCAATCTATGGTAGAGGATACTTATTCTTTATTGTAATAGCATTGATTTCCCTGTAATCAATGAAAAGACTCATGGATCCATCTTTTTTATTGGCAATGAGGACAAGGGCTCCCCATGGAGAAACACTAGGTCGAATAAATCCTTTTTTCACTCAAATACCTTATTTGTTTCATTAGCTCTACTAATTCCACAGTGGCCATTCTATAGGGAGTCTTTGATATAGGTCTTGCATCAGGAATTAAATCAATAGAGAACTCAACTTTCTGCTCTAGATGATGTCAAGGAAAATCCTATGAAAATACATCAATGTACTCTTTAACTATGTGCACATCCTCAATTTGATGATTTCTTTCCTCACCAATAGATATTGTCTTATCTTCCTCTACAAGTATTGTATTCAGTAGAGCTACTAGGGGAGGTTCAAGATAAGAATTAGGTGGCGATGTTTCCGCCCTAAAGATTAGAGATTTTACACCATTTTAAAAAATTGTAACTTCCTTCTTCTTACAATTAATCTTCGCAGCATTATTTGACAGCCAATTCATAGTGAGAATTATATCTAATTCAGTCATTGTTATGATGATAAGGTTAGAAACTAGAGAACATTTCGGTGTCTGGAGGGGGACTAGTCGACATGCCATGGTTGCAAAGATACATCCCCTCTGAGTATTGACTGAAAACTCCTTTATTAAATCAAATTGGGAATATCTAATTTTCTTGGAAAAATGGGAAGATATAAATGAATACGATGATATAGAATCAAATAAAGTGTTGGCTAAGTTTGAGGAAATAATTAAAGTACCTACCACCACATCATTAAGTACTTCAACCTCTGCAGTTCTGATTGCATAAGCTTTTCCCTAATCCCTTGGCATTTTCTGTTTCATATTTCCTTGATGCTTTGGTCAATCATTAGCATAGAGTCCCATCTCCCAACAATTATAGCATTTAACATCATTGGATTCCTTCTTCCCTTTGCAATCACCAACAAAATGGCATTTCTGCCCACATTTGTAGCATACTCCTTTTCCTTTTAAGCATGCACCAGGTTGTTTCCTTCCACAATTGTCACATGGTGGAAATTCAACTCTTCCCTTCTTCCCTGTTTCTTTATTTCCTTTACCAGGGTTTTCAGAAGCCCTCTTATTTTCTTGCTTTCCCTTAAAGTCATAATACATATAGAATTATTTTTCTGTCTTGATAGCACATGAAACTATATCCTCATATGATAAAAAACTTTGGGAGACCATTTCCAGTCGGAGGAATGGCTTTAGCCTATCAAAGAATCAATAAATTTTCATCCTTGGATTTCATATGTAGTCCACAACATGTCTTGCTAACCTTGTGAATTTATCTTCATACTTTTCAACATTATCATCTTCCTTATGCCTCAAATTCTAGAATTGCCTCTCCATATCATCTCTCTGTTCACGAGGAAAGTATTTCTCCAAAAATATTTCCTTAAAGTCCATCCACTTCATCTCGTATATTTCTTCCTCCTCCTTTGTGTTTTGGATTAAGGACCACCACTGATCCTCATATCCCGATAAACAATAGAATTCCATGACAACCTTCTCTCTTTTATTACATCCCAAGGTAAGAAATATATTCTCAATGGAACATACCCACTGCTTTGCTACAAAATGGTTTGTAGTCCCATTGAATGATGGAGGTTGTTGTCAAATAAAGTGATCTGACATAGCTCCTCCACGTGGTGGATCAAGATTCCCCATATAGGTAAGGTTATTATTCATAACCTGAGTATGTTTTCCGAGTATAGTTTATAGTTTCTCAGCACCAGAGCTAACATCATTATCTTTCCTAAGAGGGAAATCCCTACAAGGGACACGTGTGTTCATGCGGTTTACATTCATTCCACTTGGCGCCATCTCAAGATAATGGTATACACTAGATTAGGTTATGAATCATAATGTATAATCTTAACTTTACAAAATACTTAGAAAGAAAAAAATGATATCCTACACATGGTTAATCCCATATTCACAAAAATGATTCTTCGAGGAATATTTTAAATTTCAGTCTTTCATAATGGCTTGTAAAGAAAATGTGAATTATCCAAATTATATCCCCTAGGAGTGTCGTAACCAAGAGTGAAGCAATGACCATTTTTGTGCACTAGTTCCCGTTCAAGCCTAGCTCAAAGCGGTGTTTTCGGTTTTTACCCCAAGATTCATCTGTGCCAGAGCTGCCTCTACCTGCTCGTATCCAAACAAAGATGTATTGCATGAAAGATCCACATAATCTATTTCTTAAGAAAATACTAGGACGTTATTATATGTATATCCTCAAAGACTAACATAGGGACTCTTCCATAATTCTACATTTTCTAAATCTAGTTTCCAAGTATTCTACTAAACTTCCTCTGATTCCAACTATAAGTACCTGACCCCAGTTGCCCAGAGCTGGTGCCTTATTTGATTACATTGGCATACATACAAGGAATAAAAATCCCAAAAGATCGAGTAGTTCAGTATTATAAGAAACAATTTACATACATAAGTTTAACATTACAACATAAAGCGAAATAAAACACTATTTTATTCCACTAGAAACATTACGTCTCTTAGATTATGCATGAAATTCATTCCTAAATTACTTCTTCATGTCCTGAGAAAATGAAACATATAAAGGGGTGAGCTAAAATGATCAGTAAGAGTAAGAAGTACAGTTGAAGATAGAATAAACATAAGACATGTTGAATAACTGAAAACACATGCCTTTAAAAATAAACGTGAACACATTACGGCAGGAATATGAGCTAAGAAAATAATGCCATAATAAAACATAATCATAGGTATTCTACTAGTCGAATAACCAAATGGAATTTCATTTACTAGCTTCATAATGAGGAAGTTAAAATTACAGACATTTTGAAACATTTTTTCAAGTTCATGGCCATGAATTCTAATAATTATGGCCTTGGCCAAAATTCATATATCACATTGGGAAAGGCCTCAGCCAATTCCACGTCTATTTGTCTCATGAGACCTACCAATGCATCAAGGGGATATAGCGGACCCCACCCATCACATAATAAGTCCAATTCATTCCTCATATGAGTGGGGATCATCATAAACAACATATACATACATATTTAAACTATAATAGTAAATTTAACTAACTTTTCACAATCATTAAACATAAAACACTAACCATTCTGAGTAATATGGGGAATGGTTTTAGGAGAGATCATCCACAATAGAGTTAGTCATAAACCATTAAATAAAATATGGTATATGACTTCATAAATTATTAAACCCAATAATACCATGGAATCAACAAGAGTGTTGAATTAGACTAAAACACTCTTATAAAATCATTAAGCAATACTTGAGATAAATACTCTTTTATTTTGAAAAGAATAGTTCTTTTGGAAAAATATTTGTATAAAACTAGAAGTGAGTTAAGATAGTATTTTCATAATAAAATGAGTGATTTTATAAAGATACAGGTTTCCATAAACAGATTAAATAGGTCCCTAGAAAATAGGTAAGAATTTGAGAAATTCCTTTGAATCGGGCTTGTATTTTGTAAACAATTTTTAAAGTCCCTTTTAAAATGTTTAACTATCCATAAAATAAGGAAGGTTTCTGGTTTGTAAACATATATATAATAATAACACGAAATATATGAGTAGTACATAAAAATACATAATAATTTCATTGATATAATCAAACAATGAAAGTAACCCGAATGAAAATGGATGTTCGGGTGGAAAAAACCTTACCTTAACTCCAAACGTGTTCTGATCTTGAACTTATTCTTCTAGAATATGAAATTATAATTATTAATAACTTATTTAAGAACCCATTAGACATGTATTTAGTTTGTCATAATTTTGTTTAGTTCATTTATAACCTTATTGCTAAGTTATTATATTGGATTTTGTTGTTCTGGGGTGTTCGTTTTCTTTATTTTCATAATCGGTTCACTTTTTTTTGAGTAATGTAGTTCATGTGGAAAGGTTATAAATCACTAGGATTGGAATTATATATTATTTATAAAAATATATAATTTTTAATGGTCATTTATATCATTTGGTTACATGGAATGAAGAAGAATCATTATATGACAACCACTTCGATTATTCGGCAGTATTTGGAATATTATGAACTAGTTCTGTCATATAACTTAATTATATGTACATATTATGGTTCTTGATTATTAATTATGTTATAATACAAATTTTATATTATGTTTCAACCATAAATATGGTTTCATTACCAGTAATGAAGAATAAATTTAAGAACGAAACTTTGTTGTCCATGAAGGCTATAAATTGGAACCTCATGGACATTGATTTCGTTTATAAAAAATAAAAGTGATGGAATAAGAATATTTATGATTGTTCTTCCATTAACATGATATAATTCCAGTATATAGATGATAATAGAGTTATCATGATCATTTTTACATAGTATGTGAGGTGAGGATAGAAAAATAAGATAAATTGAAATGAAACCAAATGGAAAAGAAGGGTGCTTTACCTCTTGAAATCACCTCCTTGAGAATCTTTTTAAGGGAAGGGGTTTTAGTCTTTTGGCTAAACCAGAAGCTTCCTGGACATTGTAAGAGTCTTGGAAAGGGTAAATGGGCAGAACATTGAGGAGATTAAAGGCATATAGGAGTGAATAGAATAGGGAGTGGTGAGGGGTTTTATAGTGGAGGAGAAGAGTAAATTTTGAATATTTAATTCATTATTTAATTATATCCCTCAAGACAACCAATAGTGTGGTTTCATGTGACCCCTAATAGTAATAAGTGCATGTTAGTTCGAACCAAGTGGACTTACATCACTTATGATGTCATAATTAGTGTATTTAACAGATAATTTGTATATATGGTATTTTATCGTATTTCACTATTCATCAAATATTCAAGAATTTCAGAAAAATCCCAAAAAAACACCCCTATCATTTTTCGATGTGTAGAACTCAAAAGTGAAATCCAATTTTTCAAAAATAATTATGTAAATATTATTAATTAAATTTTTAAATAATGTCATAGTTAATTCAAAAAATAACAATCTTAGAGGTATAATTGGTTTTATGTGACATTGAAAATTTAATTAAGATCCCATTATCTTATTACCTTAAGAAAATAAAATAATATCATTATTTACTATTCATAAGGGTCATACTACTATTCATATCACTATTCATAAAGGTATGTTATAATTCACCAAAAATCATGTTTGTTATATCAGACTCCAAATGACGTACTGAACACAACTCTAGATGATCATTATTCAAAATTCCTAACATAGAAGAGGAAACATTGTGTTTAATGGATATATTATAAAATTGCATTCTATATTAATTTTCAAAACCTTGTGGTGTTACATGAAGCATAAAAATTAGGTAACAATATAACACCACTAGAATTATTTATATAATTATTTTTAATTAAGATCAATTTCTTTGATATCATTCCTAACACACAACCCCAGGTTGTAATTAAACATGATATTCTATAAAAATACTATTATTTATAAAAGACCATTATAACATAGCCATAAATTTTGTTGGTTTGAATAAAAATAAATATATTATTAAAATTAATATGGTTTAAAATGTATAAAATAAATTTTATTTTTATGTATTAATTAGAAAAAAATAAATATTTTAATGAAAAAGAAACGTTTTTGAATAACAATATTTTTATAAAATGTGTTTTAATCTTGATTTGAACAAAAAATTTAAAATAGAATATTAAAACCCATACAAAATTTATATAATAAATGAAACATAAGTTTTGAAATCTATGAGTTAAATTAATATTTGGATGATTTTTTGATAATTTTGTGAAAAGATTATTTTTTGGATGAATAGAAAAAAATACCGAATTATATTGAAACTGTCATATCTTTTAAATTATTTACCAAGTTAAATTTTCATCTAAAATTGGATTAATGTAAAATTAGTTCAAATATATTAAAATTTAACTAATTTATTCCATTTTAATTAATTTCATATTGAATTATGATTAAAAAAAATTTCATCGTTTAAGTGCATTACAATGATTTTTTTTTTCGACATGTTTGCGGGTTTAATATTAAATTTAATTTCCCAAATATATGAATTAAATATATGAAAATATATTCCCTAAATGTAATAATAATAATTTATATTATCTAATATGTTCAAATTATTGATTGACTATAATGAGTAGTAAACATAGTAAAAATTAATTACCATAATTATGGGTAAAACCGGTTGACATGTGTTATAACGAAATAGATAGGGGTTTCAAAGACAAAAAACTTATATAAATATTATTTTATGGTGATATTGAAACCTTATCTCATTTATAATGAGCTATTTTGAGCCCCATTGAGTTTAAAAAATATCGATGTCAATTTTTCTTTTCAAAATTCCAAGGATGTCCTCACCACCAGTTATAAAAGGCCACCCCCTATCCACCCCTATTTACACATATAATTCTATTTGGATTGAAAAATAAATACCAAAATATATTATTTAAATCCCTCCCAAAATCCTAAATGACTTATTTTTATAATAAATTCCACTTAATAAGGCTTTAAGTATAAACCTAAAGAGGCTCTCTGAAGAAGAGGTAAAATCCTTAAAGATGAGTTTTGTTGTGTTTATTCTGACACCACATAAAATATTATTAAACTATGATAATATAATAATAAATATCCTATATACTAATATTTTACTATTTTAATGTCATAATCTATATCTATCTCAAGTTCTATCAAATGGAAAATGAAACTCTCGATCGTGTGTATAGAAGACTACCGCATCAGAGATTGATGTAAATCATTATCCATAAAAACCATTAAAGGAAGTATATAATGATGTATTTAAAATATTTATTTAATATTTATGAAATTATTATAATTATTTAATTATTATATAACATATACCTTTGTATATTTTATTTTGGTTGGGGATATGATAACATCAGTCGTGTGTACGGTGGACTATTGCCTTAGTAAGGGATGTGATTCATTTTCCACTTACGCTTTACATGGATGGTACTAAGAATAATGTTAATAAATATATGTTTTATTTATGACATATCCATACTTATTTAAATATAATTTCACATTTAACTTCTTTTCTTATAATTCATTGGAAAACAATAACATCGTTCTTGTGTACGTGTGGTTTACAGCCTCCACATTGCGATGTGAAGTGTTTTCCATTTTATTTTTATATAGATTTTAATAATGAAATATTTTCTTAATATAAGTTATAAATATATATATAATAATAATTATTTATTAAAGGTGAATTAATATTTATTTTTCGTTCATTCTATCCATCAATAAAATTGAAACAATGTTCATGCATACGTTGGACCTACCGTCTCTATGAATGATGTAAGGAATTATCTATCATTAATTGTTATGGATTACTATAAATAAATTAAAATTAATATATATGAAATTTATACCATGATTAATATTTTTTTAATGATTTATCCATGATAAAAATAAAATTAACAAAATTACCAAACCAAAAAATACATGAAAAACAAAGTTACTGTCACCCAAAATAATGATTTTAATAAATAATTGTAAATAAATAGGTCATAAAAGACTATAAGTAAATAATATATGTTAATAAATATATCAATATGGTTCTATAATAAATTTTTAATAAATTTATATTTATTATATAGAATTAATTGACACGAATTAAGGAACTTAGACTAGAGTTAAGGTTTTCTCTACTTACATTTACTTATATGAGATATATTCCATTTTACACACTTAGTTATTTTGTATGGTGAATATAATTCTCTATGGATATGTTTTATCATGAATTATATTATGTTAATGGTATTTAACGTTTCATTTAATTTGATTCCTTTCATGGGTTTTATGATTCAAAATTTTCTAAAATGGAAAGGTTTTATTTTACAATTTCATTGTTTATTAGGGTTGTTTATGATTTCATTTATGGTAATGAAATATTATGATATATCACTAATTAAAAGAAATAATTTTATTATAATATAGATATTCCTGAAATTTTAACGTAATAGTACCATTTTTTACAATTTGGTGATTAAAATTATTGAGAAAAATATTTTTTTAAAATCTAACTTTATTTCTCATTTTGGTCAAAAATCCATTGCTATTCGAGGTCCGTGTTTTGTAAAAAAATTTAAAAATTGTTTTCAAAACCGGAAAAATGTTTTATTAATGAAATTCTTCTATGATTGGATTTTGGAATTTCTTTTTAAATTAATCATTCTAACCTTTTCCAAACAAGGACCTTTTGGATCTTTTACAAAAAATGAAAAATGGATCATTATTTTATCCTACTCTTCATGAGTATAATTTCTCACCATAATAAATAGTCATTACTTTGAATATTACATTAAATGTTTACATGGGTTTCAAAAAAAAATATTTCCTAGTAGTATGGAAAAGTTTACATTTTAAAAGTCATTTTCAAAGTTAAAATGATATTTTCTTCAAAAATGTTTTTAATAGAATTTTTATGGTACTTATATTAATAAATTAAAAAAACATATTTTAATTGAAATTAACTAGTAATATGTTGTAATAATACCATAATTATCATTTATCTGGATGGATTATGATTGTTTTGAATGAAGATTCACTATTTTGATACCATCGATTATATTACACTGAATGACTTAAAATTATTTTAAATGATTGGGGAAAGTATTTAAATTTCACATATTGGATTTTCAACATGAATGATTATGTTTTTTATATTTCACTACATTCATTTTAGGAATGTATCGAAAATAGTATATAATGGGTGAGGACCACTATATCCCCTTGTTGAATAGGTATGTCTCACGAGAAAAAGTAGATTGGATTTTTGGCTGAATACATAACAATTTATATAATATTTCTTTGTATTATCCATTTACTATATGAATAACTTGGAATAATTCCATGAATATAATATTTAGATTTTTGGAATTTTGAATTATATCTTTAAAAAATTATTTAATGATGTCATGGTGATTATTAAATTAGTCAGAATATCCAAGGAAAAGTTTCAAGCTAATAAGATTCTGTATATAAAAATATTTTTATATTTATTTATTCCTATCATATTATTCATTACGTTCAAGTTATTGATTAAATGACAATAGTATCTATAAATTACCTATCCATATTTGTTATTCCCTATTTATTTATTATATATTTTTCATTATACATACCCATACAGAGCATTAGAGATCACCCAATTCTTATGTTTCCTTTCCCCAGGTTTGCAAGGAACTGTTTTATGATTTTTTTATCAGACTTAATAATGGTAATAATGGTTAACTCAAATAAAATACTATGTTTCATTTTATTTTTTTCAATTATAATATTATATTCATGTATATATATAGTTTACCAATACTACTAAACTATTCAGTCTTCATGATGTGATTCCTTATATATTATACCAATGTAGCAAAGTAATCACTCACTCCAATCTTCTTGTGTCGGGGTCGTTAAAATCACAGATCCATATACCCGCATGGTATGAAGATTTTAAGAAAATCTATACAACTAATTCCAAATCAGTTATATTCTTTTTGATCTATTCCCCCAACTCTAAATACAATTTTGATTAGTATTGCTGGTTTTCCTTAGAGTATAATAGAATAAATTAATCTTTTAAAGTGGAAAATTGATTTCTCATTTTCATTTCCTTTGTTAAACCCTTAAGCTATTACGTACAACAAATTTGGGTCTTCTTGTTCACATTAATATATATTATCAAGGAGAAATGACTATCCATATGTATGAAACCTCTACATAAAAAATAAATACCATCAAAAAAATTATTAGAATATTAATCTCTATTTGTACACCTATGTAGCTCTTGCTCGCGTCAATACCTCTTTGATATAAAACATACAATTTGGTAATTTACAATCATTACACAAAAATAACCCCATATATGAGATTCATTCAGGTCATTCATTGATGAAAGAATGGTTATCCCTTGGGTTTTCTAAATCCTATGATTAGGATTCATACATAAAGAAATATCCATCCTTGGACTAGGTTCATATAGTATAACATCAATAATCACAACTTTATAATTGTGATCAATCCCTATACCAGCTCTATTGTTATGATATGTTGTTTTTTCTCCATTGAAAATTATATAGCTATTTTTTTGGACCTCAAAACTGTAATTCTAATTTTTTTGTCAATTGTTTGACTCTCTTTCTAGATATCAAACTGGAGGAGGGGGTAATGAGTTTCTCCAAGTCTTCTAATTTTAATCAAAGGTTGAAAACTTACTCGCCATGTTATTTGAAACATTTCAATCGATCTTTTATTATGTTATCCAAAAATTGAAATCCTTGGATTATTATTCTACTTTGAGCTTGAACTAAATCACATTCTCAGATTATTTTATATTTTTATATTTGATCTTTTTATTTTATTTCTTTATCTTAGACTTATCTTCTTTCAGATTCTATTTATAGTGTTTCACATCATGAACCACTATTGGATTTTTTTTCATTTTGGATCTCTAATTATATATCTTCTCAAGAGTATCATCTAATTAAATATGGTGATCACGCCTTCTTTATAATAACCCACTATCATTTTTAGTCTCAAACCTTTCATGGAACAGCCTATAACTACCACCATAAAATTTTATATATGTTCTTTTTATTATTAAATTTATTCTACATTAGTTTCATATAAATTGTGTTTTTTTTATGAAAATATTTTCTTTCTTTAATAAAATACGACTTAGTGATTTTCCTAACATTAATATTGGTGGAAGAAATATTCATGGGAATTTCACTATCATCCTCATCATTATAGTGAAAATTCATGGGAGTATTTTTTGTGAGATTCTAAACATTCCCACATTAAAAGAATTTGAGTGGATTATTTCCATTGAAAAAATATTTTTCACCATTTTAGATTTTATATGATTAATGAAATCCCTTCATCAACTTCCACTTCTTCCTGAAAATCCTCTAATGTGAGATTTTTATGACCATGAATCATACCTCTTTATAATTCTCTTTTTTCCATAGACACATTTTCATCATTTATCAACTCATATATGATAAGTGTACTACATAAACTATCCAACGTCAACTCCATTGGTTCTTTTTTCTCCATTAAAAATAATTTTGGATTTAAGTAAGTTGGAATTATTCTCAAGAAGTGCGTGAAGATTTATACATCATTAATTTTTTATCTTATACCTTTCATTTCATCCAAAACTACATTAACATGATCAAATAATGCATAAAAAATCATTAGGGTGCATCCTGAGGACCTTATAAGTTTTCCAAAATAACTTCAATTATTCTTTATAGATGCTTTAACTTACTTCATATATATTTCATAGTTATTCCCTCCTAGAGTGTGACAACTCGCACAACATCACCTTCAAGTAGATTATATTGGATAAGGATCCTCCTAAAGTATTGATTAATATATTTTAACATACAGTTTTTTCTATATACTTTATGTCTACAATCAAAATGGTTTAAATACCATGCATTTATGCTGTAAAAATATTTTTGACTAAGGATAATAAATATCGTGGTATATAATTCTTCTACAGTTAAATTTTTTTTCTATTAAATATCATAATTCTTTTTCCATTAACAACTATAATTTATTCTATTGGGAGAGAAATAATGACTTTTAAATTTTTCATTGATACCAATTTTTGAGCCAACAATGTTAAATACCCTGAGTGTGAGGGGTTTGGGGTTAATTCTGGATTAATATATTAAAAAAATTCCAATTTGTGTATATTTTTTATTTCTAACCAAAACTATCTTATCCCTTCTTCCCATTAAATGAATAAATATAAATTAAAACATACACATGACACATCAATTTTTCTTGGTTTAACATTATATCTTTATATATAGGATTATATAAATGAAATGTTCCAATGTACCAAATCCACTATAGCGCAATATTGTGAAAATGTTTGTCGTAGAATCAATATCCCTCTTGATTTATAACCATTCAAAATGTGAAAGCACACTACTTTCCATTTGTTGAAGTAAATTCACTTCTCCATAAGTATAATTTTATGATGATTAGTTATAAGATTTTTAATAAATAAATTATTGTAAGATTATGCTCTATTTTCATTAAAGAGATGAAAATAACCTTCACATGTAACTTTTATTTTGGAATAGAACAACCATTATCAGCTTACACGATAACATTAATCCAAGTGTAATTTAATGACCCAAACTTTTAAAAATTCATTTACCTCATGAATGAGTAAAATAATTATTAATTAATGTTACTATATAAAATACATGCACCATATTTCAATTGTTATTTTTAATTGTTATAAAATATATCCATAATTGTCTGAAGATCATAAATTACCATTATGAATCATAACTAGTGATAATATAGCCATTAAATAGTGATTATTAAGATGATATATTAAGGGTTATGATAAATTATAATTGTCCTATTTGGAAGAAGTGGGGAACTAGACTAGTAAGATTGTACCATATGAATCCAAATTATCAGAGAACTCAGGGGAGATGGCATCACTTGGATTTCTCTAAGCCAGTATTAGAAATAGATTCAACAATTATTACAAGAGAGAAATAATTTAAGTGATAGAATAAATCTTGTAGTGATCATTTCCCAAACCATGTTTTCCAAACCACCACAAGAATGTATCACCATCACACACTTTACCCTTAGGGCATACACTGGTGTAATAAGGGGTTATGTATCTAGACAATAATAGAATGAATTTTTATATATATTTTTTAAATAATTTTATTATTTATCCCATTCATTATTACTTTATATATATATAAATTATTATACAATGATTTTGATAAAAAATAGATTTTTAAATGACAAAACAATAATTTTAATTTTGGGAAATATTTGGTTTCAATTAAAAAAAATATAATTTGATAAATTAATTAATTTTTAAATAAATTTTATTTCATGAAATTTACTTATTATATAATATTTTATTAAATATAAATTATAATATAATTTAATGAATTCTAATTTAATTTTTATAAGCGTATGAATGTTTTTCTATCGTGAACACAAGTATTTTAAAATAAATAATAATTTCAATTTGAAATTTGAAATTACTATATTTAGATAATTATTTTGGTAAAATAAATATCATTATCAAAATAATCACATCAAAATTATCCATTGGATAATTTTTAATAATTTTCCAAGATAGTATAATATTTCAGAAAAAATTATATATCATATTAATATATGATATGTATTATGGAATCGTAATTTCCCAAAACTGATGTAATAAATACTAGAAAAAGAATAAAAGAATAAAATATATTTATATTTAATGTAATAAATTTTTTAATTAATTTGATTATTTTTAGAAAACTATAATGATTTTTATAAAACATATATTATATTTTATGTCCTTAAAAATAATTCCTTATAAACATGACTCATTTCCACATCATGAATGAAATTATTTTAAAAAGTTATATTCTTAACCTAATAAAATATTAGAAAAATATCATATTTTTTAAAAATCATCAGAAAAAATGGTTATCTTGGTGGTTTTTATTTTTAATTACATACATTCCAAAACAAAATTTTAGTAATTAATAAAGAACTCCCATCAATGTTTTGACAAATACCCACATAACCTCATATTTATCTTCACTAAAACACATTGACAATAAATATCCACTACCTCTCAATCTCTATCTCTTAATCCCTAAAAATGTGTTACCAAGCTATTAATAAGGTCCTCCAAATATTTTTAAAGAACACTCTCAATGTAAGAGATTATATACAACTTTTTATTCAATTACTTTCTTAATATTAAGCCTATTGGATTTCTAATTGTTCTTGGTTTGATGTGTTTTCACATGAACCTTTTCTACCCTTCTGATTCAAATTTTATGGGTTACAACCTTTCAATATGATCAAAACTACCCACAAACCTTTATGAATAACCATTTTTACTTCCAAAATCATCTCATAATTTTCCACAACCAGTTTTTTATTGTCAATACCTATCCCAATTTCCACTCAAGCATATTCATCAAGATTTAACTATCCTCCATTGATAGGGGACTTCCATGTATGTAATAAACCTCCTTAATGGTGATTAAATTAATTCTTAAGTCATATGATTTATATTGAACACAATAGAATGCATCTAATATGAATGTGACCGGTCTTCTGAGAAATATATAGCATGCCAATGAGTTGTGTAATGTTTTTACCACAATAGATACCATGTATTGTTTTTTTAAAGGTAGGGGTGAAGAAAGTCTATATTTAATAAAAAAATAGATACAATGAGAATCACAAATAGTAGTGGGATATTTAAAATAGTTCATCAAATCCCCCATCATGAGGACCCAATATTTTTCCTAATATTGTCTGTGATCCTTCGTTCATTTTTCGTAAGGCTCCCCAATCAATTCCTTGACCACGACCGTGTCCAAGACCCTTACGGTGAAGAGCTTCCAAGTCTTGTGCCTATTGCATAAGATTTTCAATGCCTGTATCATCCGATTTTGTGACCTCAGATGGAACCTCGTCTTTTTTTGAAGTTGGTAATCTCCTTCTACGTCCCCTCCCATGATTTATATCATTTCATCATTTATTCCAAGAGTTATCATGATTCCATGAGTCATCTAGCTCATTGTCCTCTATAGCAGGTATATTGAATGTGGTGATATGTTCTGTCGTAGGGGGGTCATAACTTATCATTGGAGGGGAGATAGGGACATATCCCATAGACTCAATGCTACCCTATTTAGGCTTTCCTTCATGAAAAAATAAAAAATAACCTATATACTAGATTCATTGTTAGAAGGAGGATCCAAGGGGTGTTTCAAAGTTCCACTGCCCACTTCCTTAGAGGGAACATGAGGTTGATTTCCCGCATGGACAACAAGTGTAATTATACCAAGTTGTTTTCCAAAAAAACCCCTAAAATTGTTGATAATTGGGGAGGGGAAAACATCATTACCAACCTCCGAAATTTTAGATGAACTGAATGGGAAAGAATAAGAACCAATTTCATTTTCCATTCTGGAATTAGTGCCCATAACATCACCCATTAAAGGTTTCAAGGGAACATGCAGTGAGGGAAGAACTGTTGAACCCCTCTCTACAATGTATACCCATGAGAAGCTTCCCTACACATTAGTATTATCATGAAAACTAGATCCAGTGGGTAAATCATCCATTGAATATTTTCCTAAACTTATGTTTCAACGAGGCTCAGGAGGCTTCTCTTGAGTTTGGGTAATAAAGTTTTTCTTAATTCCAAGGGAGTTCAATTTCAGGGTATTTACTCTTTTAAATCACATACTATTATCATGTCCTTGTTATGAACAAAATTCACATAAGATCTTCCTTCTATAGTTTGATTTATCATGTCCCATAACCCTATAATTTGGGCAGAACCATGGGTTGTTTTCAAACTCATTTTTAGCACAATTTCTTCATTATTAGTAGATAGAAACACTTTATCAGTCAATATGGAACATTAATAAATATCCACTATGAATCTAGAATAATGTCTATATCTAGTGACATTAGTTTCTTTATGCATTTTTATCGGGACCCCTATTGACAAATCAATTTCATACAAGATCCTCATATGCAAAATAATCCAATTTAAACTATAGACATTAACCCAATATTGCACTGAGGTGTTAAAAATTTCGAGAGGATTGAATTTCAGATCCCATTCCCAAATGTGCAGTGCACTAGGCTTAAATGAAATTGTTCCAATGCCCCATGCACGAAACATAAGTTCTATAGAAGGGAAAATAAGATAATAAAAACCCTACTCGATGGAGACACACTTCTAGGTGTCGAAACCCCATATCACTGACAGTCTTTGGGTAAGTTAATTCATCTTCCATGGAATGGAACCTATAGGTAAGATGATATGGGAAATGATAGATTGATCCACAATTTATATCATCTCCAATATAGCAGTCAGATCATATTTAACTTGTGCAACCAAACCTTTCTGTCTAATTCCAACATTCAAACCCTTAAAAATAGAGAAATATTGGTTCTGCAAACTGACCTCGATTAGGATGGAATATGGGGAACCTTGTTTTGTAGGAATCAGTTCCCTCCAACAAGAAGTCGCATGTTTATATGAGTCGAAGCATCCACAAACCAGAAAATCGCAATCCATCATTTCTGTGATTAGAGGATTTGGGGTCCATAACCCTAAGAGCCATTACAGAAATGCACTTCCAACCTCTATAGACTGATGTCCATCTCGTCTTCTCTTAAATACCATGTATGGTGAATATTTAGTTAGACTAAGAACACTACCTTATTATTTCTGGGTGATTATCCTTAAATTAGGATTATGATGTCATGTATTGTATTGTTCCTGCATTTTTATATTTCCTTGATTTTATCACCTTATATCATGATTCTATGTTCATGTTTAAGATTCTCACCATTTTATATCACCTTAACATGCCTTTTTACTCACATATATTGCATTCATCATGTAATACTTTTATTATTCCCATACTGGGTAGTAAACCACTCCTTCCTTATGTACATACCATTGGTTGTCTTTTGTAGTATTATACAATCAATTGAATATAATGGCATGATTCTCAGTTTATAAATAATTTCATTATATCCATGTATCATGTTATAGTTTCATGCATCTAATTATCCAAAGAAACTATGGCTATCAATATATTGGGATTTCATTATGTATATATGTATGTAATAAATCATGAAAAAAACAAATGATATGGGTTTTTATAGTTTCCATCAAGGAACAAAAAATTTATATTAGAGGATTGGGATTATAATAATTTAGATAAAACTAATGGGATAAGACTAATTATAAAAAAAACATACCATAATTTCAGATAAGTATAAATTCATTTGTTTTTTTTTGAAAATACATCTCGGTGTGGATATTGGAATATGGATGTGGATCTGGAACAATAATAACTAGAGGTAATAACCTTAAAAATGTTGTGTTGAGAATTAAATCATTAATCACCTTGTGCATGACAAAGATTCCCCAAATGACACACCTAGATTCAAACCCCCTAGGGATATGATTTGGTAAATCTTGTTCTTTATACAAACAATTATGATAGACATACATTCCCAAAAAAATTTAATCATAAAAAATTTACCATGGATAACTAAGATTGAATCCTAGAAATTTTTAGGCTATATAATACATGTGATTTATTATTTATCCACAGAATTTCATATTTTACCTTTATATTTTTAATATTTGGAAAATTATCATCCCTAATTCTACAATAATTTAGTCAATGGATAAACATTTAAGTAACTAAGTCAATAACCAATGTGATAAGAAATGTGATGACAACCCAAATGGGATTCCCATCATAATGTGAGAAGGAGTACAAGCATGAAGACAATAAATTTTAAATTTACTCATGTTTTAATAAAAAATTGAATCAGGAAGGGAACCAACATCCACACAAAATGTGTAATTTGAAATTTATACCTTTTTTTTAAATTTATTCTGACATTCAATGGATCTTATGAACCCTTAATTTTATAAAAATGGATCAACACCATTGAAAATATCTTTTTTTTTCTTTAATGAACTGAGGAAGAGAAGGTTATGCTGGTTGTTTATCTTATGGATGGATAAGCTGATCAATGGTTTTCATAGATCATGAATAAAAATAAAATGAAATATATTAAAGTGATTGAGTGTAAAATATTTTCAAAAATATTTAAGGACAATGATTTTCCACTCTATTTCTCTCTAAATTTAAATGGATAGGTATTTACTTAGCCGGATAAAAAAGGTGGATTAATCCATAGGGGCACATGTGGAAAACTTCACAAGACATTAATGAAATGACTTCTGGTCTTTTATAAGCCCTAAAATTCAATTTTAGCACTTTTATAGTGGAATAAATCATAATATATGAAAAAATATTTTGATTTGAGACTTTGATAAATACAAATATATATTCCAATGATTCCACAATGAAAAAATAGTGATTTTATATCTCAAGGGTCTCATGGGTATGGAGACAAGATGTGAAGAATATAGTTTAATTTCAGTAGTGTGATATAGAAATATCATTGGGTATGAAATTAAAAAATCCAACTTTTCAAAAGTGTATGAATAAGAATATCATAAATTTGAGGAAGAGAACAATGAAATGTTTTTGGAATGGTATGGAAGGGAACTTAACTAGTTAATGACAATGGGAGAGAACAACAAATATTATAGAACAGTGTAATTCTCTATTAAACCCTTAGTCTACTGTTCAATGATTCAAATTCATGTAATAATGACACCATATGAACCAATGTACTATATAAAGCATTTTTTATGATAATGGATACCAATAGGAACTATGCCCTAGAGAGAATGGGTGTGTGTATTATATTATAAATAATGAGGTGAATCGGTATAATTTAGTAGTGATAAGTATTCTAGTTATTAATCCTAGATAGTTGACATACTATTTGATTCTCGTGCTCATAATTCTTTCATATCATGTATGTTTAATAGAACTATTCTAACACCTCCTCAAAACATTGGAGTTAGGTTATCTATAAAGATTATAAATTGGTTAACTATTACATCCCAAGAATATAACTTCTCTACAATCAATATTTGTGGGTAGAATTTCTAATAAAACCATGTAATAATACATTTAGAGGAATTTGATGCTATTTTGGTTATAGTTTGAATTTCTTTATATAGAGAAAACAGAAACTGTCAAGATAATGAAATAACTTTTCATTTTTTGAATCATTCTATGATCCTATACATGTTCAAGGAGGAGGACGAATCTTCTTGGGAATAATTATCTCAAGAACTGATATTATTTCCTTATGATAAAGTGTTTCTATCACAAATTATTGAGACTAAGTAAAAGATATTACTTGATGACATTCCAATTGTAAGAGAATACACTAATGTGTTTCTTCAAGAATTTATTGTTCTTTCTCCATTCTAAGAGGTTGATTTCTTGATCAAATATATACATTGATATTTTTCAATATTCTATATTCTATATAGAATTGATACTATTTAAAATAAAAGATATTGAAGAAACATTAAGAAAAAATATATAAATTGTTTAATTTCCCAAGTGATTTAATATATGGGGTAGCAATCCATTTCATAAAGAAGAAGGATGAGTCAATGTGCGTGCACATTGATTATCATGAGTTGAACAAGATTATGATAAATAAAAAGAATGGTATACCTAATATTAATGACTTGTTCAATAATCCACATGGAGCCCAATACTTCTCTAATGTGTATATTTGGTTAGGATATTATCAATAATATATAAAAAGAGATAACATCCACATGATATCATTTCACACAAGGTACATGTATAAGAAGTTCATATTGATTCCATTTGGACTCACTAATGCTACAATTATCTTCATGGATATAATGAATAATGTATTTAGGGATCACCTCAAAAACTATTTAGGTATTATTTATATATTTTATTATTATATATTCTAAAATAAATAAGGAGTATGAAGAGTTTTTGGATTCTATACAGAATATCATGAGAAAGGATAATTTATAAGGGATTTAATGAAAATGATATATATGGATGAAGAAAGTATCATTCCCCAAGAATGTTATCATCAATAAATGGATATATATGGATCCTTAAAATATAGGGGAAATTCAAGGATAAATAAGACCAACTTCTTTGATAGAGATCTATTGATTCCTTGGATTAGTTGGGTAATATTGTTGATTTTTGATAAATATAGCAGGATTTTCAATCCTACTAACCCCGCTAACTCATAAGGGTGTGAAGTTTTTTTAATGCTGAATATGAGGAGATATTTAAAGAGTTAAATAAATGGTAATAACTACATCTATTCTCAGATTACCCAACAGTAGGGAATGATTTTTGATCTACAGTAACACATCCAATAAATTCTTGGGATTTTTACCCATGCACGATGACAAAGTGATAGACAATTCCTCTACCAAATTAATGATCCATAATATAAACAACCCAAAACAATATTTTTAATTTTATTTACTAATGTTTTCAATAAATATTTAACGACATTATCTCTATAAGGAAAATTATGACATATATATAGATAATTAAATAATCTATTGTGTAATCACAAAAAATGAGATCCTTAGAAACCAATGAATGTTCCAAGAGATGATCAAGAATTATGGCAGTTCAATACATTACTATAATGATAAGGTGAAAAATTTGGTAGATTATTTAAGTAGAAAGGATCCAAAGAACCATATCCATGAAGACTATTGAAAGGGATAAAAATATTTTTATACATACAAAGGATGGGCATGAGAATCATAAAATGAGTTTCATCTTACCTTGCTCAAATAACTCCATAACCATAAATTATTTAGTGGATTATGGAGGCCCATATAACTACTTGACTCCAATAACCCAATGAAAGTGTCCACATTATTATATTAGAGTAAGATACAAAAGATCTCATCACAAAGGATCCATCATTTTAAAGGTATTGGAAAACAAGATACATATGATTCTCATATTACATTGGAAATAATAAATACATAACATAAAAACATTCTTCAAATTTTTTTACTATTCATAATATCCTTCTTCATATAATAGGGAAAATAAAATAGATAAATGGTGAGGTAATATTCTCAATAATAGTATATAAAATAAAGGATATCATGAATCAGTAAGGATTAATAAATATGTTAATGTAAATAACTAAAAACCAATTCCATTTAATAAATAACTTGAGCACAAAATGAATCCATGAATAATATGAAAGCAGTAATCTCACATAAAATATTAACTAAATTCTCAATGAAAGGAATGATTATGATTAACTTTCATAATTTTAGAAATTATGTTATTTGTACTATCAAAGCCCTATGCTTGGACAATTTAATCAAATGGTGGGTATATATAAGAAACAGTTTTAATATTATCTTACTGATATGTCTCATGAGACCAGTTGATGAATCATGGGGATATCTATAATAGGGTCACATCTATCACAACATATCCAATGTATTCCTTATTTATCTAATGACCAATTCAATTCATAAACAATAATAATTATAAAAAAATAACCATATTGAGTAAATAATAAATATTTATCAAGGTTTTCCCCATTCATTACAATATCTTTCATAATAATAAAAAATTTGTAGAAATTATATATGGTTTATAAAATATGAATATCCATGATGCAAATAATATTGATATTATAGAAAATTTCAATATCTGATGATCATAAAAAAGAAAATGTTTAAAGAGAGATTTAATTTTCCCAAAATTAATCAAGATATGAGTGATGAATATCATAAAATTAGATTTTGTAGTAATATATATTCATTAAATAAATAAAATAAAATGGAAATGAAATATTTAAAATAAGTTTTCATAAATTGTTTGCATTGAAAAATCATTGAAATCTTATATATGGTGTAAAATGGTGTAAAATGGTTATAATAGAGGGAAATTTTCATTACGTCATATATTTAAAAAAACATTTATTTTGATTTTTTAAAAATGATGAAAATTAACTTTTAGGAAAAAATATTCATATATTTTATACTTGGTAAAAAATAAAGGATGAATTAGAATGTACTTAATAAATCATTTAAGTTATAAATTGTATTTTTTAAAATAATTTTGAAAAATATTTTCATAGAAGAAAAATATATATGATCAAATGGAGAAATAAAATCATATTTTCATTTAGTCATTTCTCTTAAGATATTAACTTGAATATAATCATTAATATTCATGAATAAATTAATTTTAATTTTAAATATGAAAGGAGGTGGTATAAACTCAAAATTAAATTATGTAGGTTTCTAATACCTATTATTCTTTAATGGAGTGGAAATTGAGTTGAAATCCCTAACATCAGGTTTGATTAGTTATGTATGGTCTTTATCTTCATCTTCTCCAGAAAACCTCTTAATGTTAACAAAAAAATAATTCTTTTGTTTGTTTTATGAATGGAAAAATCCCTTTATTACATACTTTGGTATTTAAGAAAGTTATTTGAGAAGTTCTTGGAATTCTTTTTATATGTGAAGAAATTTAGTGAAGAGGCCCCCTTTTATAAGGGTGGGGGGGAACTTTGGGAATTTATTAAAGTATTAAATTAATATAAATTAATTTTCATGTTAAAATGGATAAAAATTGATAAGATTAAAATATAATATATGAATGAGTCTAAATAATCTCTTATAATAAAAATTAGATACGTTTAGGTGGTGTTTTTCACCCATGTATCTTTGTTTTAACCCGCATTAAACCATCTTAACAAATACCAAGATATTAATTCTTTTCTATTTTTAGGTAAATAATGTGATTATTAAATGTTAAAAGTTCTATAAATTTACCGTGGTTTATGGTTTCAACCACATTACATTTATTGGTGGAATATTATATTTTCATGAATTTTATATATTTTAATGAAATATTTTTTATTATAAAATATTATTAATATAAATTTTAAAACTACTAATATAATTTGACATTAAAAACATTAATAAACACATGGAAAAAAATATAAAAAATTCACAAACTCCAAATATGTTATAACAATCTTAAATTTTTTTGGAACATAACAATTATTTCAAATTATATAACTTCAAATATTATAAAAATCGATAACTTTATATTCTATTTAGTTAAATAAATACTTCATCGACATTGTGTAAGAATTTGAAGTGATTATGTAATAATTAAAAATTATAAATAAATTCACATCATGAAAATAATTTCGTTATGATAAAAAAAATTAATATTACCCAAAAACTTATTTTTATCACTTTTGAACACATAACATTTATTTAAAACCCAGATAGTGACATTTTTTATTTTTATTTACATAAAATATTATATAGCTTACTTTGATGGAAAAATTTCCCATATAAATTAAATATTTATAATAAGGTAATAATGGTTTAACTAACATTATTCAAAAATATTTAAGATGAAAATGGGGGCTGTATAACATAGTTTTAACCAAAGATAACATTGTTTAACCTTTTTATGTGGTGATTTTTTTACTTTTTTTACCATTCATTAGGAAAAATAATTAATTTAAAATTATAAAATAATATTAATAATGTCTATTTAAAATATTTAATATATTTTACCAAATAAAATCTCTATAAGTGGAAAAAATTCACTTAATATGTCTACCGCAAAGTGGGATAGGAAAAAGTTTTCAAAACAAATTCTATTTTTAGTCCAAATGTATAACATTGATTAATATTTAATTAATTATATTAATTATAAATAAATGAAACTTATTTTAATTTACTATTAAAATCATAAATATTATGGGTCTTTACTGTTGAAATTAAATGATTATTTTATAAAAATTGGTATTTTTCACTATTTACTGAAAAATCAATACTTTCTGAAAGAAAAACTAATATTTCACCATAAGTTATTTTTGACATGATGATTTCAAAAATAAAGTTCATTTTATACTGTAAAATTTCAAAAAATGGTTAAAATTAATTATATTATTTTCTCACAAAAATTAATAAATAATTTTTTTAAATAAAATGTATTTTTTGAAGAATAAAATGGCGAATAAATAATTGAAAATTTATTTCCAATTCATTAATAAGTTTTTCTAGTCAATATGGACTTCATTTATATATCATAATGTGGTTATTACTATTCATAACATCCAATTCAATGTCGACATTAGGAAATTCATATTTAAATAATTATATGTTGTGGATTATGTAATCTCAGTGTTACGTGTTGTATACGCAATCAAAAATATTTTTTTAAAATATCAAGATATTAAATTAATTCCTCACACATAAATTACATCCTTGATATTTTCATGAATTTTACATTCTAATCAAATAAATTTGGATTTTTTTTATAACATCCTCATGTTTCTATGTTGGTTATTCTATTTTACGATATATACTATGTACATTAACTATTTAAGTTATCTAATTCCTCAATAATTTATCCTTATTTTCAACAATATGGATAGGCTTAGGATATTAAATTCATTCCTCACAGAGAAATTACAACCTTGAAATTTTCATGAATGTTACATTCCAATAAAATAAACGTGGATCTTCTTTATAACATCCATAGGTTCCCACATTGGTTCTTCTATTTTATGATTTCTATTATGTACCTCAACTAGTTGATTCATCTAATTCCTCAATAAATTTTCCCTATTTTAAAAAATATTGATAGGAACATTAATGTAATATAGATTGGGTTTAAATTTTATTTTATTAGAGGTGATCGCATGTATTGTTTCTGAGATATAATTCCATAAAGAAAGGATATGACACACATCATGTAATTTAAAGAGATATAGAGGCATTTTTAAAGGGAAAGACAAATATTCAATTAATTTTAAAATTTAAATATTTTCTTATGTACATGTGGATCAATTTCTCTTTCTTACTAAACCTTATAACACTCATCTGTGGAGATACTTTCAAGAGAATGTGATCTTCCACTTAGAATTTGAAATCTCTCCTCTGGTTATTTTTGTGACTATATTTCTTGCATGAAACTATGTTAATATGTGTCTAAATAATATTTTCTTTTTTTGGGTTTTTTGAACCAATTAGTAGAAAAAAAAAGCTTAATTACACTAGAATAATCCCAAAAAGTTGGTTTATAAAATCTCATTACATATAATACTTCATACTGTGCCATTGGAATACTTTAATGGAAGCTATTTCTATAGTAAAACACTACCAAACGTAAATAATGATCCCATATTCCTTGAAATTCAATTGATAATGAAACTAAAGATCTTAAAATGTTGTAATATTACTTTTAAATATCCATCAGTTTGAGGATGGTAGTGGGCGCTCAAATGAAGCTCAAAATCAGGGGCCTTCTAAGGAATTTTCTAGAATATCTATCTTGAAAATGGATTGTTATTAGCAACAATGGAAATAGGTTCTCAATGAATTCATAAAACTTCTATAATACAGATCCATTGAAGGCACTTTTTAGTTAAATATTATCTTATAGTGTGGAAATCTAAAGATTTATTAAGGTGGTAAATAAAAACACATATTTCATCAATTTTTCAAGGATTATTTTGTAATCCAGTGACAATAACCATGGTAATTTCATATTATTTTTACATAGAAATAGGTATAGGTATCATAAACTCTATAGGATACTATCTCTTAGAATTCACCTGTTAAAATACTAGCATCTTGATACATAATCAACAATTCCTCACATTCTATTATCCAACAAAAAATGTTCCTCCAAATCCCTATATATCATAGAGATAACAAGGTTTATAATGTAATTCAATGTTTGAGAATCATCTAATATTTCCATTTTCATATTAGTTACAAATGTAACAAAAAAACTCTTTCCAAATTTCAGAACACTACCATTGTATATGACATCATCCAATTTCCCATCATTAATGGATTTAATTTTTCATCTTAAAATTATCATCAATAGGATATGAAATTTTTATATATTATAATAAATATGTCCTAAAAATAATTTCAAAATGGAGTGATGTTACCCATCCATAACAATTCTCAGATCTATCACTACTTAATCAATAAACGTAGGATCCCTATAAATTCTTATTTTTGTGAGTAATCTAGGATCTTTCTGGTGCAATACATATAATAAATTATTTTCATTAAATGGGAGTTAGTGTATTGATGAATCATAATCCTGAAGTAGCTCAAGCCATCATCATTGCCTTATGTTGAGATCATACTATGAAAAAGATGTATTTTTGTCTCTTATAAAATTTAAATATTTCACTTCTTTCAACAAAGATATAATTTCTCTATTTCATCAAAGTAATGATTTTGGTTCATAACTCAGGATCATTAGTAAGATAGTTCTATTGAAGAGTTATTAACTACCTCGATGTATATGAAATAAATTTACCATTCTGCAAATGGAATCATCCAAGTGCCTTCTTTGATGCGTCACTATATATCACAAATACATCATTTCTGAATGGTAAATCCAAAATATAATCATTTACCATTACATGTTAAATTATTCAAAACATTACCCACATTATTTTTTACATGTGAACATAACCCCATTATGTGTAATCTCGCTTAACAAACCATTTAATTTGATTTTTTTTGTGAAAACAAATCACTAATAGTAACATACCAATCCAATGAATCTACATACCTAAATATTATTCACTAGTGTAGGTCATTCTTTATATGAACAATGGGATTCAATATTTATTGATTATATGTCCATGAAAAGAAATTTTCTGAATCTGTAATTCAAACTTTCTAAATTTACCCTATAAATTATCTCTTCAAAGAGTCTCAATAATGATCCAAAAGTGATTCTCATGATCCTCATAGATTTTATAGTATAGAAATTTGTAATCAATAAATAACACAAAATATTTTATGATATCTCTTGAATACTTCATTCCATAGATCCATAAAAAAGAGGGTGTTCATTTTTCAATCCAAATTTCATTACTATAAAATCATAATGTCCATAAATTTTATGAAATACTATCTTCAAACTGTCTCCTTTTTTTACACACAATTTATGTCAGCCGGAACAAATGTCAATATTTTAAAAATATTGAGCTCCTTGTATTTGATCAAATAAGTTGTAATTGTGAGGAAGAAGATACTTTTTATTTATCATAATAGCATTTATTTCTCTATAATAAATATATATCCCCATATATACATCTTTATTCTTAACAAAATAAATATGGAATTACCATGGTGAAACACTCGGTCATATAAATCCCTTACCAAACAAATCCCCTTGTTCTTTCTTTAACTCCACTAATTCCATAATGGTCATTCAATAGGGATTCATTGATATAGGTATTGTATCAGGGTTTTAGTAAATAAAAATCGCATCCTTATGTTCGAGTGTATTTATAGGTAACAACTTATAAATACAACAATTTATTATTATAAAATAGATTTATACACAATTTTCATATTACCTTTTCCATACCTAGGTTGTTTCTGCTCTTTTTCCCCAATAATCTCATTCAGATAAGATATTGGAGGATAATATAGACATTACTCAGATGATGATGAATCCCATATAAATATAATGAATTCTATATATTCATCAAAAATCATAATATCCTTCCCCTTACAATAAATTTTTTCATCATATTTTGAAGTATATTCAATACTATGGATTGTATCAAGATCAATAATATTTGTGATAATAATGTTAGAAAATAGAGCATGTTTATGTGTTATAATGTGAACTAAATAAAATATTCTTATTACAGTGATATATCCAATAAGATTTAAATTTGATAAATAACTATGTAGTGTGGTAGGGAAATATGTGATTTTATTTGGAAATAGGATTGAGATTGAAGTGTGAAAAAATATCTAACAACATAAATCATTTTCAAAATTTGAGGTAATAATTAAAGTACCTTTCCTCAAATCAATAATAACATCAAGATTAGCTGTAGTGATCATATAAACTTGGCCTTATCATTTTTTCCTCCTTTTTAATATATTCCATTGATGCTCATAGGAATCCAACCTTAAACATTACACAAGAGAAAACCTTTTCCCTGTCTAGGTTTTGGAGATCAAGTTCCAAGCATACAATTTATCAAAGTGTAAATAATAAATCGATCATCCTTATATGCTTCCCCATGTGATAACACAAAAAAAATAATGATTTCCAACTTACGACTTCAAAATGACCTATTAAAATAATTTCGAAATAAGGGATGAGTGATAAATTGCACTGTAAGGGGTTTAAAAATCTCTGTTAAAACATTATAAAATATTTGTGTGATAATAATTTTGTAAATACATTTATAAATACCTATTTTAAAATAATTCTTGAAATTTTATACGACTTTAAAATACTAGATCATTTTAGAAAATAATTAAATTCAAAATTTTCTTAAACCTAATCTTGTTTTTTTCTAAAAACAAAACCTAAGATTATAAAAAAATACTATTATGAGGATGCATGAATCATTAAAGGATATCTTTTGCCTATCCACTTGTTGAATGGCGGGTTCACTCCCTAATAACCTTCTATATTTAAAACATTCAACTGACAGATTTTATAAAAATAGTTAATATTAGTTTACTTATATATATATATGTATAAATATATATATATTTACTATAGTTTTTACATTAAAAACATGAAACTACAATAAAATACGCATTCCCACTTATATAAGTGTGTGTATATATATATACATGTATGTGAAATTTCTTAACACTAGATTTTTTTGGTTATAACCAAAACCCTTAACATAGTCCATTGCACAAACTGTTCATCCATTCAATTATTCTTTCATGAAATACATTTTTCAATGTTATAAATAATTAGTCTTCTTAAAAATAATCCTAATAATTATTAATGTTCCTCAAATAAATTATAAAAGAAAAATTTAAAATATAATACGTTTAATAAAACCAATGTACTTATTGATTTCATAATTTAAACCATAATATTTAAATTGAAACCATGAATCATTATAAATATAACAGATGTTGATTTAATGCCTAAATCCTTGTCCATGATTGAATAAAGATGCAAAGTCCTTAATTTTAAAAAAACATGATTACATTGTAAGATAGTTTTTTAGAACCTTAATGATAAATTTATAAATAACAAGATTGATGGCATGGTTTCATTTTATAAACTACATATTCATATTAATGTAAATAATCGTCAATAATTTATTATTTTTATCTATGAACTTAATTAAATACTTATACATGTCCAAATAAATTATTTACATATTCATGTTTTTTATGTTTCAAAATAAATTATCTATACATGTATGTGCACAACCTGAATTATGTAATATAAAAGCTGATTGGATTAATTTTGAAAATAAAAATTTATAAATAAATATATTCATTTTTAACAAGGATTAAAACTTGGTTTTAATTGACTAATAATCATATCCACAAGCACATAAATAATTTTATTAAATCATCATGTACTACAAATTTATTTGATAATGATAATTCCTTAAAATTATTTTGATCATATAAATAATAAAATAATAATTCTGAAACATTTTCATAAAAATACATAATCTATTTTAAAAATAAATAGTTAAACAAACTGACCACGTTATATTATGATTTAAAAAAACCATTTGATTTATAAATCTATTCTCGCTTACACTGGACTTTCATAACCTAATTTTGGATTTTTATAAAATGTTAAATAAAATAATAAAATAATTTTCTAATAACCAAAAACTAAATCTAAAACTGAATTTAGTATTCCAATAAAAATTTAATTTTAAATTAAAAAATAACTCCCCTAAAAATAAAATAATAATTTTTAAATAATTTAAATAACAAAAACTATAACATGATGCAAAAAAATTGATGACCTTCTTAAGTTGTAGTAGTTTTATGTACATTTTCATATTGAACACACAGACACTCCTTAAAAGTATAAATTTTCTATGTTTTTAATAGCCTTAGAAGCTACTATTTAAAAAAATTCAAAAATAAATCTTGGAAATCAAGATAAACATTCAAATGGATAACATGAAATAATTTATAATTTTTATTCCTTCATTAGAATAAATTTCTACATAGAAAGGAATAGAAAAAATGGACATAGAAAGACAATAGTGAAAAGTTGACAGATTCAGAAATGAATACATGGGGACAACCGAATTAATATATGCAGACCAGAATAAAAAAATATCATCATTAAAATATGAAATAAGGATATATTTAATAAAGTAGATCCGATTCAAATTTAATTTACAAAACTAGATTCGTAGATCCTGACTAATAAAATAAACCAGATAATAATTTCAAAGACGAACATGTGGATCGAATCCCAAATATATCCTAAAAAGATTTGGTTTTGTACATCAAATTAGATATGTAGAATCCATGTGTAGTAGACAGGGATGTGGCATGTACCTTAATAATGGTCTATCCCTAATAGAAAATGGACCATCTCAACATCGGAAACCTAAAACCCTAACTGTGATAGATCCCACTCACGGATACTTGGACCACACATGGTTGGTGTTGAAAAACCTCGCCCTCACTCAACCTTGGTTCTTGGATCAACTTGAAGTAGTGGCTCTCGGCCCCACGTTCATCCTGATCGATCTGACCACTGGCTGACCAACCAATCATCTCTTGGCACTCGACCTACCTGACTCCACCACGTGACTGCTAAAGAAGAACCCTCTATAATTATTGGACTCCCTAGGCGGTACAATGACTCTCGGACTAAGGCTTCGGCTCGAAGCCACACTACCCAACCTTAATACTTCTGAGATCCCCTATTCTACTTTTTCTTTAACCCAATTTCATTTTTTTAATATATCATTTCAATGTTATTTTCATTATTTTATAAATTAAAATACATATATTTCATTGTTTATATATATATATTAAAACAATACTAAAAAAAATATTTTTTTTAAAAAAATATTAATACTCATATTATTTATTTAATTTAGTATCATCAATTTCCATAAAAAAATTAATTATAATCATATATATTTTATATAATTTATAATTCAAAACAATACATATTTTATTTAATTATCATATAATTCATAATTATAACACATATTATTCTTAATTTTTATGAAATAATTATTTATAGTAACTTTATAAAATATTGATTATCCATAAATATAATTAATTAAAAATAATACTTAGATATCCTTACAAATTAACTTATATACATGTATTAATATATATATATAAATATATATATATATTAATTTCTTATGATATAAAAGTAAAATTTTAAAATTTGATTCAAAACATATTTAGATTATATTAAAACAATTAAAACTTTAAATAGGCCATTCTAGATTTTTAATTAATAAAAAAATTGAAAATAATTATTTAACACTTAATTTATTCTCAGTGTGCAAATTCTTCCCCCTTAAAATAATTTCACCCACACAATTTATTTACGAGACTTAAGAAAATTCGGAATTTACAACTTCAAAATTAAGAAAAAAATGGACCAAAAGACTTATAAAAGACCACATCTATTCCCCAAATTTGTATAGATCGTTCCTATGATACCAATTATAGCAACCCAACCATTAACATTACACAACAGATGATCTTTTACTAGTCTCAGATCTGGAGACTTAGTTATAAGATTACAATTTATAAGAGTTACAATAATAAAGAAATAAGCTTTATACGCTTCCACGCACGCTAACAAAAAAAATGACGATGTACAACATATAACATTAATGTAACCTATGAAAATAATTTTAAAACAAGATATGAGAATTAAATTAAACAATTAGGGGTTCAAAAATTATTAATAAATCCTTATAAAATATTATTTTAAAAATAATATTGTAAATACATATAGATTTACCTTTTTTAAAATATTTCATGAAATTTCATATGACTTTAAAATACTAGATCATTTTATAAAATACTTACATTTTAAATTTTCTTAAACATATTCTAGAATTTTTCTAAAAAATTATGCAAGCTTCTAAAAAAACTATTCTGAGGCCATTTTAATCGTTTACGGTTATCTTGGGCCTACCCCCTTGTTTAAGGATGGGGTCACTCCCTAATAACCTTCCATATATACAACTTTCAAATTCCAGATTTTCTGATATCAATTAATCTTCCATTACTAATATATATATATATATATATACATATATTAACTATCGTTCTTAACCATAAAAACGAGACACCGAATTAAAATATAAATTCCCACTTATATAAGTGTGTACATATATAAATATATATATATATATATATAAACTTTTACAACACTAGTGGGTTTGGTTACAACCAAAACCCTTACAATAGTCAATTTAATAACTTGTTTATGTATTCTCTCATTATTTCAGAAATTACATTTTTAATTCATATAAATAATTGATCTTTGTAAAAATAATTGTAATAATTAGTGATGTTCCGCATATAAAATTATAAAAGAACCATTTAAAATACAAAACATTCAATGAAACCCATGTACTTCATAATTTTATAATTCAAACTTTAATATATAAATTTAATCCATGAATCATTACAAATGTAATGGATGTCGATGTAATACATAAAGACATGGACATTATTATATGAAGATGTTACACACTAAATTTTAATAAAACCTAATGACATGGTATGCACGTTTTTTTGTCGAAACATGATTATACATTTATAAATATATCATGAATGGTGCCAAGATTTTATTTCATGAACTACATATTCACATTAATGTAAATAATCTCTAATGATTTATTTATGTTTAGCTATGTACTCAATTAAATCCATATATATGTCCTAATAAATTATTTAATTTTTCAAATTGTATATGTGTCTGAATAAATTATCTATATTTGTATATACATATCTTGAAATATGTAATATTAAAGCTAAATGGATTCTTTTTGCAAAAAAAAATTTATAAATAAATATATCTGTATTTAACAATAATTAAAACATATTTGTAATTCAAATATAATCATATTTACAAGAAAATAATAAATTTATTACACCATCATGTACAAAAACATGATTTGATAAAGACAATTCCTTAAAATTAATTTGATCGTATAAATAATAAAACAATAATTTGGAAACATGTTAATAAAAATGATTTATCATACATAAAAATAAAGAAAAAGACAAACTGTCCCCATTGTAATATGATATTCAAGTAATAATTTTATTTATAAAATTTTTCTCTCTTACACTATATTTTCAAAACATAATTTCAAGTTTCCCTAAAAACAAAACTCAAAAAAAATTTATAATTTACTAAAAACCAAGAACCAAATCTAAAATTAAATATAGTACACCCTTAAAAATGAATATAAATTAAATAATAAATACCTTAAAAAATATAATCATAATTTTTGAAGGTTTTAAATAATTTAAACCCTTACTTTATACATAAATTGAAGACCTTATTGAGTTGTAGTACCTTTGGGTACATTCTCACACCAACTAGACTGAAAATACTCCAAAAGTAGAAATTTTCTATGGTTCTTAGATCTATAAAAGCTATTGATTAAAAAAGTGGTGAAATAATTCTTGTTATGGAAGATGGAAATTGAAATGGAACAAAAGAATTAATTTATAATTTTTATCCATTCATTGGATGAATTTTTATCATGGACTCGAATAGAAAAATTGACAGAGAGAGACAATAGCGAAAAAAATTTAGAATATGATATGAATTAACTGGGAAAAATCGTTGGATATATGTAGACCTAAAGAAAAACAATATCATTTTTCAAATATAAAACAGGGATGTATATGAAAATTTAGATATGATTCAAATTAAATTTTAAAAAATTGATTTGCTTGTCATGAAAAAAAAAGATAAATCAGACAACAGTTTCAATGATGAATAGGTGGATAAAATCCAATATCTATCCTAAAAATACTTGGATTCCTACCTCAAATTAGATCTATGGATTCAAATTGTCGTAGACAAGGACATGAACTGCACCATAACCATGGTTAAACCCTTGCAGAAAATAGACCATCTCGATATCGGCAACCTAAAACCCTAACTGTGATAGATCCCAATCACCATCGCTAGGACCACACATGATAGGTGGAAAAACAACATGGCCTCACTCAACCTTATCACTTAGAGAGGCTCAAAGTAGCGTGTAAGAACCCAGTTCTTATTCTTGAGGTATGAGTTTATTCTTTTCCTCATCTTTTATTGTTTTTGAGAAAATAATGAAAATGGGGGAAATTCCAAAATTTATGGGTACACGTCGTGTACTTTTCTACACGCCGTGAACTTTGGCCGTGTGGGATGAGAATATAGGTCTTGTACACTTGTCAGTGATTTAGGGTGTAAAAACCAACTACACGCCTTGTACTTAGTAATACACGCCCTGAAATCTCTCGACAAGGAAGTGGAGAGTACCCGCTAGATGAACAGTAAAATGAATAGTACAAGTTGTGTACTTAGTATTACACACTGTGTAATCAGTTGGCGGTTGAACAGTATTTCAGTGAAGAGTTGTAGCCATTGAACAGTTAAAAATAAAGTAGACATCGTGTACTTGAGAGTATATGCCATGTAGTTATGTTTTTTCGTTAAAAACGGGTAGTATCCTCTTCATTCGGCAGAGGAGACAGGAAACTCGTTAGGAGCCTAGGAGAGGAGGGTGAGGCTTGGAGGAGCACCCAAATGCTCATCGAAACTCCGATCATTCCAATGACAATCTCATTTGGACAACGTGGGTAAGACCATCCCTCTCCTTGATTCTTTCCTTACAATTCTTTCCCTAAGGGGAGTTATTTGGGTTTGAGAGGGTAAATGTATATCTCAGATCTATGTCATTCTTGGTTGTTTCAGGAGGCACTGGTTATGTATATCGATCAGAGGAGATCGAGGTAAGTGGTAGTGTGTTTATTTCTAACTGTTGATTTGATTTTGTGTATCGTTGTGCCATGAGGCCATGTTTGGGGTTTCGTGAGGTTGATACCTTTACTGTTGAGATACCTAGAACTTCATAGGTTATCTAATAAATTAATTTAAATTGCTTATTGGGATCGTTGCTTGGATCCAGGGCCTCCCCATGGGTGTGTTTCCCTTGTTTAGCCTTTTGGCCAGGATACCCATGGGTATTCTGTGATTATAAGCATGTTTTGATTTTTCTTGAGATGAAACATATATAATTTCTTGATTTTATGTCGGTCTCAGCCCGGTTAATTTATTTCCAATGGGATTCACGAGGGAAGTGTTTTGTTTAGCCTGAGGGAAACATTTCTTATGCCTGTGGGCAGTACCTTTCATGCCTAAGGGCAATATCTCGTATGCATGTGGGCAATATCCATTATGCCTGTGGGCAATCACCTTCGGGTTTCGTTTATGTTTACCTAAGGGTAATTATTTGAATGTCTGAGAAAAATGTTTATTTGGATATTCACTATGGTGATTTTATATGTTGTACTTTCCAAGCTAATGCATAGGCTTGGATTTGATAATTAATTATTAAAATGGAAATGGAACTATTAGATAAAATTACTTTTGAGTACTCCCAATTTTACTGCATTTTATTATCGCACACTAATGTAGCACTTTTTCACTAACAGTTGGGCACGGGCCTTTGGTGGTTCCCTACTTGGATTTATTTCTCACAACTTGTTGGGGTCATGTTTGGGCCAAAATATATTATATTGCTGCAGGCGTCGATAAGGGAAAGGGTCCCTACACAGGTACATGATTGTTGCAGGGGAGCAGGAGAGCATTGGACCAAGCCTAGGATTGTGATGCTGTTGCATTCCTGTTGAACTGTTTTGGTTTTGTTTTCTATACTTTTGTACCTTGTGTTGGATTGTATTTTATTATAGTGTATCCTATTTTGGATGTTTTCTTAGAATTAGAGACATGTTTCATCATTATATATATTTGACTATTATCCTTCTTATACTTTCGTTGTGCTTTTAAAGTTTATATTGTTTACTACTTTCATTTTTTTGTTTTTTATATATTTTGTTCCACTTTGCTACACTTTGACAAATATAGGCATAGTTTCCCCACTATCAGTGCTTGGCCCTCGCTGCTAGTCGGCATCCACTGGCATTTGGGGAAATGTGTTTGAGGTCATGTGACCAACCGGGTTCAGGGCACCCTTTTTGTGGCTTTTGGATCCGAGACATTACAAATTGGTATCAGAGGGTTTTTCTTTTCTCTAGATTATTTTATTATTTGGTGACAACGGAAAGATATACATTTTTAAGGTATTCGTTAATAAACAGTGCCTAGGAGTAGTTACCCCGTGTGCAGGTAATGGCTGGATTGCTTCAAATTAAATTGTAATTTTCTGTTTATTATTATTACAGTTGATTTGGTTTCACCGTTGGGTGACACACTTGTTTTGTGTTGTTTATATTTTATACTGGGGTTTTATTTAGTTGCAACCCATTGAGAAGAGGGTATTCCATACCATGCATCATTTAGTCACATGTTAGAATCACGTGTCATGCATAGTTTCCATGCCATGTAGGTTCATTAGAAATTGCATGTTGTTGTGATAGATGTTGTGCTAGAAAATGAATGTTGTTTTGGTAGTTGACTTGATGAAAATAGCTGATATTTGAAAAGGTATTGTTGTGTGAGGTTTTGTAGAATGAACGCCAAACTTTGGTTCGTGAGGAGTTTGGGCCCTCATTGACCCGAATTTGGTGGATCATTGACTTGTTTACTTTGTTGATGACATGTATAAGAGGCCAAGATTTGATTCATAGGGATTATGGGCCCTCAGAGATCATAATTTGGCACTTTGGTGTTCATTTCAGTGTTTTTCTAGGCTCCAGAGTAGTTTTTTAGGCTTACTGTCTGGAAAAACCCAGAATACACATCGTGTAGTTTTGACTACATGTTGTGTGTTCTTCTATTCGGGAAGAAATGATAACATTTTAAGTACAGACCGTGTATACCTTATACACACCATTTAGTATCTAACCATGTCTTAGGCATTGTGGGAAGGGACACATGATAAGGAATTTCTTTTGAGAACTTGTCATGTACCGGTTGAACACACCGTGTAGCATAGACCCTTTGTCTGCCCGTGTGATTAACAACACTGACGGAGGAACCTTATGTTATACACGTCGTGTCTACCTTGAACATGTCATGTAGTCTAACCTAGTTACCCTACCATGCCACTAACAACAAGGGTCGGTGTTATCATTTCTAGTACATGTTGTGTCCATCTAGAACATGCCATGTAGTGTCAGCTATGTGGTCGGCCGTGTAGCTAACAACATGGGTCGGTTGGGACTTCTTGGTAAATGTCGTGTCCATATAGAACACGTCATGTAGTGTAACCTGGTTACGCAGCCGTGTCACTAACAACACGGGTCGGTGTTACCTTTTCTAGAACATGTCGTGTACCTATGGGACATGCCGTGTAGTCTTGACCGGTGAGAGACTGTGTGGTTTTGGACGAGTGGCCGGGGAAACAAAGTGGTGTACACGCCATGTGAGGGTGTAACGGTCTGTGTACCTAGGGTTGAGACACGCCCAAGACGACATCAGAACACAACCTTGTAAGGGCTTAAGGGTACATGTCATGTGGACTTTATACACGTCGTGTAGTCTCCTTTTTCTAGTTCTTGTGTTATTTCTTTCCCCTATTATGTGGGCACACTTAACGAACAAAAGAAACCTCGACAGTAAATTAAACTAAGGTGTGTGTTTGACCATGTAGAGTCATGCTGCCGAGACAACCACGAGTTTTTCTCCAAAATAGTGGTGATGATTATACTCCAGAGATGGAAGGCCATGGGCTACCAGTAGATCCTCCCGCAGTTCCAGATGCGGTGCGAACCGTTATACCAGACGTAGGCGCAGATACGCAGTTCCCTGAAGGCTTCATGAGGTTCATGCAGGCCTTTTAGGGAGCACCACCGGTTACCACATATATGGTAGAGCTGATACGTATATTCCAGTTGCAGAATCCGCCTACGTTTTGAGGGGATGGAGGACTAGAGGTTGCAGAGTCTTGGCTGGGTTCTATGTATACAATCTTCGAGCATCTGAAGATGCCTCCTGTGAGGAGGGTCAATCTCACTACTTATATGCTACATGATTCCACCAAGAGATGGTGGGATGTGACCACCTAGACAGATAATCACTGATACATGGCATGGGAAGACTTTTAGGTAGTCTTCTATGAATTTTTCTTTCCAGATATGCTGAGGTCATATCGAGCTTGAGAGTTCATGAATCTGCAGCAGGGCGCCATGTCATTAACAAACTATTCTACCCGCTTCACCGAGCTACACCATTTTTCACCTTTTCTGGTGGATGAAGAGATATTGAGGGCTAGACGCTTTGAGGATGGTATTTGATATGACATCTAAGCACTAGTGAATTTTTTCAGGTTTCCTACAGTACATGCTATTTTGAACTAGGCGTTGATTACTGAGCGGAACCTGTGGCAAGCTAGTGGTGCGAAACCAAGGCAGTTCAGCACCGATATCTATACTATTTCAACTGGAAAGAGGAAAGGGCAAATGGATTTTTCTCACAGTTTTAGAACAAACCAGAAGAATTTTTCAGGTGGCCAGCTCATCTGCTACCTTTGTGGTAAAGAGGGGCACAAGACACCTCAGTGTCCACGTGACCTATTGGAGTGACAAGCATGTGATAGGATGGGTCATCTTCAGTGTTTTTGCTTGGAGTTTCCACCAGTGGATAGTGATAGGGGTTCTGTACAGACTCCACGTGCAGGAGAAAGGACAACAGCTTCATATCAATTAGGAAATTGGAATATGTCGGGATGATCAGGCCATGGTGGTGGTCATGGTCATGGTAGCTAGACAATAGGAGCACAGAGACAATAGGGTGGGTCAGCTCAGGGTAGCCAGGCTATGTCACAGGGCCATATCATAGGGCAGACATATGTAGTGCAACAGACCCAATATGAATAGGATCCCGGACCTTCCACTGTCAGAGGTAGTATTCTAGTTTCTTCTATTTTATCTTCAGTAATTTTTGATACTGGTGCTACTCATAGATTTATATTTGTGCCCGTTGTAGAGAAACATGAGCTCTGTGTTTCATCTTCTTCATATATCATGATGATGGACACTTCTTTGAGAATTAGAACAGCATGTGTGCATGAGTGTAATGAGTGCCCCGTAGAGGTTGGGGTTGTCACTTTCTCTGGGACCTCTATGTCTTATAGTTGATAGCCTATGATTTTATTCTCAAGATGGACTGGTTCGTACCCTTTTGAGACTTTGTAGATTTCTATCATCACAGAGTGAGTTCACGTCACCAGAGGGCAGAGAGTTTCTATACAAGGTAGAATGAGATGTCAAGGCGAGCCGAGCTGGACCAGAGCATCTTGGGTGAGGTGGAGTAATAGCCCAGATTGGGAGTTTATATCTGGATTAATAGGGAACTTGCCAGAAGGATTTCCCTCCAGTGGTTTATCATTTCATGGATGTCTTCCTGGACAACATTTTAGGTGTACCTCTAGAGTGAGAGGTGGATTTTTCTATTGAGCATGTGCTAGGAGTGACACTGGTGTCCATTCCTCCTTATAGTATGGCTACACCAGAATTGAAGGAGCTCAAGAGGCAATTGGAGGAGTTGAAGGAAATGGGTTTTATCTGACCCAGTAATTCTCTTTGGGCTTCACCTAACTTGTTTGCGAAGAAGGTAGATGGTACTCTCAGACTCTGCGTGGATTATTTGAAGTTAAACCAGCTTATGGTTAAGAACCGATAACCCTTACCGAGGATTGATGATCTTTTTTATCAACTTCAAAGAGCATGAGTGTTCTCGAAGATTGACTTGAGATTCAGATATCATTAGATGCATGTTAGACCATTGGACATAACGCTTATAGCTTTTCAGAGCAGATATGGTCTATACGAGTACTTTTTCATGCCGTTTGGACTCACAAACGCACCAGCAGTTTTCATGGCTCCGATGAATCGTGTGTTCCACCCATGTCTGGATACTATTGTTGTAGTCTTAATGGAAGATATCTTGGTGTACTCTCACAGTAGACACGACCAATACACCCATCATGATATCGTATTGAGTACACTAAGAGATCATCAACAATATCCTAATCTCTCAAAGTGACACTTTTAGATGGACCAGATTCACTTCCTGGGTCATATTATCTCAGAAGAAGGAGTTGTGATAGACCCAGAGAAAGTGAGTGCAGTAGTTTTCTGGGAGCAGCCTAAGAACATGTCTGAGATACAGAGTTTCTTGGGGCTAACTGGTTACTACAACTACTTTATATAGGACTTCTTCTGCTTATCAACGTCGTTGATAGGTTTGACTAAGAAGGGTATGAAGTTCATTTGGTCAGAAGTTGTGAGATAGCCTTTCGGGAGCTGAAGAGAATATTGACATCAGCACTAGTCTCGATACTCCCAGAGCAATAGAATATTATAAAGATTATTGTGATGCATCAATTATTGGGATGGGAGCAGTGTTGAAGCATGGCAATCGAGTAGTTGTATACGGTTCTCAACAGTTGAGGCCACATAAGAAGAATAACCCGACGCATGATCTCGAGTTGGCTGCAGTTGTTCATGTGTTAAGTTGTTGGATACATTAACTCTTGGGTGAACATTTTTGGTGTTTACGGACCACAAAAGTCTTCTATACATCTTTACCCAGTGTGAATTGAATTTGAGACATTGAAAGTGGGTTGAATACCTTTATTCCTTCGACTTCAATCTTGCTTATACACCTGGTAAGGGCAATGTAGTATCTGATGCACTAAGTATAAGGACTCAAATACAGGCAGTGTAGGAGGCCAGTGGTGAGTGACAGCTAAGGGATTTGTTCTCTGAGATGAATTTGGAGGTGCACGATAGTCAGGGAGAAACCTATCTTTCATCCTTAGTTGTGACTTCTACCCTCCTTGATAGAGTGAGGATGAGACAGTGATGAGATTCAGAAGGCCTAGTTCTACGGGAGTCGGTGGTAAGTGAGGACCCTCCTCCCGATTGGACAGTAGGCGATGACGAGGTACTGTGTATCCATGGAAGAGTTTGGGTTCTAAGGGATATATGTGAGGAGTTGATGTAGGAGTTTCATGCTTCAGCTTGGGCAGTGCATCCTGGAGTTACCAAAATGAAACGTGACTTGAGACATTAGTATTGGTGGCCTGGTATGAAAAGAAAGGTAGCTGGTTTTGTTAAGAGATGTTCCACCAGTCAGTAGGTGAAGGCAGAGCATTAGAGGCCAGACGTACTTTTACATCAGTTACCCATTACAGAGTGGAAATGGTATGATGTCGTGATGGACTTCGTGACTGGGTTTCCAAGGTCACCTCGAGGCAATGATGTCATGTGGGTTGTTGAGGACATACTTACAAAGGTGGATCACTTTTTTCCAATCAAGGAGACCTTCAGTGTTGACGAGCTCATAAATTTGTATATCCTAGAGTTAGTATGTATTCATGGGTTCCCACATTCTATTATTTCAGATAGGGATTCCCATTTTACGACTCATTTCTGGAAGAGTTTTCATAAGGCACTAGGTACACAGGTGATTTTGAGAACAACTTACCACCCTCAAACTGATGGCCAATTAGAGCGTACGATATAGGTGCTGGAGTACATGCTTCGTGCATGTATCCTAGACTTTGGGGGCTCTTGGGAGAAGCACATACCCCTGGTTGAGTTTTCCTATAATAATAGTTTTCATGAAACTATTCAGATGGCACATGACGAGGCTTTGTATGGTAGGCCATGCTTATCACCCTTGTGCTAGTTGGAGGCAGGTGAGGCAAGTTTACAGGGACCATGTCTCATGAAGGAGACTTCAGAGGAGGACCAGTTGATTCAGAAGCAAATTTTTGCTGCATATTCTCGTCAAAAATCTTATGATGATCGCCGCACATGACCCTTGGAGTTCGTGGTTGGGGATCAGGTTTTCTTGCGAGTTTTGACGAGGTTGGGACGTAGGAAAGTTAGGAGACATGATAAAAATTCACCGAGGTATGTGAGTCTTTTTGAGATTCTAGAGCGATTCGGGTCGGTTGCCTATAGGTTATAGTTATCGCAGAGGTACCAGGACATAAACAACATCTTCCACGTATCTCAGCTACGCCATTATCACTCAGACCCATCCCACATTTTTCAGCCTGATGAGGTTGAACTTTAGGTCGATGAATCCTTTGATGAGCATCCAATTCATATTGTTGATAGGAGCACAATGGTTCTCCATGTCCGGTCAATTCCTATCATACGGGTGTTATGGAAGCATGGCCGATTGTAGGATGAAACTTGGGAGTGGGAGACTGAAGTATGTGGTCAGTGGCCAAAGTTGTTCTCAGCTTTATCTTCACCACCCTTGGAAGGGAAATTCGGTGATGAATTTCTTTAAGGGGGGATGTTTGTAAGAACCCGGTTCATATTCTTGGGGTATGAGTTTCTTCTTTTCCTCTCCCTTTAATGTTTTTTAGAAAATATGGAGAATGGGGGGGAAATCCAAAATTTATGGGTACATGCCATGTACTTTTCTACATGCCGTGTACTTTGGCAGTGTCAGATGAGAATATAGGGCGTGTAGGCTTGTCAGTGATTCAGGGTTTAAAAACCAACTAAACGCCGTGTACTTAGTAATAAACATCGTGTACTCTGTCGGCAAGGTAGTGGAGTGTAGCCACCAGATGAACAGTAAAACGGATAGCACACACCATGAAATTTGTATTACACACCATGTAATCAGTTGGCCAATGAACAGTAAGGCGGTGAAGAGTTGCTGCCAGTGAATAGTTAAAAAGAAAGTACATGCCGTGTACTTGAGAGTACACGCCATGTAGTTATGTTTTTTTGTTAAAAACATGTAGTATCCTCCTCATTCGGCAGAAGAGGTAGTAAACTCATTAGGATCCTAGGAGAGGAGTTCAGGTAATAGAGTAGCTCCCGAATGCTCACCGGACCTCCAATATTTCCACCGATGATCTCGTTTGGACCGCGCGGGTAAGACCTTCCCTCTCCTTGATTATTTCCTTCCAATTATTTTCCTAAGGGTAGTTATTTGGGTTTCATCTGGTAAATTTTTATCTTAGATCTACGTCATTCCTGGTTGTTTCAGGAGGTGACGGTTACATATATCGATCAGAGGATATTGAGGTAGGTGGTCTGGTGTTTATTTCCAACTGTCGAGTTGATTTTGTGTACTGTTGTGCCACGAGCCCAAGTTTGGGATGTCTTGAGGTTGAGACATTGACTGATGAGTTACCTAAAACTGCATAGGTGATCAAATGAATAAATTTAAACTACTGATTGAAATCATTTCTTGGATTTGTTTAGCCATTTGGCCAGGATACCCGTGGTGTCACGACCCCCTCCCCACAAATTTTACCCCTCCTTGGTCAGAAATGTGAGAAGGGAGATAATGACCCCTGAGTCCAACCTCCAGTAGGCCCTGGGATGGGAACTATCACTGAGGGTATAATAAACACACAAATGGGAGGCATTACCCTCTAAGAGAACACATGCAGAAGAGGGAGATAAGATAGACACCAACCAACTCCATCCCAGAACTGGAATATAAAACAAAACCCCAGTGCACATATAAAATGTCATGAAAATTTACTACAACTAGAAGTAAAAAATAGTAAGTACCAAAAAGAAAGTAAAAACAGTAGAAACCACAAGCCCGAATAGCTCCTACAACCCCAAGATAGTATAAACCAGCTTGATCTCCAACCTGTTCCAAGTGACCAAAATAATAGTTTTTATATACATAGGATGAGTATGATAGTATACTCAGTAGAATCATCCTTGAAACCTCTTGTGCAAATGTAAAGAATTCATGCTAATGCCCAATGAACAACAAGTGAAACTAACTCATCACCTAAATAGTTATACTAAGTTCCCTGCCTCACCATGGCTACTCTCACCAAGTAACACATAGAAGAATATATAATATAATAAATAATATCAATGGTACCCCGCTACTACTTCCCCACTAGTTTTCCTCTTTTCCCAAATGTCGTACGTCCTAAGAATATCTCTCCAAAAAGTCTTGCCCGCAGACACCTGGGCGAAGCACCACAATATGAACCTCGTGCAGTAAAACCACCACATCCACACACCAAAGTAATCAGGTAGTTTTCGGGAGCCTCCATGATCGCATAACGTGTATCATATGTCGGGTATTATACCCCTAAACCATCACATCCCATACACCAAGTAAGGATCCTGAAGCCATCATACCATGTACACATTACACCTATAGTAGTCTATAGAAAACTATATCCAGAATATAAGTGTGTGAATAACCACAAGCCATTACAACCCTCTACACACATATATAGGAAAAACTATCCAATGTGTCTGCCAGCACAAGTAACTACCAAGAGAAGAGAGAGATACTAAAGGGGGTAGTCAACCATCCATCCTCCCACCGAAATGTTGGGGAAAACACCCCCAGGGATAAAAATCCTTGGGGTGTCAGTTTCCCTTACTGACTGGGTGGAGTAGCGTATAGAAACACAACAAGTATAGGATATACTAAATCTCACAAACACATTATGGTCATAACCTAGTCTTAAACACAACTGCAGCTAACGTCTCTCAGAATCCAGGCTACTACTTCTAAGACTAGTCATCCTATAAGAACACAACCTTTTAAAGAGCTTTATTATATTACTTCATTCCATTTTTTCATCAGTTACACTTTACGTTAAATAATTCTTTAAACAATAATTAACCATGAACTATTCCACATTACATTTCATTAGCATCACACCCAAATTCCACTGTTCCTTCAAAATTACAACCTCGTCATTTTTTTCCAGCAACTCCATCCCCATGGGTTAACACCATTTATTGAATTTTTCATTATAGAATCACTTTCCCACATTCCTAGGCATTCTAGAAAAACATTCTATGCTACTAAACACAAGGGGGCTCAACATGGTGAGTAGATGTACTACCCATTGAGTCATTGCCACTTATAGCAAGAGCATATACCCATCCTCCCTTGAGAATCTAAACACGAAAAGCACGAGGCATACGCCACGTGTCTTCACCTCTTTCGGAAGAAGGGTAAGTAAGACTAGATGCCTTGAGAAATGGGGAAAAGTAAAGCAGATAAAAAACCAATAATAATTAGAAATCATCAAACAATCACATCCATCCCATTCCATCAACCCGGTGTCCTCCCTAACACCCACATGCATAAACCGATGCATCTAGAGACTCTAGGCATCATCTGCTACCATAACCAAAAGCCTCCATGCCCCCATATATCACAACGGCTATCCAAGATCACATTATAGCATAAGTAGCATGAAAAAAAACATCACATCAATTAGGCTATTGTCCCTTTAACAATTAAAAGGATAACTCAAGACCCTTTAAAGAATTATCAAACATTCATTTCTTTAATCCATAATTAATTAACAGATTTATTATTCATCGGTTCCAAATTTGGGAATCCTAATCACTAAGATATCACAAATAATTAAAAATGATTACTACGCCAATTTGATAAAAATCAAATTAAAACAACAACCAGATTCATTTACATGCCTCTTTATTTTATCCAAACAATTATCAATTAATCCCAATTTACGTTTTTTACCGATTTCTGTCAAGAACGTATACCTATCCGAAGAAAGCATAGATATCACACTATCTAGAAAAATAAGAGGCAATAACATACGATCGATATAAATTACAATCGAGTTAAAACATTTATTATGTCAATTCCATTATCATATAGTGGGATTAAACATGCTAACAATACAGTTTCTTAAAAATGAAAAGAGAAGAAATGAATCATCACCCTCAAACAGTTCCTTACGTTCTTTATCCACACAAAGGGTCACGATCCTCCTCTTGCAACAATTGCATCCACCCGAGGATGCCACAGTACGACCGCACCAACCAAACCCCATAAAAAACCCATTAAAAGCATAGAGATTACATGCTATAATATAGAAAGGAGAAACATGAGAATATGATCCCCAATGGAACGACGATAAAAGATGCCTTATATTGATGATTGATCGATACATCTTGGTTGAATCAAAACAGAGTGGAACCAATTCGAGGAGTAAATTTTGATTGTGAAAATCATATGGGAAGGATTGAAAGGTTCTAGCATCTTATAGCTGAGAACAAAGAGAATGAACAAGGGAGGAAGATATCTTGTCCCTTTTGAAGATTTAATGGGGAGATGGTTTAAGATACGCTTAATTCCCCATTAAAAATAGATCACATTAACCCACGCGGTTTGACCAAGTAAAAACCTCCCTAAATATAGGAATAATTAATATTGGATTTATGGACTTCTAATCGGCCTTAAGAGTCCTTAAAATAAGGCTTTAAATGTATTTTACGTCAAATGAATCGTCAAAGGGAGAAAATGTAGGAAGCTGGAAACACTGTACACCTACTGTTACTATACACCTACTGTTCCTGTACACCTACCGTTAGAGGTTACTGATAGAGGTTACCAATAGAACTAACTGTTCTTGAAGAACTATACACCTACCGTTACTGTAAACATACAGTTACTATACACCTACCATAACTATACACCAACCCTTAGAGGTTACCAATAGAACTCATCGTTCTGGAAACAATATACACCTACCGTTACTATACACCTACTATTAGAGGTTACCGATAGAGGTTACCGATAGACCTCACCGTTCTGGAAACACTGTACACCTACCGTTACTGTACACCTAAAGTTAGAGGTTACTGATAGACCTCAACATTCTAGAAAAACTGTAAACCTACAGTTACTGTACACCTATCGTTAGAGGTTACCGATAGAGGTTATCGATAGACCTCACTGTTCTGGAAACACTGTTCACTAAACCTCACCGATAAAACACTTTTCACTGAACCTCACTGATAAAACACTATTCACTAAGGGAACTATTCACAGAATTAGATATTTGTCAAAGTGTAGGGGATAAGTCACCTTGACCTCCTGGAACACCTCAAACACTACATTTTCACAAAGTAATGGACCAGAGAGGTCTGTGCCATTACATCTGATACCTCTCAAAACATTCTCATCCTCGAGAATTCAAAACCCACCTAAAGGGAAAAAAAGAAACGGGGTCTGAACAACCACCCATCGAGATACCTTTCAAAAGAGAGAAAGCCACAAAAGCAACAAAATAAAATCATAAATAAAACATGAAAGGTCTAACAACAAAGGTAACATCGTTACATGAAAATAGTTAAACATGAAACAACTCTGGGTATTGAGCACGTATCTATTACTCACGTTACAAGGTACTATCCTCAATGCCACCGTGTCACCACAAAACATGAACTAAGGGGATAGAACGCCCACGCAACACCTTCTCCTTATGGTCTTGGATCTCCATAGGTCACTCCCTAAAGGTTGCATCATCATCAACATCTCTCTCTCCGCAATCAGTGATGTGAGAGTCATCATGAATATAACGACGGAGCTATGATTCATGGAGAACATCATGTATCCAACTCATCTGTGGGAGAAGTGATACTCAATACGCCACAGCTCCAACATGAGATAACACCTCAAAAAGCCCAAAAAACTGGGGAGAAATCTTATGTCCATGACCAAACCTTCATTGTCCATGATGGGGAGTCACCTTCAAAAACACATGATCTCCAACATTAAACTCTAAGGGTATCCTTCTTTGATAATCATGTGATTTTTGACGATATTTTGTTGTCTTCATGCTCTCATGAATCACCTGGACCATCTCTATTGTATTCTGCACTAGTTCTAGTCTGAGAATTGCGGACTCTCCGACCCCAGTGCAGCACAACAGAGAGTGGAAAGGCCGGCCATACAAGGCTTCAAATGGCACCATACCGATGGAGGAGTGGAAACTATTATTGTAAGAAAACTCCAAACATGCTAATTTCCTCCTATATGAACCTCAAAAATCAAAAACACAAGAGTGTAACATTTCTTCAAGTGACTGGATGGTTCGCATTGTCTGACCATCCATTTGAGGATGAAAAGCAGTGCTAAGGCATAGTTGAGAACTGAAAGCATGTTGGAGACTTCTCCACACCCTGAAGGTAAAATGAGGATCTTGATCATAAATGATCATCCTAGGGACTCCATTAAGTCTCACCACCTCCTCTAGATACTTCCTCAACAAAACTTCCACTAAGCACGACTCCTTGATCGCTATAAAGTGGGTCGATTTTTGTTAAACTATCCACTACCACCCAAACAGCATCATGTCCTCCCGGAGATTGAGGTAATCCAATAACAGATTCCATTGAGATGTCACCCCACTTCCACTAAGGAATATCTAATTTCTAGAGAAGATCACCAGGAACACAGTGTTCGGCCTTCACGTTCTGGTAGACTAAACATCGAGACACAAATTCCGCAACCGTACGCTTCAGCCCAGGCCACCAATACTGGCTCCCCAAGGGTCGGTACATATTTTTCATTCCAGGATGTACTACAAAAGGAGAAATATGTAACTTTCTAAGGACCATATTTTTCATCATAAATGAAACAAAAATCCTTACATGATACAACACTCGGTGTTGTTCAACCTCCGACCAACCATCAGGGGCCTCGCCACAAACAACTCGGTCTCTCCAGAACTCCACCACTAGATATCCCAAGTGGGACTCTTCCACCTTCTGCATTAGGGATGACTGTACTGTCATCTGAAAAAGACAACCTCTACCCACAAATTCTCCCATATCAAGATGTAATGCTGACAGTTCTTTCATTACTCTCTAGGAATCACCGTATTCACGAACAACATTACTACGTGACTTTAGGCTCAGTGCATCAGCTACAACATTCCTTTTCCAGGTGTATATGATATATTTAAGTCATATTCCTATAATAACTCTATCCACCAACATTTTAGTAAGTTCAAGTCACACTGGGATAAAACATACCTCAAACTCTTATGATCGGTGAAAACCAAAAAGCACTCACCAATGAGGTAATGTCTCTACAATATTAGAGCAAACACCGCAGCTGACAACTCAAGATCATGGGTGGCATAGTTTAGTTCATGGGGATGCATCTACCGAGACCCATAAGAAACAACTAACCTATACTGCATGAGAACAAAACCTAACCCAGATGTGAAGCATCATAGAAAACATCAAACAGAACTTTCTTCAGCTAGAAGACAAAAGACTAGAGCACTTACTGACATCACCTTTAGATAATTGAAAGCTACCTGAAACAGATCAGTCCATATGAATGATTGATCCTTCTAGGTCAAATCTGTCAATGGAGTCGCAACTCGTGAAAAATCATCTACGAACCTCTTGTAGTTGCCTGTGAGACCAAGGAAACTTCGCACCTCTGACACTATCCTGGGGGATTCCAAAGACACAACTACTTCTATATTCGATGGATTCATAGATACTCTCTGTTTGGACACAAAATTACTCAAGAAACAGACTTCTCGAGCCCAAAACTCACACTTCGCCAACATCCCAAATAGCTGATGTTGAGGAAGAACTCCCAAAATGGCTTGTAGATGCTCTGCATGCTCCTCCTCAGATGTGGAGTACACAAGGATGTCATCGATGAAAACTACCACAAACTTGCCTAGGAACTCACTGAACACAGCATTCATCAATACCATGAATACAACTAGAGAATTTGTCATGCCAAACGGCATTACCATGAACTCATAATGCCCATGACGACAACAAAAAGCAGTCTTCGGGATATCCTTATCCTTCACACGCATATGATGATATCCTGACCGCAAGTCGATCATTGAGAACCAACTTTCACCCTTCATTTTATCAAAAAAATAATCAATCCATGGAAGATAATATCAATTATTTATTGTTACTTTTTTTAAGTGATGATAATCGACACACAACCGCAAAATGCTGTCGGCCTTCTTTACAAAAAAAATTGGTGCACCCCACAGTGACACACTTGGCTGAACAAAACTGCACTATAATAGACCATCAATCTGTATACATACCTCTCGTAACTCATAAGGGGCCATCCTATATGGAGACATAGAGATAGGGGTAGCCCATGGCTATAGCTTGATCCCAAACTTGATCTCTCATTATGGGGGTAATGCAACAACCTCTTCTGGAAAGACATCTGGGTACTCTACTATGACCCTAGGACATGCCAACTACTGAACCTCTATAGAACTCAGCATCATCTCATCCATCATGTAAGATAAGGATGGAATGCACCTATGACCCATCCAAGGATCTCTCTCACCAACAAACACCACTGGCTCTCTATCCGCAATAATGAAGACAAACTTCTTTTTGAATTAGTCCACGATAGCATGCACCGAATACAGCCAATCCATGCCAAGGATGACATCATATGGTTGTATTTGTAAACATAGGAAATCTCCCCAAAAGCGGTGTTTCCCCAAAAATAGATCACAATCTCTACATACTTCAAACAAGTCTGCTCGACCTCCAACTGGCTTAGTCAATGCCAAGGGCACTGGAAGCCTCTCTAGCTCAAGTCCCAAAGCCTGGAAAAGGCTAGGTGATGTAAAGGTGTGTGGTGCTCCTGAATCAAACAAGGAATACACCAAGGTGGAAAACAAGCATAGGGTCCCTCGAACAACATCTGGCTCACCTGGAACTGGTGACACTAGAGCATGAAGCTGACAACGACCTCCTCCAAGACCTCTCTGACCCTGATAACGACCAACACCATGGTCGCGCTCTTCTCTATAAGGATAGGGAGCGTCATGGGGTTGTCCTGTACCTGCCCCATCTACCCTCTGTGGATTGAATGCTGGTGTAACTGGCTGCTGCTACCATAGCTGGAACTACTTGAACGGAGGAACCTAAAGCGTAGCACCTAGTGCACGATGACTACTCTGAAATATTGGGAACTCCCACTGCTGATGACCAAAGTCACCACAAGAAAAAAAAAAGCACTTGATCCCTTGGCATAGGCCTGAGAGTTTCTGCCTCTAGATAAATGAGATGTGAAGGGCTTGGACCTACCCCCGGATGAACGAAAACTCTTCTGCCCTGTCAACTGAGAACCCCGAACCACAACTCTGCATCATGAGGAATCATGTCGATTCCCCTATCGTGATGATTCAGTCCTATCCCAAGTCCTCTTGACAACCTCTTCCCTCACCACTACCACAAGATATGTTTTCAACATAAATGGGGTGACCTGGCGGTGGATCTATGGATGCAAAGCCTCCATGAAATGTCTCACCCTATCCTCCTCATCTAGAAACAGGTCCGAAGCATATCATAAAAGGTTCATGAAATGGATTCCAAACTCTTGAACATAGATCTCCCCTGTCGAATGGTAATAAGCTCTTGATGGATGGACATCTTCGTAGTCGATGAAAGAAACTATACTCTAAACATTTCTCGAAACTCCTCCCATGAGATCGCTGAATCCTCACGATCCATGAGGAATAAGAACCACCACTGCCTCGCTGCTCCATGTAGTATCATCACAACCAAGGACACCCAGTGCTACTTCCAAGCACGAATCAAACTGAAGCCGGTCTGGACCTCCTCTAAATAGTCTTATGTGACTACATCTAAAACGTAGCCCTTGTACTTCTGCAGGATCTGGTGCTGAAACTCTCAGAGTGTCTTCCTCCATGTGTCTTCGTCGTCAACCTCTAACCTGCGGCAATTTTCTGGAATAGACTGCTGCACATTTTCTATGCAAACCGGACAAGGACGTCGACCTGGAGCCATACCTGTAAAATAACAAAATGTTATAGCTCCTAAACCTGGAATATGGAAGACTCAACATTAATTAATTAATTATTTTCTTTTATTCATTTTAGGTTAACATATCCCAAGGTCTACCAATTCAAGAACAGGCACAAAGAATAATGATACATGATCCTTTCCTAGGTCTCTACCCTGCAACTAGTACCACCATGTTTAGTGGCCATTGTAAACATAAAGGTCCGTACATCAGTTCATAGGGGGACCTAAATGCCTATGTCTCAGCCGGTCTCCAGTGTTTACCTCACATGCTAAACATGAATGACATTTTTTTCCCTACCAACCCATGAAACCTCACCTATGCCTAACTCCATACTCCATCTTATCCCTCAACCAGACCTCTGATACCACTCTGTTACAACCCCCTCCCCACAATGTGTACCCCTCCTGGGTCGGCAATGTTAAAATGGAGATAATGACCCCTGTGTCCAGCCTCTAGTAGACCCCTGTTTGGAGACTAGAACTGAGGGTATAATAAAAACACAAATGAGAGGCATTACCCTCTAAGAGAACACATGCGGAAGAGAGAGATAAGATAGAAACCATCCAAATCTAACCCAGAACTAGAATATAAAAGAAAACCAAGTGAACACATGAAATTTCATGAAAAATTACTACAACTAGAAGCTAAAAACTGTAAGTACCCAAAATAAATAAAAAACAGCAGAAACCACAAGCTCGAACAGCTCGTGCAACCCCAAGCTAGTAGAAACCATCTTGATCTCCAACCTGTTCTAAGTGAACTGAAAACAGTTTGTATATACATTGGGTGAGTATAATAGTATGCTCAGTAGGATCCTCCCCGAAGCCTCTCGTGTAAATGTAAAGAAAGCATGCTAAAGCACAATGAACAACAAGTGAAACTAACTCGTCACCTAAATAAGTATATTAAGTTCCCAGCCTCACCATGGATACTCTCACCAAGTAACACATACAAGAATATATCATATAATAAATAATATCAAGGGTACCCCACTACTACTTCCCCACTGGTTTTCTGATTTTCCCCAATGTCGTACGTCCTAAGAATCTTTCTCCAAAAAGGATTCCCTGCAAACACCTGGTCGAAGAACCACAATATGCACCTCATGCAACAAAACCACCACGTCCACACACCAAAGTAACGAGGTAGTTTATGGAAGCCACCACATCTTGCATAACATGTATCATATGTTGGGTATTATACCCCAAGACATCACATCCCATACACCGAGTAATGATCATAAAGACATCACAACCTATACACGTTACACCTATTGTAGTCCATAGAAAACAATATCCAGAATATATGTGTGTGAATAACCACAAGCCATTATAGTCCTCTACACACATATATGGGGAAAAATAACCAATGTGTCTGCCAGCACAAGTAACTACCAAGAGAAGAGAGCAGGGCCAAAGGGGGTATTCAGCCATACATCCTCCCGTTGGAATGTTGGGAAAAAACCCCCAGGGCTCAGAATCCTCGGGGTGTCAGTTTCCCTTACTGACTGGGTGGAGTAGCATATAGAAACACAAAAAGTATAGGATATACTAAATCTCACAACCACACTATGGGCATATCCTAGTCTTAGACACAACTGTAGCTAACGTTTCTTAGAATCTGGTATGGTACTTATAAGACTAGGTATCCTATAAGCACACAGCTGTTTAAAGATATTTATTATATTAATTCATTCCTTTTTTTATTTGTTCCACTTTACATTAATTAATTCTTTAAACATTAATTAACCATGAAAAATTCAACATTATATTTCATTGGTATCACACCCAAAGTCCATTGTTCCTTAAAAATTACAACTTCATCATTATGTTCTAGCAAATCCATCCCCATGGGTTAACACCATTTATTAAATTATTCATTATAGAAATACATTCCCAGGCAATCTAGAAAAACATTCTATGCTACTAAACACAATGGGGATCAACACCGTGAGTAGATTGACTAACCATCGAGTCTTTGCCACTTTTAGCAAGATAATATACCCATACTTCCTTGAGAATCTAAACATGTAAAGCATGTGGCATACACCACGTGTCTTCACCTCTTTCAGAAGAAGGATAAGTAAGAACAACTGCCTTTAGTAGTGGGGAAAAGTAAAGTAGATAAACAACCAATAAGACTCATCAAGCATCCATCAATCACATCAATCCCATTCCATAATCCCTATTATCCTCCCTAACACCCACATGTATAAAGTGATGCATCTCTCCACTCTAATCATCATCTCCCGCCACAACCAAAAGCCTCCATGCCCTTACATAACACAACGGCCATCCAGGATCACATCATAGAACAAACAGTAGGAAAACAAACATCTTATCAATTGAGTTATTGGCCCTTTAACAATCAAGAGGGTAACTCTAAACCCTTTAAGGAATTATCAAACAATCAGTTCTTTAATCCATCTTGAATTAACAGATTTATTGTTTGTAGGTTCCAATTTCAGGAAACCAAATCAGTAAGCTATCACAAATAATTAAACATGGTTACTGTGCCAATTTGATTAACATAAAATTAAAACAACAACCAAATTTGTTTACATGCATCTTAATTTTTAGCCAAACAATTATCAATTAATCTTAAATTACGTTCTTTACTGATTTCTGTCAAGAACAAACAGCTATCCAAAGCAAGCATATATATCACACTATCTGGCAACATAAGAGGCAATATCATATGATCGATATAAATTTATTTATCCAGGTTAAATATTTATTATATCAATTCCATTGTAATCCTGTGGGATTAAACATGATAACAATACAGTTTTACATAATATAAAAGTGAAGAAATGAATCCCCTACCTCAAATAGTTCCTCACGTTCTTTATCGACAGAACGGGTAATGATCCTCCTCTCACAACAACTGCATCCACCCGAGGATGCCATGGTACGACTGCACCAACCAAACCCCAGGAAAACCCCCATTAGAATCATGTGAATTACATGATATAATATGGAAAGGAGAAACATGAAAATATGATCCCCAATGAAATGACCATAAAACATACCTTATAACAAATATTGATCGATACAGCTTGGTTGCATCAAAACAGAGCGGAACCAATCTGAGTAGTAAAGTTTGATTATGAAAATCTTATGGGGGGGATTGAAAGGTTCTAGCATCTCATAGCCGAGAAAAAAGAGTAAGAACAAGGGAGGAATATATCTTATCCCTTTGGAAGATTTAATGGGTCGACGGTTTAAGATATGCTTAATTCCCTATTAAAAGTGGATCACATTAACCCACACGGTTTGACCGTGTAAAAACATCCCGAGCGATAGGAATACTTAACATAGGATTTATGGACATTTAATCGGCCTTAAGAGTCCTTAAAACAAGGCTTTAAATTTATTTTATGTCAAAAGAAACATCAAAGGGGAGAAACCATAGGAATATGGAAACACTGTACACCTATCGTTACTATACACATATCGTTACTGTGCATCTACCGTTAGAGGTTATAGATAAAGGTTATCGATAGACCTCACCATTCTGGAAGCACGGTACACCTAACGTCACTGTACACCTACCGTTACTGTACACCTACCATTACTGTACATCTACTGTTAGAGGTTACCGATAGACCTCACCATTCTGGAAACACTGTACACATACCATTACCGTACACCTACCGTTATTGTACACCTATCATTGCTGTACACCTACCATTAGAGGTTATTGATAGAGGTTTCCGATAGAGCTCACCATTCTGGAAACATTGTACACCTACAGTTACTGTACACCTACCATTAAAGGTTAGTGATAAACCTCACCATTCTGGAAAATCTGTACACCTACCGTTACTGTACACCTACAGTTACTGTACACCTACCGTTACTATACACCTACCATTAGAGGTTACCGATAGACCCCACCATTCTAGAAACACTGTTCACTGAACCTCACCGATAGAACACTGTTCACTGAACCTCACTGATAGAACACTGTTCACTGAACCTCACTGATAGAACACGGTTCACTGAACCTCACCAATAGAACATTGTTCACTTATGGAACCGTTCACAGAATTGGAAATTTGCAAACGTTTTGGGGATAAGTCACCTTGACCTCCCAGAACACCTCAAACAATACATTTTCACAAAGTAATGGACCAGATAGGTCCGAGCTATTATATTAGATACCTCTTATGACATTCTCATCCTCGAGAATTAAAAACCCACCAACAGAGAAAAAACAAAGAAAAGGGGTCCAAACAACCACCCATCGAGATACCTCTCAAAAGAGAGAAGGTCCCAAAAGCAATAAAATAAAATCATAAATTAAACATGAAAGGTCTAACCCCAAAGGGAACATCATTACATGAAAAGAGTAAGACATCAAACAACTCTGTGTACTGAGCATGTATCTATGAATCGTGTTCCCAGGTACTCCCATCCTTACCACCAAGTCACCACAAGACACGAAATAAGGGGATATAATGCCCGTGCAACACATTGTCCTTGCGGTCTTGGATCTCCACAGGTCGCTCCCCGAAGGTTGCATCATCATCAACATTGATCTCTCCTCAATCGATGATGTGAGAGTCATCATGAAGATAACAATGGAGCTGTGATACATGGAAAACATCATGTATCCAACTCATCGGTGGGGGAAGTTATACTCGATATGCCACAGCTCCAACATGAGCTAACACCTTGAAAGTCCCAACAAACCAGGGAGAAATCTTACTTCCATGACCAAACCTTCACTGCCCACGACGGGGAGTCGCCTTCAAAAACACATGATCCCCAACATTAAACTCTATGGGTCTATTTCTTTGATCAAAATATGATTTCTGATGTTCTTGCGCTATCTTCATCCACTCATGAATCACCTGGACCATCTCTATTGTATTCTACACTAGTTTCGGTCTGAGAATTGTTGACTCTTCGACCCCAGTCCAGCACAATAATGAATGGAAAGGCCGGCCAAACAAGGCTTCAAACGGCACCATACCGATGGTGGAGTGAAAACTATTATTGTAAGTGAACTCCACCAAGGGTTATTACATCATCCATGAACCTCCAAAATCAAGAACACTAAAGCGTAGCAGGTCTTCAAGAGTCTGGATGGTTCGCTCTGTCTGACCATCCATTTGAGGATAAAAAGTAGTGCTAAGGAATAGTTGAGAACCGAAATCATGTTGGAGACCTCTCTACACCCTGGAGGTAAGACGAGGATCTTGATCAGAAATTATCATCCTAGGGACTCCATGAACTCTCACAACCTCCTCTAGATACTGCCTTGACAAAACTTCCACTGAGCTCGGCTCCTTGATCTCTATGAAGTGGGCCGATTTTGTTAAATGATCCACTACCACCCAAATAGCATCATGTCCTCCTCGAGCTCAAGGTAAACTAGTAACAATGTCTATTGATATGTCCTCCCACTTACACTGAGGAATATCTAATGGATAGAGAAGACCACTTGGAACACGGTGTTCGACTTTCACCTTCTGGAAGACTAAACATCGAGATAGAAACTCTAAAACCACATGCTTCATCCCAGGCCACCAAAACTGACTCCTCAAGGATCTGTACATCTTTTTGATGCCAAGATGTACTGCTAAAGGTGAAATATGGATCTCTCTGAGAACAGTACTGCACATATTCAAGGGAACAAAAATCCTTCCATGAAACAACACTTGATGTGGTTCATCCTCCGACCATCCATCAGGGGCCTCACCACAAAAAAATTGGTCTCTCCAGACCTCTACCTCTAGATCTCCCAACTGGGACTCTTGCACCTTCTGCATCGGGAATGACTGTACAGTCATCTGAAAAAGACAACCTCTACCCCTAACTGCTCCCCTATCAAGATGTAATGTTGATAGTTCTTCCATTACTCTCCTAGAATCCCTAGATTCATGGACAACATCACTGAATGAATTTCATCTAAACACATTAGCTACAACATTCCCTATTCCAGGTGTATATGATATTTTGAAGTCGTATTACTATAAAAACTCCATCCACCAACATTGTCGTAAGTTCAAGTAACACTGGGAGAAAACATACCTCAAACTCATATGATCAGTGAAAACCATAAAGTGCTCACCAATAAGTTAATTTAACCACAACTTCAAAGAAAACACCATATCTTCCAACTAAATATCATGGGTGGCATAGTTTCATTCATGGGGAAGCAACTGTCGAGACCCATAAGAAACAACCGACCACTGCTGCATGAGAACAAAACCTAACCCCAGATGTGAAGGATCACAGAAAACATCAGACTAAACTCCCTCAAGTGGAAGAAAAAGGACTGGAGCAATTACTAACTTCTCATTTAGATACTCGAAAGCTGCCTGACACTGATCAGTACATATTAATTATTGATCCTTCCTGGTTAAAACTGTCAGCGGAGTCACAACTCGTGAGAAATCGGCTATGAACCTCCTGTAGTAGCCTGCGAGACCAAGGAAATTTCACACCTCTAACACTGCCTTAGGGGCTTCCCAAGACACAACTGCTTCTATCTTTGATGGATCCACTACTTCTCCCTGTTGGGACACAACATTCCCCAATAAATAGACTTCTCGTGACCAAAAATCACACTTTGATAACTTCCCAAACAACTAATGTTGATGAAGAACTCCCAAAACAGCTTATAGATTCCCTTCATGCTCCTCCTCAGATGTGGAGTACATAGGGATGTCGTCGATAAAAACTACCATAAAAGTTTCCAGGAACTAAAAAAACACAGCATTCATCAATCCCATGAAAACAATGGGAGCATTAGTCATGCCAAACGAAATTACCACGAATTCATAATGCCCATGATGACAACAGAAAGCAGTCTCGGGATATCGTCATCCTTCGCATGCATCTGATTATATCCTAACCACAATTCGATCTTTGAGAACCAACTTCCACCCTTCAGTTGATCGAATAAATCATCAATCTATGGAAGAGAATATAGATTCTATATTGTCACTTTGTTTAAGCGACGATAATAAACACACAATCAAAAACTGCCATCGGCCTTCTTCACGAACAAAACTGGTGCACCCAACAGTGACACACTTGGCCAAACAAAACCACACTATAACAGACCATCAAGATATATACGTATATCTCTTAACTCAAAAGGGGCCATCCTATATGGAGACATAGAGAAAGGAGACGCTCTTGGCTATAGCTCGATCCCAAACTCGATCTCTCGTCGAGGGGTAATGCTACAACCTCTTCTAGAAAGACATCAGGGTACTCCTTTATGACCCTAGGAAATGCCAATTGTTAACCATATGAAGAACTCAGCATCATCTCATCCATCATGTGGGATAAGGGTGGAACACACCTATGACCCATCCGAGGATCTTTCTCACTAACAAACACCACTGGCTCTCCATCCGCGCCAATGAAGATGACCTTCTTCCGGAAGCAATCCACGATAGCCTGCACCAAATACAACCAATCCATATTGAGTATGACATTATATGGTTATATTTGTAAACATAGGAAATCATCCCATGAGCTGTGTTTCCCCAACACTAGCTCACAGTCTCTAAATACTTCAAACAAGTCATCTCGACCTATAACTGGCGTTCTCAATGCCAAGGGCACTGGAAACCTCTCTACCTCAAGTTACAAAGCATGGACAAGGGTAGGTGATATGAAGGAGTGTGTCGCTCTGGAATCAAACAAGGAAAAATCCTTTGTAGAAAATAAGCAAAGGTTAACTCAAATGATGTCTGGTTCACCTGGAGCTAGAAATGCTAGAGCATGAAGCTGACCACGACCTCCTCCACAGCCTCTCTGACCCTAATGAAGACCACCACCATTACTGCACTCTACTCTCTGAGGACGGGGAGTGTCATGGGTCTATCCTCAATGTGCCCCATCTACCCTATGTTGATCTAATTCTGGTGAAATTGGATGCTGCTGCCTCGGCTGGAACTGCCTCAACAGAGGAACCTGGAGCATAGCACCTAGTGCATGATGACCGCTCTGAAATGTCGGGCACTCACGCTACTGAAGACCATGACCACCACATGAAAAAAGGGCCTAATCTATTGGCATAGGACTGAGAGATTCCACCTCTATAGAAACAAGATGTGAAGGGCTGGGACTTAGCCATGACTAAACAGAAACTCTTCTGCCCGGAAAACTGAGAAACCCGGACCATAGCTCTACTTCATGAGGAATCATGATGATTCCCCTCTCATGATGATCCTATCCTGGCCAAAGTCCTCTCGATAACCTCTACCCTCTCCAGTACCTCAATTTATGTTTTCAGTATAAATGGGGTGACCTGGTGATGGATATCTAGATGAAAAGCCTCCTCAAAATGTCTCGCCCTAGCCTCCTCATATGGAAACAGGTCCGAATAATATCGTAAAAGGTTCCCAAAACGGATTCCAAACTCCCGAACACTGGAGCTCCCCTATTTAAGGGTAAGAAGCTCTTGTTGACTAAACACATTCGTAGTCAAAGAAAGAAACTCGACTCTAAACTTGTCTTGGAACTCCTCCCATGAGATCGATGAATCCTCATGATCCCTGGAGAACAAGAACCACCACTGCATTGCTACTCCATGAATCATCGTCATAACCATGGACACCCAGTGCTCTTTCTGAGGACGATTCAAATTGAATCCAAAATCAACCTCCTATAACCAGTCATCCATGACTACGTATGAAACGGATCCCTCGTACTTCTGTAGACTCTAGCATTGAAACTCTCAGAGTGTCTTCCTCCAAGTTTTGTCGTCGTCAACCACTACCCTGCGGTGATCTGCTGGAATAGCCTGCTGGACATTTTCTACACAAACCTGATGAGCACGTCGACCTGGAGCCATACTTGTAAAATAACAAACTATTAGAGCTCCTAAACCTGGAATATAGAAGACTCAACATTAATTAATTAATTATTTTCTTTTATTCGTTTTAGGTTTAACTATCCCAAGTTTTACCCATTCAATCACAGTGACAAAGAAGAATGATGCATGATCCTTTCCTAGGTCTCTACCCTGTAACTAGTACCACCTTGTTTAGTATCCATTGTAAACTTAATGGTATGTACATCAGATCATAGGGGGCCCTAAACACCTATGTCTTAGCCAGTCTCCAGTGTTTACGTCACATGATAAACATCAATGACACCATTTCCCTACCAACCCATGCAAGCTCACATGCGCCTAACTCCAAACTCCCTCATATTCCTCAAATAGACCTCTGATACCACTCTGTCATGACCCCTCCCGAAAAATTTTACCCCTCCTAGTTCGGTAATGTGAGAAGGGAGATAATGACCCCATGTCCGGCCTCTATTAGGCCCCGGGTTGGTGACTAACACTGAGGGTATAATAAACTCACAAATAAGAGGCATTACCCTCTAAGAGAACACATGCAGAAGAGAGATATAAGATATACACCAACCAACTCCAACCCATAACTGGAATATAATTGAAAACCCAAGTGCACATATGAAATGTCATGAAAAATTACTACAACTAGATGTGAAAAACTGTAAGTACCCAAAAGAAAGTAAAAACAACAGCAACCACAAACCCGAACAGCTCCTACAACCCCAAGCTAGTAGAAACCAGCTTGATCTCCAACCTGTTTCAAGTGACCTAAAAAAAGTTTGCATATACATAGGGTGATTATAATAGTATACTCAATACGATCCTCCTTGAATCCTCTTATGCAAAAGTAAAGAAAGCATGCTAAAGTACAGGGAAAAACAAGTGAAACTAACTCGTCACCTAAATAGGTATACTATGTTCCCAATTTCACCATGGCTACTCTCACCAAGTAATGTATACAAGAATATATCATATAATAAATAATATCAAGGGTACCCCGCTACTACTTCCCCACCGGTTTTCTACTTTTCCCCAACGTCGTATGTCCTAAGCATCTCTCTCCAAGAAGGCTTGCATGTAGAAACCTAGGTGAAGCACCACAATAGGAACCTCGTGCAAAAAAACCTCCACGTCCACACATCAATGTAACCATGTAGTTTCTGAGAGCCACCACAGCTCACATAATGTGTATCATATGTTGGGTATTATACCCCAAGCCATCACATCCCATACAACGAGTAAGGATCCTCAAGCCACCATAGCCTATAAAAGTTACACCTACAGTAGTCCATAGAAAACTATATCCAGAATATATGTGTGTGAATAACCACAAACCATTATAGCCCTCTATACACATATATGAGGAAAACTAACCAATGTGCCTGCCAGCACAAGTAACTACCAAGATAAGAGAGTGGGGCCAAAGGGGGTAGTCAGCCATTCATCCTCCCACAAGAATGTTGGGGAAAACACCACCCCATGGCTCAGAATCCCCAGGGTGTGAATTTCCCTCACTGACTGGGGGGAGTAGCATATGGAAACACAGAATGTACAGGATGTACTAAATCTTACAACCACACTATGGGAATAACCTATTCTTAGACACAACTGCATCTAACGTATCTCAGAATCTGGGTTGCTACTTCTAAGACTAGGTATCCTATATGCACACAACCATTTAAAGATATTTATTATATTACTTCATTCCCTTTTTTTATCAGTTTTACTTTATGTAAATTAATTATTATAAATTAATTAACCCTAAAAAATTCCACATTAAATTTGATTATCACCACTCCCAAAGTCCATTGTTCCTTCAAAATTACAACCTCATCATTATGTTCCAGCAACTCCATCCCCATGGTTTAAAACCATTTATTAAATTGTTTATTACAGAATTACTTTCCCACATTCCTAGGAATTCTAGAAAAACATTCTATGCTACTAAACACACGGGGGATCAACAAGGTGAGTATATGTACTACTCGTCCAGTCTTTTCTGCTTATAGCAAGAGAATATACCCATCATTCCTTGAGAATCTAAAAAACGGAAAGCACGTTGCATACTCCGCATGTCTTCACCTCTTTCGGAATAAGGGTAAGTAAGACTAGCTGCCTTGATCAGTGGGGAAAAGTAAAGTAGATAAACAACCAATAAGAATCGGTAAGAATCCAACAATCACATCCATCCCATTCCATCTTCCCTAGTGTCCTCCCCCACACCCACATGCATTAACCGATGCATATCACCACTCTAGGTGTCATCTGCTGCCACAACCAAAAGCCTCTATGCCCTGACATATCACAATAGCCATCCAGGATCACATCATAGCACAAGAAGCAGGAAAACTAACATCACATCAATTGGGATCTTGGCACTTTAACAATAAAGAGGGTAACTCAGAACCCTTTAAAGACTTATCAAAATATCTGTTCTTTAATCCATTTGAAATTAACAGATTTATTATTCGTAGGTTCCAAATTTTGGAAACCTAATCAGTAAGATATCAAAAATAATTTAACATTCTTACTGCACCAATTTGATTAAAATAAAATTAAAACAACAACTAGATTCGTTTACATGCCTCTTTATCTTTATCCAAACAATTATCAATTAATCCTAATTTACGTTCTTTACCGATTTCTGTCAAGAACGAACATCTATCTGATGTAAGCATAGATATCACACTATCTAGAAAAATAAGATGCAATAGCCTATGATCGATATCAATTTATTTATCCGGTTAGAATATTAATTATGTCAAATCCATTGTCATATAGTGGTTTTAAACATGATAACAACACAGTTTCATGTAAAATAAAAGAAAAGCAATGAATCCCCTACCTCAAACAGTTCCTCACATTCTTTATCCAAAGAACGGGTCATGATCCTCCTCTCGCCACAACTGCATCCACCCGAGGATTCCACGGTACAACCTCATTAAACGAACCCCAAGAAAAATCCCATTAGAAGCATAGAGATTACATGCTATAATATGGAAATGAGAAATAGGAAAATATTATCCCCAAAGGAACGATGATAGAACATACCTTATATCGAAGATTGATCGATACAACTTGGTTGCATCCAAACAGAGCGGAACCAATATGAGGAGTAAATTTTGACTGTGCCACTCATATAGGAAGGATTGAAAAGTTCGAGTGTCTCATAGTTGAGAACAAAGAGGATGAAAATGGAAGGAAGATATATTTTCCCTTTTAAAGATTTAATGGGGCGATAGTTTAAGATACGCTTAATTCCCCATTAAAAGAGAATCGCATTAACTCACACGGTTTGACCAAGTAAAAACATCCTGAGCTATCAGAATAATTAATATAGGATTTATAAATTTTGAATCGGCCTTCAGAGTCCTTAAAATAAGGATTTAAATGTATTTTATGTCAAATGAAATGTCAAAGGGGTGAAATTTTATGAAACTCAAAACACTATACACCTACTGTTACTGTACACCTACCGATACTGTACACATACCTTTATAGGTTATTGATAGAGTTTACCGATAGACCTCACCATTTTGGAAACACTGTACACCTACCTTTACTATAAACCTACCGTTACTGTACACCTACCATTGCTGTACACCTACCATTAGAGGTTACCGATAGACCTCACTGTTCTGGAAACACTGTACACCTACCATTAATGTACACCTAATATTACTGTACACCTACCATTACTATACACCAACCATTACTGTACACCTACCGTTAGAGGTTACCGATAGACCTCACCATTCTTGAAACACTGTACACCTACCGTTACTATACACCTATCATTACTAAACACCTACAGTTATTGTACACCTACTGTTGGAGGTTACCGATAGAGGTTACCAAAAGACCTCACTGTTATGGAAACACTGTTCACTGAACCTCACCGATAGAACATTGTTCGCTTAACATCACAGATAGAACATTGTTCACTGATGGAACTGTTCATAGATTTGGAAATTAGGCAAAGTGTTAGGGATAAGTTACCTTGACCTCCCGGAACACCTTAAACACGAAATTTTCACAAAGTAATGGATCGTAGAGGTTGAGGCCATTACACGTGGGTATGCCATGATTATAGGCATGTTTTTGAGTTTTCTTGAGAGGAAACATATATAATTTTCTGTTTGTATGTTGGGCTCAGCCCGATTACTTTATTTCCTATGGGATTCCTTAGGGGAAATGTTTTGTTTATCCTGAGGGAAACATTTCTTATGCCTTTGGGTAGTACCTTCTAAGCCTGTGGGCAATATCACGTATGCCTGTGGGTACTATCCATTATGCCTATGGGCAGTCACCTGCGAGTTTCGATTTTGTTTACCTAAGGGTAAGTATTTGCATGTCTGAGGAAAATGTTTACTTGAATATTCACTATGGTGATTCGTATGTTGTACTTTCCATGCTAAATCACATGCTTGGATTTGATAATTAATTATTAAAATTGTAATGGAACTGGAAGAGATAGTTAATTTTGAGTACTGTCTAGTTTACTGCATTTTATTATTGCACACTGCTGTTGCACTTTTTCACTGACAGTTGGGCATGGTTCTATGGTGGTTTCCAACTAGGATTTATTTCTCACACCCTGTTTGGGTCATGTCTTGATCCCAAACAGATTATATTGTTGCAGTTGTCGATAAGGGAAAGGGTCCCTAAACATTGTTGTAGAGGAGTAGGAGATCATGGGACCGAGCCTAGGCTTGCGATGTTGCTGCGTTCATGTTGCACTATTTAGGTTTTTTTCTGTACTTTTGTACCTTGTGTTGTATTGTATTTTATTGCATTGTATCCTGTTTTGGATGTTATCTTAGAATTAGTGACATGTTTCATCATTATATATATTTTACTATTAGTCTTATTTTACTTTCGTTGTGCGTTTCACATTTATATTGTTTACTGCTTCCATATTTTTATATTTTATATATTTTGTTTAGCTGCACTACACTTTGAAAAATGAGGGCATAGTTTCCTCACTATCATTCCTTGACCATCGCTGCTAGTCGACAGCTCTAGTGTTTGGGGAAATGCGCTTGAGGTCATGTGACCAACCGGGTTTGGGACACCCATTGGGTGGCTTCTGAAACCGGGATATTACAAAGTGGTATCAGAGAGGGTTTCTTTTCACTATGTTATTTTATTATTCGGAGAAAAAGGAAATATATAGATTGTTAAGGGATTCGGTAACAAACTATGCCAAGGAGTAGCTACCCTGTGTATAGGTAAAGGTTGGATTGCTTTGAATTAAATTGTGATATTCTATTTATGATTATTATAGTTGATTTGGTTTCACCATTGGGTGAAGAACTTGTGGTTTTCTATTTATATATTATACTTGGGTTCTATTTAGTTGCAACCTGATGAGATTAGGGTTTTCCATCCCATGCATCATTTAGGCACATGTTAGAATCACATGTCATGCATAGTTTCCATGCCATGTAGGTTCATTAGAAACTACATGTTGTTGTGATAGATGTTGTGCTAGAAAATCCACATTGTTGTGGTATTTTCCTAGATGAAAATACCTGATATTTGATAAGGTATTGTTGAGTATGTTTTTGTAGAATGAATTCCAAGCTTTGGTTCTTGAGATGTATGGCCCCTCATTGACTGGAATTTGGTGGATCATTGACTTGTTTACTTTGTTGATAACATGTATAAGATGACAAGATTTGATTATCGGGGAGTATGGGACCTCACAGATCGGGATTTGGCACTTTGGTGTTCGTTTCAGTGTTTTTCTGGTCTCCAGAGCAGTTTATGAGGCTTACTATCTGGAGAAACCTAGAATACACATTGTGTAGTTTTGAATACATTCCATGTTTTTTTCTGTTCGGGAAGAAATGAAATTTTAAGTACACACCGTGTAGACATTATACACGTCGTGTAGTCTCTGACCATGTCATAGGCCGTGTGGGAAGAGACACGGGATAGGGAATTTCTTTCGAGAACATGTCGTGTACAGGTTGAACACGCCATGTAGCGTAGACCCTGTGTCTGCCCATGTGATTGACAACACATACGAAGGAACCTTAAGTTATACACGTCATGTCTACCTTGAACATATCATGTTGTTTGGCCCAGGTACCCGACCATGTCACTAACAAAACGGGTTGGTGTTATCCTTTCTAGTACATGTCGTGTCCATTTGGAACACGTATTGTAGTGTCAGCCATGTGGTCGGCCGTGTAGCTAACAACACGGGTCAGTTGGGGCTTCTTGGTACACATCGTGTCCGTCTGGAACACACTTTGTGTTGTAACCTGGGTACGCAGGCCATGTCACTAACAACACGGGTCGATATTACCTTTTCTAGAACATGTCGTGTACCTGTGGAACAGGAAATGTAGTCTTGATCGGTGAGAGACCGTGTGGTTTGGGCCATGTGGCCGGGGAAACAAAGTGGTGTACACACCGTATGCGGGTGTAACACACCCTATACCTAGGGTTGAGACACGCCTAGGCCGGCATCAGAATACGACCATGTAAGGGATTAAGGGTACACGTCATGTGGAATTTATACACGCCTTGTAGTCTCTTTCTTCCAGTCCATGTGTTTTTTTCATTCCCCTTTTGCATGCTCACACTTAACGGATAAAAGAAACCTCGATTGTAAATTAAACTAAGGCGTGTGTTTGCCCTTGTAGAGTTATGCCAACAAGATGACCACAAGTTATTATCTAAGAGAGTGGCGATGATTATACTCCAGATATGGAAGGCCATGGGCTACCATTGGATCCTACGGTGGTGATAGATGCAGTGCCAACCATTATACTGGACGCAGGCAAGGATGCACAGTTCCATGAAGGCTTCATGCGGTTTATGCAGGCCTTTCAGGGAGCACCACCAATTTCCACATCTATGGCAGATCTGACACATATATTCCAGCCGCAACAGCTGACTATGTTTTCAAGGGATGTTGGACCATAGGTTGCAGAGTCATGGTAGGGTTCTATGCAGAAGATCTTCAAGCATCCGGAGATGCCTCCTGGGAGGAAGGTCAAGATCGCTACTTATATGCCGCGTGATTCCGCCAAGAGATGGTGGGATGTTACCACCCAAACTGAGCATCACCGATACATGGTGTGGGAATATTTTCAGGCAGTATTCTATGACTTATTCCTTCCAAAGATGCATAGGGAATAACGATCCTGAGAGTTCAGGAATCTGCAGTAGGACGCCATGTCAGTGATGGGCTATTCTACCCGCTTCACCGAGCTACAACGTTCTGCACCTGTTATGGTGGGTGACGAGATGTTGAGGGAAAGACGCTTTGAGGATGGTCTTCGATACCACATATGAGCACTGGTGAATGTTTTCAGGTTTCATATAGTTCATACTATTATGAAACAGGCGTTGATTACTAGGTGGAACCTATGGGAAGCTAGTGGTGCGAACCAGGGTGGTTTAGCACCGATCTCTTGTACTATTTCTACTAGTAAGAGGAAGAGGTAGATGGATTTCTCACATGGTTGAAGTACTAACCAGAATAATTATTTAGGTGGCCAGTTCATGTGCTACCAATGTGGTAAATAGGGGAAAAGACACCTCAGTGACCACGTGACCCAGTAAAGTGACAAGCTTGCAGTAGGACGGGTCATCTTCAACATTTTTGCAGGGTGTTTCTAGCAGTGGCATGTGAGAGGGGTTCTGTGAAGACTCTGTATGTGGGATCATGGCCAACATCTTTTTATTAGTTAGGAATTGGAATATTTCTGGGTGATCAGGCCAAGGTGGTTGGTGTGGCTGTGGTAGCCAGACACTAGGATCATGGAGAGAGTAGGGTGGGTCAGCTCTGGGTAGCCAGGCTGTGTCGCAGGGTTGCAGCATTGGGCATGCATATGCAGTGCAAGAGACCCAACAAAAGCAGGATCCCAGACCCTCCACTGTTAGAGGTACTATTATAGTAGTTTCTATTTTATCTTTCGTACTTTTCAATACTGGTTCTACTTATAGATTTATATTTGTGCCCATTTTGGAGAGCCTTGGGCTATGTGTTTCTTCTTCTTCAGATATCATGACGCTAGACACTCCGTTTGGAATTAAAATGATAGGTGTGTGTCAGTGTAAGGAGTGTCCCCTAGAGGTTGGTGGGTGTCACTTTTTCTAGGTACTCTATGTCTTAGAGATGACTGCCTATGATGTCATTCTCGGGATGGACTGGTTGGTACCCTTTCGATCCTTTGTAGATTTTTATCATCGCAGAGTGAGTTTAATGTCACCAGAGGGCCAAAAGTTTCTATACAGGGGACAATGGGATGTCCAGGCGAGCCGAGATGGACCTGAGCATCGTGGGAAAGGTGGAGTAATAGCCCAGATTGCAAGTTTATATTTTCAACCACATTACATTTATTGATGGAATATTATATTTTCATGAATTTTAAATAATTTTATAGAATATTACTTATTATAAAATATCCTTAATATCACTTTTAAAACTACTAATTTAATTTGACATTAAAAACATTAATAAAAACATGGAATATAAATATAAAACATTCACAAACTCCAAATATGTTATAACGATATTAAATTTTTTTTGGAATATAATAATTCATTCAAATTATATATCTTTAAAAAATTTAAAAATCAATTACTTTATATTATTTTTAGTTAAATAAATACTGCATCGGCATTGTGTAAGAATATGAAGTGATTACATCATTACTAAAAATTATAAATAAATTCCCATTATGAAAATAATTTCATTATGATAAAAAAAATTAATATTTCCCAAAAACTTATTTTTATCCCTTTTGAACACAAAACATTTATTTAAAATCATGATAGTGAAATTTTTTATTTTTATTTACATAAAATATTACATAGGTTACCTTCATGGAAAAATTTCCCATATAAAGTAAATATTTTGATTATGGTGATAATGGTTTAACTAACATTATCCAAAAATATTTAAGATGAAAATGGGGGTCGTTAACTTAGTTATAACATAAGTTAACCTTGTTTAAACTTTTCATGTGGTGATTTTTTTACTGTTCTTACCTTTCATTAGGACAAATAATTAATTTAAATTTATAAAAGAATATTAATCATGTCTATTTAAAATATTTAATATATTTTACCAAATTAAATCTCTGAAGTGGAAAAGATCCACTTTATATGTATACCGAAAACTGGGTCAGAAAAACGTTTTCTAAACAAATTCCATTTTTAGTCCAAAAGTATAACATTGATTCATATTTAATTAAATATATTAATTACAATTAAATGAAACTTATATTAATTTTTTATTAAATTATAAATATTATGGGTCTTTATTGTTGAAAATAAATGACTATTTAATCAAAATCGGTATTTTTCACTATTTACTGAAAAATCAATACTTTCTGAAGGAAATACTAAAATTTCACCAGAAGTTTTTTTTGACCTGATGATTTCAAAATTTAAGTTATTTTATACTGTAAAATTTAAAAAAATGGTAAAAATTAATTATATTATTTTCTCAAAAAAATTAATAAAAAGACTTTTAAATAAAATTTATTTTTTTGAAGAATAAAATGACAAATAAATAATTGAAAATTTATTTCCAATTAATTAATAAATAAATATATATTCAATATGGACATCATTTATATATCATAATGTGGTCATTACTAGTCATAACATCCAATTCAATGTGTACGTTAGGACATTCATATTTAAATAATAATATGTTGTGGATTATTTAATCTTGGTGTTACATGTAGTATAAGATATCAAAAATATTTTTTTTAAATATCAGGATATTAAATTAATTCCTCACACAGAAATTACATCCTTGACATTTTCATGAATGTTACATTCCAATAAAATAAATTTGGATCTTTTTTATAACATCCTTAGGTTCTTATGTTGGTTCTTCTATTTTATGATTTCTACTTTGTACATTAACTGTTTTAGATATCTAATTCCTCAATACATTATCCTTATTTTCAACAATATGGATGGGATTAGGATATTAAATGAATTCCTCACACAGAAATTACATCCTTGAAATTTTCATTAATGTTACATTCCAATCAAATAAATGTGGATCTTCTTTATAATATCCTTAGGTTCCCATGTTGGTTCCTCTATTTTACTATTTATATTATGTACCTCAACTAGTTGAGTCATCTAATTCCTCATTACATTATCACTATTTTCAAAAATATTGATAGGAACATTAATGTAAGATAGATTAGGTTTATATTTTATTTCATTATAGGTGATCACATGTATTGTTTCTGACATATAATTCCATAAAAAAGAGATATGCCACACATCATGTAATCTAGAGAGACATAGTGGCATTTCCAAAGGGTAAGACAAATATTAAATTATTTTTAGAATTTAAATTTTTTCGATGTACATGGGGATTAATTTATCTTTCTTATTGAACCTTATAACACTCATCTTTGGAGATACTTTAAAGATAATTTGTTCTTCCACTTAGAATTCCAAATCTTTTCTCCGATTATTTTTGTAACTCTTTTTCTTGCTTTGAGCTGCGTTAATATGGGTATGAATAATTTTTTTTGTTTTTTGAACCAATTATTGGACAACAAGCTTAATTGCACTAGAATAATCCAAAAAAGTTGGTTTATGACATCTCTTTACATATAATACTTCATACTGTTCCATTGGAATACTTTAATGGATGCTATTTCTATAAGACAACACTACCAAAGGTAAATAATGATCCCATATTCCTTGAAATTAAATTGAGAATGACACTAATGATCTTAAAATGTTATAATTTTACTTTTAAATATCCCTCAGTTTGAGGATGGTATTCGGCACTCAAATGAAGCTCAAAATTAGGGGCCTTCTAATGACTTTTCTTGAATATCTATATTGAAAATGGATTGTTAATAGAAACAATTGAAATAGGTTCTCTATGAATTCATAAAACATCTATAGTACAGATCCTTGGAAAGAACTCATTAGTTAAATATTATCTTATAGTGTGGAAATTTGAAGATTTGTTAACGTGTTCAATAAAAACACATATTGCATCATTTTTCAAAGATTCTTCGGTAATCTAGTGACAATATCCAGGGTAATTTCCTCTTATTTTTACAAAAAAAATAAGTAGAGGTATCATGAAATCTGTAGGATATTATCTCTTAGAATTCACCTTTTGAAATACTAGCATCTTGATACATAATCAATACTTTTTCACTTTTTGTTATCCCACAAAAAATGTTGCTTCAAATCCTTATATATCTTAGTGCTAACAAGGTTTATAATGTAATTCAATCTACGATAATCAACTAATATTTCCATTTTCATATTAGTAAAAAATGTAACAAATAAACTCTTTTGAAATTTCATAACACTACCATTATATATGAAAGCTTCCAATTTCCCATCATTAATGGATTTAATTTTTCTTCTGAAAAATATCATCACTAGGATATGATGTTTTTATCTATTATAATAAATAAGGCCTAAAAATTATTTCAAAAATGAGTGATGTTAACCATCCTTAACAATTCAAAGATCTATCACTACTCAATCAATGAACATAGGATCACTATAAATCCTTATTTTTGTGAAGAATCTATGATATTTCTGGTGCAATAATTATAATACAATATTTTCATTAAATGGGAGTTAGTGTATTGATGAATCATAATCTTGAAGTAGCTAAAGCAATCATCATTGTCTCATGTTGAGATCTTACTATGAAAAAGATGTATTTATTTCTCTTATAAAATTTTAATATCTCACTTCTTTCAATAAAGAGATAATGTCTCATTTTCATGAAAGTAATGATTTTGATTGCTAACTCAGGATCATGAGTAAGGCAGTTCTATTGAAGAGTCATTAACTACCTCAATGTATATGAAATAAATCTACCATTTTGCAAATGGAATCATCCAAGTGCCTTCTTTGATGCGTCACTATATATCAAAAATCAATCATTTCCAAATGGTAAAGTCAAAATACAATCCTGGACCATGCCATCTAAAATTATTCAAAACATTCCTCACATTATTTTTTACATGTGAACATAACCCCATTATGTGTAAACTCTGTTAACGAGACAGTCAATTTGATTTTTTTTTAAAAATCACTAATAGTAACATACCAACCCAATGAATCTAAATACCTAAATATTATTCACTAGTGTATGTCATTATTTTACTACCTTTTTCTTTGTAAGAACAATCCCAATTCAATATTTATTGATAATATGTCCATGAAAAGAAATATTCTGAATCTATAATTCAAACTTTATAAACTAACCCTATAAATCATCTCTTCAAAGAGTCTCAACAATGATCCAAAAGTGATTCTCATGATCCTCATAGATTTTATAGTATAAAAATTTGTCATCAATAAATACCACGAATTTTTTTGATATCCCTTGAATACTTCATTCCATATATCCATAAAAAAGAGAGAGTTCATTTTTCAATCCAAAATTCATTACTATAAAATCATAATATCCATAAATTTAATGAAATACTATCTTCAAACTGTCTCCTTATTTTACTCACAATTTATGCCCATCAGAACAAATGTCAATATTTTAAAAATATTGAGCTCGTTGTAGTTGATCAGATAAGTCGTCATTATGAGGAAGAAGATACTTGTCATTTATCATTACAATGTTTATTTCTCTATATTAAATTCATTTCCCCATATATACATCTTTATTATTAAAAAAATAAATATGAAATTCCCATGGTGAAACACTAAGTCATATAAATCCCTTACCAAACAAATCCCCTAGTTCATTCAATAACTCCACTAATTCCATAGTGGTCATTCTATATGGATTCATTGATATAGTTATTGTATCAGGGTTTTAGTAAATAAAAATCTCAACTTTATATTTTAGTGTATTTATAGGTAATTCCTTAGAAATAAATTAATTTATTCTTATAAAATAGGTTTATACACAATTTTTATATTACCTTTTCCATACCTACGTTGTTTCTGCTCTTTTCCCCAAAGAATCTCATCAAGATAAGATATTGGGGGATGATATAGACATTACTCAGATGATGAGGACTCCCATATAATGATAATTAATTCTACATATTCATCAGAAATCATAATTTCCTTCTCCTTACAATAATTATTTCATTATATTTTGAAATACATTCTATACCAAGGATTATATCAAGATCAGTCATATTTGTGATAATAATGTTAGAAAATAGAGCTTGTTTATGTGTTATAATGTGAAATGAATAAAATATCTTTATTGTAGTGATATATCCAATAGGAGTTAGATTTTAAAAATACCGAATTAGTATTGTAGGAAAATATTTGATTTTATTTGGAAACATGATTGAGATAAAAGTGTGAAAATCTATCTAACAAAATAAATCATTATAAAAAATTGAGACTATAATTAAAGTACCGTTTCAAAAATCAATAGTAACATCAGGATTAGCTGTAGTGATCATATAAACTTGGCCTTATCCTTTTTCCCTCATTTGTAATAGATTCAATTGATGCTCATTGAATCCCAACCATAAAAATTACACAAGAGAGGACCTTTTACCGGTCTAGGTTTTGGAGAGAAAGTTCCAAACATAAAATTTATCAAAGTTGAAATAATAAATAAATAATCCTTCTATTCTTCCCCATGCACTAACACAAAAAAATAACTAATTCCATCTTACAACTTCAAAATGACCTAAGAAAATAATTTTGAAATAAGGGATGAGTGATAAATTTCACTGTAAGGGGTTAAAAACCCCCTGATAAAACATTATAAATTATTCGTTTGAAAATAATTTTGTAAATACATTTAGAAATACATATTTTAAAATAATTCATGAAATTTAATATGACATTAAAATACTGGATAATTTTAGAAAATACTTACATTCAATATTTTCTTAAACCTAATCTTGTTTTTTTTTAAACTAAATGTATGATTTTAAAAACAAAACACTATTCTGATGATGCATGAATCATTGAAGGATATCTTGGACCTACCCACTTGTTTAATGATGGGTTCACTCCCCAATAGACTTTTGTATATACCACATTCAGCTGACATATTTTATAAAAATAGTTAATATTGCTTTACTTATATATATATATATATATATATATATATATATATATTTACTAGTGTTTTTAATATTGAAAACATGACACTACAATAAAATACACATTTCCACTTATATAAGTATATATACATATACACACATGTATGTGAAATTTCATAACAGTAGAGGGTTTGGTTACAACCAAAACCCTTAACATAGTCCATTGCACAAGTTGTTCATCTATTAAATTACTCTTCCATGAAATACATTTCTCAGTATTATAAATAATTAGTCTTCTTAAAAATAATCACAATAATTAGTGATGTTCCTAAAATAAAATTATAAAAGAATAATTTAAAATATAATACTTTCAATAAAACCCATGTACTGATTAATTTCATAATTTAAACCTTAATATTTAAACTGAAACCATGAATCATTATAAATATAATGGATGTTGATTTAATGCATAAATTCTTGGCCAGGATTGTATGAAGATGCAGAGTCATTAATTTTAATAAAACATGATGACATTGTAAGCATGTTTTTTAGAAACATGATGATATATTTATAAAACAACAAGATTGATTCCATGGTTTCATTTTATAAAATAGATATTCAAATTAATATAAATAATCATCAATAATTTATTATTTTTAACTATGTACTTAATTAAATACTTATATATGTCCAAATAAATTATTTACATATTCATGTTATATATGTGTCTGAATAAATTATCTGTATATAGATGTGCATAGCCTGAATTATGTAATATTAAAGCTGAATGGATTCATTTTGAAATTAAAAATTGATAAATAAATAAATTCATATTTAACAAGAATTAAAACGTGGTTTTAATTGACTAATAATCATATCCACATAGACATAAATAATATTATTAAATCATCCTGTACTAAAAATTGATTTGATAAAGATAATTCCTGAAAATTATTTTGATCATATAAATAATTAAAATATAATTCTAAAACATTTTTATAAAAATGCATTATCTCTCTTAAAAATAAATAGTTAAACAAACCAACCCCATTATGTTATGATTTTCAAAAAACCATTTGATTTGTAAAACTATTATCACTTACACTAAACTTTAATAACATAATTTCGGATTGTTATAAAAAGATAAATCAACAAATAAAATAATTTACTAGAAACCAAAAACAAAATCTAAAACTAAATTTAGTATTCCAATAAAAATTTAATTTTAAAATAAATAATAACTCTTCTAAAATAAAAATATTAATTTTCAATGGATTTAAATAAATAAAACTGCAACATGATACAAAAAATTGATGGCCTTCTAAAGTTGCAGTAGTTTTACATAAATTCTAACACTGACCACACATACACTCCTTAAAAGTATACATTTTCTATGGTTTTAATAGCCTTAGAAGCTACTATTTAAAACAATACACAAATAAATCTTAGAAATCACGATAAAAATTCAAATGGATAACATGAAATAATTTATAATATTTATTCCTTCATTGGAGGAATTTTATACATGTAAAGGAATGAACAAAATTGATTGACAAAGATAATAGTAAAAAATTAACAGATTCATAAATGAATACACAGGGACAACTGGATGAATATATGCAGACCAAAATAAACAAAATATCATCTTGCAAATATGAAATAAGGATATATTTATCAAAGTAGATCTGATTCAAATTAAATTTAAAAAACTGGATTCATAGATCATGACTAATGAAATAAATCAGAAAATAATTTCAAAGACGAACATGTGGATTGAATCCAAAATATATCCTTAAAATATTTGGTTTCCTACTTCAAATTATATATGTAGAATCCACTTGTAGTAGACAAGGATGTGGACCGTACCATTATCATGGTCGAACCCTAATAGAAAATGGACTATCTCAACAACGAAAACCATGAACCCTAACTGTGGCAGATCCCACTTGCAGATACTTGGACCACACATGGTCGGTGGTGAAAAACCTCACCCTCACTCAACCTTGGTGCTCGGATCAACTCGAATCAGTGGCTCTCAGCCCCATGTTCGTGCTGCTCGATTTGGACCACTGGATGACCTAATGATCATCTCTTGGAACTCGACCTAGGCGACTCGACCACATGACTACTGAAGAAGAACCCTCTTAGATTATTGGACTCCCTAGGTGGTAGAATGACTCTCAGACCAAGGCTTCGACTCAAAGCCATAACACCCAACCTTGAGACTTCAGAGATCCCATGTTCTACTTTTTCTTTAACTCGATATCATTTTTTTAATATTTCATTTCAATGTTATTTTAATTTTTTTATAAATTAAAATACATATATATCATTGTTTATATATATATAGTAAAAAAATACTAAAAAAAGATTTTTTTTTAAAAAATATTAATAATCATATTATTTATTTAATTTAGTATCATCAATTTTCCTAAAAAATTTAATTATAATCATATTTATATTGTATACATTTTATAATTCAAGAAAATATATATTTTATGTAATTATTATATAATTCATAATTATAACACATATTATTCTTTATTTGTATGAAATAATTATTTATAATAATTTTATAAAATATTTATTTTCAATAAATATAATTAATTAAAAATAATACTCAGATATTCTTACAAACCAATTTATATATACGTATTAATATATATATATATATATATTAATTTCTTATGATATAAAAGTAAATTTTTAATTTTTAATTCAAAAATTATTAAGATTATTTTAAAATTATTAAACCTATAAATAGGCCATTCCCGAGTTTTAATTAATAAAAAAATAGTAAATAATTATTGACTACTTAATTTCTTCATAGTGTGTAAATTCTTCCCCCTTAAAAGAATTGTGCCCACACAATTTATTTATGATAATAAAATTATGAATTTACATCTTCAGAATTAAGAAAAACATGGACAGCAAAACTTCTATAATATGCCACTAAGACCACATCTATTCTCTAAAGTTGTATAGACCGTTCCCCTGATACCAATTATAGAAACCCAAACATAAACATTACACAATATATGATCTTTTACCAGTCTCAGATCTGGAGACTTAGTTACAAGCCTACAATTTATAAGAGTTACAATAATAAAGCAATAATCCTTATATGCTTCCACGTGCGCTAAGAAAAAAATGATGATGTACAACTTATAACATTAATGTGACCTATGAAATTAATTTTGAAACAAGGTATGAGAATTAAATTGAACAATAAGGGGTTAAAAAATATTAATAAATCCCTATAAAATATTATTTTAAAAATAATTTTTTAAATACATTTAGATTTTCCTTTTTAAAAATATTTCATGAAATTTCATCTGACTTTAAAATACTAGATCATTTTAAAAAATACATACATTTTAAATTCTCTTAAACATATTATATTGTTTTTCTAAAAACAATATGCAAGCTTCTATAAAAAAACTATTTTGAGGCCAGTTGAATCATTTATGGCTATCTTGGGCCTACCTACTTGTTTAAGGATGGGGTCACTCCCCAATAACCTTCCATATTTACAATGTTCAAATTCCATATTTTCTAATATCAGTTAAGCTTGCATTTCTAATATATATATATTCACTATCGTTTTAAACCTTAAAAACATGACACCAAATTAAAATAAAAATTCCCACTTATGTAAGTGTGTATATATATATATATTAACATTCACAACACTAGTGGGTTTGGTTACAACCAAAACCCGTAAAATAGTCCATTTCACAATCTGTTCATGTATTCAATCATTCTTTCATAAATTACATTTTTAATTCATTTAAATAATTGATCTTCGTAAAAATAATCGTAATAATTAGTGATTTTCCTCATAAAAAATTATAAAAGAACCATTTAAAATACATCACTTTCAATGAAACCCATGTACTTCATAATTTTAAAATTTAAACCTTATTATAAAAATTGAAACCATGACTCGTTACAAATGTAACAGATGTCGATGTAATACATAAAGACATGGACATTATTATATGAAGCCGATACACACTTAATTGTAATAAAACCTAATGACATGGTATGCACGTTTTTTTAGAAACATGATGATGCATTTATAAATATATCAATTTCATTTTATGAACTACATATTCACATTAATGTAAATAATCTCTAATGATTTGTTTATGTTTAGTTATGTACTCAATTAAATTCTTATATATGTCGAAATAAATTATTTAATTATTTAAATTTGATATGTGTCTGAATAAATTAACTATATATGTATGTACATAGACTTAATTATGTAATATTAAAGCTAAATGGATTCCTTTTGTAAAAAAACTTTTATAAAAAAATATATCTGTATTTAACAATAATTAAAACATAGTTTTATTTTAAATATAATCATATCCACAAGCACATATATAAATTTATTATGTAACACCCGAAACTTTTATGAGAAGTATTTTGTTTTTATGTTATATAAATCATCAAAGGAATCTTTCACTACACACATCACTTGCTTGGCTTTCTTTACACGCAATCGCGACCTTCCTCGATAGCTTGCGTCGTACGCAATACCGAGTTTCACTAAACAACGATATGCTATTAAAATATTATTAAAACTAGCCGTTATGAATAGTAATAACCACTTTATGAAATTTTATAAATTTTATTTTTCAAAATGGACTTCATTTTCGGTTTCTGAATATTGAAATTAGCCTAGGGTGAAATTTTGGTATTTTTCTGAAAACCTTCAATTTTTGATGAATAGTGAAACCACTAAGTGGTAGTTAAAAAAACTGAATTTTTCATAAAACTTAATTTTACCGCTTCTGTGAGTTTAATTTAAAAAATCCGAGAGACACGGTTGATGTCAGTAAGTAAAATGTGGTTCAATGAGATGAAAATAATTTTTGGTGAATAGTAATTTTTTACTTTTTTTTACCACGGTTAAAAGTAAATAGGGTGGTTAAGGGTAAAAATGATATTATTATTACCTAACACATGTCCTAATTCTATTGGATAAGTGTAATTCGACCAAAAACAACCTTAGGAATAAAATATTATCATTTAGGTCCACTTGGATTAGATTAGGACATTTATTATTATTTAATTCAAATAAGATTTTAAAGAGTTAAAATCAAAGTATATTTACTAAAACATTTTTAATATAGGGTTATACATAAGATAATTTCGATTGTAAATATTCATTAGAAATATAATAATATTTCCTACATAATGATATTTTATTTATAATTTTTAGACATTAAATAATTTAATTTATTTATGACACAATGATGATGCAGTAATTACTATAATAGTGAAAAATTAGAATAATTGATATTATAAATACCCAAATAAATATAATTTGAGACTTTTTATGAATTACACTAATTTTATAGGTTAATATGACATGTTAAGATTGATTTAATTAACTTTGGTCGAACTAATCATTCTGTTATGAGTTTCACAAAAATCAACTATTGAATAGTGTCAAAATTGACATAAAATAGTTTTTAAAACAAATATTATATTATTGATTGTTATTTTGTAACGACCCGAAATTTTTTTAAATAAATTTTGTTTCCTAATTTTATGTGTTATTGTTATACTCAACAAAAATGTTTTATTTGATAAACATGATTATAATTAAAATGAGATCAGTGGGTTTTGACTATTATATAACCATCGGTCAACATGACCGCTGTGAACAAAATGTTTTGATTATTGTCTCTAAATATAAGTAATCTTGGTTAATTATTATAGAAAGAAGATTCGATGGCCTCACCTAGTAGTCTTGGACTGATCGAAGCCCATCTAACAGAGCTTGGGAAGGAGGTAGCACCACTGGGCTTTGCTCTGGATCAAATCCAAGCCGAACTTCATCATGTGAAGCTGGAACGAAATCGCCTTCGTGAGAAGTTCAAACTGATAGAAATTACTACTCGGGCAATGTTGACTGAGCCGCCCCAAGCTTCTATCACCCTATCACACCTTACTCTTAGGTCCTATGCTGGTATTATAAGGGGTTATGTAACGAGACCGTAACTACCTTGTGTAATCCTTGTTTTAAATAAAAATTGGGATTTCTTCTTATGATGAAGTTTATGAATTTTGAAATGACCGGATAAATATAGTATGCATATTTTTGATGAATTTTAAAAAAAAGGATATTTTAAATATGTTTATGTAAACCCTAAATAATTAAAAATGTGTAATGATTTTCAAAAAATGGTCTTCTGCAATTATGTTCAGTACTAAATTTAGAGTCTAATAAGATCAACTTGATTTTTGATGAATAGTAAATTATGAATAGTGATTTTATGATTAGGATTAGTAATATGACCAAATGGATTAGTAATCTCACTTAAAGAAAGTTTTAAAATAATCTAGGCACCTTGATTAAGTAATGTGATTCAATAAAATGGTTAAATAACGGTTTCATTAATTATTATTCAAGTATTAGTTTTTTTCGGGTGAATAGTGTTTTTTAATTAAAAAATTAATAAAAAATATTTAGAAAATTATTTTTAGAAAATGGATTTCATTTTTGAACTCAGAGCATCGATATTGTGTTAAGGTAAATTTTGGGGATTTTTCTGAAAAAAATGAATTTTCGGTGAATAGTGAATTTATTTAAAAATTGAATTAAAAATATTTAGAAAATTATTTTTATAAAATGGAGTTCATTTTTGAAATCAGAGCATTGATATTTGGTTAGTGTGAAATTTTGGGATTTTTCTGAGAAAGTTGAATTTTCAGTGAATAGTAAAAATGCAGTTTTAGGGTTTCGGTATGTTTAGTGACATCATAGCTGTGTCATGATGATTTCATGAGATATTTTGAGGGTTGGCCAGCCAAGGGTGATGAATTATTGTTTTGGGGGCCCCATGTGGCCTAACTCCATGATAAATTCCAAGGGAGAGCACATGGGTTTGAGAAAAGCACTTGTGAGGTGTCCTTTGGCCATTAATGCCTTGTCCCCTCACTTTCCCTATAAATACCAAGCCCTCCTCTCATCCATTCGACTCCCCACTCATTCCCAACGAATTTATGGTCTCATTACCACCCAAGGAGTCCTCCCAAGGTGCCCCCAAGCCCTCAAGGTCCCAACCTTTGAGGTTTAAGAGTTACATTTTAAGGTAAGGGATCTGACCTCTCTCTTTCTTTTCAAGTAATCTCTTTTATGTCATTTCTTTTATACTCCATGTTCTTATGTTGGAGGATGTTCTTTTATATTCATCCTACTGCCTATTTCATGTTCATATGATGAGAGACCCCCCCTTTCTCTCATCAATTCGTTTTAAGAATGTTTAAGTGGCGCCGTTAGGCTGCCGAATTTTTAAGGGATTCTTTCACCTTCCTCGTTTTCAAGTTCTATTTTCATTCAAGTCTTTCATGTTCCTTTTTATTATGTTGGGGTATGATCTCTAAATTATCATACTGATATTTTATGACCATATGATGAGAGACCCCATTTGATCGCTTCAATTCAGTATTTTGAAGTTTTAAGTGGCGCCGTTAGGCTGCCGAAATTTTAAGTGGTTCTTCACCCTTCTCGTTTTGAAGTTCTACTTTCATGTCAATTCTTTCAAGTTCCTTTTTGTTATGTTGGGGTATGATATCTATATCTATCATACTGGACTCTTATGTTCATATGATGAGAGACCCCATTTGATCTCTTCAATTCACTATTTTGTTGAAGTTTAAGTGGCGCTGTTAGGCTGCCGAATTTTTAAGTGGTTCTTCACCATTCTCGTTTTGAAGTTCTACTTTCATGTCAATTCTTTCAAGTTCCTTTCTATTATGTTGGGGTATGATCTCTATATCTATCATACTGGACTCTTATTTTCATATGATGAGAGACCCTATTTGACCTTTTCAATATTAAATGTTGCAGCCACACCTTCAAGTTATGAAAATTTTATTTTTATTATGATATGCCACATGATTTTTTTTATCATGCCTTAAAGTTCTTGTTCATGACATAGTTGATGTATCTCAAGTTCACATGTTAAATGTTTCCCTTGTTTCCCTTACTGGGCCTTCTGCTCACCCTTTCTTTTGATGTATGATCCCAGGTTAAGTGATGTCGTAATGAACCTAGGATGAACATGAGGAGAAGCCTTTCAAGTCTTTTAGAAGAATGTTTTATGTTTTCATGTTTTAAGTTCCTGGTTTCCAAGACACTAAACCTTAAAGATCCTCAGTTTTGTATAATGTAATGAAAGTTTATGTGATAAAAAGGTGGGATGCTATAGTTGGTATCAAAGGATGGTTTAGTTATTTGTGGAAATTAGGATATGAAAACTCTAGGAAGAACCCTATAGAAAAGTTTAATATAGGAAATCTTCCTGGTATTTTGGTGAGTATTGAGTAAGGGGTTGCCAAGAAAATACATCCCTGTCTGGATATGAGCAGGTAGAGGTGGCTCTGGCACAGATGTACATAGGGGTAAAACCCGAAAACACCGCTTTGAGCTAGACTCGAACGGGAACTGGTACACGACAACGGGCCTTGCTGCACTCTTGGTTACGACACTCCCGGGGGATATGCTTTGGTAAATTCATAAGCTTGGTATGAATCATTGTTAAAGGAACAAAGATAAAATAAAATAAAGATTCACATAAGAATATATGATCATTCACAACCTATATGGGAACCTAGGAGATCACAAGTTAGGGTATACCTTTCATATAAAAGTTATCCTTATATGCTTTCAGTTCCTTTTCATGATTATTAGCTAAGTACTTAAGCCCCTAACTATAGTTTCTTTTCATAGTTAATGGCGGGAAATAGAAGAACATGTCTCAACAACCAATGTGATAGGAAATGCTACGATTGCCGTATTAAGATGACAGAGATGATTAGGGGATTAAAATATGATTTTTATTTTGGAAGACGTTCACTATTTTGGGAACCATATTTGATCGAGGTAAATAGATTACTACGGTATTTTCATTGAGGAGTAAGGTTGACTTATATTTTGAAGAATCGATGAATTTAAGGTGAACTTATAGTAATTTAGGTTACTTATGGGAATGACTAACCTATCTTGGGTAAAATATGTTTAGGTTAGATACTTTTTTATAAGATGTTAGGGGTGGTTGATGTTGTCTGGAGATGAACAATGAAGTTGTTTTGGAAGACTATGTTATCAAATCCTTATTGTATTTGGGTTTCATTCTTGGTTTGGTTTGTTTTGAGGAATTTTAAGGACCGTTATTTATGGAATGGTCTATGATGAACTTTGGGTAGTACCATGGAACTTTGATGATTTAAAAGTAGTTTCCATTCCTATGGGATTCTTTCTTTTTGAAGACTTGTTTTACCTTAACCTTTCTATTTTTGGGATAATGTTTAAAGATAGAAGAAATAGATAGTTAATCTTTTGTAGATTATGTGATTCTATAGAAGATGATCCTTGTGCTTTTATGAGACCAAGTGTTTTTGAATTCTCGTCATTTGGAGAAAAGATTAGTGTTGGTAGGGACTTGTTAAAGGATGAAACTCTACTTGAAGGTAGGTATTTTTTTTATGTTTTTGTTCTATGTAGTAAATGAAATCCTAAAAATTATGAAAAGAAACGTAAAACAAAAATGTTGTTGGTTTACGTTTCCTACTAGGTAATCAAAGACCGTTTACACACATCATAAGTTTGGGATTTTCTCATGGTTAACTTTCTCCTAATCATGTTCTCTATCACTCTCCCTCAGAACTTGACCCTTTGTTTTTTTCCTCCATGTCCATGTTTTCCTACATGGAACCCTAGTGTGGGTTAACTCGGGTGACCATTGTACTTCCCTTTCTTTATTTTAAAGTAATAGTTTTACTGACTCCTTTTCCGATGTGGGACTTTCAATGAAATTTCAAAACCCAATTTTAAAATTGCGAGGACGCAATTTCTTAAGGGGGGAAGATTGTAATGACCCGAAATTTTTTTAAATAAATTTTGTTTCCTAATTTTATGTGTTGTAGTTATACTCAACAAAAATGTTTTATTTGATAAACATGATTATAATTAAAATGAGATCAGTGGGTTTTGACTATTATATAACCATCGGTCAACATGACCGCTGTGAACAAAATGTTTTGATTATTGTCTCTAAATATAAGTAATCTTGGTTAATTATTATAGAAAGAAGATTCGATGGCCTCACCTAGTAGTCTTGGACCGATCGAAGCCCATCTAACAGAGATTGGGAAGGAGGTAGCACCACTGGGCTTTGCTCTGGATCAAATCCAAGCCGAACTTCATCATGTGAAGCTGGAACGAAATCGCCTTCGTGAGAAGTTCAAACTGATAGAAATTACTACTCGGGCAATGTTGACTGAGCCGCCCCAAGCTTCTATCACCCTAGCACACCTTACTCTTAGGTCCTATGCTGGTATTATAAGGGGTTATGTAACGAGACCGTAACTACCTTGTGTAATCCTTGTTTTAAATAAAAAATGGGATTTCTTCTTATGATGAAGTTTATGAATTTTGAAATGACCGGATAAATATAGTATGCATATTTTTGATGAATTTTAGAAAAAGGATATTTTAAATATGTTTATGTAAACCCTAAATAATTAAAATGTGTAATGATTTTCAAAAAATGGTCTTCTGCAATTATGTTCAGTACTAAATTTAGAGTCCAATAAGATCAACTTGATTTTTGATGAATAGTAAATTATGAATAGTGATTTTATGATTAGGATTAGTAATATGACCAAATGAATTAGTAATCTCACTTAAAGAAAGTTTTAAAATAATCTAGGCACCTTGATTAAGTAATGTGATTCAATAAAATGGTTAAATAATGGTTTCATTAATTATTATTCAAGTATTAGTTTTTTTCAGGTGAATAGTGTTTTTTAATTAAAAAATTAATTATAAATATTTAGAAAATTATTTTTAGAAAATGGATTTCATTTTTGAACTCAGAGCATCGATATTGTGTTAAGGTAAATTTTGGGGATTTTTCTGAAAAAAATGAATTTTCGGTGAATAGTGAATTTATTTAAAAATTGAATTAAAAATATTTAAAAAATTATTTTTATAAAATGGAGTTCATTTTTGAAATCAGAGCATTGATATTTGGTTAGTGTGAAATTTTGGGATTTTTCTGAGAAAGTTGAATTTTCAGTGAATAGTAAAAATGCAGTTTTAGGGTTTCGGTATGTTTAGTGACATCATAGCTGTGTCATGATGATGTCATGAGATATTTTGAGGGTTGGCCAGCAAAGGGTGATGAATTATTGTTGTGGGGGCCCCATGTGGCCTAACTCCATGATAAATGCCAAGGGAGAGCACATGGGTTTGAGAAAAGCGCATGTGAGGTGTCCTTTGGCCATTAATGCCTTGTCCCCTCACTTTCCCTATAAATACCAAGCCCTCCTCTCATCCATTCGACTCCCCACTCATTCCCAACGAATTTATGGTCTCATTACCTCCCAAGGAGTCCTCCCAAGGTTCCCCCAAGCCCTCAAGGTCCCAACCTTTGAGGTTTAAGAGTTACATTTTAAGGTAAGGGATCCGACCTCTCTCTTTCTTTTCAAGTAATCTCTTTTATGTCATTTCTTTTGTACTCCATGTTCTTATGTTGGAGTATGTTCTTTTATATTCATCCTAATGCCTATTTCATGTTCATATGATGAGAGACCCCCCCTTGCTCTCATCAATTCGTTTTAAGAATGTTTAAGTGGCGCCGGTAGGCTGCCGAATTTTTAAGGGATTCTTTCACCTTCCTCGTTTCAAGTTCTATTTTCATTCAAGTCTTTAATGTTCCTTTTTATTATGTTGGGGTATGATCTCTAAATTATCATACTGATTTTTTATGACCATATGATGAGAGACCTCATTTGATCGCTTCAATTCAGTATTTTGAAGTTTTAAGTGGCGCCGTTAGGCTGCCGAAATTTTAAGTGGTTCTTCACCCTTCTCGTTTTGAAGTTCTACTTTCATGTCAATTCTTTCAAGTTCCTTTTTGTTATGTTGGGGTATGATCTCTATATCTATCATACTGGACTCTTATGTTCATATGATGAGAGACCCCATTTGATCTCTTCAATTCAGTATTTTGTTGAAGTTTAAGTGGCGCTGTTAGGCTGCCGAATTTTTAAGTGGTTCTTCACCATTCTCGTTTTGAAGTTCTACTTTCATGTCAATTCTTTCAAGTTCCTTTCTATTATGTTGGGGTATGATCTCTATATCTATCATACTGGACTCTTATTTTCATATGATGAGAGACCCTATTTGACCTTGTCAATATTAAATGTTGCAGCCACACCTTCAAGTTATGAAAATTTTATTTTTATTATGATATGCCACATGATTTTTTTTTATCATGCCTTAAAGTTCTTGTTCATGACATAGTTGATGTATCTCAAGTTCACATGTTAAATGTTTCCCTTGTTTCCCTTACTGGGCCTTCTGCTCACCCTTTCTTTTGATGTATGATCCCAGGTTATGTGATGCCGTAATGAACCTAGGATGAACATGAGGAGAAGCCTTTCAATTCTTTTAGAAGAATGTTTTATGTTTTCATGTTTTAAGTTCCTGGTTTCCAAGACACTAAACCTTAAAGATCCTTAGTTTTGTATAATGTAATGAAATTTTATGTGATAAAAAGGCGGGATGCTATATATTTTATTCCTAAAAATCTACGGTTTGGCCAAGATACTTATATCAAGATAGTTCTATCATTAATGGTCCACTTGGGGGTCTCTTGGATGTATATGGTAAGTTTATTAACTATATAATATAAAAATACAAAGTGACATGGTAAATGTCAATCTAATTAACTAAGAGTTAAAACTATAAGATAAGGTTAGTATAATGACCTAAACTTGTCTAAATTCTATTGGATGAGTGGATTTCAACCCATCCCCACCTTATCTTCGAAATAAATAAATTTGGAGCTATTTAAAACCGAATTTGGCTTTATAATAAAATAATAGTTTTTGTTATTCCAAAGGTGCCCCTCTCCTCCCTTATAAAAGGGAACCTCATCCCTCTCTTCCTCACACCACTTTGAGCCTTAAATCTTGGCCAACCCCTGCCAATTTCACCTCTCCACTTCCCTATAGACATCCTAGAGGTCCTGTTCTTCTTCAAAGACCAATTTTAGTTCCCTAAAAGGAGGTCTCAAAGAAGCTCTTCAAAGAAGAGGTAATGTCCGTTACCGATTCTTTTATCTTTATTTCTTCTTCCACTTATTCTTCTGTAGTTATTTCATTATGAAGTAATAACATCAGTATCAATCATATACTAATATGTTATTATAAGTATGAAACAACCCTATTTCACCATCTATCCATCCTACGGAAAATGAAATCACCGCGCGTGCGTACGTACGGAATATCGTCTCCACGCCGTGGTGTAATCTATTTTCCACCACCACCATACTTGGATGGGTATAATGGTGTAAAGAATGAATATATATGATTATTGTAAAGTTATAGTGATTCTAAAATAGTATACATACACTCTAATACAATTCCACTATCATGGGAACGATATCATCGCTCGTGTGTATGTACGGAATATCGTCTCCACGATGTGATGCGATTAGTTCTACATGATCTTCATTACATAATGATTATATAAATGAAATGAATGAATTAATATGATATATATTACACTAATACCATTATGTAAATGAGGTATATATAACCTAAAGAGAATAATAATAATTTATTTGACAAAACACGCATAAGAACAAAAAGTAATAAACACCCGAATAAAAAGTAGTAATGAAATATTACTAATAAGAAGCTAAGAATATGACCATATATGATATCATAATAATAAGTATGATTCTGGAATAAGTCAATAACATTATTTAAATCATTATACAGGAGGTTCGGACACTTATGAAGCAAATCGGACCTAAGGTAAGGGAAATATCACAATCTCATTTTTATCCGAGAGTGTTTGTAATTTGGAATTTACTGGGATGTATTTTATCATCCACATCCATGTTTCCTCAATATGTAATATTATTTCCATCCACCTACAATTTTTTAAATCCTATTTTACCCTTCGGTGAGTTTTAGTAAAATATATGAAAGGAATCTTTTGTCGTTTTTCGTACAAGGTACTTTTTGACTTTTCTGACAAAAGTACGAAGAATGTTTTTTTTAACTTATATGGCATGAATGGATTTTTAAAACGTTATTTCCAAGAATATTCCTTTACAAGTTTTCAAGTTTATTTTTAATCAACTTATTTTATTTTATAATTGTATGACATGTTAAGAAAGGAAAAGTGTTTTTGAAGTAGAAAGGATATTTTCCTCAAGAATGGAGTTCAAGTGTTTTATCAAAATTATTTTCCATCTAAGATAAAAAAGGGTTCTGTTTCTATCCCGATTGATTTGACTATGTTGTGATGGAATTATTTTTATGAATTCCTTTATCGTATATGAATTGTTTTATGATTTCATGATGTTTAAGATTCCAATTTTTATTACATGGGTTATGCTATGATGTATGGTTTGTGATTTTGTGGCACACATAAGAATGGTATCATTATGAGATGGGTGGGACCGATATCTCCCTCCAATGTATTGGGTAAACATTTTATATCTCATGAGATAGACATGGCTGGAACGGCAGGTTAAACTGGTTCAGTAAAACATGACTGAAAAGAGGAGTGAACTCAGTTTAGAAATGGACTTTGTCTACTAAGATATTCTTGGAAATGAGTCTTGACTAATAAGAAATGATTATCTATGATTATGTGTGTATGCCACAAAGTTTCATGTTTTAAGTTATGATTATTGTGATTACATTTCGCTACCATGATTTATCCCATGTTATGAAATTATGATCTCTTTTGCAGGGTAAGATTTCCAAAATGTTATGTTCTTATGAATATGATGTGATTGATATTTCTTTTGTTTACCCTTATTGAGCATTTGAGCTCCCCCTTTTGTATGTTTTCTTTCCCCAGGTCAGGGAGAAGGTTATTAAGTAAGATATTCCTAAAGGGACTATAGATATGATGAAATAAATGGGAGACAGTGTAGACGCTTTATGAACCAGTTGTTTATGTTTCCCAGTTTCTAAAGACACTATACCTATACGGTCCTTTCGTGGTTTTGTTATATGTTTTAATAAGTATGCTTCAATTTTGAAGTATTAACAATGTATGTAAAGTATGGGTCGTTATAGTTGGTATCAGAGGAAAAGTATAGTTAACCTTTGGAAACTAGGATGTGAAAGCCTTAGTAAGAATCCTAAAGATAATTCTAAGCATAGAACACAATCTTAGTGTTTTAGAAATGACCATGAATAACCTAGGATAAGACCTTAAGTGTGAAATTTTATTCTTGATTATGTCATTTTACTATTATAATTAGTGTTTCTCACACTATCCATCTTGATTTTAGTCAATGGATGGAACCTGAAGGAACCGTGTTAATGCGGAATGCGACGGGCAATGCAATGATTATCCCCCTGAGCAACCAAACGTTATGGAAGCTGGAATGAAAAATTTTGTAGCCATGCTCACACAACTTTCTCAAGCTATGAATCATGCAGGACTTCCAAATGAGCAATGGAAGGAGCAACATTCTGTTGAATCCTTCATGAGGCAGCGTCCGCCTTCATTCAGCGGGTCTACTGATCCATTAGTTGCTGAACAATGGATTAGTACTACTAAAAAGATATTTTCAGTTCTTCAATGTTCTGAACATGATAAAGTCATCCTAGCAGTGTATCGTTTGGATGGAGATGCTGATCAATGGTGGAATCTTATTAAGAATACGAGGCAAAGGGATGAAATTGAGTCCATGGAATGGGACGAGTTCAAGAACTTATTTTTCAATAAGTACTTCCCTCATATTCTCCGAACAAAGATGGAGAAGGAGTTTCTTGAACTAAAGCAAAAGGATGATGAATCTGTTGGAACCTATGAAGCAAATTTTACAAGACTTTCAAGGTACGCTTCTGGTATTATTATCCAACCTGAAAGTAAGATCGATCGATTCTTTAGTGGATTAAAACCAAGTCTTCAAAGGGCCTTAGCCATAAGGGACTTCAATAGCTACGATGAAATCGTTCGATGTGCTCTCAAAGTTGAGATGGAGATTGGGGTAACCCATCAGTCATATGGGTTTGATAAGAAGAGGAAAATGGAATTCAATGGAAAATCTAAAGAGAACACTGAAAAGAAGATGAGATTTCCCTTATGCTCAAAGTGTGGAAAGAAACATGGAGGAAGTTGTCTTAAAGGGACAAGTAAATGTTTCAAATGTGGAAAGGAAGGTCATCGGGCATTTGAATGCCGCAATGATGGGAAGAAGATGTCTAATGATGCAAACAAAAGAAGGGATACACAGAATGAACCTACTACACTTCAATGTTTCAAGTTCAAGGAGATGGGGCATTATGCCAATCAATGCCCAAATCCAAGGGTTGATGACGATGGTCGACGTCAACAAACTCTTAAGGCTAAAGACAAAGGAAAGTCACATGCAATTTCTATCAGCGATGTGGAGTACGATAACGATGTTGTGAAAGGTACACTTACCATCCACTCTAAAGTAGAAAATGTTTTATATGATTCTGGATCCACCCACTCTTTTATTTCTGAAGAATTTTCTAAGGGTATCACCGTATTACCTCAACAATTAGATTTTGAGTTAGCTGTGACAACCCCTAATGGCACAACAGTCGCATCAAATGTTTATAATTCTTCTCCGATTGAAGTTTGTGGGAATGTGCTTCCTGCAAATCTTGTGATCCTTCCGATAGTGGAATTTGATGTGATTCTTGGCATGGATTGGCTTTCTTTATATTGATCTCATATCATTTTCCAAAGAAGGGAAGTCACATTTCATATTCCAGATCAGTCTATGATCGTCTATCGATGCAAGGATGAACATAACCTTCCTGTGGAAATTTCTTCCATATTATGGGTCTTTATTCCACTAAATGAAGGTTATTTATCTCAAATGGTTGGTGAGAAACTCATGATTAAGAATATGCCCATTGTACGAAAGTTTGACGATTTCTTTCCGGAGGAATTACCGGGTCTTCCACCAAATCGTGAAGTTTAGTTTTCAATAGAACTCGTACCGGGTGCTTTGCCTATTTCTAAGACACCTTATAGAATGGCCCCAACTGAGTTGTAGGAACTGAAGTAGCAACTCCAAGAAAATATTGATAAGGGATTCATATGCCCTAGTGCGTCACCTTGGGGAGCACCTGTTCTATTTGTTAAGAAGAAAGATGGATCAATGAGACTCTGCATTGATTATCGAGAACTTAACAAGATCACTATAAAGAACAAATATCCACTCCCGCCTATTGATGACTTATTTGACCAACTACGAGGAGCTCAATACTTTTCCAAGATTTATCTTCGTTCAGGGTATCACCAATTAAGGATCAAAAGGGAGGATATACCTAAGACGGCTTTCCGTACAAGGTATGGACACTATGAATTTATAGTGATTCCATTTGGTCGTACTAATGCCCCTGCTATCTTCATGGATCTGATAAATAGAGTCTTTAGAGACTCTTGATCAGTTTGTGGAAGTCTTTATTGACGATATTCTTGTCTATTCAAAGATCAAGGAAGAACATGAAGATCACTTGAGAATTATATTGAAGACCCTGAGAAAAGAGAAGCTTTATGCCAAATTTACCAAGTGTGAATTTTGGCTTCAAAAAGTTGCATTTTTGGGTCACATAATCTCAAAGAGGGGATATCTGTGGATCCAGCAAAAACAGAGGTTATCGAAAGATGGTCGAGACCAAAAACAGTAACTGAGATCTGAAGTTTTCTTGGTTTGGCTGGATATTATCGACGTTTTGTGAAAGATTTTTCACGATTATCTAATCCACTCACCAAGTTGACTTGAAGAGTAGTTAAGTTCGTGTGGACATAGGAATGTGAAGAAAATTTCCAGGAGTTGAAAAAAAGGTTATCCAGTGCACCTGTACTCACACTTCTTTATAGTGGAGAAAGGTTTGTGATCTACAGTGATGCATCCAAGAAGGTATTGGGGTGTGTTCTTATGCAAAATGATATGGTGATAGCTTATGCCTCATGACAGTTGAAAATACATGATCAAAATTACCCAACTCATGATTTGGAGTTAGCTGCGGTAATATTTGCATTAAAGATTTGGAGGCATTATCTTTATGGTGAATGGTGTGATATTTATACTGATCATAAAATTTTAAAGTATATTTTCACACAAAAGGAGCTGAATATGCGCCAAAGAAGATGGTTGGAGTTAATTAAGGATTACGACTGCTCAATTCATTACCACCCTGGGAAAGAAAACAAGGTGGCAGATGCATTAAGTCGAAAAGACCATGCTAGATTATCCATGATGAGGATCACAAAAGATCCAATCTTTATGGATTTACAAAGGATGGTTCTTGGAATTATAATGAAAGGGGAAAAATCGTATCTTTCTCAAATGAATGTCCAACCATCTATACATGTGAAGATTAAAGAGGCACAGAAAGAAGATGTAGAGTTACAAAAGAAGGTGAGAAATTTTCCTGAATTCAACCTTGATTATGATGGGATAATAAAGTTCAAGAATCGGGTTTGTGTTCCTCCCATCCCCAAATTAAAGAAGGAGCTGCTGGATGAGGCTCATAGTTCTTCATTCTCTATTCATCTGGGAAGCACGAAGATGTATAGGGATCTGAAAGAGTACTTCTGGTGGGATGGCATGAAAAGAGATGTTGCTGAATATGTCTCACGATGCTTGTTTTTTCAGCAAGTTAAAGCTGAGAGACAGAAGTCTAAGGGGATGTTACAACCATTACCCATACCCGAATGGAAATGGGAAAATATCACTATGGACGTTGTCACAGGACTTCCTAAAACATCCAAAGGCAATAATGATATCTGGGTCATAGTTGATCATCTTACAAAGTCTGCACACTTCATTGCTATTAGAGAGGATTTCTCTCTGGATCAGCTTGCCAGGATATATGTAAAGGAAGTGGTAAGATTTCATGGAGTACCACTTTCTATTATAGCTGATCCGGATCTGAGGTTTACCTAAAAGTTCTGGAGATGTCTTCAGCATACTTTGGATACAGAGTTGAGTTTCAGCACTGCTTATCATCCTCAGACAGATGGTCAGTCTGAGAGAACAATTAAAACTCTAGAAGATATGTTGAGAGCTTGCTCTATGGATTTTAAAAGTGGTTAGGATCAACACCTACCTTTGGTGGAATTTTTTTATAATAATAGCTTTCACTCCAGTATTCATATGGCTCCTTATGAAGCTCTCTATGGAAAGAAATGCAGGACTCCAACTTGTTGGGATGAAGTTGGGGAAAGAAAGCTATTAGGAACTGATCTTGTTGATGAGATGGCAGAAAAGGTCTAATCTATTCAACAACACATAAGAGAAGCTCAGAGTCGACAGAAAAGTTATGCCGACAACCGAAGAAAATACCTAGAGTTTGAAGTGGGTGATAAGGTGTTCTTACGAATATCTCTCTAGAAGAGGGTCATGAGATTTGGAAAGAAGGGGAAGTTGAGCCCTAGATATATTGGTCCTTTCGAAATACTGGATCGTATTGGGAAGGTAGCTTACCGATTGGCGCTTCCACCGAATCTCTCCCAAGTTCACGATGTGTTCCATGTATCTCTCCTAAGAAAGTACATACCTGATCCTTCACATGTACTCAGCTCAGAAGTTGTGCCGCTGGAGCAAGAACTTTCTTATGAAGAACAGCCGATAGAGATTCTGGATCGTAGCGAAAAAGTCCTATGAAACAAGACCACTCCCTTGGTGAAAGTTTTATGGAGGAACCACCAATTAGAAGAAGCTACATTGGAGTTTGAGGATATGATGAGGGAGAGGTATCCTCATCTGTTTGTTGCAAAGTGACAAATTTCGAGGGTGAAATTCATTTTAAGGGGGGTAGAATGTAACACCCGAGACTTTTATGAGAAATATTTTGTTTTTATGTTATATAAATCATCAAAGGAATCTTTCACTACACACATCACATGCTTGACTTGCTTTACACGCAATCGCGACCTTCCTCGATAGCTTGCATCGTACGCAATACCGAGTTTCACTAAACAATGATATGCTATTAAAATATTATAAAAACTAGCCGTTATGAATAGTAATAACCACTTTTTGAAATTTTATAAATTTTATTTTTCAAAATGAACTTCATTTTTGGTTTCGGAATATCGAAATTAGCCTAGGGTGAAATTTTGGTGTTTTTCTGAAAACCTTCAATTTTTGATGAATAGTGAAACCACTAAGTGGTAGTTAAAAAAACTGAATTTTTCATAAAACATAATTTTACCGCTTCTGTGAGTGAAATTTCAAAAATCTGAGAGAAACGGTTGATGTCAGTAAGTAAAATGTGGTTCAATGAGATGAAAATAATTTTTGGTGAATAGTAACTTTTTACTTTTTTTACCACGGTTAAAAGTAAATAGGGTGGTTAAAGGTAAAAATGATATTATTATTACCCTAACACATGTCCTAATTCTATTAGATAAGTGTAATTCGACCAAAAAAAACCTTAGGAATAAAATATTATCATTTAGGTCCACTTGGCTTAGATTAGGACATTTATTATTATTTAATTCAAAGAAGAGTTAAAAGAGTTAAAATCAAAGTTTATTTACTAAAACATTTTTAATATAGGGTTATACATAAGGTAAATCCGATTGTAAATATTTATTAGAAAGATAATAATATTTCCTACATAATGATATTTTATTTATAATTTTTAGATATTAAATAATTTAATTTATTTATGACACAATGATGATGCAGTAATTACCATAATAGTAAAAAATTAGAATAATTGATATTATAAATACCCAAATAAATATAATTTGAGACTTTTTATGAATTAAAATAATTTTCTAGGTTAATATGACATGTTAGGATTGATTTAATTAACTTTTTTGGAACTAATCATTCTGTTATGAGTTTCACAAAAATCAACTATTGAATAGTGTCAAAATTGACATAAAATAGTTTTTAAAACCAATATTATATTATTGATTGTTATTTTATTCCTAAAAATCTAAGATTCGGCCAAGATACTTATATCAAGATATTTTTATCATTAATGGACCACTTGGGGGTCTATTGGATGTATATGGTAAGTTTATTAACTATATAATATAAAAATACAAAGTGACATGGTAAATGTCAATCTAATTAACTAAGAGTTAAAACTAAAAATAACGTTAGTATAATGACCTAAACTAGTCTAAATTATATTTTATGAGAGGATTTCGACCCATCCCTACCTTAGCTTCGAAATAAATCAATTTTGAGCTATTTAAAACCGAATTTGGCTTTATAATAAAATAATATGTTTAGTTATTCCAATGGTGCCCCTCTCCTCGCTTATAAAAGGGCACCTCCTCCCTCTCTTCCTCACACCACTTTCAGCCTTCAATCTCAGCCAACCCCTGCCAATTTCTCCTCTCCACTTCCCTAGAGACATCCTAGAGGTCCTGGTCTTCTTCAAAGACCAATTTTAGTGCCCTAAAAGGAGGTCTCAAAGAATCACTTCAAAGAAGAGGTAATGTCTGTTACCGATTCTTTCATCTTTATTTCTTCTTCCACTTCTTATTCTATAGTTGTTTCATTATGAAGTAATAAAATCAGTGTCACTCAAATACTGATTTGTAATTATAAGTATGAAACAACCCTATTTCACCATCTATCCATCCTACGGAAAATGAAATCATCGCGCATGCGTACGTACGGAATACCATCTTCACGCCATGGTGTAATCTATTTTCCACCACCACCTTACTTGGATGGGTATAATGGTGTAAAGAATGAATATATATGATTATTGTAAAGTTATATGGATTCTAAAATAGTATACATACATTCCAATACAATTCCGCGATCATGGGAACGATATCATCGCTCGTGCGTACGTACGGAATACCGTCTCCACGATGTGATGCGATTCGTTCTACATGATCTTCATTACATAATGATTATATAAATGAAATTAATGAATGAATATGATATATATTAAACTAATACCATTCTGTAAATGAGGTATCTATAACCTAAAGAGAATAATAAGAATTGATTTGACAAAACACGCATAAGAACAAAAAGTAATAAACACCCGAATAACAAGTAGTAATGAAATATTACTAATAAGAAGCTAATAATATGACCATATATGATATCATAACAACAAGTATGATTCCGAAATAAGTCAATAACATTATTTAAATAATTATACAGGAGATTCAGACACTTACAAACCAAATCAGACCCAAGGTAAGGGAAATATCACAATCTCATTTTTATCCGAGATTGTTTGTACTTTGAAATTTACTGGGATGTATTTTATCATCCACACCCATGTTTCCTCAATATGTAATATTATTTCCATCCACCTACAATTTCTTAAATCCAATTTTACCCTTCGGCGAGTTTTAGTAAAATATATGAAATGAATCTTTTGTCGTTTTTCGTACGAGGTACTTTTTGACTTTTCTGACAAAAGTACGAAGAATGTTTTTTTTGACTTATACGGCATGAATGGATTTTTAAAACATTATTTCCAAGAATATTCCTTTAAAATTTTTCAAGTTTATTTTTAATCAACTTATTTTAGTTTATAATTGTATGACATGTTAAGAAATAAAAAGTGTTTTTGAAGTCGAAAGGATATTTTCCTCAAGAATGGAGTTCAAGTGTTTTATCAAAATTATTTTCCATATAAGATAATAAAGGGTTCTGTTTTTATACCTATTGATTTGTCTATGTTGTGATGGAATTATTTTTATGAATTCCTTTATCATATATGAATTGTTTTATGATGTAACGATGTTTAAGATTCCCTTTTTTATCACATGGGTTATGCTATGATGTATGGTTTATGATTTTGTGTCACACATAAGAATGGTATCATTATGAGATTGGTGGGACCTATATCTCCCTCCAATGAATTGGGTAAAGATTTTATATCTCATGAGATAGACATGGCTGAAACGGCAGGTTAAACTGGTTCAGTAAAATAGGACTGAAATGAGGAGTGAAATCGGTTTAGAAATGGACTTTGTCCAATAAGACAGTCTTGGCAATGAGTCTTGACTAATAAGAAATGATTATCTATGATTATGTGTGTATGAAACAAAGTTTCATGTTTTAAGTTATGATTATTGTGATTACATTTCACTACCATGATTTATCCCATGTTATGAAATTATGATCTCTTTTGCATGGTAAGATTTCCAAAATGTTATGTTCTTATGAATATGATGTGATTGATATTTATTTTCTTTACCCTTACTGAGAATTTGAGGTCACCCTTTTGTATGTTTTCTTTCCCCAGGTCAGGGAGAAGGTTATTAAGTAAGATATGACAAAAGGGACTATACATATGATGAAATAAATGGGAGACAGTGTAGACCATTTATGAACCAGTTGTTTATGTTTCCCAGTTTCTAAAGACACTATACCTATACGGTCCTTTCGTGGTTTTGTTATATGTTGTAATAAGTATGATTCAATTTTGAAGTATTAACAATTTATGTAAAGTATGGGTCGTTATAGTTGGTATTAGAGGAAAGGTATACTCAACCTTTGGAAACTAGGATGTGAAAGCCTTCGTATGAATCCTAAGGATAAGTCTAAGCATAGAACACAATCTTAGTGTTTTATAAATGACCATGAATAACCTAGGATAAGACCTTATGTGTGAAATTTTATTCTTGATTATGTGGTTTTCCTATTATAATTAGTGTTTCTCACACTATCCTTCTTGGTTTTAGTCAATGGCTGGAACCCGAAGAAACCGTGTTAATGTGGAATGCGACAGGCAATGCAATGATTGTCCCCCTGAGCAACCAAACGTTATGGGATATGGAATGAAAAATCTTGTAGTCATGATCACACAAATTTCTCAAGCTATGAATCATACAGGACTTCAAAATGAGAAAAGGAAGGAGCAACATTCTGTTGAATCCTTCATGAGGCAGCGTCCGCCTTCATTCAGCGTGTAAACTGATCCATTAGTTGCTGAACAATGGATTAGTACTACTGAAAAGATATTTTCAGTTCTTCAATGTTCTGAACATGATAAAGTCATCCTAGCAGTGTATCGTTTGGATGGAGATGCTGATCAATGGTGGAATCTTATTAAGAATACGAGTCAAAGGGATGAAATTGAGTCCATGGAATGGGACGAGTTCAAAAACTTATTTTTCAATAAGTACTTCCCTCGTATACTCCGAACAAAGATGGAGAAGGAGTTTCTTGAACTAAAGCAAAATGATGATGAATCTGTTGGCACCTATGAAGCAAATTTTACAAGACTTGCAAGGTACGCTTCTGGTATTATTATCCAACCCGAGAGTAATATTGATCGATTCTTTAGTGGCTTAAAACCAAGTCTTCGAAGGGCCTTAGCCATAAGGGACTTCAATAGCGACGAGGAAATCGTTCGATGTGCTCTCAAAGTTGAGATGGAGATTTGGGTGACCCATCAGTCATATGGGTTTGATAAGAAGAGTAAAATGGAATTCAAAGGAAAATCTAAAGAGCACATTGAAAAAAAGATGAGCTTTCCCTTATGCTCAAAGTGTGGAAAGAAACATGGAGGGAGTTGTCTTAAAGGGGCAAGTAAATGTTTCAAATGTGGAAAGGAAGGTCATCAGGAATTTGAATGCCGCAATGATGGGAAGAAGATGTCTAATGATGCAAACAAAGTAAGGGATACACAGAATGAACCTACTACACTTCAATGTTTCAAGTGCAAGGAGATGGGGAATTATGCCAATCAATGCCCAAATCCAAGGGTTGATGATGATGGTCGACGTCAACAAAATCTTAAGGCTAAAGACAATGGAAAGTCACATGCAATTTCTATCAGCGATGTGGAGTACGATAAAGATGTTGTGAAAGGTACACTTACCATCCACTCTAAAGTAGAAAATGTTTTATTTGATTCTGGATCCACCCACTCTTTTATTTCTGAAGAATTTTCTAAGGGTATCACTGTATTACCTCAAAAATTAGATGTTTAGTTAGCTGTGACAACCCCTAATGGTACAACAGTCGCATCAAGTGTTTATAATTCTTCTCTGATTGAAGTTTGTGGGAAAGTGCTTACTACAAATCTTGTGATCCTTCCTATAGTGGAATTTGATGTGATTCTTGGCATGGATTGGCTTTCTTTATATGGAGCTCATATCAATTTCCAAAGAAGGGAAGTCACATTTCATATTCCAGATCAATCTATGATCGTCTATCGATGCAAGGATGAACATAACCTTCCAGTGGAAATTTCTTCCATATTATGTGTCTTGATTCCACTAAATGAAGGTTATTTATCTCAAATGGTTGGTGAGAAACCCACGATTAAGAATATGCCCATTGTACGGGAGTTTGACGATGTCTTTCCGGAGGAATCACCGGGTCTTCCACTAAATCGTGAAGTTGAGTTTTCAATAGAACTCATACCGGGTGCTTTGCCTATTTCAAAGACACCTTATAGAATGGCCCCAATTGAGTTGCAGGAATTGAAGAAACAACTCCAAGAAAATCTTGATAAGGGATTCATACGCCCTAGTGCGTCACCTTGGGGATCACCTGTTTTGTTTGTTAAGAAGAAAGATGGATCAATGAGACTCTGCATTGATTATCGAGAACTTAACAAGATCACTATAAATAAAAAATATCCTCTCCCGCGCATTGATGACTTATTTGACCAACTACGATGAGCTCAATACTTTTCCAAGATTGATCTTCGTTCAGGGTATCATCAATTAAGGGTCAAAAGGGAGGATATACCAAAGATGTATTTCCGTACAAGGTATGGACACTATGAATTTATAGTGATGTCATTTGGTCTTACTAATGCCCATGCTATGTTCATGGATCTGATTAATAGAGTCTTTAGAGACTATCTTGATCAGTTTTTGGTAGTCTTTATAGACAATATTCTTGTCTATTCAAAGAGCAAGGAAGAACATGAAGATCACTTGAGAATTATATTGAAGACCCTGTGAAAAGAGAAGCTTTATGCCAAATTTACCAAGTGTGAATTTTGGCTTCAAAAAGTTGCATTTTTGGGTCACATAATATCAAAAGAGGGGATATATGTGGATCCAGCAAAAACAGAGGTTATCGAAAGATGGTCGAGACCAACAATAGTAACTGAGATCCGAAGTTTTCTTGGTTTGGTTGGATATTATCGACGTTTTGTGAAAGATTTTTCACGATTATCTAATCCACTCCTGAGGTTGACTCTAAAAGGAGTTAAGTTCATGTGGACAGAGGAATGTGAAGAGAATTTCAAGGAGTTGAAAAAAAGTTTATCCAGTGCACCTGTACTCACACATCCTTGTAGTGGAGAAAGGATTGTGATCTACAGTGATGCATCCAAGAAGAGATTGGGTTGTGTTCTTATGCAAAATGATATGGTGATAGCTTATGCCTCATGAGAGTTGAAAATCCATGACCAAAATTACCCAACTCATGATTTGGAGTTAGCTGCGGTAATATTTGCATTAAAGATTTGGAGGAATTATCTTTTTGGTGAAAGGTGTGATATTTATACTGATCATAAAAGTTTAAAGTATATTTTCACACAAAAGGAGCTGAATATGCACCAAAGAAGATGGTTGGAGCTGATTAATGATTACGACTTCTCAATTCATTACCACCGTGGGAAAGCAAACAAGGTGGCAGATGCATTAAGTCGACAAGACCGTGCTAGCTTATCCATGATGAGGATCACAAAAGATTCAATATTTATGGATTTACAAAGGTTGGATCTTGGAATTATAATTAAAGGGGAAAATCGTATCTTTCTCAAATGAATTTTCAACCATCTATACATGTGAAGATTAAAGAGGCGCAGAAATAAGATGTAGAGTTACAAAAGAAGGTGAGAAATGTTCCTGAATTCATCCTTGATTGTGATGGGATAATAAAGTTCAGGAATCGGGTTTGTGTTCCTCCCATCCCCGAATTAAAGAAGGAGCTGCTGGATGAGGCTCATAGTTCTTCATTCTCTATTCATCCGGGAAGCACGAAGATGTATAGGGATCTGAAAGAGTAATTTTGGTGGGATGGCATAAAAAGAGATGTTGCTGAATATGTCTCTCAATGCTTGGTTTGTCAGCAAGTTAAAGCTGAGAGACAGACGTCTAAGGGGATGTTACAACCATTACCCATACCCGAATGGAAATGGGAAAACATCACTATGGACTTTGTCACAGGAATTCCTAAAACATCCAAAGGCAATAATGTTATCTGGGTCATAGTTGATCGTCTTACAAAGTCTGCACACTTCATTGCTATTAGAGAGGATTTCTCTCTGGATCAGCTTGCCGGGATATATGTAAAGGAAGTGGTAAGATTTCACGGAGTACCACTTTCTATTATATCTGATCGGGATCCAAGGTTTACCTCAAAGTTCTGGCGAAGTCTTCAGCATACTATAGATACAGAGTTGAGTTTCAGCACTGCTTATCATCCTCAGACAGACGGTCAGTTTGAGAGAAAAATTCAAACTCTAGAAGATATGTTGAGAGCTTACTCTATGGATTTCAAAGGTGGTTGGGATCAACACCTACCTTTGGTGGAATTTTCTTATAATAATAGCTTTCACTCGAGTATTCATATGGCTCCTTATGAAGCTCTCTATGGAAAAAAATGCAGGACTCCAACTTGTTGGGACGAAGTTGGGGAAAGAAAGCTATTAGGACCTGATCTTGTTGATGAGATGGCAGAAAAGGTCCGATCTATTCAACAACACATAAGAGCAGCTCAGAGTCGACAGAAAAGTTATGCCGGCAACCGAAGAAAAATACCTAGAGTTTGAATTGAGCGATAAGGTGTTCTTATGAATATCTCCCTGGAAGAGGGTCATGAGATTTGGAAAGAAGGGGAAGTTGAGCCCTAGATATATCGGTCCTTTTGAAATACTGGATCGTGTTGGGAAGGTAGCTTACCGATTGGAGCTTCCACATAATCTCTCCCAAGTTCATGATGTGTTCCATGTATCTCTCCTGAGAAAGTACATACCTGATCCTTCACATGTACTCAGCTCAGAAGTTGTACCGCTGGAGCAAGATCTTTCTTATGAAGAACAGCCGATAGGGATTCTGGATCGTAGCGAAAAAGTCCTACAAAACAAGACCACTCGCTTGGTGAAAGTTTTATGGAGGAACCAACAATTAGAAGAAGCTACATGGGAGCTTGAGGATATGATGGGGAAGAGGTATCCTCATCTATTTTTTACAAAGTGACGAATTTCGAGGGCGAAATTCATTTTAAGGGGGGTAGAATGTAACACCCGAGACTTTTATGAGAAATATTTTGTTTTTATGTTATATAAATCATCAAAGGAATCTTTCACTACACACATCACTTACTTGGCTTGCTTTACACGCAATCGCGACCTACCTCGATAGCTTGCGTCGTACGCAATACCGAGTTTCACTAAACAACGATATGATTTTAAAATATTATTAAAACTAGCCATTATGAATAGTAATAACCACTTTTTGAAATTTTAGAAATTTTATTTTTCAAAATGGACTTCATTTTTTTTTTCAGAATATCGAAATTAGCCTAGGGTGAAATTTTGATATTTTTCTGAAAACCTTCAATTTTTGATGAATAGTGAAACCACTAAGTGGTAGTTAAAAAAACTGAATTTTTCATAAATCTTAATTTTACCGCTTCTGTGAGTGGAAATTCAAAAATCCGAGAGACACGGTTGATGTCAGTAAGAAAAATGTGGTTCACTGAGATGAAAATAATTTTTGATGAATAGTAACTTTTTACTTTTTTTTAGGACGGTTAAAAGTAAATAGGGTGGTTAAGGGTAAAAATGATATTATTATTACCCTAACACATGTCCTAATTTTATTGGATAAGTGTAATTCGACCAAAAACAACCTTAGAAATAAAATATTATCATTTAGGTCCACTTGGATTAGATTAGGACATTTATTATTATTTAATTCAAAGAAGAGTTAAAAGAGTTAAAATCAATGTTTATTTACTAAAACATTTTTATATAGGGTTATACATAAGATAAATTCCATTTTAAATATTAATTAAAAATCTAATAATATTTACTATATAATTATATTTTATTTATAATTTTTAGACATTAAATAATTTAATTTATTTATGACACAATGATGATGCAGTAATTACCATAATAGTGAAAAATTAGAATAATTGATATTATAAATACCCAAATAAATATAACTTGAGACTTTTTATGAATTAAACTAATTAAATAGGTTAATATGACATGTTAGGATTGATTTAATTAACTTTGGTCGAACTAATCATTCTGTTACGAGTTTCACAAAAATCAACTATTGAATATTGTCAAAATTGACATAAAATAATTTTTAAAACAAATATTATATTATTGATTGTTATTTTATTCCTAAAATCTGAGGTTCAGCCAAGATACTTATATCAAGATAAGTGTATCATTAATGGACCACTTGGGGGTCTCTTGGATGTATATGGTAAGTTTATTAACTATATAATATAAAAATACAAAGTGACATGGTAAATGTCAATCTAATTAACTAAGAGTTAAAACTAAAAGATAAGGTTATTATAATGACCTAAACTTGTCTAAATTCTATTGGATGAGAGGATTTAGACCAATTCCCACCTTAGCATCGAAATAAATCAATTTGGAGCTATTTAAAACTAAATTTAGCTTTATAATAAAATAATATTTTTAGTTATTCCAAAGGTGCCCCTCTCCTCCCTTATAAAAGGGCACCTCCTCTCTCCCTTCCTCACACCACTTTGAGCCTTCAATCTCGGCCAAACCCTACCAATTTATCCTCTCCACTTCCCTATAGACATCCTAGAGGTCCTGATATTCTTCAAAGATCAATTTTAGTGCCCTAAAAGGAGGTCTCAAAGAAGCACTTCAAATAAGAGGTAATGTCCGTTACCGATTCTTTCATCTTTATTTCTTCTTACACTTCTTCTTCTGTAGTTGTTTCATTATGAAGTAATAACATCAGTATCACTCATATACTGATATGTTATTATAAGTATGAAACAACCCTATTTCACCATCTATCCATTCTACGGAAAATGAAATCACCGCGCGTGCGTACATACGGAATACCGTCTCCACGCCGTGGTGTAATCAATTTTCCACCACCACCTTACTTGGATGGGTATAACGGTGTAAAGAATGAATATATATGATTATTTTAAAGTTATATTGAATCAAAAATAATATACATACACTCCAATACAATTCCACGATCATGGGAACGATATCATTGCTCGTGCGTACGTACGGAATACCGTCTCCACGATGTGATGTGATTCGTTCTACATGATCTTCATTACATAATGATTATATAAATGAAATGAATGAATGAATATGACATATATTACACTAATAACATTCTTTAAATGAGTTATCTATAACCTAAAGAGAAGAATAAGAATTTATTTAACAAAACACGCATAAGAACAAAAAGTAATAAACACCCGAATAACAAGTAGTAATGAAATATTACTAATAAGAAGCTAAGAATATGACCATATATGATATCATAACAATAATTATGATTCTGAAATAAGTCAATAACATTATTTAAATCATTATAAAGGAGGTTCGGACACTTACGAAGCAAATCGGACCTAAGGTAAGGGAAATATCACAATCTCATTTTTATCCGAGATTGTTTGTACTTTGGAATTTACTGGGATTTATTTTATCATCCACATCCATGTTTCCTCAATATGTAATATTATTTCCATCCACCTAAAATTGTTTAAATCCAATTTTACCCTTCGGTTAGTTTTAGTAAAACATATGAAAGGAATCTTTTGTCGTTTTTCGTACGAGGTACTTTTTGACTTTTCCGACAAAAGTACGAAGAATGTTTTTTTAACTTATACGGCATGAATGGATTTTTAAAACATTATTTCTAAGAAGCTTCCTTTACAACTTTTCAAGTTTATTTTTAATCAACTTCTTTTAGTTTATAATTGTATGACATGTTAAGAAAGGAAAAGTGTTTTTAAAGTAGAAGGGATATTTTCCTCAAGATTGGAGTTCAAGTGTTTTATCAAAATTATTTTCCATCTAAGATAATAAAGGGTTCTGTTTATATCCCTATTGATTTGACTATGTTGTGATGGAATTATTTTTATGAATTCCTTTATCATATATGAATTGTTTTATGATGTCACGATGTTTAAGATTCCCATTTTTATTACATGGGTTATGCTATGATGTATGGTTTATGATTTTGTGGCACACATAATAATGGTATCATTATGAGATGGGTGGGACCTATATCACCCTCCAATGCATTGGGTAAAGATTTTATATCTAATGAGATAGACATGGCTGGAATGGCAGGTTAAACTGGTTCAGTAAAATAGGACTGAAATGAGGAGTGAACTCGGTTCAGAAATGGACTTTATCCACTAAGATAGTCTTGGAAATGAGTCTTGACTAATAAGAAATGATTATCTATGATTATGTGTGTATGAAACAAAGTTTCATGTTTTAATTTATGATTATTGTGATTACATTTCACTACTATGATTTATCCCATGTTATGAAATTATGATCTCTTTTGCAGGGTAAGATTTCAAAAATGTTATGTTCTTATGAATATGATGTGATTGATATTTCTTTTCTTTAACCTTACTGAGAATTTGAGGTCACCCTTTTGTATGTTTTCTTTCCCCAGGTCAGGGAGAAGGTTATTAAGTAAGATATGCCAAAAGGGACTATACATATGATGAAATAAATGGGAGACAGTGTAGACCCTTTATGAACCAGTTGTGTATGTTTCCCAGTTTCTAAAGACACTATACCTATACGGTCCTTTCGTGGTTTTGTTATATGTTGTAATAAGTATTCTTCAATTTTGAAGTACTAACAATGTATGTAAAGTATGGGTCGTTATAGTTGGTATTAGAGGAAAGTTATACTCAACCTTTGGAAACTAGGATGTGAAAGCCTTTGTATGAATCCTAAGGATAAGTCTAAGCATAGAACACAATCTTAGTGTTTTTGAAATGACCATGAATAACCTAGGATAAGACCTTATGTGTGAAATTTTATTCTTGATTATGTGGTTTTCCTATTATAATTAGTGTTTCTCACACTATCCTTCTTGGTTTTAGTCAATGGCTTGAACCCGAAGAAACCGTGTTAATGCGGAATGCGACGGGCAATGCAATGATTGTCCCCCTGAGCAACCAAATGTTATGGGAGATGGAATGAAAAATCTTGTAGTCATGCTAACACAACTTTCTCAATCTATGAATTATATCGGACATCAAAATGAGAAAAGGAAGGAGCAACATTCTGTTGAATCCTTCAAGAGGCAGCGTCCGCCTTCATTCAGCGTGTAAACTGATCCATTAGTTGCTGAACAATGGATTAGTACTACTGAAAAGATATTTTCAGTTCTTCAATGTTCTGAACATGATAAAGTCATCCTAGGAGTGTATCGTTTGGATGGAGATGCTGATCAATGGTGGAATCTTATTAAGAATACGACGCAAAGGGATGAAATTGAGTCCATGGAATGGGACGAGTTCAAAAACTTATTTTTCAATAAGTACTTCCCTCGTACACTCCAAACAAAGATGGAGAAGGAGTTTCTTGAACTAAAGAAAAATGATGATGAATCTGTTGGCACCTATGAAGCAAATTTTACAAGACTTGCAAGGTACGCTTCTGGTATTATTATCCAACCTGAGAGTAAGATCGATCGATTCTTTAGTGGCTTAAAACCAAGTCTTCGAAGGGCCTTAGCCATAAGGGACTTCAATAGAGACGAGGAAATCGTTCGATGTGCTCTCAAAGTTGAGATGGAGATTGGGGTAACCCATCAGTCATATGGGTTTGATAAGAAGAGGAAAATGGAATTCAAAGGAAAATCTAAAGAGCACACTGAAAAGAAGATGATCTTTCCCTTATGCACAAAGTGTGGAAAGAAACATGGAGGGAGTTGTCTTAAAGGGACAAGTAAATGTTTCAAATGTGGAAAGGAAGGTCATCGGGAATTTGAATGCCGCAATGATGGGAAGAAGATGTCTAATGATGCAAACAAAGTAAGGGATACACAGAATGAACCTAATACACTTCAATGTTTCAAGTGAAAGGAGATGGGGCATTATGCCAATCAATCCCCAAATCCAAGGGTTGATGATGATGGTCGACGTCAACAAACTCTTAAGGATAAAGACAAAGTAAAGTCACATGCAATTTCTATCAGCGATGTGGAGTATGATAACGATGTTGTGAAAGGTACACTTACCATCCACTCTAAAGTAGAAAATGTTTTATTTGATTTTGGATCCACCCACTCTTTTATTTCTGAAGAATTTTCTAAGGGTATCACTGTATTACCTCAAAAATTAGATGTTGAGTTAGCTGTGACAACCCCTAATGGTACAACAGTCGCATCAAATGTTTATAATTCTTCTCTGATTGAAGTTTGTGGGAAAGTGCTTACTGCAAATCTTGTGATCCTTCCTATAGTGGAATTTGATGTGATTATTGGCATGGATTGGATTTCTTTATAAGGATCTCATATCAATTTCCAAAGAAGGGAAGTCACATTTCATATTCCAGATCAATCTATGATCGTCTATCGATGCAAGGATGAACAAAACCTTCCAGTGGAAATTTCTTCCATATTATGGGTCTTGATTCCACTAAATGAAGGTTATTTATCTCAAATGTTTGGTGAGAAACTCACGATTAAGAATATTCCCATTGTAAGGGAGTTTGACGATGTCTTTCCGGAGGAATTGCCGGGTCTTCCACCAAATCGTGAAGTTGAGTTTTCAATAGAACTCGTACCGGGTGCTTTGCCTATTTCAAAGACACCTTATAGTATGGCCCCAATTGAGTTGCAGGAATTGAAGAAGAAACTCCAAGAAAATCTTGATAAGGGATTCATATGCCCTAGTGCGTCACCTTGGGAAGCATCTATTCTGTTTTTTAAGAAGAAAGATGGATCAATGAGACTCTCCATTGATTATCGATTACTTAACAAGATCACTATAAAGAACAAATATCCTCTCCCGCGCATTGATGACTTATTAGACCCACTACAAGGAGCTCAATACTTTTCCAAGATTGATCTTCATTCAGGGTATCATCAATTAAGGGTAAAAAGGGAGGATATACCTAAGATGGCTTTCCGTACAAGGTATGGACACTATGAATTTATAGTGATGCCATTTGGTCTTACTAATTCCCCTACTATCTTCATGGATCTGATTAATAGATTCTTTAGGGACTATCTTGATCAGTTTGTGGTAGTCTTCATAGATGATATTCTTGTCTATTCAAAGAGCAAGGAAGAACATGAAGATCACTTGAGAATTATATTGAAGACCCTGATAAAAGAGAATCTTTATTCCAAATTTACCAAGTGTGAATTTTGGCTTCAAAAAGTTGCATTTTTGGGTCACATAATCTCAAAAGAGGGGATATCTGTGCATCCAGCAAAAACAGAGGTTATCGAAAGATGGTCGAGACCAACAACAGTAACTGAGATCCGAAGTTTTCTTGGTTTGGCTAGATATTATCGACGTTTTGTGAAATATTTTTCACAATTATCTAATCCACTCACCAGGTTGACTCGAAAAGGAGTTAAGTTCGTGTGGACAGAGGAATGTGAAGAGAATTTCAAGGAGTTGAAAAGAAGGTTATCCAGTGCACCTGTACTCACACTTCCTTGTAGTGGAGAAAGGTTTGTGGTCTACAGTGATGCATCCAAGAAGGGATTGGGGTGTGTTCTTATGCAAAATGATATGGTGATAGCTTATGCCTCACGACAGTTGAAAATCAATGAGCAAAATTACCCAACTCATAATTTGGAGTTAGCTGTGGTAATATTTGCATTAAAGATTTGGAGGCATTATATTTATGGTGAAAGATGTGATATTTATACTGATCATAAAAGTTTAAAGTATATTTTCACACAAAAGGAGCTGAATATGCACCAAAGAAGATGGTTGGAGCTGATTAAGGATTATGACTACTCAATTCATTACCACCCTGGGAAAGCAAACAATGTGGCAGATGCATTAAGTCAACAAGACCGTGCTATCTTATCCATGATGAGGATCACAAATGATCCAATATTTATGGATTTACAAAGGATGGATCTTGGAATTATAATGAAAGGGGAAAATCGTATCTTTATTAAATGAATGTTCAACCATCTATACTTGTGAAGATTAAAGAGGCACATAAAGAAGATGTAGAGTTACAAAACAAGGTGAGAAATGTTCCTGAATTCAACCTTGATTGTAATGGGATAATAAAGTTCAGGAATCGGGTTTGTGTTCCTCCCATCCCCGAATTAAAGAAGGAGTTGCTGGATGAGGCTCATAGTTCTTCATTCTCTATTCATCTGGGAAGCACGAAGATGTATAGGGATATGAAAGAGTACTTCTGATGGGATAGAATTAAAAGAGATGTTTCTGAATATGTCTCTCGATGCTTGGTTTGTCAGCAAGTTAAAGCTGAGAGATAGAAGTCTAAGGGGATGTTACAACCATTACCCATACCCGAATGGAAGTGGGAAAACATCACTATGGACTTTTTCACAGGACTTCCAAAAACATCCAAAGGCAATAATGTTATCTGGGTCATAGTTTATCATCTTACAAAGTCTGCACACTTCATTCCTATTAGAGAGGATTTCTCTCTGGATCAGCTTGCCAGGATATATGTAAAGGAAGTGGTAAGATTGCATGGAGTACCACTTTCTATTATATCTGATCGGGATCCGAGGTTTACCTCAAAGTTCTGGCGAAGTCTCCATCATACTCTGGATACAGAGTTGAGTTTCAGCACTGCTTATCATCCTCAAACAGACGGTCAGTCTGAGAGAACAATTCAAACTCTAGAAGATATGTTGAGAGTTTGCTATAAGGATTTCAAAGGTGGTTAGGATCAACACCTACCTTTGGTGGAATTTTCTTATAATAATAGCTTTCACTCCAGTATTCAAATGACTCCTTATAAAGCTCTCTATGGAAAGAAATGCAGGACTCCAACTTGCTGGGACGAAGTTGGGGAAAGAAAGCTATTAGGACCTGATCTTGTTGATGAGATGGCAGAAAAGGTATGATCTATTCAACAACACATAAGAGCAGCTCAGAGTCGACAGAAAATTTATGCCAACAACTGAAGAAAAGACCTAGAGTTTGAAGTGGGTGATAAGGTGTACTTACGAATATCTCCCTGGAAGAGGGTCATGAGATTTGGAAAGAAGGGGAAGTTGAGCCCTAGATATATCGGTCCTTTCGAAATACTGGATCGTGTTGGGAAGGTAGCTTACCGATTGGCGCTTCCAACGAATCTCCCCCAAGTTCACGATGTGTTCCATGTATCTCTCCTGAGAAAGTACATACCTGATCCTTCACATGTACTCATCTCAGAAGTTGTACCGCTGGAGCAAGATCTTTCTTATAAAGAACAGCCGATAGAGATTCTGGATCATAGCGAAAAAGTCCTACGAAACAAGACCACTCGCTTGGTGAAAGTTTTATGGAGGAACCACCAATTAGAAGAAGCTACATGGGAGCTTGAGGATATGATGATGGAGATGTATCCTCATCTATTTGTTACAAAGTGACGAATTTCGAGGGCGAAATTCATTTTAAGGGGGGCAGAATGTAACACCCGAGACTTTTATGAGAAATATTTTGTTTTTATGTTATATAAATCATCAAAGGAATCTTTCACTACACACATCACTTGCTTGGCTTTCTTTACATGAAATCGCGACCTTACTCGATAGCTTGCGTCGTACGCAATACCGAGTTTCACTAAACAACGTTATGCTATTAAAATATTATTAAAACTAGCTGTTATGAATAGTAATAACCACTTTTTGAAATTTTATAAATTTTATTTTTCAAAATGGACTTCATTTTTGGTTTCAGAATATCGAAAGTAGCCTAGGGTGAAATTTTGGTATTTTTCTGAAAACCTTCAATTTTTGATGAATAGTGAAACCACTAAGTGGTAGTTAAAAAAACTGAATTTTTCATAAAACTTAATTTTACCGCTTCTGTGAGTAGAATTTCAAAAATCCGAGAGACACGGTTGATGTCAGTAAGTAAAATGTGGTTCAATGAGATGAAAATAATTTTTATTGAATAGTAACTTTTTACTTTTTTTTACCACGGTTAAATGTAAATAGGGTGGATAAGGGTAAAAATGATATTATTATTACCCTAACACATGTTCTAATTCTATTGTATAAGTGTAATTAGACCAAAAACAACCTTAGGAATAAAATATTATCATTTAGGTCCACTTGGATTAGATTAGGACATTTATTATTATTTAATTCAAAAAAGAGTTAAAAGAGTTAAAATCAAAGTTTATTTACTAAAACATTTTTAATATAGGGTTATACATAAGATAAATTCGATTATAAATATTCATTAGAAAGATAATAATATTTCCTACATAATGATATTTTATTTGTAATTTTTAGGCATTAAATAATTTAATTTATTTATGACACAATGATGATGCAGTAATTACCATAATAGTGAAAAATTAGAATAATTGATATTATAAATACCCAAATAAATATAATTTTAGACTTTGTATGAATTAAAATAATTTTCTAGGTTAATAGGACATGTTAGGATTGATTTAATTAACTTTGGATGAACTAATCATTCTGTTATGAGTTTCAAAAAAATCATCTATTGAATAGTGTCAAAATTGACATAAAATAGTTTTTAAAACAAATATTATATTATTGATTGTTATGTAATTCCTAAAAATCTAAGGTTCGGGAAAAATACTTATATCAAGATAGGTGTATGATTAATGGACCACTTGGGGGACGCTTGGATGTATATGGTAAGTTTATTAACTATATAATATAAAAATACAAAGTGACATGGTAAATGTCAGTCTAATTAACTAAGAGTTAAAACTAAAATATATGGTAAGTATAATGAACAAAAAATGTCTAAATTATATTTTATAAGAGTATTTCGACCCATCCCCACCTTAGCTTCGAAATAAATCAATTTGGAGCTATTTAAAACTGAACTTGGCTTTATAATAAAATAATATTTTCAGTTATTCTAAAGGTGCCCCTCTCCTCCCTTATAAAAGGGCACCTCCTCCCTCTCTTCCTCACACCACCTTGAGCCTTCAAGCTCGGCCAACCCCTGCAAATATATCCTCTCCACTTCCCTAGAGACATCCTAGAGGTCCTGATCTTCTTTAAAGACCAATTTTAGTTCCCTAAAAGGAGGTCTCAAAGAAGCACTTCAAAGAAGAGGTAATGTCCGTTACCGGTTCTTTCATATTTATTTCTTCTTTCACTTCTTCTTCTGTAGTTGTTTCATTATTAAGTAATAACATCAGTATCACTCATATACTGATATTTTATTATAAGTATGAAGCCATATTTCACCATCTATCCATCTTACGGAAAATGAAATCACCGCGTGTGCGTACGTACGGAATACCGTCTCCACGCCGTGGTGTAATCTATTTTCCACCACCACCTTATTTGGATGGGTATAATGGTTTAAAGAATAAATATATATGATTATTGTAAAGTTATATTGATTCTAAAATAGTATACATACACTCCAATACAATTCCACGATCATGGGAATGATATCATCGCTCGTGCGTACGTACAGAATACCGTCTCCACGATGTGATGCGATTCGTTCTACATGATCTTCATTACATAATGATTATATAAATGAAATGAATGAATGAATATGATATATATTACAATAATACCATTCTGTAAATGAGGTATCTATAACCTAAAGAGAAGAATAAGAATTTATTTTACAAAACACGCATAAGAACAAAAAGTAATAAACACCTGAATAACAAGTAGTAATGAAATATTACTAATAAGAATCTAAGAATATGACCATATATGATATCATAACAATAAGTGTGATTATAGAATAAGTCAATAACATTATTTAAATCATTATACAGGAGGTTCGGACACTTACGAAGCAAATCGGACCTAAGGTAAGGGAAATATCAAAATCTCATTTTTATCCGAGATTGTTTGTACTTTGGAATTTACTGGGATGTATTTTATCATCCACATCCATGTTTCCTTAATATGTAATATTATTTCCATCCACCTACAAATTTTTTAAATCCAATTTACCCTTCGATGAGTTTTAGTAAAATATATGAAAGGAATCTTTTTTTGTTTTTCGTACGAGGTACTTTTTGACTTTTCCGACAAATGTACGAAGAATGTTTTTTTATCTTATACGGCATGAATGGATTTTTAAAACATTATTTCCAAGAAGCTTCCTTTAAAAGTTTTCAAGTTTATTTTTAATCAACTTCTTTTAGTTTATAATTGTATGACATGTTAAGAAAGGAAAAATGTTTTTGAAGTAGAAAGGATATTTTCCTCAAGAATTGAGTTCAAGTGTTGTATCTAAATTATTTTTCATCTAAGATAATAAAGGGTTCTATTTCTATCCCTATTGATTTGACTATGTTGTGATGGAATTATTTTTATGAATTCCTTTATCGTATATGAATTGTTTTATGATGTCACGATGTTTAAGATTCTCATTTTTATTACATGGGTTATGCTATGATGTATGATTTATGATTTTGTGGCACACATACGAATGGTATCATTATGAGATGGGTGGGACCTATATCTCCCTCCAATGCATTGGGTAAAGATTTTATATCTAATGATATAGACATGGATGGAACGACAGGTTAAACCGGTTCAGTAAAACAGGACTGAAACGAGGAGTGAACTCAATTCAGAAATGGACTTTGTCCACTAAGATAGTCTTGGCAATGAGTCTTGACTAATAAGAAATGATTATCTATGATTATGTGTGTATGCCAAAAAGTTTCATGTTTTAAGTTATGATTATTGTGATTACATTTCACTACCATGATTTATCCCATGTTATGAAATTATGATCTCTTTTGCAGGGTAAGATTTCCAAAATGCTATGTTTTTATGAATATGATGTGATTGATATTTCTTTTGTTTACCCTTACTGAGCATTTGAGCTCACCCTTTTGTATGTTTTCTTTCCCCATGTCAGGGAGAAGGTTATTAACTAATATATGCCAAAAGAAACTATAGATATGATGAAATAAATGGGAGATAGTGTAGACGGTTTATGAACCAGGTGTTTATGTTTCCCAGTTTCTAAAGACACTATACCTATACGGTCCTTTCATGGTTTTGTTATATGTTTTAATAAGTATGATTCAATTTTGAATTATTAACAATGTATGTAAAGTATGAGTCGTTATATATTAAACCATCATGTACTAAAACATGATTTGATCAAGACAATTCCATAACATTATTTTGATCTTATAAACAATAAAACAACAATTCAAAAATATGTTAATAAAAATAAATTAACACACATAAAAATAAATATAAAAACAAACTATCCCAATTGTAATATTATTTTCAAGTAAAAAATTTGATTTATAAATGTATTCTCTCTTACAATAGATTTTCAAAACATAATTTCAAATTTCCATAAAAACAAAACTCAAAAAAATAATACAATTTACTAAAAACCAAGAACAAAATCTAAAACTAAATTTTGTACACACTTAAAAATGAATACAAATTAAAGAATAAATCTATTCAAAAATATAATCATAATGTGTGAAGGTTTTAAGTAAATAAAACCCTTACATTATACATAAATTGAAGACCTTATTGAGTTTTAGTAGTTTTGCATACATTCTCACCCCGACTAGACTGAAAATCCTCTAAAAGTAGAAATTTTCTATGGTTCTTAGATCTATAAAAGCTATTGTTTAAAAATGTGATGAAATAATGATTGCTAAGGAAGCTGGAAATTGAAATGGAAAAAAGAATTATTTTATAATATTTATCCATTCATTGGATGATTTTGTAAAAGGACTCGAATAGAAAAATTGATAGAGAAAGGCAATAGTGAAATATTTTCAGAATAAGAAATGAATTAACTGGGACAGATGGTTGAATATATGAAGATAAACTGTCCATCCTCCCGACCTCCCGATCCTCTCTCGATGCTCGGCCCATAGGACTCGACTTCCCAACTTGCGAAGATAAACCCTCTTAGATGAGTTGAATCACTTAGAGGCGCGGTGACTCTCCGACCAAGGCTTTGGCTCGAAACTGTCTTATGTGACCTCGAGACCTCCTAGGTCCCCTATTCTCCCTTTTCTTTAACCTAATTTCATTTTTATTGATTTTAAATTTCACTGTTTTTTTTCATTGTGTTATAAATTAAAATACATATATATAATCAATTATATATATATATATAGTAAAAAAATACACCAATTTTTTTTTAAAATATTAATACTCATATTATTTAGTTAATTTAGTATCATTAATTTTCATGAGAAAGTTAATTATAATCACACACACACACACACACACATATATATATATATATATGTATATATATTGTATACATTATATAACTCAAAACAATACTTTTTTATATAATTATCATATAATTCATAATTATAACAAATATTATTCTTAAATGTTATGAAATAATTATTTATTATAATTTAATAATATATTGATTTTCTATAAAAATAATACTCATATATCCTTGAAACTAAATTTATATACATATATTAACATATATATATATATATATATTATTTTATTTAGATATAAAATTAAAATGTTACATTTTTATTCAAAACATATTTTGATTATTTATAAATAATAAATCCTTTTTATTACGACATATGTTTGTTTTAATTTATAAAAAAAATATAAAATAATTAATTACTAGTTAAATTTTTCCGGGGTGTTACAATGCTTGTGAAATTAGATTGAATAATTCTGTATTTCATTACAATTGAATAATTAAATGTAATTGGTATCATTCTTTTCCCTATATTCATAAGATAGATAAACATTGTCTCAATTTTTGTAACAAACTCCTATACCCTTCAAGAATTTTTTCTTGGATCTTTCTTTCCTTAATTTTCACATGATTAAAATTACATAATTCTCTTCTTATTTGATGTGTACCCATTTTTTTGGTTCTCGGCTAACCACTTCTTTTCTAAAAATACCATGAATAAATAAGATCTAAAAAATTAATTCACTATATTAGAGGAACTTGATACTATATCATAATATAATAAAAATGATTGAAAAACTAGTGACATTGAAGACTCAGCTTAATCCCATCAAAGAAAAACTCAATCACGATTTTCATATTATGTATGTAGTCTGAAGAAGGTCTATCCAATATTCCAAAGGTATCCTCATACTGAAACACAATTTCTTCTTCCTTTATCATTAATTTTATTTAATTCCAATCCATTTCATATCATTACTCTAAAAAGAAGCATTTCTAAATGAAAATCTCATTAAAAGTTTTAAATTTAATGATTTCTAATTTGTTATCCGCTTTTGTGTTTTTGATTAGTGACCACTATTAATATTTACATCATTTCAAATGAAAAGGTAAAATGTTACATTTTCAATATTTCCAATGGATTAGTTGTTACATTAAAAGATGAAGGCTTTTGGAACACGAATTGATTCTACATTCGAGAACCATTCTATGGAACAAAAAATTTCTATATTTAGGAAAGGAAATTTATCATAATCTCAGTAAGCCACCATAATATGGTATTGATCTTTTCATCATGAATAACATCTATATTGTACTTCATAATATGGAAATTTCTACATTGTATATGATTGTTGATTCACCATCTTTTATTATGAACCATAACTGAATAGTGGAACACCCTGAGTTATCTCATAATCATCATGAATATTTAGGTATAATATAAAAAATAATTAAAATTTCAAATATCTAAAATTATATAAAATATTATCATAATTCTTAGGTTTTATATGTTCATTTAAAATACAGTTCCAAATGTTTCTACTAAAATTATTTGGATACCAAATATGAAAACTCAAATATAGTAACCTAGAGCCAGTGTCAAAATTTTTGAATTGGTATAAGATGCAAAGTATCTCACCTCAAGTGATTTACAAGTTTAGTAGTCCTGGAAAACAAAATACATACATGATTCCCATATTACAATGGGAATATAAAATACATAACATAAAAAATTCTTGTATCCATGATATTATCCATAATATCATTCTTCAAATCCTAGGTAAAAGAAAACAAATAAAGCGTGAGCTCAAATTATTCGTAAGAGTATGTACAGTAGAATAAATAATGTATCAATAAGTAATAATCAATATGGAAAGGTAAGTAACTAAAAACAAATTATATTTAATCAATAACTCGATCACAAAATAAATCCAAAACTTATATAAATGCAATAATATCATGGGAAATAATAACTAAATTCTTAATAATGTAAATGATTAATATTGGAAAATAATGATTTCAAACATCATGATATCTAAACTGTTATGTCCTAGTTCTGTGATAGTTTAATTAATGTGTAGGTTTACACGAGAAACCCATTTTATGATAGCTTATTGATTCTTATAATGATACATATTGATCAATCTATGGGCTATATATAATCAGCCCCACCCATCACTACATGTAAAATACATTCCTCATATATTAATAAATCAATTGAATTAATAAAAAATATATTCCTTATTAACAAATATATATTCTCAGTAATGATTAAGAATTAATCATGATTTTCCCTAGTCAATTAAATACCTTTCAGATTAATACATCATATATATAAATGATATATGGTTTAAGAAATAAGAATATCCATGATAAAAATACTATTGATATTTTAGATAATTTTAATGACAAATGATCACAATAAATTGAAATTTTCAAGAGAAAGTTATGGTTTATTAAATTAATCAAGAGATGATAGATCACTATCAGAAAATGTGATTTTGAAGTAGAATCAATTATTTGAAAGATTATAAGAAAATTGAAAATTAATATTTAAAATGATTTTTCATAAATATTTGAAATCTTATAGAAGAATATAAAGGGGTAAAAGTAGTTATGATGATAGGGAAATATATTAATGGGATAAATGTTAAAAATAAAACATTAATTTTGGATTTATATATAGTGGTTGAAAATAAACCTTTGGATAAAAATCAATATAATTTTTCCATTAAAAAAATAGAAATTCAAGGATAAATTATAATTTACTAAATAAAATCAATTGAGTAATAAAAAGGACCTTTTAAAAACATTTTTTAAAAATATAGTCATGTGTGAAAAAATATACAAGATAAAAAATAAAAATAAGATTATATTATCTTTTAAACGTTTATCATAAAAAAAATTTGTATTGAACCATTATTATTTTGCAATAAATCTGTATTCTTGTTCAATAAATAAAAGTGGAATTATATACACCACATAGAAACTGATAAGTCAATAATAATAAATATTCCTCAATAGAGTGGAAATTAAGATGAAATAACTTACCATTGGTGCAAACCATTGCATACGTTCTTTGTTTTCCACTTATTTAGAAAACCTCTTAATGTTTAAAAAAATAACTAGGACAGTTTTATGATCAAACTGAGGCCTCTATGATTTTAGGAGTGATGTAAGTAATTTATTTTATAGGTATTGGCTGAGTAAAAAACGTTTTTTAATTATGAATAAAAGAGGAGACGATTTTGCCTTTTATAAAGAGGATAAGAGAAAATCTTGAAATTTCATGAATTATTAAATTGATATAAACTAAATTTCATATTCAAATGGATCAAATTGATAATATTTGAATCTATGATATTTATAATTATATATCCTTTCATTAAATAAAAATTTTACATGTTTAGGAGATTGTTTTCACAATTATAATTTTGTTTTAACCCATGGAAACCTTTTTTGTAAATTACTACAATATTTATGATTGTTTTTCATTACTGGTCATGAAAATAAAAAAATCAAAATTCCCATAAATGTATGATTATTGATATTATCACCCACATACACTTAACATTTTAGAAGATAAGATTTTTAGGAATTTAAAATCTTTTAATAAAACATTATTTTTCATAAAATATCATTAATGTCCATTTTGAAACTATTCATTTAATTTGACTTCAAAAACATCAATAAAAAGATTGAATTTGAATATAAAAATTTCGAACATCCAAAATATGTTATAATTATCTAAGAATTTATTTAACACAATAATTCACTCATATTATATTACTTTTAATATTTTTAAAATCATTTATTTTACTTTTTCATTTAATTAAATAAACACTATTTTGGACTTTCTTAAGAATTTAAGTTAATTAATTCATTACTAAATATTATAAATAAAATTAGATCCTTAAAATAACTTCATAATATACAAATAATCATTAATATTAATTGAAAACATTCTTTGTCCATTTGTTAACACAAAAGTGTTATTTAAAAGAAAGACAGTGACATTTTTTATTTTTCTTAACTTAAAATTTTATATAGGTTACTTTCATAGATAACTGTCCAATAAAAATAAATATTGATTATATGGTGATAATGCATTAAATAACTTCATCCAATAAGTTTTATGATTAAAAAGGGTCTCTTATCACTTAGTTTTAAACGAAATAAACCAAATTAATACTTTTACTCTAGTGATGGAATTTTACTATTTTTAAAATGATTTATCAACATAAAGTAAGTTGAACATATTAAATAATATTAATTATAAAAATTCTAAATACTTAATATATTATAACAAATTCAATCCATATATGTTATGGAAATTCATTTTATAATTATCCTGATAAGTGAAACAAAAAACAAGTTTCCAAAAAAATGAATTTTATGTCTAAATGTATAATATTTATTCCTATGAAATTAAATAGATTATTTATAAATAAAGGATAAAATGTTTAATTTATAATCAAATTTAAAATATTAGGTCCATTTTTCCTGAAAAAATGGAAGTTTAACAAAAAACATTATTTTCCACTATTTATGGAAAAATCAATATTTTACAAAAAATAAATAAACATTACCAAAATTTACTATTGAAATGAATTTTTAAAAAATTAAGTTCATTTTTTACCATTAAATTTCAAAAATTAGATAAAATTAATTATATTATTTTAACAAAAAATTAATTATTTTTCTGAATAAAATGTATATTTTTTAAAAATAAAATGATTTTACAATTAATTGATTATTTATTTACAAAGAATTAATAAAAAAATTTGGATTTAATATGACCTTAATATATATTTCATATCATGGTTACTACAATTTATACCCACCAATTCAGCATCTAGGTTATAAAAGTCATTATTAAATAATAATATTATGTTGTTTGTTTAAGCCTGATGTTGTGTGTTGTATTCAACATAAAACATAATAATCTTCTAAAATATATGAATATTAAAGCAAAAAAATATGAGTAGAATAAATAGTGGATGTTATAGTATATTTTATGGTTTAACTTTTCTAAATATTTAGTTATAAGGATTTAAACTTTGATATGCATCCCATTAAAACTAGAACTAATGTGGGAACCTTTTAAAGATTTATAGAGCTCATCCAAATATATTTTTCTAGGAATTACTAATATGTATAAAGATATAATGAATTTTTTTGTGATATTTAATATAGAAAAATTATTAGTAAAACTCATCACTATTAGATGGATGGTATGTCTAAAAGAACCATTCAAACACTAGAGGATATGCTGACATCATGTTCAATATATTTTCAAGGATGTTAGGATGAATACCTTCCCTAGGTGGAGTTCTGATACCATAAAAGTTACCATAATTTAATTAAAATGGAACCTTATGAGGTTTTATATGGGATGAGGTTTTAGACTCCAACATGATTGGATAATTTTAGAGAGTGGAAACTGATGGGACTTGATGTTATCCATGATTTGAAAAATAAGGATCAAATCATTAAATATCATATAAAATCCATGAAATGTAAACATAAAATATATTAATAAAATCATTTAAAAGGACAAGTGTTTGATATTGGAGGCAATGTGTTCCTTTATATATCACTATCGAAGTAATTCATGATGTTTTGGAAAAAGGGAAAGGTTATTACAAGATACATCAGCACCTTTGAGATCATTGATCGCATCAAACTATGGCATATCAAATAGAAATCCCATTTAACCTATATATAGTAAATGATGTGTTCCATATATCCTTGTTAAGAAATTGCATACCAGACTCATCACATGAACTAAATATTGAGGTGGTACCTTTGGTGAATGATCTATCATTCAATGAGCTATTGGCGATGATCATAAATTATAGAGATAATGTTCTATGAAATAAGATAACTCAATGGGTCAAGGAACTATGGTGGAACCAAACGTTTAAGGAGGAACTTTGGGAACCAGAAGTGGTGATGAAATAGATGCACTATCATATATTTTAGTGCATGAAATGAAATTTTAGGGGAAGATTTTCTGAAGGGGGAGGAATGTGACAACCCAAAAATTCAGAAATTATGTTCTTTTATTAATTAATAAAATAATTATTAAGGAATGAAGTTACATAAATTACATGATCTATATTTCAATAATTAATTATAACCATTATAAAATATATCAATATTTTTTAGTTTGCCTTAAATGGCTATTAACAATCAAAACTTTTGATAATATAACCATTCTATAGTGACCATTAAGATTATTATATATTTATGGTTATGTTAACATCTAATTTATACTAAGATAACAACCCATGGCCTTGATCAATAGGATCATACCATAGTGATCAGTTTATTGGAGACTTTAATGGAGATGACATCATTGGAATTCAAAATAGACTAAGCCATATTTAATATTCAAAAACTAAAACTCTAGAAAAACCAATTTTGATATAATTTCGATATGATATAGATCACAACCCAAACAATGTTCATCAAACCACCCTAATAAAATACAGCAATTACACAACTTATCTTTAGGACATACACTACTGTAATAAGGGGTTATGTATCTACACAATAATACAAATTTTAATTTTTTATTCTTAATAATATAATTATTATACTTATCCCTTTAAAATTATACTTTATATATGTACATGAATATATAATGAGTTTGATAAAAATTATAACTTTATATGTACAAAAAAAACTATTTTGGGGAATATTATGTTTCAATTAAAACACTCTTTTTGATAAATTCCTGAATTTTTAAATGAATATTTTTTATAAAATATTCTTATTAAATAATATTTATATAAATATAACTGATAATATAATTTATTTAGGTCCAATAAAATTTTTATATGCACTACACAGAAGTTTTTGTTATGAAATTTAGTATAATTTAATAAATAATGATTTCTATTTAAAAGTGGATATTATTTTATTTATAAAAGTATTTTGGTAAAATAAATATCATTTTCAATATAATATATAATAATTAAATATAGGAGTTTTTTTCTATTTTTTTGAGAGAGTATATATTTTTTTTCTAAAAAATAAATATTGTAGAAATATAAATAATATATAATGACATCACAACTAACTAAAAAAGATGTAGTAAATATTATTAAAAAGTGATCAAATATAGATTCACCATTTAAAATAATATTTTTTACTTATTTGAATAATTCTAAAAATCTATATTGAATCCTTCAAAACCAATATTGTATTTTAAGGTTTTAAATTTTCTTTAAAAATGAATCACTTAAATAAAATGAATGTATTTAATTTATGAATTTTAGTTTATAACCTAAAAATATATTTGAAACCACTCCTCATTGAAATAAATCATGTTTAAAAGAATATGAATCTTTTTTGTTTTTATTAGTTTCTTTCATAGTTTCTAAAACAAATGTTTAGAAATTAATAAAGAGCCACCCACTCTATTGCTACAAATACCCATCCAATGTACCAACCCAAAATTTTATCAATGAAAATTTCCTTCTTATAATTATTCCATAGATTATAAATCACATTAAATAACATATAGTACATAGTAAAAACCTTATAAATTATTAATTGATGGAATAAGATTTATTTCTCAAAGTTAAAGAAGATATACAAATTGAATAGTAATTCGACCTTTGGAATAGTAATGTTACCATTAGGAATAGTAATATGGCTAATAGAATAGTAAAATAACTTATGAAATTATAAATACAATTTAGGTATCTTATAAATGAAAATATGATATATTTAGTTCATTGTATAAGTAGATAATTATATTAGAAATGATAAATTAATTGTTGGTAATTTTTAGTTATAAAAATTAGTGGATGTTTTAGTGAATAGTGAAATATGGTAATTTACGGTATTTAACATATACATGAATTATTATGTAAATGGTTAGGGTGAAATTTTGGGATTTTTCTAAAATAGTGGATGTTTTAGTGAATAGTGAAATATGGTAATTTACGGTATTTAACAAATACATGAATTATTAAGTCAATAATGATGTATAGATGACGTATTCCCATAATAGATAACTATACATTATTATTTTATTCTATTTAGTGATAATGTTGAAACTATTCATAGTCTTTATCCCAAATAATGTACAAATGAATATAATTATAAAAAAACACCCCTCCTCCACTATAAATACCACCCTCACAACCTATTATCCTCACACGTTACAAGCCATGATGCTTGTACCATTTCTAACCAATACTCTTCCCATGCCTATTCCACATGTACAAGTACCTTTGGTATCAAATTTTTTTTTACCAAAATCAATCACTCTAAATAGGTTTTCATGGAGAAGATTTCAGGATGTAAAATGCCCTTTCTTTTCATTTAATTTGTTTTCAATTTCATTAATATTCTTATTATATCTTCATATATTATTATCCATATGGCATGATAACCACAATATACTATAAATACATTAATTTTATATGTTAATGGGATAATATATCTTCAAACCGCTTTTCCTCCCCATTTTATTCAAAAAATGGGAACATCATCTGTGAGTTGTTGATTTATCGCCTTTATGGATGACAAGTTTTCATTTTGTGTTACCACCTTCAAGGATAGTCCAAAATCCATTATAATGGATGTAAAATTTTTAATTTTCATAACCTTTTTTATGTTTTTTAACTAACTTTTATACATAATTTTAAATAATAAAAGAAAATGAGTTTGTTTTGATCAAAAGACTCCCAAATTTATCTAAACAATTATTATTACCTATTTATCTAATGATTCATCATCATACCTCATAAAAATGATATATAAGAGATATTAAATTCTTAATATTTTTTAGTAATAAATAATTTCATATATATATATTTATCATCATCTTACATTAACTTATTTTCTTGTATACAAGCGAACAGATAATGAAAACCATAGAAAAGACACCCTCAAAACAAAGGAATTAAACTCTATAACAAATTATAATTTCCATAAATGAATATAATAAAATTATAAATTATAAAATATATGTATAATAGGTTCTGTATTGATTAATTAATGAATTTAATTTTATTATCCATGATATTAATGTGAAGAAAGCATTCAGACATATGGTAAGGGGATTGTCAAACCCAAATACGTTTAAATTAGTATCCCCTTTTCACTCCTTTTTTATTATGTTTGATCCTTTAATGATACTGAAAAGTAATTTATTTTTCCTTAAGTTTTATTTTCCGGGATATATATGTTTCTAGTATGATCTTATGACAAATGTAAATATTTTTTTCCAAAAAACACTTCTTTTTAAAAATAAATCATTTACATCTCTAGATATTATTTATTATTCACCGAAGACTGATGATTCTTATACCAAGTATGTTATTCCCTACTTAATTTTGGAAACCCAAATTTTATTTATTAATTTATGATCTATAAAATGAATTCCATTCTATTCTTTGGATTTTTTTCTATGATTGATATACATTCTAAGTTGCATTCATGATTATTTAAATGTTATATTGTGACGGGTGCACCTATAATTATATAACGCTCTAATGAATTGGGTAATATAATGTATCTCATGAGATAATTTTAAATATGTGTGAACATGATACTAGATTTTTTCACAATTAATATTTTATTATTTTGCATATATGTTATCAGAGAATATGATGATAGCTTTGTTCAGAACTATGGGTGGTAGTTGGCCACTAAGACATGATGTCTCATTCTTATGAATTTATACATTCCACGCGTATGTATAAAACTTCATATCCTGATTATAATGATGATCAGATACTTATGGTGGATGATAATTGTTATTCTCACCCATTTCATAGGGATTCATGTTCTTATATAACCTCTTACAGGGATTTTATCTAACCCCTTTATTTGATGTATATCCATAGGTGATTATTGTACTAAGAAGAAAACGAGGGACATTAAGAGTATAGTGTAGAAATAATTATATAATGTTTATGTTTTAATATGTAAATTTATTGTTTTTTCCTAATTATCCCAAGACACTAAACCTTTGGATCTTAGTTTTGTAACAATATTATATTATTCTTCTTTAAAATGATGTAATAGTAATCTAAGAAAAATTAGGGTTACTAGAGCACAATTTAGATAATTTGGGAATTTGGACAAGGGAACATTATTAAAAACCATTAGTATGAGGGTAAGTATATGAAATCACCCAAGAATCTTTTTTTGAAAAATATTGAACATAGGGATCCGAAAAGATAATATTTTAGAGTTAATTTATTAATTTAATAAACTATTTCTTCACTATTGGTTGACATATGTTTTTTTAATCCTTTTATATTTTATAAAATGGTGTGATTCAAAGAAATCAAGCGAATAACCCATGCTAGGGATAACACAATGATTTCATGAACAACTACCACAATGCCTTAGGTTGTGGATTTAAAAATTTTATGGCAATGCTTACCCATATATCTCAGGCAATGAAATATAACCTGAATAATATGAAATTTTCTCATTTAACTAAGGGGGAGAAACTATCTATTAAGTCTTTGATGTAACAATTACCATCGACCATTAGTGTATCTTCTTATCCAATATCCATGAAATAGTGGTTCAACTCAATAGATATGGTTTTTTATGTGATTCACTAGTTTGATAGAAATATGGCACCTTTATCCATTTACTATTTGGATGGAGTGTGTGATCAATAGTGGGTGTTGATTAAGAACACCATTCTGAAGGATGAAATTCAAGGTATAAATATGGATGACTTTAAGAAAATATTTCTCACCAAGTATTTCCCTTGAACTTTTCATACAAAGATGGAGAGAGAAATTATAGTGCGGAAGAGAAAAATAAGGTGAATCTTTCATGTCATATGAATAGAATTTCATAAGTATTTCAAGGTATTCTGTAGGTTTATTATCAATAATGGTTGAAAAATAGATTGATTATTTTTTGGTTTAATACAACACCTTCAAAAGGCTCTAGAAATTATAGACTTTGGGAGTTATGAAGATGTTTGTTAATGTACTCTGAAAGGGGAGATGTAGTTTGAATAATAGTTCTATGGCCATGGAGATAAGAAACAAAAGTAAATATTTCAAGCTAGAGGATCAGATGAATAAGGTGGAATGATAGCTCAACTAATCACATGTCAAAAATGTTGGATAAAGAATCGTGGGAATTTCCTTCATGTGATGAGGAAATACGTCAAGTGTTGGAGATAAGGAAACCAAGCTCATGAATGTTAAAGACACATGAGGAAGCTGGATAATGTGGTGGATGAAATGAGAGAAAACCCCATGGTTCAATGCTTCAACTGTAGGGAGTAAGGGACTATACAAGACAATGCACTAAACCTAAAGTCCTCAAGGGTATTCAACATCAATATCCACGAAATACAAGGTATAAAGGAAAATATTATTCCATCACTAATATTAAGGTGGAGACTTATAATTATGTGGGGATAGGTAAGTTGGTTAATCATTCATGAATAAAAAATATACTATTTTATTATGCTTCTATGCATTCTTTTATATCGTTCATGTTTAATAGAACAATTCAAACGCCAACACAAAATATAGTGGTTGCATTATTGGGAATAATAGAAAATGAGGAAATTATTGTATCCAAATCATATAACTCCACCCCAATTAATGTTTTCGAAATAAGCCTCCCAAAAAATCAGTTCTTACTTTTTTGGTGGATTTTGTAACTGTTTTAGGCATGAATTGGACATCTTTATACAAAGAAAACATCAAATATCAGGAAAGGGAGATCACTCTTCACATACCAAGGAATCTTCCAATTATATAAAAGTATAAGGATGAGGATGAATCACCTTTAAAATCATTGGCTCACGTGTTAATATTATTTCCTCATAAGAAAACATATCTATCTCAAATGATTTAGACATAGGAGAGAATCATGATCGAATACATGGCCATTATGCAAGATTGTCATTAACCAAGCTAGAGTTCCATATTATATGACACCCAACCCAGCCTGTGGCATATCCAAAAAAATGTTCCAAATCTCCATGGGATGTAAACTAGTGCGTGAGTACCAACAATAAGATTTGGGATCAATTTAAACCATCTATGTAAAGATAAATAAAGAATATATTTAGGCCCCAAAATAATAATAAACCAAATATAAATGGGGCAGATAATTTTTTATAATCATTGATTTTCAATTATAACAAAAAAAATTAAGTTTACAAAAAAAATGGAACAACCAAACAATATGAAACCTCTATTAAACAAGAGGGACATCACCCTCATTACTCCACCAACAACACCTACAAGGAGTGGAAAGCTAGAAACCAGATCCACCATCACCATGACACATATTTTCTTTACCTAGGGAACTCATAAAAAAATATACATACACCAAAATGTGTGCATAGAGTTTGAGCCAAATCCCAGTACTCTGCCACCCAAAATAAATGGATTCCATTATATAACATCAAAAGTAAAACTAATATGTACTATTTATTGGAATTCATTTGGAAAATTTTAAAGGAAAACCATTTTCAAGGAAACACATTCAAAGAAAACCATTTACTCAAAGAAATTTTTTTGAACCAAAATTTGAATGAAATATTTTCAAAAGGAATGTTTTTATAACATAAATGTTCTTTATAGTAAATTAAATATACTCAAGGTACACCATATGTTGATGGATTGAACCACATAACATAAGTTTCATGTCACAAGAGAGAACTATGGGTAAATCCATAAGGATAATTGGTCTCATGTGATACACTAAAAACTCATACATCAGTGATACATGGTATAGTAACCACAATCATTAACACATTCTTTCACAAGCCAATAGAGAGGAGAAACAACCAAATTTATAGTGGAGTCCAATCATCATCATAGTTTAGCCAGTTTTGTAATAACCAATCATGCTTTGTTAATCTAGGACATTCCACTTCCGAATCACCAGCGTACTAGTTTATGTCTGACCACCTAGATATCCAAGATTACATTTGTGTTCAAATTCATGTTCACATGTCACACATAGCATTAAATTCACATAAACTTTCCAAGAATTGTTAATACTTCCGGAAATAAACATTTTCCATGAACTAATAAACTTTTCATTTTACATGCACCAAAACCATTTTTAGGTACATTTTCCACCACATGTACCATACATGAAACCCCTTTGAAATTACCACAAGAAAGTCACACAATATATTTAACCATATTCATGGGACAACCCCTTTTCCAATACATACAAAAACCAATTTCAATTAAAAAAACGATTTCCTTCATTTAAGAACTTTATAATGTGTATCCAAAGTTATGTATAAGGAATCCAACATTCAACAGAAACTCATTTTATTTATAAAAATCATTTCATCATTTATATCCCTTTGAAATCCAATTTTTCACCTTCAAAAAAAGGTATTAAAACCCTTTCAAGAAACATTACAATGAAATATACAAAAAAGATAACAATTTTTCTTTAGAAAATCCACTTTCTGTATATATGAATGCCAAAAAAAACATCCAAAACACATTGCAGACCACCCAACTAAATCATATAACACTTTTATTAAAGCAAACAAGAAATTTAAAATAATATAATAATGTAAAATCATTAAACCACCTACCAGTCACTTGGAAACATCCTGAAAATGATGTAAAACCACAACCACATGACTAAAAGTCCATATAAAGGAAATATTAAGCACTAAAAATCATGATCTAACTCAACAACATAGTATCAGACCATCATTAGGTAATTATATATACTATAAACCAAGAAATAAAGAAATAGGGAATAAACCAAGTGGTAAATCACATAATTGATGTTTCCTCGACAAAAAACACACAAAATCCACCAAAGTAAGGGAGACCAAAGGAGACAAGTAGAATAGAGGGAGGTGCCTATGACTGTAGAGGTCAAATGGGGTTAGTAATATGGTATGTTGGGTAAAATACTGAGAGGAAAAAAATTTAATTTACAAATTTTTTATAACTTGGACAAGTTACAGGGTATTCTCATATAGTTTTCCAAACCGTGCCACAAACATTCACACCTTACTATATGAGGGGAATAAGACACATATATCACATACCCTGTGAAAACTGTACGGTTAAGAACTATATGAAAAATAGTTCTAAGCCACATAGTTTCCTAGAGAAGGGTGCACCGTTTGAAAAACCATTCACCGATTGTTCACTTCATGATGTCAACCCCAAAACTCACACATTTAACCCAAATAACATATAAGAAAATAATAAATACCAATGGGAACGATGTTAAACAAATTATCATCTCATAAATCAAACCCTTCACACCTGGATCTTGAGAGAAAAATTTAGATTCCAAAAGGAACCAGAAAGAATGTTAATAAAAATTTGAGCGCTACAATTATCCCCACCATAATGTTTTCCACCCCAAAAAATCCATTCAAATGGTTTATTGAAAAAAACATTCTAATCCTCCAATGAAAAGGTAAATTTATTTATAAAAATTAAATTTTAAAAAATAAGGAACACCGTGGAAAAATCAGATATTCAAAAGATTTATATCGGGAGGCCAGAATGGACTCCCACTACATGCATTCTGCACCTACAAAGCCATGACATCTCCAGTATACTAGAAAATAAACAAATTCTTAGATCCAAAAATTTCAACCACTCATGCCAAGAACACTTTAGACATTATGAAATGAAACTCATACCTCTTACTCAAATCAAATAAATGAACCCAACCACATCTCGATGATCATTGGAAAACTCAATCCAAAACTTCAACCATTCTTGATTCAAACAAGACCATTGTGACGAAGTTAAAAAGGGAACACATTTTCTCAGATGAGAAACTCAGTGTGAATATCTCCAAATGAGACTTATCAATACCAATCTATAGTAAATAATTGACATGATTATTAGAACGGGAGGTCCGAATGGACCCCTCAATATAAGAGACATGCTAGAACAAAACAATTCCAAAAGACAGCACACTGAGACATGTGGTTGGTCTCCCATCCATTTTAAGATTTAAACCATCTACCTAAAAAATGACACCCCTAATGGGACACCCTGGAAACATTCCCCACACATGAGAAAAACCTACCGTAGGGGGGTGGGGATCCCTTGAAAGATAACTCATTCTAGGAAAACAATACTCCATTCAATGATTCATTATTTCAACAAGATTGAAGCATCACCATGATTTTTGAAACACAAAGAAACATACAATGATAAGGAAAAGTAGCACAAGAACAATTAAACTACCTGCACCTCAACGATGGAGACCAAAGCTGAGACAAAACTCCCCACACCCTTGGTGATTCCTGACTATGTGAAAAGCCTCACTTTATGACCTATGGATGGATCCCTGATATCTTGAGGAATCTAACACCCTATAGTTAGGGGCTAATAGTATCCAGTTTTAACTCTTTATTTTGGTTTGATGACTGACCACATAGACTCGACTTTCTACAATATGAATCTTTCACTAAGTAAGGGACTTAAAAAAAGAACATGAATCACCCCAATCCCTTCAAAGGGTAAAAATGGAAATAAGATTCCCATGGAACACACCATAGTTTATACAAAAATTTATATAATTTTTGAAAGAGATATATCCTTCTAGTAAATGGGTAGTTCTAAAAATATTCCACAAAATCCGCCTTTATTTCTAAAGGAAAACATGAAGTCACAAATCACCACCATACCGGACCATTTCAACAAGGGATTCACACATAAGAAGGGACTTCAAATAGGGACCAAACAATGGCTCCACATCACTTCTTAGAAGAACCTCAAAAAAACCATTGTATGTGACCTTTGAATCCATCAGCATGGAAGGTCCATGGAGTAATCATACATTAAGGCTTATTATGTATAGACATTCCACATTGGTGTCATAACAAGATCTTATGCCAAAAAAGGATCCAATGAAAGGTCAAGTGGTGTTTTGATAATATAGCCAACACCCATAGCTCCAGGGTTCTTCTTCTTAGTGGAATTCCCTTTCACCACTTCCAATAAGTATATTTAATCTTAAAGTATGAAACATTCACCTTCAAAGAGTCATAATACTCTAGTTAAATAAAGTTTCATTAAATTTTACATGTACACTCTTCCTCTACTAGAGGATCATCTTATACTTAAAAGGGAGGGGATTAAACATCCTTAAATGAAGAAAAAACTCTAAGTATTTAGGAACTAGAGGGTATTCTAATGATGAACTACATGTGTCTACACTTATAATATACATTGAATCTTGTGGGGGAATACACTATCATAAAGGAAACTGATAATTGGATAAAACTGATCCGTTGTCCAAAAAATATCACAAACAAACACGAAACACATAGGGACCAACTCAATAGATTCCAAGGAACATTTTTCAAAAGGAATAGTTAACCATTATCTCAAAAAAACATTCTCCAAAAAGAACTCAATATTGAAACACAATTCAAATAAAAAGAGTTTTCAAACTCAAAAAAACTTTTGAGAAACATCCCCAAATCACAAGGAGACACACGACACCAATAATTATTATAAAAACATCACATATTTCTTTTAAAGCACTGTTTAAATGGAAACATATTGTCGAGTTTCACACTCACCAATGGCTTACCAAAGAGCCTCACACATGAATATTCTTGTAACGACCCAAAGTTTTTCAATGGAAAATTCCCTTCTTATATATATGTCATAGAAACACAAAATAATGAACTACTAAGTGATAAGTGACCTTTAAACATAATTTTTTCACCCCTATGTTTGGAATTTTAAAAATCTGACATACACAATTGTGTTCAAGACAGTTTTTGGAGTCTAATGAAACAAAAATAATTTTTGGTGAATAATAACCTACCCTTATGAATAGTAACCTACCCTTATGAATAGTAATATGACCCTTATGAATAGTAAATTAGAGTAACATTACCTCTGAATAATAAAATAAAATTTATACATCATAGAAAGTGATAATTTGACCTTAGTAAACGTTTTTGGTATTTTATAAGTCATAAATAATTAATTATAATTAATTATATTAAAAGAATATTTATTTTCCTGAAATATATTCATAAATTATTGAATCAATGTATAATAGTTTTTTGATAATTTTATAAGACCCTAAGTTATTTTTGAATGAATTTCAAAATCAGTTTTAATTTTAAAAAACTGTTTTTTAAGTAAATTATGATTTTAATTAAATATTAAATTAATAATATTTAGAAAATTATTTTTGAAAAATGGAATTCATTTTTGGATTCTACACGTCAAAAAATGGTTGGGGTAAAATTTTGGGATTTTTCTAAGATACTTGAATTTTTTATGAATAGTAGAATACATTAATTTATCATATAAATACATTTTAATTAAAACCCACTATTCCTGACATCACAAGTGATGTAAGCACCCAAATCCCGAATTCACAAGTCAAATTTACTATTCTTAGTCATCCAAGACTCACTATTCCTTGTCTTGGGTGAAATTAATAGACTAATCAATTTTATATTAAGGAAACCCCTCTCCCCTCCACTATAAAAGCCACCCTTCACTCCCTCTTTTCCTCACACCTCTCAAGCTCCAAGACTTCTCTAAATTCTGCCCAAACACCTTCCCTAGCTCATCCCCCACGTCCAAAAGCTTCTGGTCTCATCAAAATACCAAGCCTAGCTTCCTTAAATAGGATCTCAAGAGGAGGATTCTAAAGGTAATATCTCTCTCTCTTCTCCTTTAATTTCCTTTCAAGTTCAAGTTCCTTTCTTGATCTCTCTCTATCTATCTTCATCCAAATTTTTCTGTAAATTCAGTATCATATGTATAATTTAATATTATGATTCTAATTTTATATTATATCACCCACACCCTTTCCCCCCTCCTTTTATTTTATTAAAGAGAACGTTGTTCATGTGGTGATAATTTATCACCTTCAAAAAACAACATGCTCTCTTCCATTTATACCTTCAATCTGGTCATGAAACCATTTTTATGGTTGAACCAGAATTTTTTATATGTATTATGTTCTATTTTAAGTTCTGGAAATAACCTATGGCCATACAACTAAGTGAAAAGTTAAAATGAGTTGGTTGTGATCCAAAAACCGCTCAAATTAGCCCAAATAATCTTCATTTAATTCTTATCTAATGATTTGGCCACATGGATCTAATATAACTCATTATAAAATCATTCAAGCTTCTATAATATCATTAATTACATTTAATATCAGTTCTGTATGTTTACCCATGATCTACCCAAACATCAAATTAAGAATACAAGTGGACTGCTCAAGAAAACCATGAAAAAGAACATCCCTGAACAATGTTTTTAAACTCTATAAGTCATCCAAAGGAACATAATATGAAATAATGAAACCAGAATGAACCCTATTAATGTATAAAAGGTTCTGGAATTTCTAATTAATGAATATAATGTCATTATAGAGGACATTAAAGAGAAGGAGGCATTCGAGTACAAGGTAAGGGGAAATCTCGAACCCAATTTTCTTCCTTCGGGTTCTCCCTATTTCACTCCATTTTTGATATGGTTACTCCTCAAAGATCATTTGTTCATCATTTCCTTTACTTTTCTGGGATATACATATTTTCACTGGTTTTTATGTCCATCAAATTTTTTTCCAAAAGAACTCTTCTTTCAAGATCTCACATTTTGCCTCTCATTCAAGGTTGATGGTTCTTATATCAAGTATGTTGTTCCCTCTTTCTTTTGGGAACCCAAAGCTTATGAATGTGTTATTATGAGATGAAACCCATTCCTTTCCATGGGTTATTTATGTACATGTTTGATATGTGTTCTATGTGGAAAGCATGATAATGATAATTTTATGATGTGACGGGTGCACCCGGAATTATATAGCGCAATATGAATGTTTAAATGTGACGGGTGCGCCCGGAATTATATAGCGCTCCAATGCATTGGGTAAAGTGATGAATCTCATGAGTAAATGTGAAATTATGCGTGAACATGATGCTAGCTTTGTTCACAAGTATGTGTGGTAGTTAACCACTAAGACATGATGTTTCATTTTTATGCTTTGCCACATTTCAAGTTTATTGTTTATGCTCCTCTCATGTTCACGATCTTCTTCCTATGTCATGATTATGCTCACCCCATGATATATTGTTCTTATCTATCCTCTTACTGGGCTTTTAGCTCACCCCTTTTGATGTATATCCTCAGGTGGCTACATGTACTAATGAGAGGACAAGTTCTACTAAGAAGCCATAGAAGAAGTGATTAAATGAATTTTTATGCTTGATGTTGTATTTGTTATGTATTGTCCTAGTTTTCCCAAGACACTAAACCTCTGGATCATCCATGTGTAATACTATTATGTTGTTTATCTTTGAAATGATGTAATAGTAATTCAAGAAAAAGGTCAGGTCGCTATAATTCTCATAAAAAATGAGATTCTCATTGCCTAATGTCACCCATAATCCCCATTTCTACCCATATCCATTTATACAGTCAATCATGAAATATCAAAGGTCAAAAAAAAACATTCCCACTTTCCAAGAAAAAACATCAAACCCATGCTTCCAAAATCTCAATTCACTTCGCATTTCAATATTCATATAAATATTAAAAAACTCACTCACCATTGAGTTAGAAATCCAATTGAAATCCCACACATCAAATAAAAACAATTAACCCCACTCAGAACCATTTTCAAATTCAAATTCATACAATTTTTTTTCAAAAGGTCTACAATCCCAACCTATCAATAATAATTGGATTAAAAAATTATATCTTATTATTTAAATTTTTTTCCCAAAACCGTTTTGAAAATAAATTATAAATTTTAAACAAACAATTTTTACAATACCTAGGTCTTTATTAAAAAACATAATTCTCAATAAACTCATTATCTCTTTACCAAAAAATCATTTTACAAAAATCCTCTTTTCTAAATCTTCATTAACAATGATTCCAAAAATCCATTTTCACCCCCCCAAAACCAAAACATTTCAATATTAGATTCCATTTTCTCACAACACCAAGATAGGGGTTCTAAAAAAGTTCTTCGAATCAAGAAAGATCCAAAACTATTTTCAAAAATAGAATGAGCTCAAAATAATTCATAAAGAGAAATTAGTGTCATTGGGTGAATTGGAAAGATGGTTGGAGGCCATATGCCTATCAAACAACCATCATATAGGGTATTCAAAGACTATATCCTCAGATCTACATTTCTTTAAAGGACCTTAAATCTCTGAGAGAGTGTATTCCTAACTCCCACATCATTTACCAAACATTAAGAAGACCATACTAACCCAATAACTCAAATATGACTTCCCAAGGAAGCATTAGTCCCACCATGAGGTATGATGGCTAGTCACACCAATTTAAACTAGAATCTAATATGAAAAAAATCATATATCTATTTGATACAAACTCTTACCCAAATAACATGTCCCAAATAGAGTGTGACCGTCTCTATTACCATTTTTACACGAACCACAATGGAGTGACATCTAACCTGACAGCCGATCCAGTTCATGGATTGGCCCAAAAAGAATTTTTAATCCCCACAGGGTGAGAACTAGTGCATGGGTATCAACAATAATATTTGAGATTTATTTCACCCATTTGGATAAGCTTAAATAACTAACATATTTAATCTTCACTATAATAATCAAACAAATCCAAATGAGTCAAAACAATTTTCAGAATCAATGATTTACAATTCTAAAAAAATATGGCTACAAGAAAAGGGAAATGACCAAAATATCTGAAAAATATGAAAAATAAGAGTTAAATCACTATCAATCCACCACCAAAAACATCTACAAGGATTGGAACACTAGATCCCCGATCCACCATCACAATGAAACATATTTCCTTTACCCATGTCATTAATAAAAAAATCTACATACACCCAGAGATGCTTGTATGGTGTGATCTAAACCCAAGTAATATGCCAGCTAATAGAAAATTATTCTGTACTATTACATCAAGATAACCATTAACAATAACTATTTATAAAAAATCCTTTAAAATTTTTTGAGAAATCATTTTAAAGTAAAAACGTTTTTAGGGGAACACATTCAAAGAAAAAATTCTATAAGTATTCCTTTTTAGTATAACACTTTTAAAATGAACATTTTAAAGGCAATATTTTTCTATGATAATAATTCTTTAATGTAAATGTAATATACACAAGGTCCACCGTATGCCAATGGATGGTACCACATGGCATTAGTCTCACGTCACAAGAGAGAGCCATGGGTAAATACATAAGGGTAATCTAGCTCGATTGTGACAGTATAACCTCTTAACATGATGAAACATGGTAGTGTAATGACAACCATAAGAGTCCTAATGCATTCTCCACTAGATAGGAGAAGCATAAAATGTTTTAGAGGCCTTATATCATCATCATATTTTTGTTAGTGATGAGACTGTTAATCATGCTAAGTGAATAAAGTCTTTTACACTTTCATATCACCAGTGTAGTAGTTATATACTACCCACCTAGATACCTATGATTCCCATTGTTGTCATATTCATATTCCCATGTCACACATATCAACATGTTCACATACATATTCCAAGCATTATAAAGGCATCAGGAAATCAAATTTCTCTATAAACCAAACCACATTACATTTTACCAACACCAAAACCATTTTCAAGTACATTTTCAGGCACATGGACTATTCAAGAAACCCCTTTTAAATTACCCTAAAGAAGTCACATAATAATTTTAACCATTTCTATGGGCCAATACTTTTTTAAATCCACACTAAAAGCAATTTAACATTAAAACATACTTCCCATAATTTATACAATTCACAATTATTATAAAAATTGCACTATAATGAAGACAACATAAAAAATCCTTTCATTTATAAATATAATTTTCACTTTTAAATCCCATTAAAAACTTATTTATCACCTTCCACACAAGGCATAAATCCCTATTTAGGAAAAATTTCAATGAAATATAGAAATAACATGACCTTTTTCAATTATAAAATCAACTACCATCATATATGCATACCAAAAAACGTACAAAATAAATTTATCACCACATAGAAAAACCATTGAACACTTTTATGAAAACATTTATGCAATTAAATATTATATAATAATGTAAAATCCTGGAACCACCTACCTCTCACTTATAATCTTCATAAAAATGATGAAAAACCACAACCACACCATCATGATACCCTATAAATAAAATAAAGAACATTGAACTTCAATATATGACTAAGAAACAGATTATCAAAAAATCAATAGGTCATTATTTGTGTGAAAATAAGAACTCAAGAAAGAGTCAAATAAATCCATGAATGGGGGAAGAAATCAACAAATAAATCACTCATTTGATGTTTCCTTGAAAATTCCACACCGAATCCGCCAAAGGAAGGGAGCCCAAGGGATCTATGTGGAATAGAGGGAGGTGTCTAGTGCTGGGGAGTTCGAATAGGGTTGGAATGATGGTATTTAGGGATAAATACTCAAATAAAAAAAATGTAATTTTTACTTTTTTAATGATTTAGACAAGGATGGTTTAATGTGCCTCTCTATTTATTATCCTGAGATTCCTAAAATAATGATAATGAATATTTATCCCCTTCTAAGGATATATGACTTGTTCGATGAACTACATGGTGCTATGTATTTTTCTAAGGTGGACCTTAGGTCAGTATATCACCAATTAAAGGCGAGGAAAGAAGATATTCCAAATAATTCCTTTCAAATGAGTTATTAAGACTATGAGTATATAGTTATTCCTTTCAGACTCACTAATTCTAAAAAAATATTCATTAAGAAAATGAATATAGACTTTATATGTTACCTTAGAAAATTTTTGGTTGTCTTTATAGATGACATTATAATATACCCTAAGAGAAAAGGGGAGAAGTAGAGCATTTAAATACCATGATAAATACTTTAAGAAAGAATAAAATTTATTAAAATTACAATAAATGTGAGTTTGGCATGGAGGAAGTATCACAAATGGGGCGTATTTTCACTAACAAATGAATTTCTGTGGATCCTTCTAGGAAAATGGAAATTGAAGAGGGGAACATGAAAACCTATGTTACATAAATACCTAGTTTCTTTAGTCTACATGGATATTACCAGTGATTTTTAAAGAACATCTCATGATTTTCAAACCCACTATCCCAGCTGACTCAAAAGAGAGAAATGTTTTTTAGGACATGTGAATGTGATGACTACTTCAAAGTGTTAAAATCAATGTTTATCACCAAACTAGTACTTTCACATGAGCCTCAGCCCTGTTGGTGAGGACTTGGTAGGTTTATCCAAGAGACCTGAGATCATATTCGAGTGGAGGTGTATTTTTTGGGTACTGTAGTAGGCACTATAGTAGTACTGTAGAAGGTACTGTTTGGTATTGTAGTAGGTACAATTCGATACTATAGTAGCCAGAACTATTCATCCATTTGGGCCTTTGTGCCACCCATATAGGACTTGGGGCCTGAAAGGCTTTTGGGCCAACCAAGGCCTTCATGCCAGTTGATTTCTCAAGGCCTTCGGGCCACCATAAGTCCTTAGGGACACCCCAAGGCCTTCGGGCCACTTGATTTCAGATGTACCGGTTGGAATACAAGGAAAAAGGCTTTTGATGAGGATTTAGGGTAGGTGCACTGAATAGGGAAGAGCTAACTGGATTTGGAAGAATGAGAGTGTATGGATTTGCCATCGGTACGAGGCCTGTGCTACTTTGCATTAGACAACTTGCTGACCAGCCCTACGTATGTGGAGTGCTGATATCATGACATATACTAGGGAGGAGCAGTTCTAATTTGTATTGTCCGAGTGATTCCCTCTAAAACCTACGGGTCATGTAATTTTCTCTAAGACTTAGGTCCTTTTAAGGGTTCCACCTCACCCCTTGAAAGGTGGATTATCGAAAATAATAAAAAATAAAGGCCTTCGGGCCATTCCGACCACTACACTAGTACTCACCCTACTGATAAGTGGGGAACTATTTTCGATATAAATTGATGATTTCAACAATGTATTAGGCTATGTATTGATGAAAATTATAGATTGAGAGCCTATAACTCAAGGAATTTGAAAGTTATAGAGAAAAACTATATCACACTTGATTTGGTGTTGGTAGCTATGATCTTGGTATTGAAAATCCAATCGAATTATAAATATGGGATTAGTGTGAAATATATAATGATAATTAGAGCATAAAATATATATTCAAAAATAAAGATCTTAATATTTTCTGGTGAATAAGGCTAGAGTTCATCATTTATCATGATTGTGAAATCCACTTCCATCATGGTAAGGAAAATAAAATAGAATATTCTTTAAATAAAAAGGATCTTGAATATTTTACAATGATGAGAATTGAGAAGGATCCAATCTTGTTAGCTTTGAAAAGGATGGACATGTGAATCATTAATAAAGGGAAACTATCGATCCAATATCAAATGATTTCTTAACCATAACTCATGGAGAAAATAAAGGATGCTCAAAGAAATGATTTGTAAATTTGGATGAAGGTGAAATAAATGTGAAAGGGGAAATAATTAGAGAAAAAAATTTATTTAGAAGGAGTTGTATGATTTGGATCATGAATACGTGTACCATCTAATATAGAGTTAAATAAATAGCTTTTGATTGATTCACATAGCTTAACCATCTTTATTAAACCTAGGAGCAAAAGATGGTTTGAGACCTTTGAGAGAATTATTTTTTGGATAATATGAATAAGGAGATCAACAAATGTACATAAAAGTGCCTGGTATGTTCATAAGATAAGGCTGAATGAAAAAGTATAAGGGGATGATGAAAACATTAACTATACCAACATTGAAATGGGAAAAAATCACCGTGGAAGTTTTCACTAGACTTCCAAAGACATCTAGAGGAAACATTACTATATGTGTTCTTGTGGATAATATCATAAAGATAGCTCACTTTATCACAATTAGAGAGGACTCATCACTATATAAGCATTCATGGACATATATTAGAGAAGTTTTAAGGCTATATGGACACCATTATCAATTGTATATAATAGATATTCAAGACTATCCAAGAAGTTCTGGATAAGTATCCAATATTATCTAAACACTGATTTGAAATTCAGTATGAATTATTATCCTCAAACTTATAGACAATCAGAGTGAACTATTTTGAAACTAGAAGACATGTTTAGAGCATGTTATATGGACTTAAAGAGAGTGTGATACTAGAATCAACCTCTGTATTCTCATACAACAACAGTTTCCACTAAAGCATCTAAATGGCTCTATATGAATCCCTTAACAAGAAAATATGTATAAAAATGGTATGATGGGATGATGTTAGTGAAATCAACCTTCTTGGACATAAAATGACAAAAAAATGGAGGAAATGGTGAGAATCATTCAGCAGCACATCAAGGAAATAAAAAGTTGATAGAATCTCTAAGCAAACAATCATCGATGTGACCTAGAGTTTCATGTTGGAGACATGGTATTGATCTAAATTTCTCTGTGAAATAAGATCATGATCTTTAATAATAAATTAAAGATGAGTCTTAGGTACATCATCTCATTCATGATTCTTGATCTTGTCAGTGCTGTGTCCTATCGATTTCCACATCAACCTACCTTGGATCAAGTCACGAACATTCCAATGATACCGATTATAAGGCATCAAAAATCATGTACATGATGTATTCCAATAATCTTTCTTAAAAATGTATATACCTGGTCCCTTATATTTTCTGAATATCGACGTGGTATAGTTGGAAAATTATCACTCTTATGAGGAGCATCTGGTGAAGATCATAGACTGTAGATATAAAAATATATGCAACAAGAATACTCACCTAGTCAAATTACTATGGTGGAACCATAATTACAAAGAGGCAACATGGGAACCAGATGAACGATGAAGGATAAGTACCCTCACTTTTTTTCACTAATATGAAAAACAAAATTTTTATGGTGAAATTTTATATGGAAGGAATAATGTAACAACCCCAAATTTTATCAATGGAAAATCCCTTCTTGTAATTATTCCATATTGTATAAATCCCATAAAATCACATTGAGGAAATAATAAAAACTTTATAAATGAATAATTCATGGAACTAGGGCTATTTTTAGCAGTTAAGGAACCTATAATAATAGAATAGTAACATAAGCTTTGAAATAGTAATGTGACCATTTGGAATAGTAATCTGACCAATAGAATAAAAATCTCACCTCTGAAAGTATAAACAAAACAAAAGGTTTTTTTAATGAAAATATGATATATTTAATGTCATGGTATAAGTAATTAAATATTTTATAAATAATAAATTAAGGGTTTGTATTTTCATAAGTTATAAATATTTAATTAAAATTTTATATTTAATATAATAATTTAAATGAAAAATTAATTTTATAAAATTTAATCCTAGATTCCTATTTTTTGTCTTATGATTATTGTATAATTTTATGCGACTTTATATAAATTTTCAATGTGTCATCAAATCAGTTATAAATTTAAAATCATTATATATTTTTTGAATAAATGATGATTTAAAAAAAATTATCATATTTAGAAATTTATTTTCATAAAATGGATTCATATTTTTAAAACTACACATCCAAAAAAATTTCCTGAAATTTTTTGATTTTTAAAAAAGAATTTAATTTTTGAGGAATAATGAAATACAATAATTTATGGTATTTAACAAATACCAAAATTATTGAGTCATAGATGACATTTTAAAATATAATAACATAATATAGAACTATAATTAATTATATTAATTTTTTCTTCAAAATTTTTAAACTATTCATAGTCTTGATCTAAAATAATTAAGTAATGGATATAATAATAAAAACCCCCTTGCTCCCCTATGAATACCACCCTCACCACCTATTCTCCTCACAGATTCTAATAAATTAAGATTCTTCAATTTCTACCCAATAAAATACCCAAGCCTCTTCCCTATGTCTTTGAGACTTTGGTCTCAATAAAATTCCAAAACTAATCTCTCTAAGTAGGTTTTCATGGAGAAGAATTCAAGAGGTAAAATCATCTTTCTTTTCTTTTAATTTCATTTCAATTTATTTTCTTTTTGTATTATCTCATTATATTACCTTATATAATTGGAATTATAACTCTATTATATTATATATATTATTATATTATTATGTTAAAGGATTAATCTAGCTCCATACCAATTCTCCTCTCCATTTTATTCGAAAAATGGAAATGTTGTCCGTGAGGTGTTGATTTATCGCCTTCAAGGATGACAAGATTCAATTTTCTTTTTCCGCCATCAATGCTGATAAAAAAAATTATAATGGTTGGAAAGTATTATTAAATGTATTTTATAAACTTTTTTATGTTCGGGAACTAACACATATATGTGATATTAAACAATATAACAAAACGAGCTCATTGTGTTTGGAAGCCTCAAAAAATAATATAAACGATTATCAATAACTATTTATCTAATGATTCATCTTCATATCATATAACCAAATGATATATAAGACCAATTACAATTATTAAGGACAACTAATAACATATTATTTTAAATCTATATAATTACTATCCTCTTAAATGAACTTCAATACTTTTATACAAGCAAACAGATAATGAAAACCAAGAAATTATGACCCTCAGAACGATGAAATTAAACTCTACAACTCATCAAAATTTACATAAATGAAATAAATAAAATTATAAAAATAAAATAAATATATAATAGGTTTTTTATTTATTAATTAATGAATATAATTAGATTATCCATGATATTAATGTGAATAAAGCATTCAGACATAAGGTAAGGGGATTCCTAAACCCCACTCAATTTCCATGGGTTTTCCCCCTTTCACCCCATTTTATGTATGTTTATTAATATTAATGTTCCTTAAATATAATTTCCTTATACATAAATAATATTTTATATGATATTCATGTTTCCAATCTGATTTTATGAAAAATAAAAAAAAATCCAAAAGAACTCTTTTTTTTCTTCTAAAAACACATATTTTTCTTCTCTTGATATTGTTTCTTCTTCACTCAAGAATGATGATTCTTATAAAAATAATGTGATTCAATTATTGATTTGTAACCCCAAATTTTATTCATGAATTTATGATCTATAAAATGAAACCCATTCCTTTCCATGGGTTATTTTATGTCTAATGATGATATATGTTCTATGTGGCACGTCTATTTATGAAAATGTTATGATGTGATATGTGTGACCATATTTATATAGCACTTAAATTCATTGTTAATGTGATGTATCTCATGAGATAATGTAAAATATGAATTAAAATAATTCAATGTTAATTCAAAATGTTTATTCTATGAGTATGGGCATATTTTATGATTACACATGATGCTAGCATTTTTTAAAACTATGTACGGTAGTTGAGCACTTAGACGTGATGACTAATTCTTATGTATTTCTATATTCCATTCCAATATATAATTCATACTATAATTATTATCATTATTTTCCCATAATTAGTTTAATAAGATAATGGTTATTCTCACCCATTTTATATTGATTCTTAATCTTATCAAACCTTTTATTGAGCATTTAGCTTATCTCTTTCTTTGATGTAAATATTTAGGTGATTACTTGTAATAAGAATAAAATGAGGTCCAACAAGAAGATATATAATAATTAATTAAATAAATTTTATGTTTTCTAATGTAAATTTATGGTTGTTAATAATTATCCCTATACACTAAACATTTGGATCCTAGTTTTGTAACTCTATAATAAATTTTGACTTAAAAATGAAGTAATTGTATTGTAAGAAAAATTAGAGTCACTATATCCAAAATCCAATTACACTTCAATAAACCCCTTTTATAATTAATACTCTCTCCTAGTAACTCTTTAGCTCCATCCCAAGGTCTTACCAAGATCTTAACAAGCTCATCCCAACATTTCTGGAACACCATCTCTAGGTAAGGGATTCCCTTCCGCTTTTTTTAATCAAGTAGATTCTTTATAATAAGACTTTATTATTTCCAATTTTTCATGTATTAATGCGTTTTTACATATATATTTACTTTTTTAAGGATTAAAAATAAATTAGAGACCACCTTTCACTACCATTAAACCCTTTTTTGGACCTTAATATACACCCATTATGATGCCGAAATTATCCCGCAACTTTCAACAAATTTCTTTTTATTTTGAATACCCATATGCATTTCCACTCAAGGTTATTCACCTAGATGTATATATAATTAATTAATTTCTTAATTACATATATGTAACTCACCACTCATTAATAATTTATTAATGGTGATTAATGATGCTCTTATGTTATATGAGCTTTTTTGAACACTAGTTAATCTGTATAAAATGAATGTGATGGGTGTGAATGGAATTAAATGGTCCTCCAAAGAAATGTGTTGTTTTTTTATCTCATGATATTTCATTGATGGTGAATAAGAAGTTAACCTAATATAACTATTTTATGATGTCTCCTCGGTTACGCTTGACTTATTCTTTTGAACCCATGTTTTATGTTGTTTCACTCTTCCTATGTTTCGTTGATATTACGACCTTATATCAGGATTTGATTTTGATGTTTATGATTCTAACCATTTTATGACACCTTGACATTCATCTTGACTCAAATATAGTACTTTCATCATTTTATTATTTTATTATTCCATTGATGGACTTTGTAGCTCAACTATTTTTTATGTATGTCCCTTAGATATCTTGTATTGTATTTATATGACTACCCTTCTCTTTATTTCACATTAATACATAATTTATTATATAATACTACACTCAATAAAACATTAAATATAGATCAGTATCGTGTCTTTGGGAATTAGGTACACTACATAACAACTTCAAGTATGAAATACATCAACTTTATTGAATATATACTTTACATGATCGTACTTAAAACTGTATGGGATAATCTGGGGACATACATAAGAAATGGGTGAGAAATAAAGCCCTGTAAGTGAATAAACATGACAAAAAAATTTGAAAGTAACACTTGATATAAAATATACATATTAAGAGTATATACATGATTTTATAAAAATAAGAATGAATAATGAGGTATTATATATCATGATAAAAAAAGAGAACACAGAAAATGTGAAAAAATCATAAAACACTATATCATAAATATAGATCGGGGATAACTGCCAAGAAATCATTATGGAAAAATTCCCATAAAGTAATCATGTTTACTCTCTATCCCATCATCGAGTTTCATGAGACTAAATATTACCCAATTCATTATAGTGCTATATAATTTTGTCCCCCCATCACATTCATTTCATTCTCATGCTTAAGTGTACGACATAGATCATAAAACATAGAATCATTTATCATCACATTTTATTCCATGATCATTTAGTGTGGAAGAAATACATGTATGTCCCCAATAAAAAGTATAAGTTCAAAAAAGTGTTCACCCTTGATAGGAAATGGGTATGGTTATTCACTACACAGTTTTTTGGTATGTAAAATCATGGTGGGATTTCATCAACATAACTGTGTCGCATAAAAATTCATAAACTGGGTTGATGAGATAGAAATGGATATCATAAAATTTTTATATGAAATTGTAAAGTAAAATGGACTTGTTAAAACATATACCAACAATAGGAATTGAAAATAGATGGCTTACGATAGCGAATAAATTGGAATAAAGAGGTGAAGGAAAAAAACCCTTACCTTGGGAGTGTGAATTAAAATGATAGGGAGGAGATTCTTGAGAGCTTTAGGGAACCTTGAGAGGGATATAGAGAATGGTATGTAGATTAATTATGTTCTCAAAGTATTTTAAGTGAATATATGTCGGGGCATGGGTGAGTTTATATGGGAAAAGAGAGTAGAATTTTTATTAATCCTCAAACATATGTTTTGGTCTTTATATAATAAAAAAACCAAACATACCATTCTTTTTACAATGTTTTATAACATATATGGGTAGTTAAGATTATTTTATAAGTCCAAGCTTCAATATTATAAAAATAGTACCCATGTTGATGTGGAAATGAGTCATACTCTTAAATAAGTGATTTTAAAACCTTAAAATATATTAATGGTTTTGGAGGATTCATAAATGATTTATTAAATTAATAAAATAAACATAAAATAACATTAAATTAAATTTAAAACATATATATGGTCATATATACCCTTTATAATATTTTTTACACCACTTTTGGGTCATTATGATGTCTAATATAGACCGTATATTTAAATGGTGTTTAATTTTTACCTGAAAATTCGATTGTCTCAAAAAATTATACACAATTAACCATTTGGTAATTTAAATTTTATGATTCTAAAAATAAAATTCATTTAATAGAAATAATTTTATAAATATGTGAACCTTCAATTTTTAAATAAGAATGGACATTTACTTAAATATTATGAGTTTTTGAAAATAAAATTTTTTTCGAACACTTATCAAAATTACATTTGAATTCATAAAAAGTATATGATCATTTATATAAAAGAAACATTATTTATGAATAATATTTTATTAAAATAATATTCATTTAAAAAATCCATTAACTCATCATAATAAATTTCTTAATTGAAGTTGAATACTAATTAAAAATTCAATTTGGGTTTTACTGAATAAAAATTAAAATCATTTGAAATGTAATGAAAAGAAGAAGATATGAAATTTTTTCTATTTAACATACAATATAAATATTCATATTATTATAGTATTGACACATATATCTTTAATACACTAGAAAACTTCCTATGGTAAATGTGCGTGATAGTGAGACTTTCATGGGGGGTTCAACATACGTGGTTGGGGTCGTGATCTCAATGATCTTGAAATTATCTAGTAAATAGATTCATGTATGATTATGTTATTAGATCTAAGATTAGGATTGGGTAAGGTAAAATCCCAGTGATACTGTCTCTCACACATTTTTCAATAAATTGGCTTCATAGAGTGCGGTGCTACCGATTGAGGCCATCCCTTCCTTTGTATGTGTCAATTATATTTATTAAAGACCCATATTTATATTATTAATGTGATGAAAATTTAATGCTTATATTATCAATGGTATTGATTCATACTTGTACTATAAATATTAGAGGATAAAAAACCAAATAAGAGCATGAATTTACTATATCAATGATATATAATAAGACATTTGATTAAAATTCCAAGGGAATTTTATTTTTAAAAGTTTGGGTCATTAAAATATTCCCATATTTAGAAATTTACCCCACAATTTCTCCCCACACAAAAATATATTTGGGGAATTTCATTTTATCCCTTCCACTTGTTCTCATATTTCTTCTTCAATCTTGTTGTTTCTCCACAGCACATTAATTTGGTGAATTTTCATATTTCATAGAACTTTGTCCCTACAATCCCAGATCATCACTGGATGCTCCTCAAATTAATGTTCATTCTAAAATGGTACTAAATATGGATTGATTACATGTGAGGGGTCTGGTATGTAATTCCTCATGATGGATACAAGGAATACATTATGTACATGAGATATGTTAGGTGGCATTTCTAGTTGATTGTCCACCACATTGATGTGATCATGTATCTCAAAGGGGCCAACGTCTCTTAGACTAATCATTCCCTTATTCCAAAATATCATGAATTATTTCCATGGAAATAGGTGGAGCAATGTTATGTCCCCATAATAAAACTCTAGGTATCATCATTGATTGTAAGCGTAGCCCTTCTGCTGAATTTGAGTAGCTTTGATGTGTTATTGAATGGTCCTAGCCATTTCATCCATTTTCTAGACTATTTTAATACTTAGATGTTTTTGTCACAAAATTCATCCCATAATGAAGGTGTTCCTAAAATCATACCCTAAATGGATTCATAGGGAGCCATTTGGATGATTCAATGGAAACAATAATTTTTTGAGAACTCAATAAGAGGGAGATTTTTATCCCATTATCCTTGGAATTCCAATGAGTATTCTCACAACATTTCCTCGAGTGTCTGGATAGTCCGCTCAGATTTTACATCCTTTGGAGGGTAATAAGTTGTGATGAAGTTAATCATAGTGTTCAAGTGTGTGAATATTCTAAACCATGGAGGTAAATATTAGATTTGGATCAGATATAATCGATAGTGGTGTTCCAAGTAGCCTCACAACTTCTCTAATATTATTACGTGCAAGTTGATCGAGTGAAAAATATTTTTAAATCTGAATGAAGTGTTTAGTATTTGTAATTTGATCCAACATAGCCCAAATAACATTATTGATTCTTGATTTCATTGGATGACCAATAGAAAAAATAAATTTTGATATTTTCCAAATTCCTTATAGGAATATTTAAGTATTGCATCATCCCTTTATATTTTTTTCACCTTCACATGATGACATACAAGACATCTTAATGTATATTTTTTGATCTCCCTCTTCAAATTTTCCCAAAAATTAATATACCAATGATCTAGATAAATCTTTTATCTTTTTGGATGGATAGAGAAGTTTGGACTATGTGCATCATCTAATAACTCATTCATTAACTCAGAAATTGATGGTATACATAGTCATGACCCAAATATTACAACTCCTTCACTGACAATCATTTTTGAGGATTTTCACTTTATGATAGTTTATACATTCTTTTAAATTTCCAAAACTTTATTTGATAATTTATTATCTTCTCCAGAAGGGATTATTGATAAATAATTTATAAATGGATTCATGATATTTATTCTTTCATGATTTCCATGTCCATACTTTCTAAATCTATAAAGATCAGATCCCTTCAAATTCTCATCAATGGAATAATTGTCGAATCATTTCTACTTAGAGAAAATTAAAGTTTACTCACTTTCCTAGTAAGGTAGTGAAATTATCATTTATTGTCCTTGATCACATCGAACCATATTTGTTGGCACATATTCATCTCTTTATGTGTGAATATATACTGTAGTGTTTTTTTACCATATATATTTCACACTTATACCCAAAGAGATAATTCCACCATATTTTCAATGAATATATCACTGAATCCAACTCCAAATCAAGCATTAGTTATTTCTTTTAATTAATCATCAAATGTCTTGATGCAGAGGCTGTCACTTCTCCATTCTACATTAACACGCAAACCTATCTCTTATTTGAAGAATCACTAAATTACATTAAGATATTTAAACCTATGGAAAGTGTGAGTATTAGTGAAGTGATAAGACTATTTTTAACAACTTGAATCTCTCTTCACATTCATCATTCGAAGAAAAATTGAATCCTTTTTAAGTTAGCTTGGTTACAGATTTTGAAAATCATGAGAAATTTCACACAAACTGATGATAGTACCCAACTAATATAAGGAAACTATGGATATCATTCCTCTATTTTGAACTCATAAATCCTTAAATTTATTCTATATTTTAAGGGTCCAAATACATACCATTTCTGGTGATATTATGCCCCAAGAATGAGACATCCTTCCACCATAACTCAAATTTGTTGTACTTGGCATAAAACTCCACATTTCATAAGGACTTTAGCACAATCTTATAATGCTTCTAATGTTTCTAAATTCTTTTGGATCCCATTAAAATGTCATCAACAAATAATATTTTTTTAGGTAATCAATAAATACTCTATTGTTTATGTCTTTAATGAAATATAGGGAATTAGTATATCTAAATGAATTTACAATGAACATATAGTTCCCATACATTATACAAAAATCTACCTATGGGATATCCTCCTTCACCATATATTAGTAATATCATGAGCACATATTCACCTCGTATAAGTATTATGGTCCATGTAGTTGATATAACAAGTCATAAATCTTCAGTCCATGATAATTTTTCTTTATCATTATCTTGTTGAGATCAAGATAATCAATACAAAGGTATATTGACCCATACTTCTTGATTAAGATTATTAGTTGACAACATGGTGAAGAAATTGGACACACAAACCCTTTATCTAGATTCTCCAGTAGTTGTTTTTTTATCTCATTAAGTTCCAAAACATCCATTCTATATAGAGTTTTGGATAATGTTAATTCACCAGCCATAAGGTCGATTGAAAATTCCACCTCTCAGCTCGGAGGAAGAGCAGACAATTCCTCGAGAAACACATCAGCATATTCCCTCAAAATTGGGATTTATTCAAGGATGATCCATTCCCTAGAGTTAATCATTTGAGCTAGATATGTTTTCTACCATGGAAATAATAACCATGTTTGAGATTCATGTGCAAACGATGATTCCTCGTCCTTGTTGAACTTATATAGAATTCGAAGAAAATTCACGATATGGATATTGATTTCATTCTCAAGAAAAATTTATGTTGGCTCTATATTGGGAAATTCAATACATACCCATAGTTTTATAAGCTTACACCAAAAGGATTATCACAAGGTTTTTTGGTATTCTCTGTTCAAAATTTTTGATCAGGGAGGAGTTATATACATGGGATTCAATAATTTCTCAATTTTCTATCATCACCAAAATCTCAACTTCTATGATTTACGGTGGTGTCTGGATAGTTCTACTAAAATTGTGAAATATAAAGGAATACATAGAACCATAATAATAATGCATTTTCCCTATTCATGAGTGAATAACTATCTTACTTAAAACCACATTGTTCTCGGGATCCACCTTAGTGGTTATGATAGAAAAACCCCACACTTTCTAACTTTGAGGTTGTTGGTTGTATTCGAAAACCATTACCTTAGTGAATTGGTTTGAAAAGTGCTCCGGTTTCATTTAGTTGAAGCAATGAACAATGTGTTGAGGGTTTACCAAAGAATTTATTTCCTCCATTGCATTAGTGGGGGTATCCTATCAGAATTCACTTGCTAGGTTTCCTTATATCAAACACCTAACACATTTCGTCACCCCCTTATGAAATATTTTGGGTTATTCTTTCAACACCTTTGACATGTATGATGATGAAATTTATTATCGTTGTTAAATTTTTTCATTGGAACACTATAATTGAATTCCACATTCCACTTATTATCACCATGATACACGTGAGAATCACCAATCTCCAACTGGACTTTGACGTAACATCAGTCAATATCTGCATAGCTATTGTAGTCTTGGATCTCTAAGTCTTTTTGTCGACTAGGTTTTATCCAATCAAAGAAGTAGTAAACCTTGAATTCTAGGGAAACAAAAAAAATTAGGGGTATCACAAACGTATTATGAAGTTTTCCTTATACAACCTAATAGATAGATCATCATTTTTCATCTGGGAAATGAAATCCCATTCCATTTTATGTTGGATAGTGCATGTAAAATATTTATCAAAAAACATTTTCTAGAAATCCATCTGCACCATCACCTCGATCACTTCCTTAGGCATAGTATTATTGACTAATGTACACCATTGTTATTATTATCACTTTATGTGGTAAACAAATAGTATAACCTCCTACTTATTAGAACATGGAAGGATAGATAAGATCTTCCCAATAAAGTTGATTCATTATTCCATGATTAAGGGATCAAATGATCCATTGAGTGTCATAGGCCTTTGTTGTAAAAAATCTCAATTTCAACTTGTACATACATAAGGATAATTTCGAACTCCTCCTAATATCGGTTTCAATTCATAACCTGAGTGAGTGAATATATTATCATCACAATGTTCATGATTCCCAATCTCATAATGTTGTGAATCTAATTGTGGTAGATATGAAATTTCCCGTCACATTGTTTGTTTACCAGATTACTCCTATTTTTGGCCATTGGATGAATAAATGGAAAATTTTGTATGATTATTTTTAAACTATATGAAATTAAATGGGAATCCAATGAAAATAAATTGATAAATTATAAATTATGTTCATTTTCTTATCTTATGAATTTATAGGCATCAATCTCTGTTATCCATTATCAATTTCCTAAAATATATTATTATTAGAATGTTTTGTTCCATTAGTAATGCTTCATAATGTGATTATGAATTTACTAAAGAATATACATTATAGTTTCAAACTAGTTGTGTAGCAAGGCCTATTGTCATGCACCAGTTCCCAGTCAGGTCTAGGTTATTGTGGTGTTTTTGGGTTTTACCGCTATTTACATCTATTCTGAAGCCAAATCTAATTGTATTATCCAAACATAGATTAATTTAAATGATAAAACACTTAATATAAAAAATTGGTATTTTTTATCATGCTTTTTTTATCCCTATGTCTTTCTCTAGAGTTCTCTAATCCTAATCCCAAAATAACAATACATTATTTTGATACCAACTATGACCAAACTCTTCTTTATTTAACATTAATACATTATTTATTAAATAATATTACCCTTAATATAACCTATAAGATAAATAAACCTAGGGTATTTAGGGATTAGTTACACTACAGTTGAATATAAAATTAGAAAATACATTATCTTTTTTGATGAATTTCTTAACATGTTCATACTTAAAACAACATTGGATAACCCAGAGATATATATAAGAATGGGGTGTGGTATAAAGCCCAGTAAAGGAATAGAAATGGCATAACTTGAATATTTTCATAAATGTTAGACAATATGCATATTAATGGGACATAAAATGGGTGATAATCATAAACATGAATAATAAGGCATGATACAACATGATAACATAATGGGAACATAAGAAATGTGGAAACAACTTAAAACACTACATCCTAGATATAATTTAAGGCTAACTAAAAATATATCATGATAGGAAAAGTACTGTAATGGAATGATGTTTAATCTCTATCCCAACATGATGTCTCATGATTCTAATTATTACCCAATTCATTAGATATCTATATATATCCGATCACACCTATCAAATTCATTTCATTCTTAGGATTAAGTGTTCCACATAGATAACAGAGCATGGAATCATTTAACATCCCATTATATTCCACAATAATGGAGTATGGAATAAATATGTGCATGTTCCCAATAAATAAGTATAAGTTCAAAACAAATTACACCCTTGATAGTAAATGGGAATGAGTATTCATAACACAATTGTTTGGCATGGAAAATCAGGGTGGAATTCAGCAGTCTAATTGAGTCACTAATAAATTCATAAAATGGATTAGTGAGAGATAATGGGGTCTATGAACATTTAAATAAAAAATGGAAAGTATTTGGGTAATGGAAAAACATATCGTAATAATAGGAATTTAAAATATAAGGCCTAAGATAATTAATAAACATGAATAAAGAGGAGAAAAAAATATCCCTTACCTTGAGAGTGTGAATTCAAATTCTTGGGAGGAGATTCATGTGATCTTTGGGAAACATGGGAAGACTATAGATATGGGTATAAAGAGTAAGGATGATATCCAAGGTTTTTTAGTTAATATAAGTGGGATATTGGGTGAGTTTATATTGGAAAAGAGAGGGTAATTCATTTTTTTTTTCAAACCTAGGTTTTAGAACCTATATAATAAAATAAAAAAACCAAAAAACATGAAATAGTTTCTTCCAAATAGGGTTTTTCATTTTTATTGTATAAGATAAATGGAGTAAATTATTAAAATAATACCCGTGCTAATGTGGAAGCGAGTAATACTCTTAAAAAAGTGATTTTAAAACCTTAAAATATATAAAAGCATTTGGAGGATTCATAAAGGATTTATAAAATTTATAAAATATACATAAAATAAAATTATTTTAATGGTAAAACATATATTTTTTCATTTATACTTTTTATAGTATTTATTACATCATTTTTTGGTCATTATGATGTCACAATATAGACCATATATTTATAATGTATTTAATTTTTTCCTAAACACTCTACAGTGTAAAATAATTATGAAAAATTAACTGTTGGATAATTTCAACATTATGATTCCAAAAGTATTATTATTTTTATCAAAAAAAATTCTAAATGGTTTAATTTTTACTTTTCCAAAAATAATCGATATTTATTAAAAATGCAAGGTTTTTGACATAATTTTTTTTCAAACCCTTTTTAAAATCAAAGATTAATTCATAAAAAAATTATGATAATTTATATTTAATAAAAATTATTTTATTAATGTATTATTTATTTTTAAAATCTATTACTTCATAAAATAAAAATCTTCATTAAAATTGAAAACTAATAAAAATTATAATTTGAGTTTTATTTTATAAAAAAACAAAGTCATTTATAAAGTAATGATAAAAAGAAAAAATAAAAATTAATCTATTGGAAAAAATATATATATTAATATTAGACTTATCTTGATTTATATCACTTTAATACACTATAAAAATCTCTAACGGTAGGGTGCATGTAGTGCGACATTCATGGGGGTTTTTGCCATGAATGGTTCGGTTCATGATCTCAGTTAGCATAATCATCTCCCATAAAGGGTCTTGATCATTTTTAAGTTGTTATATATCATCCTGTTCTTAGTCAAGGAAAAATAATACTGATTCTATCTTCCTTGTAAGCTTTGATAAATTGGATTCATAGGGTACGATCCTACTAGTTGAGGCCATCACTTCATTTGTCTATGTCCTTTGGAGTTGTTAAAAACCTATATTTATACTAATAATGTGATAACTATTCAGTAACTATATTATCAATGGTAGTGAGGCTTAATGATCCTTTAAATCTGATAGGATATTATAAAACCAAATACGTTCATCTATTTTCTAAATCCATGATATATAATAAAACATTAGATTAAAATATAAGGGGAATTTTATTTATAAATGTTTGGGTCATTATAATTTAAAGATCAATTTAATACAGGGTCCTGTATTAGAGTTTTTAAATAATTTAATTATTCCCATGTTTTGAGTTATGGTTGCATTTATCTAATTACACTAATAAAAAAGGCCTATTAATCTTTTAGGATTTTATTATTTTATCTTTTTAATAAATCATGAAATAAATCGAATACAAGATATGGGTTGTCATTTGATAGTCCCTGAGCACTTATCCAAAATAATGTTACTCACTTAAAGATGCTACATAATATGATACCGTGGTGTTATCCCATTATGAGAATCTCTACGTTCAGGACTCCAATCCTGATGTCTTCAATAATTCTCATTTAAGTCAAAACTTTTCCATATATATAATCACATATCCTCCATTTATTCATATGTAAATTATCATTTTCATCTAAATTGATTTAAAACCCACCCTCAATTCATTTTAAAATTATTATTCACTTATGAATCAATCATGTTACCTCATTTTCTTCATTTGAAATCCCTTATGTGTTTCCCTATATTTAACTTCAATCACTAAACCTACCATGATCCATTCTATCGAAACTTTACTTCTAATCAAAACTATAACGAGCACTATTATTTCTAATAATTATGAGATAATAATGTATTTATAGTCATTAATAAACCACCTTAACTCTAATAATCACAATCATTCATCCATTATAACAACATACTCATTCGTAATTCACCCGATCCCGGCTGCTTGAATTCATTATCAAGTCTTCTGACTCTAAATCTCATGGATAATTATCTTTTTGTAACTCGGCCACCTCGGATTGATACCATGAACATCTTCAAAATATCACCTTCATAGAAATATACATTACTTTACCTTGATCACATGATCACGAGACATTCACTCATCGATTGATTCCAAGAGAATATTGGAAATCTTCCCCATAGATTGTGTTTCTTAAATAATGAAATTATGTTACATAGATGAATGATATAATTAGTTTCATATGATCACATTTTACATTTTGTATAATCATCATTAATCCATAAAAACTTACATGTGGTGCAAAACCTCTAATAGTCAATGAAATCTCATAATTCAAACACACTCTTACAGCTATTAAACTAATCAGAAATTATGTGAAAACCCATATCCTTTAAAATTTCTCATAAAAAATCCATATAACACCACACATCATTTATCAAAAAAAATTATCATTTTATTATAGTCTTTTTAACAAACTAAACTACAAAAAAAACATAAAAAATAGTTTTTTCAATATATTATCTACAGTGGTCTTCATCATGGTAGGTTTTTCCTCAATGATAAATTGAAACTTCTGGGATATGAGTTGAAGTCTTATAACATTTTTTTAATGCCCCAACCCCAGTTACCCAGAGTCAGTGCATTATTTTAATACATTGACATTATTACAAGGAATGAAGTCCCGAAGGACCGATCAGTTTAACAGTCATAGAAAATAGATTACATACATAAACATTACATTGAATTATAAAATGAAAAGCAACAACAGAATTGTCTCCATTGACAAAATTCATATCCCTTAGACTATCCCTTCTAGTGAGTCATAATATACATCTTCGTATCATAGAAAAAACAAAATATAGAAAAGGATTAGCTTAGATGCACAGTAAGGATACAAATATAGTAGAAACTTTCATAAAAAGCATAAAAATTTAATGCAATGTATAAAAATAAAACAAAAACCTTTTAAACCTAAACTTCAGCATAATATGTCAAAGATAAATAAAATAATTCCATTTACTTATTCACATGGATATTATACTAGTAAAATAATCAAATTTAATATCAATATCTAATTTCATAATGATGGAATGCTTAATGTCGGACATCATAACCACATAGTTAAGGCATCGTGCCAAGACTACAAATATGATTTTGTCAATGCCTTGTGCCGAGACACTAGTTTGTCTCATGAGACCTTCCGATGCATGAAGGAGCTATAGAGGGATCCACCCATCAATTACTATGTCCAATTCATTCATTATATGAAAATGTTGAAACATAACATATTCATTCGTATTAAAAATAGCATACAAAATGTCAATAATTTAACCATAAATCGTGAATGGTATAAAAATAGCACATTCATAGTCAATCATATCATAACTCATTCAATAAAATATTGACTATTTTATTTATAATAAATCAACCTCAATCAAGAATAATATCCAAAATGATGTTGACATAGTAGAAAATTATTAGAAAAACTCTTTCAGAAAAATATACCTTTTTTATGAATCATTTAAAAGTCACACAATCTATAAAGGAAGACAATCAAAATTCATTTTTGAATCAAAGTGTCCTATACCACATTGAAACTTTTGAAATTATTAAAATTTTAAAACATTCATGTTCATATTAATAAATCCTTCAAAACCCATTTTGAAAACATGGACATTAAATTGAATGATTTATAAGAATAAATATTTAAACCTTTAAAATGTTATTTTAATTGAAGAGTCCCCTAAAAAGAATGCTCTTGAAAACTAATTTTTCTAACATCGACATGTATAATAAATTTGACCCAGTAAAAACATACACATAAACAATCTCGGATGATAATGAGATTTAAGAATCAAACCTTACCTTGTACTTTTCTTTGGTCGAGGGTATGCTAAAATACTATATGATAGTTACATAATTATTATTAAATTAAACAAGAACCACAAACATAAATATGATATCATATTGGATCTTCTAATATTTCTTTGTTAATAATATTTTAGTAGGTTAATTGTTTTAGGTGTTAACTGATTCGTTTTACTTTCTATGTTTTTTACGTAAGCCATGTTTGTTATGGATAGGATGTTTTTGATTCATATAAAGATGATATTAAGTTCATAAACATTATTTTTAATAATAAAAAGAAAAATATTCGTGAATGGTTATGATGGGTTATGAATCTCTTCCCATTCATGTAGACAATAATCCGTACGTACGCACGAACACTACTTACATTTCATTTTTATTATTTTAAACGGAAATAAAACCCAATGATACATAGGTATATTATTATTAAAATATAATAGAATATTTTATATATGTTACATAATTTCATTAACACCATTCTTTATACGTTCCATGTATGGTATTAACAAGTCATATCACTTTGAGGGGGCGGTAGTCCGCACTTCCTCAAATGAAATTATCGTATATATACCACATGAAAATAATTAAGGTATGCTATAAAATAGAATTACAGAAAAATATGGATAATATAAATCTCATATATAATTACAGTTCCATCATAATTACCACCATAATATATGGTATTAGATGATTGACCAATAATCGTTTCATGAGGCAGTAGTTCACCATCCACAGAAACATTATGTTCTATACCCATTAGATGGAGGTATGTATAAGTGTAGTTAAAATACACCATATAACAACAACCTAGTATATTTATGATACTATTATGGTTATAAAATAATGTAATAAAGTGATTTTAAGGGGTTGGAGAAGTAAAATAAAAGAAAATAACTTAAGAAGAGTTGTTACCATTTAATCAGGTAACTCCCTTCGGTTTGTACAAAAAGGCTTCCTTGAAGTTCCTTCTGCCTGTGGTAAGACTTCTAAGAGGAAGAGAGCGATGTAGGGATCTTAATTGGGCAGATTTTGGAAGAGCCAAGGAACTTTAGAGGTGTGAGAAATGGGTTAGAGGTGATGGATTTTTATAAGGGGGAGGAGGGGCTCTTTATGGATGTTTAAAAATATTATTTTATTGTATAATTATATTCGATTTATAATGGTTTAAAGCACATTAAAATTAAAGATAATATTACTCATGTTCGAATAAAATCATCCAATATAAATTTGACCAGTTTTGGATATTGTTTTAATTTTTATAATCTCTTTTATTTAAATCATACATTAGTGAGGTAAAAACTGCATCATTATTGTGTCATAAATAATTTTCATTATTTGATGTCTAAAAATTATAAAACAAATACCATGATATAAAAAATATTTTTAGATTTATAATGAATATTTATAGTTGAAGATCTAACTTATAAAACCCCATGTAAAAATTGTTTTACAAAAATATATATGTTTATGTCATTTTTGTCTTATTTTAAATTAGTTAATATAAAGTGTCATTATCACTACCAAGTGGATTAATGAGGTCCCAAAATCGACCCAAAGATTCCCATGGTTGTAAATTTATCATTAAATAGGGCTAGGACATGTTTTAGATTAATTTAATATTATTGTAATAATATTTTTTACCCTTATTTACCAGATTTACCCCTTTAACCATGGTAAATAAAATATTTACCGAAGTAATTAATCATAATGTCTAAAAATAAAATTTGCATATTTACACAATTTGGACCTATTGATTCCAAATATTGAATCCATTTTTTAAATTTAAAACACATAATTGGCAGAAATTAATTTATAAATAATATCCGTTGTCAAAATAAAAATCGTGTTTTTAATAAATAATAACTATTAAAATATTGACCCTTGTTTCTGTCCACTTTAAATTTGAAATTACATCCAATGTCCTGATTTATATTAATTGATAAAAATATAATATAATGATAATTAACAACCATTTAAATTTATAATTTAATACAATAAATTATTTTTATTAAAAAAGTTGTTATAAATTAAAATTTAGTATTTTCATTATTCACCAAAACATGAATGTTATCAGAAAAATTCCAAAAATTGATCAAAACTTTTTTATGTCCCAATTCTAAAGAAGAAGTTTATTTTTTAAAATTAAATATATAAAAGTTCCAAATGTTGGATTTAAAAATGGTTCACCATTAAAAGGCAGTAAAATTTCATTTTTAAAAAAATACTTCCTTTATCTGAAAATTTTAATTTTATATTATATTATGTATAATAAATACATAATATGGATGTTAAAATGATATGGATTATGTATAATTCAAAATGCAGTTAATACTATTCATAACCAATTTTTGAATGACTAGTTTGGTAAGTTGTGGTGCACTAAAACTCGTTGTTGCATGTAGTGAATGTTATTGAATGACATTGATGAGATAACATAGTATGATATCTTGGGGTGTTACATTCTCACCTCCTTAAATAAATTGTGTTCTTTTAATTTGAAAATTTTCTTTTAAAATAAAATGTTAAAAATAAAAATAATACCATTGTGGAAAACCCAAATCAAAAATTGTGTAAATGAAATTTAGTCTTAATGAGAGGGAAAGAGAAATGAAAAAGTCACCACCAAATTATGATCTCGATTAAGAAAACATTAGTGGAAATTAAAGACAACTAATTGAAGGAAAAATGTAAATATTTATAATGAGTTATTAGGTCATCAATCACAAACAAGTCTTAAACTGAGGGACTCAAAGCCATCAATCTATGATGATTGAAAATATCATCAGTTAAACAAAACATAAGGTATTGGGATAACATATTCTTGGTTTTAATATCCCTTCCCTAATGTTTAAGAATTAATTTATTCATAGAATAAGAGGAAAAAATTACATGACAAGTATAGTTTCATTCTTCAACTAATTCCTACCAGAAACTCATCTTTCACTCAAAAATATTATATAATTCAAAAATATTATATTTATTTTAATCATATAGGGTTCCAAAAATAATTAATTTATAATTAATTTGTCATAATATTTAAAAAAAACCATTATACAAACTAGGACATCACGTAGGCCAGTGGTAGGTGATGCACCATTTTCACCCTTCAGTTGTGGGGTCAAGTTTCACGCCCTTGCCAGACAGGACGAGTTATCGCCTAACCTCTGGGTTGTCCTTTTTATAAAAATAAAAAAATTATCTTAAGAAATGCTTTAACCTTACCAATAGTATCTAACGTCAAACTTAATCTATTCCAACATTTATTCTTATCAAAAATACTTCTTTCCAAACTCATAGTCCAAAATTTATAAGGAATTTAATCACAATGAAGATCTTTTTTGCCTAATAATAAAATTTGAATACCTTCATCATGCATTCTTTTAAAACACGGTAACACCCTGAATTATCATATAACCTTATTTATTACATTCATTATCCCTTATTCATTATAGAATACTGGATATACACTATATATACAAAAATGTTTTAAACTCCAAGAGTAAAAGAATAAACAAACAAGTAATTAGTTTCAAAGTAGTCAAGAATATAGAATATATTTTATCAAAATCAATAATATATTATTCCAAAATAACTTCCTCGGTATCAAAACCATATTGAGGTTTTACTTTCAATCAACCATTTATTTTCCAAATAGTTTAACTTTTTATTGAGAAACTTTTCTTCGAAACATATAATCTAAAATCTTTAATGAAATAGTACTGCAGTACAATCCTTATTTATTTCCATATTTCGTATAACCACTACATCATTGATTCAACACTCAAATGAAATAATTATTTATTTACAAGATAAGAACAGTAGTCATTCCTCTTCATCTGTGGTAGTATCGAAACTTGATTATTATCCAATAGCATCATTTTGGGAATACTCTAATGATTTGGACACTGATTCTCGTAGTGTCCCAACACTTTGTAGATGAACCATTGTATATTTTAATCCTTTTTCTTACCCCTATAGTCACGTACTTGGTGTCCTATTTCTCCACACTTAGAACAAACTATCATTCCCTTCAATAATTTACCAAGGTGATTCTTACCACAATTATCACATATGGTAAAATCCTTCTTTCTTTTATTCCCTTTATCAATCTTTCTCTCTACAATCCTTTTCTTCTCTAGAATCCCTTCAAATCCTTGGGACACAGATAATTATTTACTTATATTATTAACACATGATATTATTTTATCATATGATAATAATATGTGGGAGACTATTTCCTTTATAAATTTTGTCTTAATTACATGAATGATATGATCCTTCTTAATCTTTGGATCATGCGTATTGATGGAGTACTCATTCCATCTACCGGGTTCTATTTCAAAACAATGGCATACACTAGGATAGTTTATGAATTGCAATGCATAATTACAAACTTGTAAAATACCTAACGTACATTTAAAAGATTATGAATATAATCTATATTCATAAAAAAATGTTTTCTTTGAGGAAGTATTTACTCCTAAATCCTTCATAATGTGTTGTGAAGAAAATGTGAATTATCCTTAGCATATCCCCTGAGAGTGTCATAACCAAGAGTGCAGCAAGGACCGTTTTTGTATACTAGGATACCACGAGTCAAGCTCAAAACTTCTTGTTTAATTTTTCACTCCAGGGTACATCTATTCTAGAGCTGCCTCTACCTGCTCGTATCTAGAAATGGATGTATTTCATGAAAAATTAACAAGATCTCTACATTACCCAAATTCTTGGATGTTCTTCTATACTAATCCTCAATGTTTATCATAGGGTAATGTTCTCTAATTAATTTTTTTCTAAATCTAGTTTCCAAGGTTATTGCTAAACTTTCTATGATACCAAATGTAATGCCCCGACCCTAGTTGCCTAGAGTCAGTGCATTATTTTAATAAATTGGAATGATTACAGGGAATCAAGTCCCAAAGGACCAATCGGTTTAGCAGTATTGGAAAATAGATTACATACATGAACGTTACATTACACTATAAAATGAAAAAATGTCTCTATTGACCACATTCATATCACTTAGACTATCCTTGTAGGTTAGTCATAATATACTCTTTCACATCCTTGGAAAAATAAAAAAATAGAAATAGGTGAGCTCAGATTCTCAGTAAGGTTAACAATATAACAGAAACATTCATAAATAAGCATAAACATTTAAGGAAATTTATAAAACTAAAACAAAATGTTATGCCCTGAACCCATAAGCCCAGAACTAGCACATTATTTTAATGCATTGGCATGATTACAGTGAATTCAGTCCCAAAGGACCGATAAGATTAGTATTCATGGAAAAAAATATACATACATAAGTTCAACATTACAACTTGAAAATAAATAAATCACTAATTTATTCTGTTAAAAACAGCCAAGCCTCCAAGATATGCCTGCAAGTCACTCATAGCTAACTTCTTTATATCTTGGGAAAATGAATCATAAGAAAGGGGTGATCTCAAACACTCAGTAAGAGTAAGAAATACAATGGAGGATAAATAAACATTATGCAAGGTGAATAATTGAAAACTCATTCCTTAATAAATAATAAACATGAATGCTTTATGGAAGGAATATGAGATGAGTACATAATTACATAATAAAACATAGTCATGGGTATTCTACTAGAATAATAACCACATGATCCATTAATATTATTTTCATAATATGGGAATGTATAATGCTAGACATTCCGAAACATTTTTTCAAGGCCATATCCAATACGTCTAAAAATGATTAAGGCCTCATCCAAAACCATATATCAAATCGGGAAAGGCCTAGGAAAATTACATATCAAATTGTATAATTAGACATACTGATTCATCTTGGAGCTATAGCGGGATCCACCCATCAATTACTCAGTCCAATATATTCGTCATATGAAAAGGTTGAAACATAAAAATAACATTCGAATTAAAACTTTCATACGAAATGTAAATACATTAACCCTAAACCATTAATGGTATAAAAATAACACATCCATAGTCAAAAATATCACAAAAACATCAATAAAATATGGAAGATTTGTATCATAATAATTCAACCATGATCAGGAATAATATCACTTAAAGGATGTTGACAGTGTTGAAAATGATATGTAAAAATCATTAAGAGAAATATCCCTTTTTAATGAAATCATATAAAAGTCACATAATTTATAAAGGTATTCATTTAAAAGATGGTTTTTAATCAAATTTCCCTATATAAGTTTTAATCTTTTGAATGTAAATTAACATTTTTAAACATTCATGTCCATATAAATAAATCCTTAAAACCATTTTGAAATCAAGGACATTAATGAGAAAGGTTTAGAAGAATAAATCTATAAAACATTTAAAATGATGTTTTAGTAAAAAATTCCCATAAAAGTAATAACTTTAAAAACTATTTTATGAAACATGGACATTGATTATAAATATTTCCTAGTAGATACTTATGTAAAAACAACCTCAGATTATAAAGAGATTGTAAAATTAACCCATACCTTGCAATTTCCTTTGGTCGAGGGTATGTTCAACATTCTATATAATGGCCATAGTATGTTATTAAATTATACTAGAACAATTTTCATATTTATTATATCATACATGATTCATTTATTACTTTATACTACCCATTTAAAAATTATTTCCATGTTAAATTAACATTTCAAATAATAATCTCTTCTTTATCATACGTGTTTTAACTTTTTATTGTTGATCGTATCATTTAGATCATGATTTACATACTTCTGTAATACAACACATGATTTATATATCATATATATTTATAATTTAAATATGTATAATATATAGATATATGAAATGGAAAGCACCGTTTATGGAGACTATAGGCCATGCGTACACATAAACGCTGTTTCTATTTTCATATCGTATTGAATGGAAGTAAGTGAATAAGATATACATAAGTACATATATAAATATATATATCTGTTAAATAGCATTATTTTTCCATATATTACATACTTGTTAATAATATATATTTTTATAATTATTTTTGAATGGTGAGTGTGGAAATGAATCACATCGCGTCGTGGAGACGGTAATCCGTACGTACGCACGAGCGACATTATCATTATATTGATGATGAAATAATATGTAATTGGATGGTATATCATATATAAATAATTAATAACATGTTATATTTATTATTTACATAATCTGTACTCATTATTATACCCATCCAAATAATTAAGTGTTTGAATAACAAAGTACACCATGACGTGGAGACGGTAAGTCGTACATACGAACGTATGGTGACTTTATCATTTATTGGATGGATGGAATAACAAATATAGTTATACCATATTTATAATGATGTCGCAATATGATGGAGTTACTGGATTTTTTTTGGTATGGAAATCACAAATAATGAGGACGTGTAAGAAGAAAACAACTTGAAAGAGGGTGGTGAAATTATTACATCTTAATCGGGTGTTTCCTTTAGAGTTGATCAAAAGGGATCTGTAGGATGGCATTATAATATATGTATGGACTATTGAGTGATTTGGGAATGGTTTGTCTGAGAAAAATGGAATTGGAGTTGTGATTTTTAGGGAAGGGTATGTACATTTTTATAAGACAGGTGAGGGTCACTTTAAGAAAAGCCTAAAATATTATTTTATAATAAAATAATTTTCAGATTCTAACGGCTCTAAAATGATTTATTTCTACGATAAGGTGGAGATGGGTTAAAAAACGCTCAACCAATAGGTTTTAGACATTTTTAGGTTACAATTTTAACCTTATCATTTAGATTTAACTCATAGTTAAATAGCTTAACTTTTACCGTGTCTTCTTGTATTCTTACACTATATGGTTAATAAACACACTCTAAACTTCCATGAGAACCTATAGTGGTTCATTAATGACATATATAATATTATTTATTCCCTTTGCCTAAACCTTATATTTTTATGAATATTATAAAATTTTATAATATAATATTTGTTTTAAAACTCATTTATGTCAATTTTGACACAATTTAGAATTTGTTTTTTCTAAAAGTCATAAAAACTTGATTACATAGAACAAGATACATTGAATGAACCATAACATGTAATATTCACCTAGAAAATTTGTGGATTTCATAAAAACATTGAAATTATATTTATTTTAATATTCATAATACCATTGATTTGATTCTTTCTTTAATAAGGTAATTACTGCATCATCATTGTGTCATAAATAAATTTAATTTTTTAAAGTATAAAAATTATAGAAAATTACCATTATGTTGGAAATAGTTTTAGATTTATAATTAATATTTAGATCTCAAAGGTTAACTCATATAACATCTTGTAAAAATTGTTTTACAAAAGGATATATGTTTATGTCAAATTATCTTTACTTTAAATTAGTTAATATAAAGTGTCATTATCACTTTCAAGTTGCTCCACATGGTCCCAAAATCTACCAAAAGATGCCCATGGCTGGAAATGTATCAAAAAATATGAATATGACACATGTTAGGTTAATTTAATATTATTATAATAATATTTGTTTACCCTAATTTACTAGATTTACCTTTTAACCATAGTAAATAGAATATTTATAGAAGTAAATATTCATAATATCTAAAAATAAAATTTCCATATTTACAAAATTCAGACCTCCTAATTCCAAATATGTAATCCATTTTTCCTAATTCAAAACAAATAACTAGAAAAAATTAATTTAATATTAATTTCCGTTGTCCAAGAAAACGTGTTTTTAAGAAATAATAAATATCAAAAGATTAGCACTTGTTAATGTTAAGTTTAAATGTGAAATTACATCCAAAGACCTAAATTATATTAAATGATAAAAATATAATCTAATGATACTTTAATACAACTGAAATGCATATTTTAAACTATAAATTAATTTGACTAAAAAACGTTTTTAATTAAAATTTAGTATTTTTCACTATTCATCAAAATAAGAAAGTTATCAGAAAAACACAGAAATTTTATATAAAAAATATTTTTATGTCCTGAATCTAAAGAAGAATTTTATTTTGTGTAATTGAACATAAAAAAATGTCGAATATTATATTTAAAAATGGTTCACCATTAAAAGGTGGTAAAATTGTATTTATTGAAAAACAATTCTTTTATCTAAAAAAATTAATTCGTTATTATATTATGTCTAAGAAACTCATTATATGGATGTTAAAATTATATAGAGTATATAAGATTTAAAATGAAGTTAATACTATTCATAACTGCTTTTTGAACGGCTAATTTGGAAAGTTGTGGTGTGCTCGAACTCGGTGTTGCATGTAGCGCAAGCTATTGAATTACATTACTGAGAAAACATATATTCAAATCTTGGGGTGTTACATTCTACCATAGTTTAATAAATATCATCATCACAATTTGAAATTGTTCTTCAAAAATAAAAGGTTAAAAATAGAAAAATACCTGAGTGAAAAAAACCAGATCAGAAATCGAGTTAATAAAATTTGGTCTTAATAAGAGAGAAAGGGAAATGAAAAACTCACCTCCAAATTAGGATCTAGATTAGGAGAAATTTTGTGGAAATTTGAGAAATAATTGAAGGAAAATGTAAATATTTACAGGGAGTGTTTGTGGTCATCAATCACTATTAATTGTAAAATTGAGGGCCTCAAAGCCATCAATCTATGGTGATTTTAAATATCACCGGTTCAACAAAACCTAAGGTATTATGATAACACATTTTTGGTTTTAAGATCCCTTCCCTAATTTTTTAGAATTAATTTATTCATAAAATAAGATGGAAGAAACATACTTGATATTTAGGGTTTCATCCTTCAACTAATTCCTACCACAAACACACCTTTCACTGCAAAAGATAATAAAATTAAAAAATATTCTATTTATTTTAATCGTATTTGGTTCCAAAAATAATGAATTTATATTTAATTTGTTAGACTATTTAAAAAAATACATTATACAAACCAGGACAGCACGTAGGCCAGCGTTAGGTGATGCACCCTTGTCTTCCTTCGGTTCCAGGTTCAAGTCTCACGCCCTTGCCGGATGCGATGGGTTGTCGCCCGAGCACCAGTTTGTCCTTTTTATAAAAATTCAAAAATAATCTTAAAAAAATATTTAACCTTAACAATAGTATCCAATTTCAAGATTAATCGATTGCAACCTTTAGACTTATCCAAAATAATTATGTCCAAATTTACAGTCCAAAATTTATAAGGATGGTAAACAAAATGAAGATCCTTTTTTCCACATAATAACATGTGAATACCTTCATCATGTATTCTATTAAAACACTATAAAACCCTGAATTTCCATAAAACATTATTGATTAAATTTATTCTCCCTTATTACTTATAGAATACTAGATATATTTCTTCTATCTAAAAATGTTGTAAACTCCAACAAGAATGGAATATACAAATCATTAATCAGTTTCAACATAGTCCAGAATATCCAATATAATTTATCCAAATCAATCATACGTTATTCCAAAATCACTACCTCAGTATTATTCAATATTTAGGTTTATATTTCCTTCAAGAATTTATTTTCCAAAAAATTTAACTTCTTATTTAGTCACTTTTATTAGTACCACGTAATTTCAAATCCTTAATGAAATAGTACTTCTATACAATCCTTATTTAATTCCATAATTCATATAACTAGTACATCGTTGATATAACACTTAAATTACATAATTCTTTAATATCAACATAATAACACTAGTCATTACTCTTCATCTATGGAAATATCATAACATGATTATTATCCAAAAACATCATTTGTCGTATACTCTGATGATTTGAACATTGATTCGCGTAGTGTCCCAATTCCATGAAGATGAATCATTATACATTTGAAACCTTTTTCTTACCCTTGAAATCACGTATTCAGTGTCCTTATTCTCCACACTTATAACAAACTCCAATTTCATTCATGAATTTACCTTGGGGATTCTTTTCACAAATATCACATATGGAAAAATCCTTCTTTCCCCTCATCCCATTATCCTTCTTTCTCTCTTCCATACTTTTCTTCTCTTGCTTCCTTTCAAAGCCATAGGACTTAGAGAATTTTTTAGGTATCTTATTAACACATGATACTATTTCTTTATATGATGATAATACATGGGAGACTATTTCCGTTTTAAATATTAGCTTAATACCATGAAAGATATGATCCTTCTTAATCTTTGGATCATACATATTGTGGGAGTTCCCATTCCTTATACTAGGCACCATTTATAAAAAATGGAAAAAATAGGTTAGTTTATGAATATCAATGCATAATACCAAACTTGTAAAATTCCTAACATAAAATGAAATGATTATTCATATAATCTATAATCATAAAATGTTTTCTTTGAGGAATTATTTACCTCTAAATCCGTCATAATGTCTTGTAATTAAAATGTGAATTATCCTTAGTAAATCCCCTGAGAGTGTCATAACTAAGAGTGCAATAAGGCTCGTTGTCGTGTACCGAGATACCCAGGGTCAAAACTAAATCTCTTTGTTGGAGTTTTCAATCATAATTACATCTGTTCTAGAGCCTCCTCTGCCTTCTCAGATCCAGACAGGGATGTACTGTTTGAAAAATACTCAAAATTTCTACAGTACCAAAATTATAGGAAGTTAATTTATACTAATCCTCAAAGTCTATCTTAAGGTAATGTGCTCTAATCAGAGTTTATCTAAATATAGTTTCCATGGTTTATACTAAACTTCCTCAGATACTAGTAGTATTTCCCAAATCCCAGAATCTCGGAGCCTATGCATTATTTTAATACATTGGCATGATTACAAGGAATCAATTCTTGAAGGAGAGACCATTTTAGTATTCTTGGAAACAAGATACATAGATAAGTTCAAAATTACAACTTGAAAATAAATACAACACTAATTTATTCAATTAGAAACATCCAATACTCCTAGATATTCCTGCAAGTCTCTTATAACTAACTTTTTCATATCTTAGAAAAATGAAACATATGAAAGGAATGAGCTCAAATTCTTATTAAGAGTAAGCAATACTACAGATGATAACATAAACATTAAGCTTAATAAATAATTGAAAACACATACCTTTATAAAAAATAAACATGAATACCTTATGGAAGGAATATGAGCTGAGTAAATAATTCCATAAGAAAACATTTTCATGGGTATTATACTAGTCGAACAACCACATCAACCATCAATATTATTTTCATAACGAGCGAATGTATAATGTCGGACATTCTAAAACATTTTTTCAAGGCCTCGACCAAGACATCTGAAAATGTTTAAGGCCTCTGCCAAAACCATATATGAAATTTTGAAAGGCCTCAAACAATTCCACATAAAATTGTCTCATGAGACCTACTGATTCATCGAGGAGCTATAGTGTGCTCCACCCATCACTTACTAAGTCCAATACATTTCTCATATGAAAATATTGAAACATAACATAAACATTTGTATTAAAACAAGCATATGAAATGTCAATACATTAACCCTAAAGCACGAATGGTATAAAAATAAAAAAACCACAGTAAAATATATCAAAAAACCTACAATACAATATGGAATATATGTATAATAATAAATCAACCTCGATCAAGAATAATATCCCGTAAAGAATGTCGACATAGTTGAAAATGATCAGTAAGAATCTTTGAGAGAAATATCTATTTTTCATGAAATCATTTAAAAGTAACATAATTTATAGAGGAATTCATTTAAAATATAGTTTTAAATCAAATTATCCCATACAAATTTGAATCTTTTTAAAGGAATTAATATTTTAAAACATTCATGTCCATATAACTAAATCCTCAAAACAATTTTAAAAACATGGATATTAATTAGAAAGGTTTAGAAGAATAAATCTTTAAAACATTTAAAATGATATTTTAGTAAAAAAAGTGCCATAAAATAATACCTTTGAAAACTATTTTATGAAATAAGGACATGGTTAATAAATATGTCTTGGTAGATAGTTACGTAAAAACAACCACAGAAAATAAATATATTGTGAAATTAACCCTTACCTTGCACATTCCTTTGGCCGAGAGTACATTTAACCTCATGTATAATGACCATAGTATGTTATTTAATTATACCATAACCATATTAATATTTATTATATCATACATGATTCTTTTATGACTTTATACTACCTATTTAATAATGATTTCCATGTAAAATTAACATTTCAAGTAATAATTGTTTTCTTTATCGTACACGTTTTAGCTTGTTATTATTGATCGTATCATTTAGATAATGATTTAAATAATTATAGAATATAAAAAATTATTTATATATCATATATATTTATAATATAAATATATATAATAGATAGATATATGAAAAGTAAAATACCGTTTATGGAGACGGTAGGTTGTACATACGCATAAACGTTGTTTCTGTTTTCATATCGTATTGAATGGAAGTATGTGAATAAGATATACATAAGTACATACATACATACATATATATATATATATATATATATATATTCAGTAGCATTATTATTTCATGTATTACATAATTATTAATAATATATATTTTTATAATCATCGTTGAATGGTGAATGTGGAAATGAATTTCATCATGTCGTGAAGACTGTAATCCATATGTACGCACGGGCGACAATATCATTATATTGATGGTGAAATCATATGTAATTGGATATTATATCATATATATATATAATAATTAACATGTTATATTTATTATTTACATCAGTTATATTCATTATTATTCCCATCCAAATAATGAAGTTTTTGAATGACAAACTACACCAGGACGTGGAGACTGTAAGTCATATGTACACACGTATGGTGACTTTTTCATTTATAGGATGGATAGAATAAACAATATGGTTGTGCCATATTTATAATAACATCTTAGTATTTATGAGGTAATGGTTTTATTATTTTGGTATGGAAACAACAAAGAGGGAGGAAGTGGAAGAAGAAAAGAACTTGAAAGAGGGTGGAGAAATTATTAATGCTTCTTCGAGTGTTTCCATTTGAGTAGATCAAAAGGGATACTTAGGTTGAATTTATGATCAATTTAAGGACACTAGTTTGATGTGAGGGAAGTCTTTAGGATATTTGGGAAAGGGTTGGCCGAGCTAAATGGATTTGTATTTGTGATTTTGGGGGAAGGGGAAGTACCCTTTTATAGAGGGGTGAGGGTCACTTTAGGAAAATCTTGAAATATAATTTTATAATAAAATAATTTTCTGTTTATAATGGAACAAAAATAATTAATTTATATGATAATGTAGGATTGGGTATATTAACACTCAACCAATAGGTTTTAGACAAATTTATGCTTCCATTTTAACCTTATCTTTTAGATTTAACTCTCAGTTAACTAGTTTATCTTTTACCATGTCTTCTGGTATTATAAAACTATATAGTTAATAAACATACTCTAAACATCCAAGAGAACCAAAAGTGGTTCATTAATGACATATATAATATTAACTAATCTCTTTGTCCAAAAATCATATTTTTAGGAATATTATATAATTTAATAATATAATATTTGTTTTAGAAACTCATCTGTGTCAATTTGGACACTATTTAGTATTTGTTTTATTGTGAAAGTCCTCACTACTTGATTACTTCTAAAAAGATACATTGAATCAACCCTATCATGTAATATTCACCTATAAAATTTGTGGATGTCATAAAAACAATGAAAATATATTAATTTTTATATTTATAATACCATTTATTTGATTCCTTCATTAATAAGGTAATTACCACATCATCATTGTGTCATAAATAAATTTAATTATTTAAAGTCAAAAAATTATAAATAAAATATAATTATTTAGGAAATATTTTTATATTTCTAATGAATATTTATATTCAAAAAGAAAAATTATATAACACCTTGTAAAAAGTTTTTACTAAAAGATATTTGTTTATGTCATTTTTGTCTTTACTTTAAATTAATTAATATGAAGTGTCATTATCATGCACAAGTGGCTCCATGTGGTCCCCAAATCTACCCAAGGAATACCATGGTCATACATGTATCATTAAATAGTAATATTACATATTTTAGGATAATTTAATATTATTATAATAATATTTTTTTACCCTTTTTTACCAGATTTATCCTTTAACCATGGTAAATTAAATATTTACTGAAGTAAATATTCATAATGTATAAAAATAAAAGTTACATATTTACAAAATTTGGAACTCCTTATTCCAAATATGTAATACATTTTTCATAATTCAAAACACAGAAGTGGAATAAATTAATTTAAAATTAATTCTCGTGGTAAGAAAAAAGCGTGTTTTTAAGAAATAATAACTATCAAAATATTGACACTTGTTTATGTCCAGTTTAAATGTGAAATTACATCCAATGACCTAAATTATATTAAATGATAAAAATATAATCTAATGATACTTTAAAACGACTCAAATATATAATTTAACACAATAAATTATTTTGATTAAAAAGTTTTTTTTAATTAATATTTAGTATTTTTCACTATTTATCAAATTATGAATGTTTTTAGAAAAACACCAACATTTTATCAAAACTAAATTTTTATGTCAAAATTATATATAAGAAGTTAATTTTGTCAAATTGAATATAAAAAAAGTGTTAAATATTGTATTTAAAAAGGGTTCACCATTAAGGGGTGGTAAAATTGCATTTATTGAAAAACAATTCTGTTATCTGAAAAACTGAATTTGCTCTTATATTATGTCTAAGAAACACATAATATGTATTTTCAAATTATATTGAGTATATATGATTCAAATTGTAGTCAATACTATACATAACTATGTTTTGAACGGCTAGTTTGGTATGTTGTGGTGCGCTCGAACTCGGTGTTTTGTGTAGTGCAAGCTATTGAATTAATTTACTGATAAAACATACTATGAAATCTTATAGTGTTACATTCCCCCCTCCATCATTAAATTGAATTCTCGCAATTTGAAATTGTTCTTTGAAAATAAAAGGTTAAAAATAGAAAAATACCGTTGTGGAAAACCCACATCGGAAATTGGGTTAATAAAATTTAGTCTTAATAAGAGGGAAAGAGAAAAGAAAAAGTCACCACCAAATTATAATCTCGATTAAGAGACCATTGGTGGAAATTATAGACATAATTATAGGAAAAATGAAAATATTTATAGTGTAACATCCCAAGTAAGTAATTAATAATAGATATTTTATCTATGTCTATTTATGAATTAGATAGTGTTTTAGAGGCTTAAAATGAGAATAAATCCAATCTTAAGCATGGAATACACTAATATTTTTAAAAGATTGTTTTACTGCCTTTTGATGGAAAATCATTTTTAAATCAAAATTTTGACAATTTTATAATCTCTATTTTTCAAAATAAACATATTCCTTATTATTGGTACATTGAAATTTACATTGGATAAATTTTAGTTATTTTACTGACAATGTTCATTTTTTAATGAATAGTGAAAAATACTGCATTTTACATCAAAACTGCTTTTTCATCTAATTTAATTAGATGGTTATATTACCTTCTTAATTGGTCTTAAAGTGTAATCTGAATATATTTTTACCATTTAAACCAATAGTGGTCGTTGTAATTAATTTCACTTTGAAATTGGACTTAAACTAGTGTCAATCTTTTGATACTTATTGTTTCATAAAAACATGCTATTTGCTCTGACAACGGGAATTAATTATTAAATTAATTAATGTAACTTATATGTTTTGAATTTTTTAAAATAGACATCATTTTTGAATCCGGAATATCAAATATATCTTAGGGTGATGTTTTGGTATTTTTCTGAAAAACTTCAATTTTTGATGAATAGTGAAACCACTAAGTGGTACTTATAAAAACTGATTTTCTGTTTAAATGAAATTTTACCACCTCTGTGTTTTGAATTTCAAAAATCCTACATACATGGTTTTCATTAAGAAGTAAAATGTGGTTCAATGGGATTAAAATAATTTTTTGGTGAATAGTAACTTTTAAGTTTTTAATCGCGATAAGAGATAATTAGTGTAATTTAAGGTAAAAATAATGTTTTAATAATATGAAATGACCTTGACACATGTGCTACCCTTATTGGATATGTCATGGCCGACCAAGAAAATCCATGGGTCAACTTGGGGACCCCATGGAGCCACATTGGATGGAAAATAACATTAATAAATTTTTATTTAATGTTAAAATTAAAATGTCACAAACATGAGTTGTTTTACTAAAAAAATTTTTAAATGGGGTTATACAAGTCATATTTTTGACTATAAATATTAATTAGAAATATAATAATATTTCCTACATCATGATAATTTTTTTATAATTTTTAGACATTAAATAAGTTAAATTATGTTTGACATCATGATGATGCAGCGATTACCTCATTATTTAACGATTTAAATAAAAGGAAAATATAATGTAAAATCTAATACCTACACATGTTAAAAACCAATTGGATGAGTATATTTAGAACTCCTATCACCTTATCCTCGAAATATATAATTTTGGGACCTTTTAAATCCTAAAATCATTTTATAATAAAGTATCTTTTATAGCTTTCCAAGAGTGCCCCTCCTCTCCTCTTATAAAAGGCCCCCACCTCTACCAACTTACCCACACTTCCAAAGCCTTTTTCTTGGCCAACCCCTACCCATTTTGTCTCTCAACATCCCTCTCTAACTCTTAGAAGCCTCAATTTGGGCAGAATTCCTCCCAAGGAAGCCTTTGAGCTCAAATCAAAGAGAGTTACCCGATTTAAAGGTAGTGTCTTCTCTTGTGTTCTTATGTATTATTTTGCTTCTCCAACCCCCTAAACTCTTTTTATTCATTTCTTTTGTAACAACACCAGTATCTTCCATATAATAGGATGTTTTTATAAGAAGGATTCGAGCTACACTTACACACACCTACATCTAATTGTTAAAGAACATACTGTTTCCATGGATGGCGAATTTCTGCCTCACGAAACGATGATTGTTCAATATTCTTTTAACACCTTAAAAGGTGGCCATTAAGATGACACTATATTTATATATGATATATAATATGTTTTTTTAATTAAGATTCTGTATTTTTCATTTATGTCATATCTTTATGGTTTCCATTATGGGTAAACGCGATATCTTCATTTTAGGAAGTGCGGACTACCACCCCCTCAAAGTGATTTGATTCGTTAATGCCATATGTGGGACTTATAAAAGATGTAATTAATTATATTATATATGATATTATACTAGAATTATAATATACCTTTATATCATTATGATTCCATTCCATAAAATATGAAATAGAAATGAAAGTAGCGTTCATGCGTACGTACGGCTTACCGTCTCCATGAACGGTGCATTTCATTTCTTACCTCTAAATGTTATGTAATATTATAAATTCATGTATATACTGGATATATATGATATATATGATATCTAAATCTTGAGTATAACTCTGGATATAATGGATATTTTCCTACGTGAACAACTTGTAAATATAAGAAGTTCACTTTTGACTCAAGTACCAAATATCGACAAAATGACCGTTATTAACTTAAATGATTACATAATGCTCATAACATAGTAATAAGTGATATAAAAGGAATAATGAACTTGAAATACGTTCTTAAGCAACTAAAAATTAACTCAAGTTTATTATTCAGGACATTAAATAACGATCGAGTCCAGTCGGACCCGAGGAATGGGACTTCGTCTCAATCTCCTTTCATTGAGGCATATTTTGTTTTATACACAACCTTCTTTTATACGGTGTATAAACCCTTTGAATTTTACATTTATCCAAAAGGAATATTTTTTATACGAAGTGTTTTACTAAACGAAAAAAGGGAATGTTTTTTTCGTACGTATGCGGCGACAACAACTTCTCCGCCACCGTGACCATTATTTGAGTTTCGGCTTCCTCTACAAGCCATACCCTTTTTTTAAAAGAACAATAAATACCATGTTTTACTTTTATTTTATTTTGGTATTGAAAATGGTTTTCATAATGTTTTTATATCAATGTGTTGTATTGATATCTTTTGATTGAAAAGTGGAAATGTTATGTTTCCTTTATGCATGTTTTATGTGATACGATTATGTTATGGTTTTTGGGCGTTATTATGAAGACGGGTGGTTCTGTGATAAACTAAGGGTGGGTGAGCCCAATATAGCTCTCCAATGGATTGGGTAACGTGAAGGAGTTAAACGTTAAGGTTTCTCCGAAGAGATTTAGGGAATATACTGTGATGGGTATTCCAAACGTAACCAAGAGGGTTACTCCCTACGAAAGAATGTTGTGAATGCCTCAAGTTACCTTTATGTATTATGATTTCTATGATTTATTCATGATTTGATGAGGTATGTTAAAGTGCTTATGTTTTATGAGTAGAGTATGATTTCATTGATTCTTATGTATACATGTACTCATGTTTCCTTTCCATATTTTTATATCCCTTACTGAGCTTTTTATGCTCATCCCACGTTCTTGAAATGTTTTTCACAGGTTAAGGGAAGGGTACATGATATGATGATAGTGTCAAGGATGTGTCAAGAAAGAATCCTTGTTTTATTTTAAATATGTTTCCGTTGATGGGGAAAAATGAATACTATCTTTTATTGTAACCACTTTGTTTAAATGTGGGATGTAATGCATGTTTTGTGATCTAATTCTCTAAAACTCTAAACCTGAAAATATCTTCAAGGTGTATTCTTGAAATATCTCAAGATTAAGTAATGTTTAAGGCTGGGGCCTTATAGTTGGTATTATAGGTCGGTTTAGATAACTTTATAAGTTATAATTCTATTAAATGATTATCCAAAATATTTTTTTTATGGTCAAATTGAAATGATATAGCATTTGAAGATTACCATGTTGATTCATATAAGACATGTTTGTTTATAATGGTTTTCCACAGAGGAAATAGGGAAGCAGTTCTAGGAAGGCATACAGAAGAAAATAACCTTCCGAATCAGCATCTTGAGATGGTCGGAATTGGAACTGAACAATTTGTTGCAGTAATGGCGCAGTTGACTCAAGCGATAAATGGTGGCGGTATCCATGCACGAGATCAGCCAGATCAACGGTAGAGGAACATGTTAGTGGTGGAACATTTCATGAGGCAACATCCCCCATCATTCAGAGGATCATCTGACCCTGTGCTAGCTAAAGGGTGTATTAAAGCACTGGAGAAGATTTTTGATGTCATGGGGTGTTCAGAAAATCAAAAGGTTAGTCTTGTTATTTACCATTTGGAGGGTGAAGCAGATCAGTGGTGTTCGATGGTTAAAAATATCAGGGATGCTGATGAGATTGATTCTCTCGACTGGGATGAATTCAAAGGTATGTTTCTTGAGAAGTATTTTCCTAAGGTTGTTCGACTTAGGATGGAAAAACAATTCCTAGAATTGAGGCAAGAGGAGGACTCAATGGCTGCTTATGAAGAAAGGTTCACTCGATTGGAAAGGTATTCTCCAAATTTTATCAAAGACCTTGATAGTAAAATCAATCGTGTTTACTTAGGATTAAATCAAAAATATCGAATAGATTTACCTTCTCGCGAGTTCAAGAGTTAAGAAAATCTTGTTCGATGTGCTGAGAAGGTGGAAATGGAGTTTTCCAATGATAAAGTGTTCTATAACAACCAGTAGAAGAAGAGGCCGAGGTGGCAGGAGAAAGGGAAGAATTATTCAAAAAGGTCTGATGGTAATAAAATTAAGTTTCCAGTTTGTGATAAATGTGGGAAAAGGCATGCTGGGGAATGTCTTCTGAATTCTAGAAAGTTCTACCAATGTGGTAAGATGGGAAATAAGGCTCGTGAATGCACTAAAAAAGATCAAGGTGATGGTAAGTCCAAATTTGATTTGAAGTTAGTGAAATGTTTTTAGTGCAATGAGATGGGTCACTATGCAAACGAGTGTTCGACAAAGAGCTTGAGTGATGGGAAGCAGTTAGACTACATGAAAAAAGGGGTGGTGAAATCCTTTGCAACTACTTCAGCAGATGTCAGGCCATCAAATGAAGTTGTATCAGGTACTTTTTTTTTCAGATTATGCCAATGTGTTGTTTGATTTGGGGTCTACACATTATTTCATCTCTGAAACATTTTCTAGTAAAATGGGAATACCATCTCATGAAATGACTCCTGAACTTGTGGTAAAAACACCTGGGGGAAATGATGAGGCAAAAATAATTTATAAGAATATTCCTATCCTTATCCGTGGAAAGAACCTACTTGTGAACCTTATTGTTTTACCTATAGTAGAGTTTGATGTTATCCTGGGTATGGATTGGCTCTCTATTTACCATGCTAACATTGACTGTAGAGATAAAGAAGTTTCTTTTCAGAAAGACCTTCAGTTTGTCTACAAGAACTAACCCTTACTATTGATAACTTATCAAGAGGCCGAGAAACTTGTAAAATATGGAAATGAATGTTACCTTGCACATATTGTTGAAAACAAGGGAACTATTCATATTAATGATGTGCCAGTGGTAAATGAGTATCCTGATGTTTTTCCTGATGAGTTGCCTGGAATAATACCAGATTGGGAAGTTGAATTTACTATTGACTTAGTTCCTGATGCTAAGCCAATTTCAAAACCCCCTTATCGAATGGCTCAAATTGAACTTTTAGAGTTGAACGAGCAATTGCAAGATTTATTAGAGAGAGGTTTCATTCGACCTAGAACATCACCATGGGGTGCTCCTGTTTTATTTGTTAAAAAGAAATATGGTTCAATGAGACTTTGCATTGATTATAGAGCCTTGAATAACATCACTGTTAAGAACAAATATCCTTTGCCTCATATTGATGATTTGTTTGATCAGCTCCAGGGAGCTCAGTATTTTTCAAAGATTGACCTGAGATCGGGGTACCCTCAGTTGAAGCTAAAGGAATCAGATATTCTGAAGACCACATTTCGAACAAGATATGGCCATTATGAATTTGTAGTAATGCCTTTTGAGCTAACCAGTGCACCTGTTGTATTCATGGACTTAATGAATAGAATTTTCCATGAGTTCTTGGATAAGTTTGTGGTTGTTTTCATTGATGATATTTTGGTGTTTTATAAAAGTAAATAAGAGCATGAAAGACATTTAAGGGTTATTTTGAAAACTTTAAAAGAAAAGAAATTGTATGGGAAATTCAGCAAGTGTGAGTTTTGGTTGCAACAAATTTCTTTCCTTGGTCACATTGTTTCTAAAGATGGGATAACTTTTGGTCCTGCAAAAACAAAGGTTGTTGAAGAATGGCCAAGACCCACAAATGTAACTGAGATTCATAGTTTCCTTGGTTTGGTAGGATATTACCACTGTTTTGTTAGAAATGTTTCATAGTTATCTAGTCTAATGACTAAGCTAACTCGGAAGGGTGTTAAGTTTATCTGGACAAAAGAATGTCATGATTGTTTTCAGGAATTGAAAAGAAGATTGGTGAATGCTCCAGTTTTGGCACTACCTTCCAGGAATGGTGAGTTTGTTATCTATAGTGATGCTTCATTGAAAGGACTTGGTTGTGTCCTAATGTAGAATGATCAGGTAATTGCTTATGCTTCACGATAGTTGAAAACTCATGAGGTAAATTACCTTACACATGATTTGGAATTAGCTGCTATAGTTTTTGCTTTAAAAATTTGGAGGCATCATTTGTATGGAGTAAAGTGTGAAATATATACTGATCACAAAAGTTTAAAGTATGTATTCACTTAGAAAGAATTGAACATGAGACAGAGGAGATGGCTAGAATTAATCAAGGATTACGATTGTACAATTCATTACCATCTGGGAAAAGCAAATAAAGTGGCTGATGCTTTGAGTTGAAAAAGTAATGATTCATTAACAATGTTGTGTTTGGAACGTGATCCTTTGGTTAAAGATTTGATGAAATTTGGCATAGAATTTTTTGGTGCAGGATGTTCTTCTGTTTTGTTTCAGGTATCAGTGAAATCTTCTCTATCAGACAGAATCAAGAAAGCACAGAAGCAAGACAGTGAGTTGCAGAAAAAGGTAGAGCTGGTTCAGAATGGTAAGTTGCCTGAATTCAACATTGATAATGATTGTGTTTTGAGATTTGGGAAGAGATTTTGCGTGCCTTGTGATTCACAGTTGAAGAGAGAGTTGTTATGTAAAGCTCGTATTTCACTGTTTTTAGTTCATCTAGGCATTACTAAGATGTATATAGATCTTCGGGAGTATTACCGGTGGGATGGAATGAAAAGGGATATTGCTGATTTTACTATGAAGTGTTTGACTTATCAATAGGTAAAAGCAGAGCGACAGTTACCGAAATGGATGCTTCAGCCTTTACCAGTGCCAGAGTGGAAATGGGAAAATATATCCATGGACTTCGTTGTGGGATTTCCGAAGACACCTCGAGGTAATAATGCAATCTGGGTTACTATTGATCGCTTGACTAAATCTGCTCATTTCCTTTCTATAAGAGATACTTTTTCCCTAAATCAACTTTCCTATTTTTACTATAAAGAGATAGTCAGGTTGCATGGAGTTCCTCTCTCCATTGTATCTGATCGTGATCCAAGGTTTACTTCTAACTTTTGGAAAGGTCTTCAGAAGTCGTTGGGTACTGAATTAAATTTTAGTACAGCTTTTCATCCTCAATCAGATGGGCAGTCAGAACGAACAATTCATACATTGGAAGATATGCTACGTTCTTGTTCGATGGATTATCAGGGAAGTTGGGACTAACATCTTTCTTTGGTTGAATTTTCATATAATAACATTTTTCATTCCAGTATACAGATGGCACCATTTGAGGCGTTATATTGGAAGCAGTGTCGAACTCCAGCTTTCTGGGATGAAGTGGGTGAAAGGAAGCTGATGGGACCACAATTGGTAGAAGAGTTTGCAGAAAAAGTTCAACTGATACAGAAACACATGAGAACAGCTCAGAGCAGGCAGAAGAGTTATGCGGACAACAGGAGGAAGGATCTCTCTTTTGAGGTAGGTGATCATGTTTTTCTCAAAGTCTCACCATGGAAAAGTGTGATGCGATTTGGTAAGAAAGGAAATCTGAGTCCAAGGTTCATTGGACCATATGAAATTCTGGAGAGAGTAGGATCAGTTGCTTACCGAGTGGCTTTACCTTCGATTTTATCTCAGGTACACAATGTTTTTCATGTTTCGATGTTGAGAAATTATATGCCAGATCCACCTCATGTTTTGAGCCCAGAGGTAGTTCAGTTGGAAGAGAATCTCTCTTATTAAGAACAACCAGTCCATATTCTTGACCATAGGGAGCAAGTGTTATGGAATAAGATAATTCATCAGGTAAAGTTTTTGTGGAAAAACCACATGATTGAAGAGGCAACATGGGAATCTGAAAATGCAATGAGGGCTAAATACCCCCACTTATTCGATAAGTAAATAAATTGCGGGGACGCAATTTTATAAAGGGGGAAGGATGTAACATCCCAAGTAAGTAATGAATAATATATATTTTATCTATGCCTATTTATGAATTAGATAGTGTTTTAGAGGCTTAAAATGAGAATAAATTCAATCTTAAGCATGGAATACACTAATATTCTTAAAATATTGTTTTACTTCCTTTTAATGGCAAACCATTTTTAAATCAAACTTTTGAAAATTTTATAATCTCTATTTGTCAAAATAAACATATTCCTTATGATTGGGACATTTAAATTTACATTGGATAAATTTTTGGTATTTTTCTGACAATGTTCATTTTTTAATGAATAGTGAAATATACTGCATTTTACATCAAAACTTCTTTTTCGTCTAATTTAATTATATGGTTATATTATCTTTTTAATTGGTCTTAAAGTGTAATATGAATATATTTTTACCATTTAAACCAATAGTGTTCGTTGGAATTAATTTCACTTTGAAATTGGACTTAAACTAGTGTCAATCTTTTGATACTTATTGTTTCATAAAAACACGCTATTTGCTCTGACAGCGGGAATTAATTATTAAATTAATTAATGTAACTTATATGTTTTTAATTTTGTAAAATAGACATCATTTTTGAATCTGGAATATCAAATATATCTTAGGGTGAAGTTTTGGTATTTCTCTGAAAAACTTCAATTTTTGACGAATAGTGAAACCACTAAGTGGTACTTATAAAAACTGATTTTCTGTTTAAATGAAATTTTACCACCTCTGTATTTTGAATTTCAAAAATCCGACATACATGGTTGTCATTAATAAGTAAAATGTGGTTCAATGGGATTAAAATAATTTTTTGGTGAATAGTAACTTTTAAGTTTTTAATCGCGATTAGAGGTAATTAGTGTAATTTAAGGTAAAAATAATGTTTTAATGATATTAAATGACCTTGACACATGTCCTACCCTTATTGGATGTGCCATGGCCGACCAATAAAATACATGGGTCAACTTGGGGACCCCATGGAGTCACTTTGGTTGTAAAATAACATTAATAACTTTTTATTTAATGTCAAAACTAAAATGTCACAAACATGAGTTGTTTTACTAAAACAATTTTTAAATGGGGTTATACAAGTAATATGTTTGACTATAAATATTAATTAGAAATCTAAAAAGATTTCCTAAATCATGATATATTTTTTATAATTTTTAGACATTAAATAAATAAAATTATTTATGACATCGTGATGATGCAGAGATTACCTCATTATTTAATGATTTAAATAAAATGAAAAGATAATGTAAAATCTAAGACCTACACATGTCAAAAACATATTGTATGAGTATATTTAGAACTCCTATCACATTATCCTATAAATATATAATTTTGGGACCTTTTAAATCCGAAAATAATTTTATAATAAAGTATCCTTTTATAACTTTCCAAGAGTGCCCCTCCTCTCCTCTTATAAAAGGCCCCCCACCTCTACCACCTTACCCACACTTCCAAAGCCTTTGGCTCGGACAAAACCTGCCCATTTTGTCTCTACACATATCTCTCTAACTCTTAGAAGACTCAATTTGGGAATAAGTCTTTCCAAGGAAGCTTTTGAGCTCAAATCAAAGAGAGTTATCCGATTTAAAGGTAGTGTCTTCTCTTGTGTTCTTATGTTTTATTTTGCTTCTCCAACCCCCTAAACTCTTTTTATTCATTTCTTTTGTAACAACACCAGTATCTTACATATACTAGGATGTTTTTATAAGAAGGATTAGAGCTACACTTACACACACCTACATCTAATGGTTAAATAACATACTGTTTCCGTGGATGGAAAATTTCTGCCTCACGAAACGATGATTGTTCATTATTCTTTTAACACCTTCAAAGGTGGACATTAAGATGAAACTATATTTATATATGATATATAATATGTTTTAGTTTTACTTAATCTTCTGTATTATTCATTTATGGCATACCTTTATGGTTTCCATTATGGGTAAACGCGATATCTTCATTTTAGGAAGTGCGGACTACCGCCCCCTCAAAGTGATTTGATTCGTTAATGCCATATGTGGGATGTATAAAGGATATAATTAAGGTTATTATATATGATATTATACTGTAATTATAATATACCTTTATATCATTATGATTCCATTCCATAAAATACAAAATAGAAATGAAATTAGCGTTCATGCATATATACGGCTTACCGTCTCCATGAACGGTGCATTTCATTTCTTAACTCTAAACGTTATGTAATATTATAAATGCATGTATATATTGGATATATATGATATATATGATATCTACATCATGATTATAACTCTGGATATAATTGATATTTTCCTACATGAACAACTTGTAAATATAAGAAGTTCACTTTTGACTCAAGTACCAAATATCGACAAAACGACCGTTATTAACTTAAATGATTACATAATGTTCATAACATGGTAATAAGTTATATAAAAGGAATAATGAAATTTAAAAAGGTTCTTAAGTAAGTAAAAATTAACTCAAGTTTATTATTCAGGACATTAAATAACGATCGAGTCAAGTCAGGCCTGAGGTATGGCACTTCGTCTCAATCTCCTTTCGTTGAGGGATATTTTGTTTTATACACAACCTTATTTTATACGGTGTATAAACCCTTTGACTTTTATGTTTATATAAAAGGAATATTTTTTATATGAATCATTTTACTAAAATACAAAAGGGAATGTTTTTGTCATACGTATGCGGCGACAACGACTTCTCCGCCGCCGTGACCATTATTTGAGTTTCGGCTTCCTCTACAAGCCATACCTTTTTTTTAAAATAAAAATAGATACCATGTTTTACTTTTCTTTTATTTTGGTATTGAAAATGGTTTTCATAATGTTTTTTTATCAATGTGTTGTATTGATATCTTGTGATTGAAAAGTGTAAATGTTATGTTTCCTTTATGCATGTTTAATGTGATATGATTATGTTATGGTTCTTGGGCATTATTATGAAGACGGGTGGTTCCGTGATAAACTAAGGGTGGGTGAGCCCGATAAAGCTCTCCAATTCATTGGGTAACGCGAGGGAGTTAAACGTTAAGGTTTCTCCAAAGATATTTAGGGAATATACTGTGATGGGTATTCCAAACGTAACCAAGAGGGTTACTCCCTACGTAAGAATGTTATGAATGCCTCAAGTTACCTTTATGTCTTATGATTTCTATGATTTATTCATGATTTGATGAGGTATGTTAAAGTGCTTATGTTTTATGAGTAGAGTATGATTTCATTGATTCTTATGTATACATGTACTCATGTTTCCTTTCCATATTTTTATATCGCTTACTGAGCTTTTATGCTCATCCCAAGTTCTTGAAATGTTTTTTACAGGTCAAGGGAAGGGTACATGATATGATGATAGTGTCAAGGAAGTGTCAAGAAAGAATCCATGTTTTATTTTAAATATGTTTCCATTGATGGGTAAAAAATGAATACTATCTTTTATTTTAACCACTTTGTTTAAATGTGGGATGTAATGCATGATTTATGATCTAATTCTCTAAAACTCTAAACCTGAAAAGATCCTCAAGGTGTATTCTTGAAATATATCAATATTAAGTAATGTTTAAGTATGGGGCCTTATATATAGGGAGTGGTTGAGGTTATTAATCCCAAATACGTGTAAAATTGAGGGCCTTAAAGCAATCAATCTATGGTGATTTAAAATATTATTGGTTCAACAAAACATAAGGTATTATGGTAACACATTTTTGGTTTTGAGATATCTTTCCAAATGTTATAGTATTAATTAATTAATATAATAAGAGGAAAAAATATACTTGATATGTATAGTATCATCCTTCAACTAATTCCTACCACCAACTCACCTTTCACTCCAAAAGATAATAGAATTTAGAAATATTCTATTTATCGTAATCGTATAGGGTTCCAAAAGTAATGAATTTATAATTCATTTGTCAGATAATTAAAAAAAATAAATTACACAAACCATGACATAATGTAGGCTAGTGGTAGGTGATTCACCCTTTTGGCCCTTCGGTTGTGGGTTCAAGTCTCGCGCACTTGCCAGATGCGACGAGTTGTCGCCCGACCTCTGGGTTGTACTTTTTATAAAAAGTGAAAAATAATATTAAGAAATGATTTAACCTTGAAAATAGTGTCTGATGTCAAACTTATTTTATTCAAACCTTTTGACTTATCCAAAATACTTCTGTCCAAACTCACAATCAAAAATTTATAAGGAATGTAAAAACGATAAAGATCATTTTTCCACGTAATTACATGTTAATAACATCATCATATATTCTTTTAAAACACTATAACACCCTAAATTACCATAAAACCTTATTGATTACATTAATTATCCCTTTTTCCTTATAGAATACTTGATGTACTTCTTCTATACAAAAATGATGTAAACTCCAACAATGATGAAATATACAAATCATTAATCAGTTTCAAGGTAGTCAAGAATATCCAACATAATTTATCCAATTCAATAATATTTTATTCCAAAATCACTACCTCAGTATCAGATCATATTTAGGTTTATCTTTCCTTCAACCATGTATTTTCCAAAAAGCTTAACTTGTTGTTGAGTCACTTTTCTTAGTACCATGTAATCCCAAATCCTTAATGAAATAGTACTGCAGTACAATACTTATTTAATTCCATAATTCATATAACCATTAAATTGTTGATATAACACTAAAATGACATAATTCATTAATATCAACATAAGAACACTAGTCATTACCCTTCATTTGTGGTAATATCATAACATGAATATTATCCAACAACATCATTTGTGGTATACTCTGATGATTTGGATATTGATTTGTGTAGTGTCCCAACTCCTTGAAGATGTAGCATTGTACATTTGAAACCTTTTTATTTCCTTTTCAATAACATACTCAGTGTCCTTTTTCTATATACTTATAACAAACTCTCATTCCCTTCAATCATTTACCATGGTGATTCTTTCCATAGTTATCACATATTGGAAAATCCTTCTTTACCCTCTTCCCTTTATCTATCTTTCTCTCTTCCATCATTTTCTTCTCTTGATTCCCTTCAAATACCTAGGACTTAGAGAATTCTTTACTTAACTTATTAACACATGATACTATTTATTCATATGATGAGAATACGTGGGAGACTATTCCCTTCTAAATGTTGGCTTAATACAATGAAATATATGATCCTTCTTAATCTTTGGATCGTGCATATTTCTAGAGTTCTCATTCCTTATACTATGTGCCATTTCTATACAATGGAATACACCAGGTTAGTTTACGAATCGCAATTCATAATTCCAAACTTGTAAAATACCAAACGTAAATTGAAAGGATTATGCATAAAATCTATAATCATGAAATGTTTTCTTTGAGGAAGTATTTACTCTTAAATCCATCATAATGGATTGTACTTAAAATGTGAATTATCCTAAGCATATCCCCCAGCAGTTTCATAAACAAGGGTGCATCAAGGCCAATTTTCATGTACGAGGATATCCCAGGTCAAGCCCAAAACTCCTTTTTGGAGTTTCCACTCCTAGGTACATCTGGGCCAGAACCGCCTCTACCTGCTCGTATCCAGATAGGGATGAATTTCTTCAAAAATACACAAAATTTCTACATTAAAAACATTCTAGGATGTTATTCTATACTAATTATCAATGTTTATCTTAGGTTAATGTGCTCTAATCAGTGTTTATCTTAATCTAGTTTCAAAGGTTTGTACTAAACTTCCTCTGATACCAACTATAACACCCTGACCCCAGAAGCCCAAAGTCGATGAATTATTTAAATACATTGGCATGATTACACAGAATCATGTCCTGAAGGACCGATCCATTTAGTATTCTTGGAAAAAATATACATACATATGTTCAACATTACAACGTGAAAAGAAATACAACACTAATTTATTCCGTTAGAAACATCCAAGCCTCCTAGATATGCCTACAAGTCACTGATAACTAACTTCTTCATATCCTGGGAAAATGAAACATAATAAAGTTGGGAGCTCAATAGCTCAGTAAGAGTAAGAAATACAGTGGGAGATAACATAAACATTTGTCATGGTGAATAATTGTAAACACATGCCTTTACAAATAATAAATATGAATAATTTAAGGCAGGAATATGAGCTGATTAAATAATGCCATTATAAAACATAGTCATGGGTATTCTACTAGTCGAATAACCACAGGAAGAACCAATATTATTTTCATAATGATGGAATGTATAATTCCAGACAGTCTGAAACATGTTTTCAATGCCTCGGCCAAGACGTCTAAAAATGATTAAGGCCTCGCCCAAAACCATATATCAAATTGGGATAGGCCTCGACCAATTACACGTTTAATTGTATCATGAGACCTACCGATGCATCGAGGAGCTATAGTGGGATCCACTTGTCCCTTACTATTTCCTATACATTCCTCATATGAAAAGGTTGAAACATAACATAAACATTAGTATTAAAACTAGCATACAAAATGTCAATACTTTAACAATAAACCCTGAACTGTATAAAAATAACATATCCACAGTAAAATATATCAAAAAAAATTCAATAAAATATTGAATATTTTTATCATAATAAATCAACCTCGATCTACAATAATATCTAATAAAGGATGTTGATATAATTGAAAATGATCAGTAAAAATCATTGAGAGAAATATCCCTTTTTCCTGAAATCATATAAAGTAACATAATTTATAAATGAAGTACATTAAAAGATAGTTTTGAATCAAAGTGTCTCATTCCACTTTGAATCTTTTTAATAGAGTTAACATTTCAAAACATTAATTTCCATATAAGTAAATCCTTAAAACCATTTTGAAAACATGGACATTAATGAGAACGGTTTAGAAGAATAAATCTTTAAAACATTTAAAATGACGTTTTACTAAAAAATTATCTTGAAAATAATCCCTTTGAAAATTTTTTTATGAATCATGGACAAGGATAATAAATATGTTCCAGTAAATACTTACGTAAAAACAAGCTCGGATAATAAAGAGATTGTGAAACTAACCCTTACCTTGCACATTCTTTTGGTCGAGGGTACATTTAACCTCTTGTATAATGACCATAATATGTTATTAAATTATACCAAAACCATATTCATATTTATTATATCATACATGATTAATCTATCACTTTATACTACCTATTTAATAATTATTTCCATGCTAAATTAACATTTCATGTTAAAATTGCTTTCTTTATCATACTAGTTTTAACTTGTTATTCTTGATCGTATCATTTAGATCGTGATTTAAATACTTATAGAATATGACACATGGTTTATATATCATATATTTTTAGAATATAAAAATGTATAATAAATAGATATATGAAAGGGAAAACACCATTTATCGAGATGGTAGGATGTACGTACACATAAATGTTGTTTTCATTTTCATGTTGTGTTGAATGGAAGTAAGTGAATAATATATATGTAAGTACAAACATATATATATATATATTTAGTAGAATTATTATGTCATATATTACATACTTGTTAATAATATATATTTTTATCATTATTGTTGAATAGTGAATGTGAAAATGAATCTCATCGTGTTGTGGAGATGATAATCCGTATGTACGCATGAAGGAAAATATCATTATAATGATGGTGAAATCGTATGAAATTGGATAGTATATCATATATACAAAGTACATAACATGTTATATTTATTATTTACATCAGTTATACTCATTATTATTACCTTCCAAAAAATGAAGTGTTTGAATAACAAACTACACCACAGCGTGGAGACGGTAAGCCGTACGTACGCACGTATGGTGACTTTTTCATTTATAGGATGGATAGAATAATGAATATTGTTATAAAATATTTATAATAACATTAAATTATTTATGAGGTACATGAGTTATTATTTTGGTATGAAAAAAAATGAAATAGGATGTGGAAGAAGAAAATAACGTGAAAGAGGGTGGTTAAATTATTACTTCTTCATTGGGTGTTTCCTTTTGAGTTGATCAAAAGGGACCCTTAGGTTAGCTTAATGATAAATTTAAGGACTCTAGATTCATGTGAGGGAATTTGGGTGGATATGTGGGAAAGTTTTGGCTGAGAAAAATGGCTTTGGATTTGTGATTTTGAGAGAAGTGGAAGTACACTTTTATAAGAGGGGTGAGAGTCACTTTAGAAAAAGTTTGAAATATTATTTTAAAATAAAAAAAAATTCGGTTTATAATGGATATAAAGTGATTTATTTATAGGATAAATTGGTTATGGGATGAAAACCACTCAACCAATAGGTTTTAGACTAGTTTAGGCTAACATTTTAACCATATATTTTAGATTTAACTCTTAGTTAAATAGTTTAACTTTTATCGTGTCTTCTTGTATTTTTACACTATATGGTTATTAAAATTAATATAAACTTCATAAAAATCTCAAGTGGTTCATTAATGACATATAAAATATTATTTAAGCCACTTTTCTGAACATTTTATTTTTAGGAATATTATATAATTTAATAATATAATATTTGTTTCAAAAACTAATTTATGTCTATTTTGACACTATTTTGTATTTTTTTCTGAAAGTAATCACAACTTGATAACATCTAACAAGATAAATTTAATCCATATTAACATTTCATATTGACCTAAAAAATTCGTGGATTTCATAAAAACATTTTAATTATATTTCTTTTAATATTTATAATACCATTTATTTGATTTTCTAATTAATAAGGTAATTACTACATCATCACTATGTCATTAATAAATTTAATTATTTAAAGTCTAAAAATTATAAATAAAATTCAATTATGTAGGAAATATTTTTAGTTTTCTAATTAATATTTATTGTCTAAATGATAACTTATATAACACCTTGTAAAAATTGTCTTACTAAAAGATATATGTTTATGTCATTTTTGACTTTAATTTAAATTAATTAATATAATGTGTCATTATCAGTCTAATGTGGATCCAAGTGGTCCAAAAATTGAACCAAGGATGCCCATAGTGAGACATTTTTCCACAAATAATAATAGGACACATTTTAGGGTAATTTAATATTATTATAATAACATTTGTTTACCCTTATTTACCCGATTTACCCTTTAACCATGGTAAGTAAAATATTTACTGAAGTAAATATTCATAATATCTAAAAATAAAAGTTACCTATTTACACAATTTATACCTCCTAATTAAAAATATGGAGTTCATTTTTCTTAATTCAAAACACTGAAGTGGTATAAATTAATTTAAAATTAATTACCGTTGTCAAAACAAAAAAGCTTGTTTTTAAGAAATAATAACTATCAAAAGATTTTCATTTGTTTATGTAAAATTTAAATATGAAATTACATCCAATGCCCTAAATTATATTAAATGATAAAAACATAATCTAATTATACTTAAAAACCACACAAATGTGTAATTTATCACTATAATTTATTGTGATTAAAAAAGATGTCTTTAATTACAATTTAGTATTTTTCACTATTCATCAAAATAAGAATGTTTTCAGAAAAACACAAAATTTTTATCCAAACTAAATTTGTATGTCTCGATTCTAAATAAGAAGTTTATTTTGTCAAATTGAATAAAAAAGTGTCAAATATTGTATTTAAAAGGGTTCACCATTAAAAAGAAGTAAAATTGTATTTTTTTCAAAACAATTTATTTATCTGAAAAAATGGATTTGTGCTCATATTATGTCTATGAAACACATAACATGTATGTAAAAATTATATAGAGTATAGAATATTAAAAATTATGTTAGTACTATTCATAACCGCTTTTTGAATGGCTAGTTTGGTAAGTTGTGGTGTGTTCGAACTCGGTGTTGTGTGTAGTGCAAGCTATTGAATTACCCTACTGAGAAAAAATCGTGGGGTGTTACAAAAAAGCCTTTTAATCATAAACATAATCATAATATAAAAAATATAAATCAAATTATTCTATTTACTTATTCACATGGTTATTTCAATAGTCTAATAATCACATGTGATATTAATTGCTAATTTCATAATGATGGAATGCATAATGTCGGACATCATAACCAAATTGTCAAGGCCTCATGCTAATAATAAAAATAATATTTTTTCAAGGCCTTGTGCCAAGACACTGGTTTGTCTCATGAGGCCAACTAATGCATCGAGGGGTTATAGCGGGCTCCACCCATCACTTACTATGTCCAATGGAGTCCTCATATGAAAATGTTGAAACATAACATAAACATTTGTATTAAAACTAACATATGAAATGTCAATACTTTAACCATAAATCATTAATGCTATAAAAATAGCACATTCACAGTGAATCATATCGTAACTCATTAAATACAATATTGATGATTAAATTTATAATAAATAATCCTCAATCAAGAATAATATCCAAAAGGATGTTGTCATAGTTGAAAATGATTTGTAAAACTCTTTGAGACAAATATCCATTTTTCATGAAAACATTTAAAAGTTACCCAATTTATAAAAAAAACATTTAAAAGACATTTTTGAATCAAAATATTCCATACGACTTTGAATATTTTGAAAGAATTATCATTTTAAAACATTCAAGTCCATATAAATAAATCCTTCAAAAAAATTTTGAAAACATGGACATTAATTTGAATGGTTTAGAAGAATAAATATTTAAACCATTAAAATGATATTTTATTTTAAGAGTCCCTAAAAAATAATTATTTGAAAAAATCGTTTATCTAACATGGACATTGATAATAAATATGTCCCAGTAAAAACATACACATAAAAAATCTTAGATAATAATGAGATTGAGGAATTAATCCTTACCTTATACTTTTAATTGGTTGAGGGTACATTAACCACATGTATAATAGTTAAATAATTGTTATTAAATTATTCAAGAACCACATACAGAAATATGATATCATATATGATCTTATAATATTACTTTGTTATGAATATTTTAGCAGTATCATTGTTTCTGGTGTTAACTGATTCATTTTCCTTTATATATTTTGTTACGTATGACATGTTTGTTATTGATTGGATGTATTTGATTCATATAAAAAATTATATTAATTTCTTTAGAATTATTTTTAATAATATGATGAAAATTATTATTGAATATTTATGATGTGTAATGAATCACATCCTGTTCGTGGAGACGGTAATCCGTACGTACGCACGAACGCTACTTCCATTTCATTTTTTTATTTTAAAAGGAATGAAAACCAAATGATACATAAGTATATTATTATTACTGTATAATATATTCTTTTATATTCTTTATGTAATTCCATTAACACCATTCTTTATAAATTCCATTTATGGTATGAATGAGTCATATAACTTTGATGGGGCAGTAGTCCGCACTTCCTCAAATAAAATTATCATATATATATATAACATGAAAAGAGTAAATGTATGCTATAAAAGATAATTAAATAATATTATTGATAAAATAAATTTCATAAATATCATATATAATTATAGTGCAATCATAATGTCCACCATAAGAGGTGGTAGTAGAAGATTTAACAATCATCGTTTTGTGAGGCAGTAGTTCATCGTCCACTGAAACATTATGTTCAATACCCGTTAGATAAATGTGTGTGTAAATGTAGTTAAAATAATAATTATAAAAAATACCTAGTATATTCAGGATACTGGTGTTGTTATAAATTAATGGAATAAAGATAGTATAGGGGGTTGGAGAAGTAAAAGAAAAGAAAAGAATCTAAGAGGAGATGTTACCTTTAAATCAGGTAACATTCTTTTGTTTGGACCAAAAGGCTTCCTTGAAGTGCCTTCTACCTAAGTAATGGCTTCTAGGTGGAATAGATGGATTTAGGGTGATTAATTGGGAATAGGTTTGATGAGTAAAGGGGCTTGAGAGGTGTGAGAAATGGGTTAGAGGTGCAAGCTTTTTATAAGGTGGGGAGGGGCTCTTTAGAAATGTTTGAAAATATTATTTTATTATATAATGATTTTTTGGTTTATTATGTTACAAAACTTATTAAAGTCGAATATGAGATGAATTATGTTAGAAATAAAATCATCCAATAATTATTGGATATGTATCGTATATTTTTTTATTTTTTTTATTCTCATTTTTTTAAATAATTCATTAATGAGGTATACACTACATTATTATTGTTTCATAAATAATTTTATATATTTGATGTCTAAAAATTATAAAAAAATCCCCTGATGTTGGAAATATTTTTATATTTCAAATGAATATTTATATTCTACGAGATAACTTATATAACCTCACGTAAAAATTGTTTTACTTAAAGATATATGTTTATGTCATTTTTGCCTTTACTTTAAATTAATTAATATAAAGTGTCATTATCACTCCCAAGTAGCTCCATGGGATCCCAAAATATACTCAAATATTCCCATGGTTGGACATGTATCATTAAATAGGGTTAGGACATGTGTTTGGGTAATTTAATATTATTATAATGTTATTTTTACCCTTGTTTACCGGATTTACCTCTTTAATCATGGTAAAGAAAATATTTACTGAAGTAATTATTCATAATATCTAAAAATAAAATTTACATATTTACACAATTTGGACCTATAGATTTCAAATACGGATTCAATTTATCCAAATTCATATCATAGAAGTGGTAGAAATCAATTTTAAATTAATTCTTGTTTTCAAAATAAAAAACAGGTTTTTATGAAATAATAAATATCAAAAGATTGACACGAGTTTATGTACAGTTTAAATTTTAAATTACATTCAATGACCAAAAATATATTAAATGATAAAAATATAATATAATGATACTTAAAAACCATTCAAATGTTTAATTATTACTATAAATTATTTTGATTAAAAAATTGTTTTCAATTAAAATTTAGTATTTTTCTGTATTCACCAAAATATGAATGTTATTGAAAAAAGACCAAAAATATATTGAAATTTTTTTTATGTAATAATTCTAAAGAATAATTTTATTTTTTCAAATTGATTAAATAAAATTTCCAAATATTAGATTTAAAAATGGATATCCATTAAAAGGCGGTAAAATTTCATTTTCTGAAAAAACTTCATTTATCTGAAAAAATAAATTTGTTATTATATTATTTATACGAAACACATAATATTGTTGTTAAAATTTAATGGAGTATATAAAATTCAAAATGTAGTTAATACTATTTATAACTGCTTTTTGAACGGCTAGTTTGGTAAGTTGTGGTTTCTCAAACTCAGTGTTGCGTAAAGCACAAGTTATCAAATTTCATTGAAGAGAAAACGTACTATGAAATTTTGGGGTGTTAAAATTTGAGATATTTTAATTGATTTGTCTCAAGAAGATAACATGATACCATTTGATATTTACTATGAAAAAGTAATCTACTTATTTTATTAGCATCACAAAATTCAATTTTTCTCGCTCTAATTCATATCCTTTTACCAATAATACTATGTAACATAAATAATTTGGTATTTGAATAAAATGTGTTTCCATCATCTCATTAATGATAGAAAAATTTATTATACTTATTTTTAATCCCAAAATATCCTTTATTTACACCTCCAATATGTCATGAACTCTTCATTCTTACTTCATCCATGATTTTTTAAATCAATGCATCTTTGGGAATCATATTTTTTTCTTCAAAAGTTGTCTTCTTAGGTGAAATAATATTCATTAATCTATAAATAAAAACACATTAATTATATGATAGTTTCTATATCATTTTATTCAATTCTAACTAAGCTAGAAAAATTGTTAGATGGAATTTTGGCTCTTGTTTAGCCTTGTTCTTTTGGAGGAATCATTCTTTGTTGTTGAAACCATGAAATCAGGAGTCATGTGTTCTTAACTTTAGTTCATAAATAATTTTAGTATGGGAAGAAATTTCATGAACTTGTTAAATAAATTACTTTATAGTTATCACCATACACACAACTATTTAACATACTTACGATTACCTGTTTGAGGTAATATGTCAAACTCTTCATCAAGGATGTCTTTGATTAAACCAATAATGCTATTCCATTATTAAATTAATGCTCGTATATTTTTAAATATTATTCATATAACATTAGTGTTAATGAAAAATTATAATTATTTATGATGTGTACTTTACTACTATATTAAAAGCATCTATTTTTGGTTCAGTCATACACTTTATCATTTATATATTACTTCTTTGGTTTGGTTTCCACAGATATTTAATTTTGTTTACACCCATGGTAGAATTATATTATCTTCTTATCTAAATTTATTTACATTGTATTATATACTTCATAACAACATAGAAGTTGGGATAATATGGTTCACACTGAAACACTTCTTAAATATGAAAATTTTATTATAGTTATCATACAATTAAAGTGGATAATTAGATATATTTTTTTATGATATGTTCTACTTCTTCATTGAGGTATACTTTTGCACAATATATTTCTTCCTTACATCAAAATTTCTTTGCATAAATTTTGACATTTATTTTTTCAAATATGTTAAACTATTATTCAAACACTTTATATCATTGTTTCCAACCCTCTAGGAACTCCAGTAGTGGCCAATGATTCCCATTATATTATATTTACTATCATTCTATACAGATTTTGAACCATTTTTTATCATGGTACAAAAATATTTTGAGCATTATTTATGGGGATTAAATCTTATATAGGTTAACATCCACCCTTTGAAAATTTATATGTATGTAAAAAAAATTTCCCCAAAAAATTTATAGAAATAGAATTTATTCAAACACATTCTATTAAAATGTTATCTATAAAAATTATTATATAGTATAGGGGTACATTTCCTAAGAGCTTTTAGTAGATTTATCATGAGTTGATTTCAGGAGATTTTTTCCATTATTTTGAGTCTTTTTTCATGTAAAACTCCTTTTAAAACATGTGTGTTGGAGAATATTATTTATATGTCAAATGAAGATTCAGTACGAGTATTTTTTAGAGTTCTTATATTTCAATAAAACTCAATAAATATTAAATTTACAATGGAAATATATTTATAATATAATTCATCTCTTTCATAACATCCACTTTTGGCCTTTTGAATCTAATCCTCATGCACCAAAATTTCATCTAATAAAGAATTATCCAAATGTTTTATACTATTTTCTTTAACCTTTATCAGGTCATCTTTGACATTTATATAAACTTGTTGTATCTTTTCCAATGCATTGATCACTTCTTGGAAAAATTTATCAAATAAAATTTTCCTATAAATATATCTTTATAATTATTCATCAGTTATAGAATATATCTCATTCAAATGTAAAAAATTATTTTTTAGCATTAATAAGTTTTTTGAGGGTGTTTCATCTTCTCAAATTTTAAATTAATACATCATCCATTGCATCTATTTTTTATTCTAGTTTTTATTTTTTATCTCGTAGTCCACTAATATGTGAATTAATATAAGTAAAAACCATAATAGGGACCTTTTTTAAGATAAAATATACCATTATAAAAAATAACTAACTGATAAATTATGGAATAACCCTTCATATTATTCATGTCCTGAACTTGGTTTCTTTGTGGAATAATTTATGATATATTTTTCACGACATCTATAAAAAAATTTATCACTCTGATTACCTTAAGGTAGTGGTGATTCATATGTAGGATCTAAATAACGATGTAGATGCTTAATATACAAGAGAGGGTGAATTGTACACTTTAAAATTTTCTTTAAACAAGGAAAGATCTATGTTTAATAAAGTTAAACTGAGAAAATTAACAAAACCTCTAACACCAATGAATGATTGGGAAAAAGTATGAAGTTACAAACTTCTAGTTCTATACACTTGCTTAAATCTGGAAAGCGATTCCGAAAAACAGGTTCCGAAAATATGGATCCAGAAACTGAAACTTAAACAAAGTTTACAATATGAGATTCTTCTTTATAGCATATAGATTCAAAATTAATCAGAGTATAAGTGTAAGGAAATATAAAGAAGATTATAATTTCCTTACAATACAAAATGTAGCGGAAAAACTTGTAACAAGAACAAGTAACAAGATATAGATCTTTTAACCCAAAGAGAAGGGTATCCAACAACCTTGGATAAAGGACCCTTGATTTATACTTTCAATAAAGTCTCTCTTACCCACACCAAGGTAAGCCCTCGATATGAAGATCGGAGTCTCTGTCTTGCTATCCCTGAAATCCCTCAACATTAAGGTAGTTGGAACCTCTGTCTTCCTCAGTAAGGAAGCCCACGAACTTCAAGGAAGTCGGAACCTCTGTCTTCCTATCCCCGGAAGCCCTCGAATGCAATCACCAACATTCGGAGTCGCACGAAGCAATCTGAACGAGCAGTTCAATACGAACAAGTCATGAAAAGCTTCTCTCTCTATAAATCACCTTAACAACGTGTGGTCTCTAGAGTGATCAACTTTAGTCAATTGTTATGAGCTCTTTCAAATGAGATCCTATTTATAGGCTCGGTTGGAACGGTCAGCTCCCTCCTCCAACGGTCATATTTTTCTTAAATTTCGGAAGGACCTGTACACATGTCACTAAACCGACGGTTAGTTAGAAACAAAATGGATGACATAATTTTATAACAAAACACGTGTAACTAAAAGCACGACATCATTTTATAATGTAATGAGTGTAAGCATAAGAAAAACTGTAGTTCAGAATGTAAGCAAATTAAAGTTCAGAGTCTAAAAAAAATGAAATTCGGTGTCTATAATGAAGAGATATTCAGATTTTGTTTTATAGGAATTCAGAACCAGAATTTTGTGGAAATCCAGAGTCTGAATTTCTAAGGAAATTCGGAGTATGGTTCCACCAGAGTTCAGAATATGAACTTACAGAATTCAGAGTCAAAATCATAAAAGTTCAGAGTCCAGAATTCAGAGTGGAACTACATGAGAGTTCGTATCTAGAATGAAGAATGGAACTTCATTATAGTTCATATCAAGAATTCAGAGTTGAACTATATGAGAGTTCATATCCAGAATTCGGAATGGAACTTAATTAGAGTTCGTATCCAGAATTCGGAATGGAACTATATGAGAGTTCGTTTCCAGAATTCGGAATGGAAATTCATTAGAGTTAGTATTCAGAATTCAGAGTAGAACTTCATTACAGTTCATATGTGAAATCCAGATCCTAAAAAAGAATGCTTCTTATCTAAGTATTATATGTTTCTGAGGTTTTTTTATGAATCTGATTTTTATACTTAAGAAAAATGTAACGTCCCGGACCCGGGTGCCACACAACGGGTGCCCCGAATCCGGTTCACCACATGACCTCAAGCACATTTCCCCAAACGCCAGAGGCTTATGACTAGCAGCAAGGGCCCAGGTCTAATAGTGGGGAAACTATGCCCTCATTTGTCAAAGTGTAGCATAGCAGAAAAAAATTAAAACATACAATGAACAGTAGAAGCAGTAAACCATACACAACTGAAATAAAAAACAGCAGTGTATATAACCAACAGTATATAAATGATGATTCTACATGTCTCAAGTTCTAAGAAAACATCTAGAACATGTTATACATCAATATGATACAACCAAAAGCAGAGTATAGCAAAAACAAAGCAAAACAGCTGGTAGCGGCATCGCGAGCCTGGGCTCGGTCCCATGCCCTCCCATTCCTCAGCAGCAATCATGTACCTGTATAGGGACTCTTGCCCCTATCTACACTTGCAGCAACGTAATATTTTTGGGCCGAAAAGCGTGACCCAAACAGGGTGTGAGAAATATATCTCAGTAGGCACCGACCAAAGGCTCGTGCCCAACTGCGTATAAGCATGCAACAACAGTGTGAAATAGTAAAATTCAACAAAGTAATAAGTACTGAAAAGTAACTAACTTAACAATTAAATTTCCATTTTATTATACATTTAATCCATTAAATTTTGTGTCATTCTGTGCACAACAGCACCAAGCCCTCAGGCCAACCAGTATCTTTCCCTCATGCTAATATTTTGAACCATTCCCTTAGGCTATATAGAATCCAACCCGCAGGTATTGCCCTCAGGCGTAGGAAGTGTCGCCCTCAGGCACAGAAGTCAAGCCCTCAGGCACGAAAGGTTGCCCTAGGTCGAAATAACTACAGCCCTCGGGCTAAATAGTGTAGTGCCCTCAGGCTAATCATAACAACTCCCTTAGGATAAAAAGGTAAACGGGCCATGCCCAACATGGAAACAAGCAGTAACAAGCAATTCCTCTCAAGGAAATTCTAATATTACTACTTTATAGGCATACCCTCGGGTATCCTGGCCAAAAGGCTAAACAGTGGAACACACCCCTAGGGTGGTTCCGAATCCAAGAAACGATCCCAGCCAGCATTTTAATATCATAATTAAATACCTAATCAATTCTAGGTGTTTAATATAGCAACGGCCTCAACAACACGACACCCCAACCTGGGTTCATGGCACAAAAACGCACAAAACACACAGCAGTTGGGAAACTAAACACCAAGCCACCTACCTTAAATGCCAACGAACGTTATACCCGAACGCGGACTCCAGAAAATCCCAACAACAGCGTAGATCTAACGAAGAACAAAACCCATTCAAATGCAAATAACTTACGTTATGAGAAGAATTTGTAAGAACGGATTAAGGAAAAGAAAGGTCTTACCCGCACGGTTCCAACGAGATTGTCTGAGGCGGAAACTGATTCCAGATGAACACCCGGCATATCTTCAAATGTCCAGCCTCCTCCCTTGGCTCCAAAACGGCTCAAATGCCTCCTTTGCCAAATATGGAGGCTACTGCCTGTTTTAAGCCGAAAAAACAAATTACATAGCATGTACTTACAAGTACACGGCGTGTACTCCCTTCATTTAACTGTTCCTCTGGAGGCTTCCCACAAACGCGTCACTGTTCACCTACCGACATGAGTACACGACATGTACTTCTAAGTACACGGCATGTACTGCCGCCCAGTTGGCGGCTGCTCCACCACCTTACTATTTTGGCCTGCCGACTGACTACACGGCATGTAAAGGACCACTACACGGCGTGTAGTCGGTTCCTACACCTTTTGTCGCTGACATGGCTACACGCCCTGTGTACTCATCCCAACACGTCCAGAAGTACACGGTGTGTGGAAAAAGTACATGGCGTGTAGTTCCAAAATTTAGGATTTTTCACCATTTTCCATATTTTATTAAAAACACTTAAGGAAAAGAGAAAAGAAGAAGCTCGTACCGTAAAGAGAAGAACCTGGTTCTTACAAACATCCCCCCTTATAGCAATTCGTCCCCGAATTTATCTTCCAAGGGTGGAGAAGATATAGCCATGAACAAATCCGGCCACTGAGCACGTACGTCGGCCTCCTGCTCCCAGGTCTCATCCTGCACTCGGCCATGCTTCCATAGCACCCGTACGAGAGGAACTGACCGGCCTCAGAGAACCTTCATGCTCCTGTCAATGATACGAATCAGATGCTCCTCAAAGGACGCATCTGCCTCCAGCTCAGCCTCTTCGGGCTGGAAGATGTGAGACGAGTCTGAATGGTAGAGACGCAACTGAGATACGTGGAAGACGTCGTGCATAGCTCGGTACTGCTGTGGTAACTGCAACCGATAAGCAACCAACCCGATCCTCTCTAGAATCTCAAATGGTCCCACATAATTCGGTAAATGCTTACCCTGTCTTCTGATCCTCTTGTGTCCCAGCCTCGGTGAAACACGTAGAAAAACCTGATCCCTGACCACAAACTCCAAAGGACATCTGCGACGATCAGCATATGATTTCTGACGAGACTGTGCTGTAGCCATCTGCTTCTGAATCAACTGGACCTCCTCAGAAGTCTCCTGCACGAGACGTGGTCCCAGCAAAGCTTCCTCACCTGCCTCTAACCAGCACAAGGGTGATCGGCTCGACCTACCGTACAAAGCCTTGTATGGTGCCATCTCAATAGTCTCACGGAAGCTATTGTTATAGGCAAACTCAACTAAGGTTATATGCTTCTCCCAAGAGCCCCAAAATTCTAGGACGCATGGACGCAGCATGTCCTCAAGCACCTGTATCATACGCTTTGACTGGCCATCTGTTTGAGGGTGGTATGTTGTGCTCAGAAGCACCTGTGTACCCAGTGCCCTCTGAAAACTCTGTCAGAAACGAGACGTGAAACGGGTGTCCCTATCAGAAACGATAGAACGAGGGACCCCATGAAGTCGTACGATCTCTTAGATATACAGCCTTTTGAGCTTGTCAACACCGAAGGTCTCCTTGATTGGCAAGAAGTGAGCTACCTTCGTGAGTCTGTCCACAACAACCCACATGACATCATTTCCACAAGGTGACCTCGGCAACCCAGTCATGAAATCCATCGCAACATCGTCCCATTTCCACTCCGGAATGGGTAACTGCTATAACAGCCCAGCTGGTCTCTGATGCTCCTCCTTCACCTACTGAGAGGTGGAACACCTCGTAACAAAACCAGCTACATATTTCTTCATACCCTGCCACCAGTACTGACGTCTCAAGTCTCGGTACATCTTGGTAACCCCGGGATGAACTGCCCAAGCTGAAGCATGAAACTCCCACATCATCTCCTCGTGTATATCCCCTCGAACCCATACTCATCCATGGAAATAAAAAACCTCATCATTGCCTATCATCCAACCAGGAGGAGGGTCCTCACGTGCCACCAACTCCCACAGAACTAGGCCTTCTGAATCCGATAGCTGCCTCATCCTCACTCTATCTAGGAGGGTAGAAGTCACAGCTAAAGATAAAAGATAAGTATGCCCCTGACTATCGTGCACCTACAGATGCATCTCAGAGAACAAAGCCATGAGCTGTCACTTGCCACTGGCCTCCTGCACTGCCTGTATCTGATTCTTCTTGTTCAGTGCATCAGCTACTTCATTACCTTTACCAGGTGTATAGGAAAGCTCAAAATCGAAGTATTGTAGGTATTCAACCCACCTCCTCTGCCTTAGATTCAAGTCATGCTAAGTAAATATATACTTGAGGCTTTTTTGGTCAGTGAAAACCACAAAATGCTCCCCCAATAGATAATGTTTCCAACAGTGCAACGCATGAACAATTGCTTCCAACTCTAGATCATGCGTTGGGTAATTCCTCTCATGTGGCCTCAACTGCCGAGACCCGTATGCAACAACTCGATCGCCCTGCATCAACACTGCTCCTAGCCCAATACCTGATGCATCACAATAAACTGTATAGCTCTTCCCATGCTCTAGGAGTATCAGGATTGGTGCTGATATCAACCTTCCCTTCAGGTCCTGAAAAGCTGTCTAGCAAGCTTCTGTCCAAACGAACTTCACACCCTTCTTAGTCAGATCTGTCAACGATGCTGCTAAGCGGGAGAAGTCTTGTATGAAGCGTCTGTAGTAACCAGCCAGCCCTAAGAAACTCCGTATCTCAAACAAATTCTTAGGCTGCTCCCAGGAAACTACTGCTCTCACCTTCTTTAGGTCTACTGAAATTCCTGCCTTAGAGATGATATGACCCAGGAAGGGAATCTGGTCCATCCAAAAGTGGCACTTTGAGAGCTTATCATATAGCCGATGCTCTCTCAGTGTACTCAATATGATCTCAATATGGGTTTCATGGTGGTGTCGGGTGTGAGAGTACACCAAGATGTCTTCCACAAATACTACCACAAAATAATCAAGATACGGATGGAACACACAATTCATCATATCCATGAAAACTGTTGGCACGTTCGTGAGTCCGAATGGAATAACTGTATACTCTTATAGACTATACCTGCTCCTGAAAGCTGTGAGAGGTATGTCAGATGGTCCGACGCACAACTGATGATATCCTGATCTCAAGTCAATCTTCAAGAACACTCGTGCTCCACGAAGTTGATCAAATAGATCATCAATCCTCGGTAAGGGATATCAGTTCTTAACCGTCAACTGGTTCAGCTTCCGATAATCCATGCAAAGTCTAAGGGTACCATCTGCCTTCTTCGCAAAAAGGGCCGGAGAACCCCAAGGGGAAGTACTGGGTCAGATAAAGACCTTTTCCTACAACTCATCCAACTACCTATTGAGCTCCTGCAACTCAGGTGTAGCCATCCTATAAGGAGGAATGGACACCGGTGCTACTCCTGGCAAAAGCTCAATGGAGAAATCCACCTCTTTATCTGAAGGTAGACCCAAAAAGTCGTCCAGGAAGACATCCCTGAAACGATCAACAACAGGAGGGAAATCCATCTAACAAGTCCCTTGGTCATCCAGATATAAGCTCGCAATCTGGGCTGTGACTCCACCTCACCCACGATGCTCTGGTCCAGCTCGACTCGCCTGAACATCCCATTCGCCCTTGTATAGAAACTCTCTACCCTCTAGTGACGTGAAACGCACCCTGCGATGATAGCAGTCTACAAAGGCTCAAAAGGGAACCAACCAGTCCATCCCGAGAATGATTTCATAGAACGTCATCTCCAAGACATAGAGGTCCCAAAGGAAGTGACACCCACCAACCTCAAGGGGGCACTCCTTGCACTGACGCACACCAGCCGTTCTAGTTCCCAACGGGGTGTCTAGCGTCATGATAACAGAAGATGAAGAAACACAGAGCCCAAGGCTATCCACAACGGGTACAGATATGAAAATATGTGTATCACCTATATCTAAAAGTACTGAATATAAGACATAAGCTACTAAAATAGTACCTCTGACTGTAGAAGGTCTGAGATCCTGCTCATGCTGGGTCTGTTGCATCGCATATGTCTGCCCAGTGTCGCGGCCCTGTGACACAGCTTGGATACCCTGAGCTGTCCCACCCTGTTGCCTCTAAGATCCTGGTGTCTGGATACCATGGCCATGAACAACATCTCTGCCTGCATGCCCAGACGTATTCCAATTCCCAGACTGGTAAGAAGCTGCTGGTCCTATTCCCGCATGCAAAGTCTGCACAGAACCCCTCTCACTAGACATCGGTGGAAACGCCCTGCAAAAGCACTACAGATGACCCATCATGCCGCAAGATCGACACTCCACTGGATCACGTGGACACTGTGGCCTCTTGTGACCCTCTCTACCACACTGGTAGCACCTGATCGGGCCACCTGCAGAGACTGCCTGGCTAGTACTGCCACCCTGAGAGAAGTCCATATGTCTCTTCCTCTTTCCAGTAGAAAAAGTACCAATAACTGGTGATGAACCGCCCTGGTCCACACCTCTATATTCTTGAAGGTTCCTCTCTATGATCAATTCCTTGTTCACAATAGAGTGTACAGTAGGCAACCTGTAGACATTCACCAGCGCACAGATGTCATACTAAAGACCATCCTCAAAACTTCTGGCTCTCAGCGTCTCATCACCCACCATCACGGGTGAAAAGCACTGAAGCTCTGTAAAATGAGCAGAATAGTCCATCACTCACATAGCACCCTACTACAGATTCATGAACTCTCGAGCTCTATCTTCCCTCAGTATCTCCGAGAAGAAAAAGTCATAGAAGACTGCCTGAAAGTCTTCCCACGCCATGTCCCTGTGATGCTCTGACTGGGTGGTAACATCCCACCATCTCTTGGTGGAATCACGCATCATGTATGTCACGAGCTTGACCCTCCACCCTGGAGACATCTCAAGATGATCGAAAATAGTTTGTATCGACCCCAGCCAAGACTCTGCAGCCTATGGTCCTCCATCCCTTGAGAACATAGTTGGATGTTGCTGCTGGAAGATACGTGTTAGATCGGCCATGGATGTGGCAGCCTGCGGTGCTCCCTGAAAGGTCTGCATAAACTGTAATAATCGTTCATGGAACTGCGCCTCCACGCCTTTGTCCGGTATAGTAGCTGGTTCCGCATCTGGCTCTACTGAATGATCAACTCGTAGCCCATGCCCTACTATCTTCAGAGTAAAGTCGTCGCCTCTCTCCTAGCGAACAACGCACGGTCGTCTAGGCAGTATGACACTACAAGGTCAAAATCACGCTTTAGATTCAAGATTATTAAGGTTGAAACGAAGAAACCACAAAGGTAACCATTGGAAGAAGGCATCTCAAAATTTGTAAAACAAGACTACATGGCATGTACACTGACTACACGGCGTGTACTTGACTTCTCTTCCCCTGCCCGGGTCCTTCTACACAGCTAATCCACACAGCTCCCGTTAAACAAAACTACACGGTGTGTACTTAGTCCACACATTGTATATGGTGTTATTTTCCAACTGACCGTGTCGCTTGTGACACGGCTGACTACTCGGCTTGAAACTACATGGCGTGTTCACCCACACACAGCGTGTCAAAAACCCCGTTTCCCCGCCATACGGCTAAGTCCACACGGTCTGTCCTCAGACAAGACTACACGACGTGTCCCCAAAGGTACATGGCGTGTTCAAGGAGAGGTGACACCAACCCATATTGTTAGTTACACGGTCGAGTCCCCAGGTCACACTACATGGTGTGTTCATCATTGATACGACGTGTTCTGTGCAGGAGTTCACCGACCCGTGTTTTTTGTTACACGGACGGACTCCGGGTCAAACTACACGGCGTGTATATTTGGTACACGGCGTGTTTTTACCCAAGCTCTTCCCTACCGCGTGTCTCCGCCCACATAGTTTGTGACACGGGAAGAGACTACACGGTGTGTACTTAGAGTACACGGCATGTACTTAAAAAGTTCATTTTTCTTCCCAAACAGAAGGCCATACACAACGTGTTTAAAATACTACACGGTGTGTATAATGGGTTGTCAGACAGTATGCCTCAGAAACTTCTCCAGAACCCAGAAAATACTGAAAAACAACACCTAAGTGTCAAATTCTGACCCATGAGGGCCCATACTCCCCACGAATCAAAGTTTGAAATCTTATATGTGTTATAACTAATAAAAAGTCAATGATCCAAAAAATTCCGGTTAATGGGGGCCCATACTCCCCAAAAACCAAAGTCTGGTGTCCATTCTATTAATAACTCACACAAAAATTACCCTATCAAATAGCAGGTATTTTTATCAGTGCAGCTATCACTACAACATGCTTTTCTATCACAACAACTATCACAACAACATGCAATTTTCTAATGAACCTACATGGCATGGAAACTATGCATGGAATGTGATTCTAGCATTGCCTAAATGATGCATGAGATGGAATACCCTCATCTAATCAGGTTGTAACTAAATAGAACTCACAAATAAAATTTAAACAGCACAACCCAAGTGTGTCACCCAACAGTGAAAACATTTCAACTGTAAAATTTTCAAAACCGAAATAATTGCAAAAATACGAGGTAGACTGGCTTTTCCCGGTACAAGGGTTAGCTACTCCCGGGCACAACTTATTACCAACTACTGGTCCGTCCTATCCCTGACTACGGCTCCAAATAGTAAGTCAAAAAAAAGAATGCCTCTGATACCACTTTGTAACATCCCAGACCAGGGTGCCACGTAACGGGTGCCTTGAATCCAGTTTTCCACGTGACCTTAAGCGCATTTTCCCAAATGCCAGAGGATTCCAACTAGCAGCATGGGCCCATGTCTGATAGTGGGGAAATTATGCCCTCATTTGTCAAAGTGTAGCGCAGCGGAAAACAAATTAAAACATACAACGAACAGCGGAAGCAGTAAACCATACACAACTGAAATAAATAACAGTAGTGGATATAACCAACAGTATATAAATTATGATGCTACATGTCTCAAGTTCTAAGAAAACAGCAAGAACATGTTATACATCAATACGATAAAACAAAAAGAAGAGTACAACAAAAAAAAAGAAAAATAGCAGGCAGCGGAATCACGAGCCTAGGCTCGGTCCCGTGCCCTCCCATTCCTCAGTAGCAATCATGTACCTGTATAGGGACACTTTCCCCTATCTACACCTACAGTAACGTAATTTTTTTGGGCCGAAAAGCGTGACCCAAACAGGGTGTGAGAAATATATCTCAGTAGGCGCCCACCAAAGGTACATGCCCAACTGCGTGTAAGCATGCAACAACAGTGTGCAATAGTAAAATGCAATAAAGTAAGCAGTACTGAAAAGTAACTAACATAACAATTAAATTGCCATTTTATTATTCATTTAATCCATTAAATTGAGTATCATTCTGTGCTCAACAGCGCCAAGCCCTCAAGCTAACCAGTATCATGCTCTTAGGCTAATAGAGTGAACCACACCCTCAGTATATACAGAATCCAACCCGCAGGTATTGCCCTCAGGCATAGGAAGTGTTTCCCTCAGGCACAGAAGTCAATCCCTCAGGCACGAAAGGTTTCCCTCAGGGAAAATAACTACTGCCCTCAGGCTAAACAGTGCAGTGCCCTCAGGAAAATCACAATAACGCCCTCAGGCTAAACAGGTAAACGGGCCATGCCCAACATAGAAACAAGCAGTAACAAGAAATTCCTCTCAAGGAAATTCTACAATTACTACTTTATAGGCATACCCTCAGGTATCCTGGCCAAATGGCTAAACAGTGGAACACACCCCCGAGGTGGTTCCAAATCCATGAAACGATCCCAGCCAGCATTTTAATATCATAATTAAATACCTAATCAATTCTAGGTGTTTAATATAGCCACGGCCTCAGCCACACGACACCCCAACCTAGGTTTGTGGCACAAAAATGCACAAAACACACAGCATTTGGAAAACTAAACACCAAGCCACCCACCTTAAATGCCAACAAATGTTATACCCGAATGCCGACTCTAGAAACACCCAAGAACGGTGTAGATCTGACGAAGAACAAAACCCATTCAAACGTTAATAACTTACGTTTGGAGAAGAATTGGTAAGAACGGCTTAAGGAGAAGAAAGGGTTTACTCGCGCGGTTCCAACGAGATCGTCCGAGGTGGAAACCGATTCTAGACGAACACCCGGAAGATCTTCAAAGGTCTAGCCTCCTCCCTTGGCTCCAAAACGGCTCAAATGCCTCCTCTTCCAAATGAGGAGGCTAATTCCTGTTTTAAGCCGAAAAAACAAAGTACACGGTGTGTAAATCCAAGTATACGGCATGTACTCCCTTCATTTAATTGTTCCTCTGGTGGCTTCCCGCCTGCGCGTCACTGTGCGCCTGCCGACATGAGTACACGACATGTACTCCTGAGTACACGATGTGTACTACTGTCCAGCTGGCGGCTGCTCCACTGCCTTACTATTTTGGCCTGCCGACTGACTACACGGCGTGTAAAGGACCACTATATGGCATGTAGTCGGTTCTTACACCTTTTGTCATCGAAATGGCTACACGCCCTGTGTACTCATCCCAACACGGCCAGAATTACATGGCGTGTGGAAAAAGTACACGATGTGTATTTCCAAAATTTAGGATTTTTCCCCATTTTTCATATTTTATTAAAAACACTTAAGAAAAAGAGAAAATAAGAAGCTCATACCTCAAAGAGAAGAACCGGGTTCTTATAAAAAATATTGATATGAACAATGAAAATATGGTAGGGGTAAATTCCTTTGAGAAGGAAATTTTCCTTATATAAGAAAAATGTATATTTTCTCAAGTATAGGGTGTTTTTAATTTTCAAAACAAGAAGGAATGGAAAAGTCATAAGGAAAACATTATTGACTCGACAATCTCACCCTTTTTGGAAAGCACAAACATCCTTACGAAAAAGATTATAAGGACTTTGAAAATTTTCATTAGACTTTGAAATTAAAACTTATCTCCCTTTGTTCATGAATGATGATGAATACAACTAACTCCCCCTTAGGCATTGAAACTCTTTGGATTGTATTCTGGATTTTTGAAATGGAAAGTTTTCATTATCATGAGAATTAAAAACTTCGTAATGAGAAACTCCACCTTACTTTAAGGATATTTCACTTAGAAATTTTTCCTTCTCTATTTTAAATTTTCCTTCTCTCCTTTTGAGTAGTTCTTTTTCCTTCTCCACCTTTGTGATTTTCAAAAATAATTTAAGAGAATGGAAAAGAAGTATAGTACCTGAAACATTAGTATAAAACAACACAAGATACAACCAAGCAAAAATTTCATTAGAGTTGAGAAAATTTTTACAAGGAAAGAAAAATGAAACAAAAGATCAGAGTGAGTTTATTTGTCTTCCTTTTACTTCAGGATTAGCTTCTTCAACAAGGTTTTCAATTTCTTCAAATCACTATGATCCTTCTTAGCTTGCCTATCCAACGATTTTATCCTTTCATCTTGAGATTTCAAAGCTTCTTCCTGAGCATTCATGGCCTCTTCCTGAATCTTCACTAACTTATCTTGGTTTACAAGTCTTTTCTCAAGCTCGATCCAGAGATCTCTATCCCTTATAAAATTTTGAGCAAGGGAGTTAGCCTTATCATTCAGTTCCTTCACTTGTTGACTCTGAGAACTTTGCTTAATGATTACCTCATCCTGAATATTCTTAATCCTGTTATCCTCGGCGTCAAAGGCATATTTTACCTCATTCTGAAAGTGATCAAACTCAGCCATGACTTCTTCAATTTTCTTAGACCATAATGTGATTTTTCTGCATGATTTATTGTGAACATCTTAATTAATAAGGAAATTTCTATGGTCGACCTCAATCTTGACACACTTATCCATCACCATAGATAAGGATTCTGACATATGATTTAGACTATGTTGTAGCATCTGACACCTGGAGTCTATAGTGGGAAATATCGGAATAGTGTCCACCAAATTTTTCAAATATTCAACCACAAAGTCATGACCATGTGCGGATGACTCCGAATCAGAGACCTTGCTTGGAGATTGTTCTTCCTCAACCTACACTAACTTCCTTCTAGATGAACCACCAACTTATTTCTTTCTGATGATATCTTTTATTGGTGTATCCATGAGAAATTTCTTACCTTTATCTATTTTTGGAATGGGTTGTTCATCTAGAGACTCTTCCTCACTCTCTGATAGTTGAACAATCTGGTCTTCATCTATTTTCTCCTTCTGTGTTCCTTCTTCATGATAATGCTTCTCATAGGATTCTTCCTCATCATACAAAACATTTTCTTTCTCTTCCTCAACTTCATCTCTCTGACCTTCTTTCTCAACTCCCTTTCCCATAGTTACTAATTTTTAGGATTCAGCCTTTTCTTGATACTCTTCTACTTGTTTAATCAAGTCATCTAGATCAGCACTTCCTTTTTATTATTCTTCTTCCTCTACTACCTCTTCTTCTCTTTCAACAACTTCTTTTTCTTTAAGATTTTCCGGAGTGATGTTGTTCTTTCCTGGAGTCTCAGGTAGTGGTTCGTTAAGGAAAGTTTCCAGAACCAGAATCTGCTCAGAAGTTATTTCAGTTGCTTTCAAAAGAGATTGAACAATCTCTTCTTCTGACATCTTTTTCTTCAATTTATTTTATTTTACATTCTTTTCTAACTCATCGGCAACTCTCTCTTTTAAGGCCTTACCCTAAGCAGGGTCCAATCTGAACTGTGGATCCCCTTATTTCCTCTTCTACTTGTCTTCCCTCCACTTAGAAGCCACTTCACCTGGGTATGCTTTTTGTTTTTTTGGATTGGGAGGTGCAGACTGGGTTTCCTTAGCTTTGGGAGTTTTGTCTTCAGCAACCACTTCCTTAAGCTTCCTCTTCTTAGAAACTTTCTTTACTGGTTCAGCCTTCTCCACATTTTCCAAAATGGTCTCAACCTCTTCTTCTGGTAAAGGATAGAATTATCCGGATTCATCAGAAAAACCCATTTTCATCCTCTTTAATGTATCATCACTTACTAGCTTTACCTTGCAATTTCTTTGCTTGGAAGTACAAGTAACTTTGAATGAATCAAGACATCTGATGATAAGTTTAGAAATCAGGGTTGGATACATTATGATCTGAGATTTCAGATTCCCTTCATTGATATTCTTAACTGTAATCAAAACATGCCTCATCAGATTTATCTTCCATATATTTACCAAGAAATCTAGGATGTAGATGTCACTATTCTTGAGATTATTCTTGTCACCCCTTCTTGGTACAAGAACACCTTATACCCACACCTGTAGAATTCGATTATTCGAAGAGAGATGAGCAATCTTAGCTGTCTTGGTATCTTTAAGTCCAAGGCATTTCAATGCCTTCACTTTGTTGAAACTTCCTTGCTCATCCGGAAGCTTATGTGAACAAAAATCAGCTTCACCTTTATATATTAAATCCACCAAACTTGCATCCTTGGTGTAGGATAGTTTGTAAGTCTTCCCATAAGACTTGAAAGAAAATAAATCTCTGCCATCTTCCTCAAGGAAAGAAATAGACTCGTAGAACTCAACAAGTAAATCTGTATAAACCGGATCCTATTTATCATGATTTGATAAGAAAACCTCCTCACAACCATCCAATTTGATATTATTAGATATAAAAGATTCATACTTGAAGAATCTTGGATTCACTAACCTCTCCCTGTAAACTAACCATTTTGAGATTGGTTTTGAGGTAGACATATCTTGGGAAGTATCTTCAACAGACATTCGGAATGGAGAGTTCTGAAAGATTCGGAACGGGCTTTGACAAAGATTGGAATGGTCCATAATAAGAGATTCAGGGCTTCGAGTCGCGAATGATATGAAAAACTGATGTGGGACGACCCTCAGGGGTCCCCTTTATATAGGTGTTGAGATGACAGTTCAGTTTCCACGTTTGATCAAACGGTTGAGATACATTGAGATTTGATCTAATGGTTGAGATACAAACCTCAAGGAAAACTTGAATCCGATATTTTGAGTTTTTTAAGAAAAACATTAGGATTTTAGAAAACTAGAATCCGAAAAATTTAAAAAACTCTTAAGAAAACACCAGAAAGTAAAATATTATTACAAAGACTTAAGTGAGGAAGTCATACCTTTCGGATTGGCTAGAAATATTGTTCATAATTGGTAATATTTTTCTTGAGGAAAATTTGACTAAGAAAAACTTACTACGAAAAACTTTATTACGAAAAATTCAGTATGAAAACTTCATTACGAAAATTCTCAGTACGAAAATTTCCATTCCAAAAATTTCTGTTCCGAAAATTTCCATTCTGAAAATTTTAGTTCGGAAAATTTTGAGAGGCGCATAACGAAATATTTTAAAAAAATAATTACAAAAAATTTTATTACAAAAGCCTTTAAAAAAATACCAAAATTTTGGTTACAAAATCCTTTAAAAAAACTAAGAAAATTTTGATTATGCTATCAAGAAAATATACTCCCCCTATGAAAAGGAGTTTATTACTATAAGGAGAATTGTTTAAAAAGAAGTTAATGAAGAAGGATTACCTCACAGTTATGATTCCTAAATTCTTTTTAATGTATTCAAATCTATCAGAGGGTAAAGATTTTGTGAAAATGTCAGCAAGTTGATCTTGTGTTCTGATAAACTAAAGAATAATATCTCCTTTTAGTGTGTGATCCCAAATAAAGTGATGCCTAATATCTATGTGATTTTCATGGGAGTGATGTGTAGTGTTTTTACTAAGGGAAATGGCACTTGTGTTATCACAAAAAATTTGAGTCTTATTAAAACTCAAGCCATAATATGTGAGTGTGTGTTGCATCCACAACACTTGAGCATAATAATTTCCAGCTGCTACATATTCAGCTTCAGCAGTGGAGAGTGCTACAGAGTGTTGCTTCTTGTAGGACCAAGAAACTAATGAATCTCCTAAGAAATGAAAAGTTCCGTATGTACTTTTTATATCCATTCTACACCCACCAAAGTCAGCATCTGAAAATATTTTTAAGATAAAATCATTTGCAAAAGTATAAAATAATCCTAGATCCATGGTTCCCTTTAAGTAATGAAAAGTTCTTTTCACTGCCTTTAAATGAGATTCCTTAAGACTGGATTGATATATGGCACATAAGCATACTGAAAACATTATGTTTGGTTGACTATATGTCAAGTAAATTACACTTCCTATCATACCTCTAAAAGATGTTTGATCTACTGGTTTTCCAGCTTCATCAAGATCAAGTGTGTTTAAGGTACCAATAAAAGTACTTATACTCTTAGTTTTGTCATACTCATAATTTTTAAGAATATCTTTAATATACTTATGTTGAGATATATAAGTTCCTTTTGGTTTTTGAGAAATTTGAAAACCAAGGAAAAATGTTAACCCACCCATCATACTCATTTCAAACTCAGATTTCATTAGATTTGCAAAAGAATCAGTTAAAGATTGCTAGGTTAAACCAAATATAATGTCATCAACATAAATTTGAACGATCAAAACATTTTTCTTATCTTTCTTTATAAAAAGGGTTGGATCTGCATTTCCCTTAACATAGTTGTTTTGATGAAAAAATCTTGTAAGTCTATCATACCAAGCTCGTGGGGCTTGTTTAAGTCCATACAAATCTTTGGTAAGTCTAAAAACATGATTAGGATGTTTTGTATCTTCAAAGTTAGGAGGTTGTTCAACAAAAACTTCCTCTTGAACATAACCGTTAAGAAAATCACATTTCACATCCATTTGAAAAAGTTTAAAATTGAAGAATTCTGAAAGGCAAGTAGAATATGAATAGATTCAAGTCTAGATACTAGAGCATAGGTTTCTTCATAGTTTATTCCCTCTTGTTGATTATACCTTTAATAAATAGTCTAGCTTTATTTCTAACAATGACTCCATTTTCATCACACTTATTTCTGAAGACCCATTTTACTCCAATAACAGAAGTTTCCTTAGGTCTTTCGACCAAGGTCCAGACTTTATTCCTCTCGAATTCATTTATTTCATCTTCCATGTCTTTGATCCAATCATCATCACCTAAAGCTTCATCATTTCTTTTTGGTTCTAATTGGGAAAGAAATGCTAGATGTTCTACTTCATTCCTCAAGGAACTTCTAGTCCTTACAGGTTGATTTACATCACTAATGATAATATCACTGGGATGAATCTTTAAAAACACCTGATTTGGGTTTTGTAAAACATGTTCATCAATATAGGGTATAAAGTCTTCTAAGGTAAATGTTTCAAAAATATCTTCTTGAACATTTTCCTTACCAGAAGGATCTTCTATCAAAGGTTGATAATCGGTTTTTGAAAACACATTTGAAGATATAGGTTGGGATGGTTTAAAAACAAAAGGATCAGATTCATCAAATTTTACATGTATTGTTTCCTCAATAGTACAAGTATTTTTATTGAAAACTCTATAAGCCTTAGAAGTTGTAGAGTAGCCTAAGAAAATTCCTTCATCAGATTTTGGAGCGAATTTGTGTATATTATCTTTAGTATTCAGAATAAATACCTTGCAACCAAAAACTTTGAAGTAGGAAAGTCTAGGTTTTCTACCATTCCATAACTCATAAAGAGTTTTGTTAAGAAAAGGTATAATCAAAACTAGATTTATAGTGTAACAAGAAGTACTTAAAGCTTCAGCCCAAAAATTTATAGCTATAGAATATTCACTCAACATGGTTCTAGTTATCTGTTGAAGAATTCTATTTCTTATTTCAACTGCACCATTTTGTTGAGGAGTTCTGGGTGATGAGAATTTGTGAGTAATGCCTTTTCTACTACAAAAAGTTCCAAAATCAAAATTTTGAAATTCTCCGCCATGATCACTATGAATAGTTTTCAATGGAAGTTTTTTTTCTCATTTTTAACTTGGGATCTATAACTTTTGAAATAAGAAAAATCTTCAGACTTCTTTGCTAGAAAATAGACCCATGTAAATCTAGTGTAATCATCAACTACAACAAACACATAGTATTTTCCATCGATGCTTCTAGTTTGTATTGGACTGAAAAGATCCATGTGCACCAAGTGTAATACATTAGTTGTTGAGACTTCACCAATTGATTTAAAACTAGATTTATGTTTCTTTCCATATTGACTAGGATCGCAAACTTTAGAAGAATCAAATCTAAGCTCTGGTATATCCTTAACCAGTTTCTTCTAAGAGATTTTGCATAAGTTTCTAAGGTTACAGTGTCCTTACCTTCTATTCCATAATCAGGAATGATCTTCCATTGCACATAGGCAAGGTATGTCTTGGCTCCTAAGGTCTTCAAAGTTCAATGTGTAAACATTCTCTTGCCTATGGGCAGAGAGAATAAACTCTTCCTTGGAATTGTGTACTAAGCACTTATCATTCCTAAAATTCACAAGGTATCCTTCATCACATAATTGAATTATGCTAATGAGGTTTTGCTTAATACCTTTAAAAAAAACATTTGAAATCAAGGATTTACCAAGAAGAACAATATTACCTATACCAATAATTTCTCCCTGAGCATCATCTCTGAAAGATACTTTTCCTCCACTCATATTGATAATCTTTTCGAAATAGTTTTTGTAACCAGTCATGTTCCGGTAACATCCACTATCCAGGTACCATGTATTGATGTTGGTACTTCCTTTATCTTCCTGAAAATAAGAAAAGAATTAGACTTTCAGAATCCAAACTTGTTTGGATCCAAGGTTTTCAGATAACAAAATTTTTGGTATCCACATTTGTTTAGAAAAATATGCTTTATGAAACCCAAGATAATTAACTCTATTCAAAGAACAGTTTTTCTTCCAATTCCCACCACTTTGACACTTAGTGAAAAAAGGGTCTTTAGAAGGAAAAAATAGTTGTTTTTGAAAACTGGTTTTTAGTGAGTATAACCTACTCCTGTAGTGTTTCCATGAGACATAATTTGAGAATACATCTTGTCAAAAATTTTCCTTCCCAGAAGTAAATTCTTTCAAGAAGATTATTTAGTACAAATATTTCATATTTTAGACTAATGACTAAATTTCTATCCTCAGGAATCATTTCCTTAGAGTTATATTTTTCCTCAAGAATTTTCATTTTTGAAATAGCATTCTTAAGATCTTTAGAATGTTCTTCCTTATCATAATTTTCTTTCTCAAGGTCTTTAGAAAGTTTTTCTAAAAGTTTTTCTTTATCTTTAAGATCTGAAGAAAGATCTGAAATTTCTTTTGTAATAATTTCTTCCCTTGTTTTTTCCTTGTCTAATTTCTTAGAAATTTTACAATTTTTTTCTTCAAGTAACTTGGAAAATCTAGATACTTCTTCTTATGAAGGTTCCTCATTTTCTGGGGATGAAGTATCTTTATTAGAAGTACTATTTTCGGAATAGTAATTCTTATCAAGAGATAGATTTTTTAAAGCCTCGGCAGAGCGTACCTTGGCCATAGGACATGTATGTGGAATAGAAGTAGTAGCAATGAAACCCATATTCTTCTGAGCTTATGAATCATATTCTGAAGATTCACTTTCTGAAGAGTCTCCACAGCTAGCACTCCAAGTAGTATTAGCTTTTAGTCTTTTCTTAGCTTTATGTATGTAAAATTTCTTCCTGTTTCTTTCAGAATGCCTCTCTTTCCTTTCTTTCTTTTTAAGCATAGGGAAATCAGGTCGTATGTGTCCACTTATCTTGCATTCAAAGCATGTGTCCTCTAAATCTTTATTATCTTTCCTTTCCTTCTTCTTGTATCTGGATTGGAAATCTCTATGACCAACTATCTTGTTCATCCTTCGAGCAAGATTAGCTAACTCATTCTCTGAAACTTCACTCTCACTAGATTCGGATTGGATAGTAACCTTCTTAGACTTTGATCTAGTTACTCTCTCAAGATTATTAGCTTTCATATGATTTGATGTTGTAGTAAAAGTAATAGTACCATTCCCATTCTTCTTTTTGATATTGCAAGCATCTCTCTTCATCCTTGTTTCATGTTGAAGAAGAGTTCCAAATAGTTCATCAAGAGAAATTTGAGTTACCTTCCTGTTCTCATCAATATCTATTCTCTTTGATTCCCACTCATTGGGCATAATATCAATAATCTTATCCATAAGAGCTTCATCATCCAGACCTTTGTCTCCCAGAGATTGTAAGATATTCATGATAGTCATAAATCTTTGTTGTACTTTGCAAATAGGTTCTCCATAAGGAAAATTAAAACCATGATACTCAGCTCTCATCATAGCTCTTCTGGTCTTTATGAATTTGGATGTACCAAAATGAGTAACTTCAAGTTTCTTCCATATACAGTTAGTTGTTTCACATGAAGAAATTTGGCTATATATGTTCCTAGTCATTGAACATAGTAGAGTATTGCGTACCTTATAGTTTAATTGATAATCATGCTTCTCTTGGATTGTGAAAGCACTAACTTCCTTATCAGGAATTTGATAACCTCCAGTAAGCATAACAAAGTTATATACCCCAGTATTGATAACGAAAGTCTTCATTTAATATCTCCAATACTCATAATCATTGCCATTAAAAATTGGTGGTCTTGTAGGATTTATATTGTCGACGGAACCAACATTTAAACCTGCCTTCTATAAAAAATCTTTCTACACAAAAACTTGTTAATAACAAAAGTTCGGATTCCAGGAAAATATTACTAAGGAAAATATAGAACAATGAAAAAATGAGCAAGGAAAAAGTTATATGTGAGTATAAGTATTTCAGAGACCTCATCTGATACCAATTGTCATATTGGTATAGAGTATGAGGTTTCCAACCTTTGATACCAATTGTAGTATCGAAATAACAATGTAGATGCTCAATATAAAAGAGGGGGGGTGAATTGTACACTTTAAAAATTTCTTTAAACAAGGAAAGATCAAAGTTTAACAAAGTTAAACTAAGAAAATTCACAACACCTATAACACCAATGAAAGATTGGGCAAAGTATGAAGTTACAAACTTCTAGTTCTATACACTTTCTTAAATCTGGAAAGCGATTTTGAAAAACAGGTTCGGAAAATTTGGATCCGGAAACTAAAACTTAACCAAAGTTTACAATATGAAATTCTACCTTATAGCGTATAGAATCTAAATTAATCAGAGTACATGTTTAAGGAAATATAAGAAGATTATACTTTCCTTACAATACAAAATGCAACAGAAAAACCTGTAACAAGAACAAGTAACAAGATATAGATCTTTTAACCCAAAGAGAAGGGTATCCAACAACCTTGGATAAAGGTCCCTTGATTTATACTTTCAAGCAAGTCTGTCTTACCCACACCAAGGTAAGACCTCGATATGAAGATTAGAGTCTCTGTCTTGCTATCCCCGCAAGCCCTCAACTTTAAGGTAGTTGGAACCTCTGTATTCCTCAGCAAAGAAGCCCTAAAACTTCAAGGAAGTCAGCACCTCTGTCTTCCTATCCCTAGAAGCCCTAGAATGCAATCACCAATATTCAGAGTCGCACGAAGCAATCTGAATGAGCCATTCAGTACGCACAAGGCGTGAAAAGATTCTCTCTCTAGAAATCACTTTAACAACATGTGGTCTCTAGATTGATCAACTTTAGTCAATTGTTATGATCTCTTTAAAATGAGCTCCAATTTATAGGCTCACTTGGAATGGTCGGATCCCTCCTCTAACAGTCATAGTTTCCTTAAATTTCAGAGGGACCTGTTCACATGTCACTAAACCAACGGTTAGTTAGAAATAGAATGGACGACATAATTTTATAACAAAACATGTGTAACTGAAAGCATGACATCATATTATAATGAAATAAGTGTAAGCATAAGAAAAAATGTAGTTCAGAATGTAAGCAAATAAAAGTTTGGAGTCTAACCAAAAATGAAATTCAGAGTCAATAATAAAGAGATACTCAGATTCTTTTTTATAGGAATTCGGAACCTGAATTCTGTAGAAATCCGGAGTCTGAATTTCTAAGGAAATTTGGAGTCCGGTTTCACCAGAGTTCAGAATCTGAACTTACAGAATTTTGAGTTGAACTCATAAAAGTTTAGAGTCCAAAATTCGGAGTGGAACTATATGAGAGTTCATATCCATAATTTGGAATGGAACTTCATGAGATTTCATATCCAGAATTCAAAGTCGAACTATATGAGAGTTTGTATCCAGAATTCAGAATGGAACATCATTACAGTTCGTATCCATAATTCGTAATGGAACTATATGAGAGTTCGTATCCAGAATTCGGAATGGAACTTCATTAGAGTTCGTATTCAGAATTCGAAGTAGAACATCATTACAGTTCATATCCGGAATTCGGTCCTAAAACAGAATGCTTCTTATCTAAGTATTATATGTTTCCGAGGTTTTTGTTTTGAATCCAATTTTTATACTGAAGAAAAATATTGATATGAACAATGAAAATATGGTAGGGTTAAATTCCTTTGAGAAGGAAATTTTCCTTATAAATGTAAAATGCAGATTTGCTTAAGTATGGGGTGTTTGTGATTTTCAAAACAAGAAGGAATTGAAAAGTCATAAGGAAAACCTTATTGACTCAACATAATATTTCATGTCTGAATACTTCTTATAATTATTTGTTTAATTCTTTTCTTTATTCATCAAAGTATTTAATGAATCCACCTCATTTATAGAAGCAATAATAAAAAAAAAATTCCATCTAAAATTATTCTAAAACTCTTCCAATTTTAACATTATATATTTTGATAAAAATAACAGGAATAGAAAAAAAAATTATATCCAACAAGAGAGAACCATGTACATTGATACTACTTTTGTTTTGTAGGAATGGATTAGAGAAACCTCAGAGGGAGGACGGGCAATTCATTTTTTCATTAATCTTTTAATATATCTAAATTCCTCTTTTACCTATTTTAATCTTGTAATTTGAACCTCTATTTCCTATTAAAATGAATGGATCTGTTAACATTATTTTATTTAAAACACACCAATGAAATGAATAATATATATATAAGGGTTAACACAAAATGTTTTTAAAAGGTTATACCCTTATATAGGAAACTTACTCTTTATTGGGAATCATTGTTATATCGATTCATATATTTTACACTAATAATCATATCATCAACAAAAAGGGTGTTAGGATTGGTATCATCCTATATCCACTGTGTATCAAAAATTTAAAAAACATTTAGTTGGATTATACTATCTCGAAATAGTTATACACATTTCTCCTTTTAAGTAGATCACCAATCTATACAGGATGTCACCACATGAACATCATCAAATCTTCTTCTTTTCAAGTGTATTCTTTTTATACATCCAAATAATATACTAGAGTATATAAGACTCGATATTTGTTCTCAGATCAGTTCAAAAATTTTGTTTGGAGTATAATTATAGGATACATTCACCAAATACTTCAATGATATAGACTTTAAATGATGGATCTATATAACTTCATGCATGTCATCTTTTCGTAGTTAAAATTATCATCTATCTTACAATTAAAAAATAATTGATATTGAAAGAAATTTTGATTATCTTATTTTTTGATAAACTAGGTTAGCTTTATATATCTCTCATTGGGTGCTCTCTTCCATCCCCAGTAAGTGATTCCTTTTTTAAATGTAGATATAGATTAATTTTTATTTCTTCTTCTAACGATTTTATATTCATGATAACTATATAAGGGTTTATATATTTTAAAAATATAATATCTTCATCAAATTAGTTTGATTATTCTCCTTTCATTTTCCTAAATGACATCACACAGATGTTCTCACACAATCTCCATTTTGTTCCACATGTTTTTCACATGGGTGTACTCTCGTGTTCTTTAATATTCCTTTTTCCTCAATGGATTTTCATTTTTATAATATAGTAGGAATGTCAAGAATCCTGACAGGTGTGGTGGGGGTGGTGGGGTGAATAGATCTACATTTTTACTAATTTTTCATTTAATTTAATTTTATCCTCTTTTACTAGTACCTTTATCTCGATTTGTAGATATTGGTTTTTAATGCATGTGATACCCTCACCTAAGTATAAAATTTAAAATAATAAATTAAAAGGAACATAAAAGTTTTTAAATGTTTCATTCTCAATTTGAGAGCATACTTCTGTCCATGTTTAACTTTTTTTGGTACATGGATTTTTTATCAATAAAAATTTACCGTGATTACAATCATAGTCGTAGTCACGCGTAAGTTTTGGGAAGATAACATCCACCTTCCAAATATGACACTATTTTTTGTTTTAACCCCTAGTTCCTCAATGGAATTATTTAGAAAGGTATCACATATTCTAAAAGAATCATTCTAGAACCACTGAACATACATTCAACACAAAATTCATATAAATATATCTTTATACACATTTTACTTATTCTTCACATAGTCTCAATATGACTTTAAAACACATTTTATATCATGATATGAACATATTCAACTTGTTTATATTTCTTTAGAAATCAATATCGAATGATTCACTATTTCCCTCATACTTTTTCCAATATATAAAATAAAACATCACCTTAAATTACAATAAATCAGTATTTTGTAAATTTATTAACTTGTAGAATATGTGCTAGGAATCAAAACATTGAAATAACTTGTCCTCTACAACTTTTCAAATTTATATTCATAGTGAAGGTTATTATATTTTCTAAATTTTTTCTCTCCAAATTTTTTGAAAATATCTAAATTTAGTATTTTAATTATCTTATTCTACAAAGATAGAGATATTCAGTATTTTTTGGAATCTCTTATAGACCTAGTGATTGAATTCATATAAACAATCCATATTATTTTATTTTAAATACTTATATTTTAAATTTTAGGTAATTTTGAATCAATGTTTTTATTTCCCAATGATTAAGTTAATGAATTTATCTTCTATAATATCCAACTCAATAATTCCAAACAATTTCATAGAATATATAGTATAGCCTTTTTTGACATGGATTTATATACACCATATGCTATTTTTTATTGATAGATATCACGGTCTATGATATTCTTATATTTTACTTCTAGTTATACATCTTTGAAATTCATAGATTTTATTTGTAGCTTATCAAATGGATGGAAAAATTATTTATAACAACATCTATTAATTCTTTATCAGAAATTATACCTTTTTATTTTTATTCAATTAGTGAAACCATTTCATTGTAAAGAGTAAATGATTTTTAATTTTCATCCAAGAGGTGTAATATCATTTCACATTTTCAATTTACTTAATATTGTTTAACCCATTATTTAAAATTCCTTTTATATTCATGTTTTGACTTGCTTATGTTCCATACAAAATACAACAATATATGTGATAACTTCAATTGGAATATTATTCTCATAAATTTCAAATTTATAGTATCAATCTTTCAGTATTTTCATGTGTCAACACTCCTCACACTCTCCATAACCAAAACATTTGTCTGCAAAAGGATCATTATCAAAGGTTTTGATAGATAATAATTTCTACATTGAGTATATTCAAGAAGTTATTGATCTATCTTTGATATTTTTCTCAAATTATTTTCCTCTTTATTCTTATTTTTATTTAAAAAAATGGAAATAACTAGATCAAATCTGAGGTAAACATTTATTAGATACCACATATAGATCTATGTATAACCATGATGACACCTATTTAGGGTGAGGTGGGGTGAATTAGGTGTCCCATTTTAGAGGGTTATTATTTTATTTTATATTATCCCATCTTATACTTATACTTTTCTCCTGATTAAGAGATATTAGACTGTTAATGAATGTGTGATCCTTACATAAGAATGTGACAAAAAAATAAGAAATTAAATAGTATTCAATAAATTTTTCAAGGTCTAATATTTCCACAAGAGCCTGATCCATGTCTTGTTAAGTATTTTTTGAGTACACGAATTTTCTTATCACTTTATTTTTTCACTGACTAAAAGTTTATTCCAAGTCACATAAAAGTTTTTATCATGTATTATCCACTTCCCAAATATAGAATTTTTTATCCTAAATACACTAATTCTTCAGTGGAAACATTTACATAGGTACCACATATTCATTAATAATACTTGTTGAACCATTAAACAATACTTTAACTACTATTTTTTTTGATTAATTAACTTTATAAAAAATTTCTTTATTCCTCACTTGGTATCATTTTGATTTAGAAGCTTAGTGGATCTAATGGTCTCACCTTCTTCAACTAGTATTCATTTCTTCCAAAAAAAATAGCATCTATGTGTTTAATACTTCCCTCACATGTATATATTCATAAAGAAAACAACATCACCTTTAAAACTAAGAACTCTCTCTTTTTTATTTTTTGACTTGTACAATTTTAGAAAAATATAAAATAGTCAATGTATGTTTTCTTCTATACATAATCACATTTATATCCATAGTGATGAATGAGTATATTTTCTCATACACATCTCACATAAATTTTACTAAATATCTGAATTTAATATTTCTATAATATTATTCTACAAATATCAAGATGTTTGGTCTTCCTTTTAAACACCTATAGACTCAGCCATTTAACTCACATATATTAACCATATTCTTTTACTATAAATAAGGATCTTTTAAATCTCAATGGGTCTATAATGAATGTTTATATTTCCTTAAGACTCAGACAATAGTCTCCTCTTCCCCAAAATTTGAATCAAACAATCAACACAATATAATTAAATATATAGCACCATAATTTGTGGTGTGGTTTCCCAAAATGCTTCATACATTCATTAGTGATGTTTTCTTCTACTTTTATTCATTCAAAATAATTGTGATGTTCACTAAAATACTCGATAAAATCCATTAAAAACTGAAAAAACTAATCTCACAAGAAATATCTATATAATCTCCTTCTAATTTATGTTCTTGAAAGACTCAAAATTTTATCTTATGTTAATTATCCTAAAAACAACATCTTCCTAACCTATTCAAAAAATAAATAGGCATATCAGGATGAAAATTTTACATTTAGATATTCTTCATGTGGAATGAGTCTCTCCTTCATTATAGTCATATGTAATATGATGTGGTCTAATCTTCTATAAAGTGAAGATCTCATCTCATCCATATTTGTCCTTCCATTTTCTGATTATCCGTTGCTTTAAGTATGGATCATGATCCCATTATTGATCATATGTTTGTTCCATGGAGGTTATATTATCATTATCAGATTATTTATTCATTTAATTGGACATCAAAATATAAAAAACTGTATAATTCCACCAACCACAAATGTGAAATATCATTTGGATATGTGAATTTTACTATGTGGAATTTTGATAAGTTAATATGAAAAATATCGATGTAAAATCAATCAATAAAGTGATTCCACATTAAAATACGATGTTCCATTCAAAACATCTAGTGTCAAATATAATGGAAATTGGCGATATTAATAATTAATATATGGGAATATTTTTGATACACGAATAATTAATCATTTGGTAAATCAGATAGATCAACCATAATCTCCATACAAAAAAGAAATATGCTATATAAATCATTTAATAATATGGTTTCACCTACATCATTAAAATTTCTTTGTGATTTTTCATTTATCACTCGAATTAAGTCAGTGGATATAGATTTATATAGACTCCATTCAAATAAACTAATATCCTCTTCTGTTGATTTGAATGCCATGGGAAAAATTTCAACACTTATCTAATATTTTGTCGATATTTATCCTTCATCCACCATCACATGTCATTGATTTAATTAAATATAATATTTAAAAAAATCACTCTTAACATTTTTCATTGTCTAGAAATTCTCTACATGATTTATTGATGATATATCCTAAAAACTCATTTTCCAGAGAACAAGTTAACACCTCCATCACATTATCTTATAGAATAACATGGATTCTTTAACAAAAAATTACATCCAATGCCCCAACATGTTTCTAAAACTATACTCCAAATATTATAATCACTACACTAAATACGTACTGAACCTATTCTCAACATATTTAATACTGTCATTTGAGATTCAGTCTTTATTGTATTTCTAGGAATTCCATTTTTCATTTAATTTCATATTTCTTCTCATTTTTTTCAATATAATAAATAAACCTTTAAATTTTTCCCAATAGGCCATGATATTTCTTTTCATAACATTTCCAAAAAATATATTACAAAATTTTCTCTATAACTATATAAAAATCATAAAGAAAATACGTTTTTTGTGTGGACCATGTTTTTTTGATTTGAAGCCTCTGAATTTCAGTACGGGATCCCACATATAATTTTTTATCAAAGAACATCACTATTAAAGCATCTAATCATTCATCATGAATCAAATTTCATTTCTGATATTTATATCACATGAGAAAAAATCTAGAATCATTTCCTTTGATTTCTAGAATAAATTAATTTTTAATTTTCTATTTTAGACTTATTTAATATACCAATATTTGCTTCTATTTTTATCATCCTTTACCTAGTTATAAATATAATACTCCACATTATTTTCATGAATCACAATTTAATTATTATGTTTGAATCTATTTAAGTTTATTCTAAGAATAGATATATTCAAATATTCCATAATAATCTTGAATTCCTAAAAACATGGTTTTTTCATCCTTCCACAATATCAAAATTCCAAATTTACTAAACGTTATGAAGTCCAAAAAAACCTTATTAAAATTTACGGATCTTTATTATGTTTCTCAATTTTATGAAGATGGTTAAATGATTTTTCACCAAATAGGGTACCTTACAAAGTCCCCTATATTGAACCATATGAACTTGTGATCCTTATGAATATGTATATAAATATATATTTACCTTATGTTGTTTATTACTTTTAAATTGTCTAAAACATATTTCTCTACATACACCTTATGATGATTCCCGGAAAACCTTATGAATTCCAGAATGAACATTATGAATATTTCCTTTTTCAGTTTACAAAATTCTATCTAGAGAAACCTTATAATTTTATGGATTACCCTTATAATTCAACCAATAATCCTTAAAATTATTTAAAACAAATACATTATCAACGAAAAAAATTATGAAATGTAATAAATTAACCATTGATATAATTTTTTTCTATTTTTTTGTACTTGGGTAAAACTTATGAAGTATGTAAAAAACCCCAAGAAAACTAAAAATTTACCTTATCATTTTTTCAGGACTTATAATTTTTTTTATAATCAAACATAGTTTTAATAAATATTTGAATAAATTCAATAAAATATCCAATTAATTAGGATACATGGTAATAATGTAAAATAAAAATAGAAAAAAATCAATTAATTATAGAAATTATCAAATTAGGTCCAATCCTCTTCAACTTCTTTGCAAGGAATTTTAAATATTTGAAGAATGAATTCAGAGTATTTTAATCTATTATTACTACCTCTAAATTCTAATTTAACTCCTTATTCACTCCAAAGTCTAGCCAAGTTATTTTCTACATTTTATACAAAAACCTTCATTCTAGTTAACACCTTGATAGTTTCTCCACAGCATCTCCTAGTTTTTTTTCAAAACATTAAACCTACATTGATATATTATATAATAACATCCTTACAAACTATTTAATAGTTAATTTAATAACATGACATAAATTATATAATAAAACCTTCTTTACATGACTATAATATCTACCGTAGTATTTTTCATGAATGATAAATCATTATTCATCATGTATTTGTATTACCTCAACGTAAAATATGTCCATCAAGGTTTTTAGGGACAAAAAATCCATAAACACATTTACCCATAAATGTATAGGTAGAATAATTATATTATTTATTAGGTGTATAGTTTCTATACAATATAAAACTCCATTATATATATATATATTGGTATGCTCATTGATAGAATTTATCATTAAAAATAATTAGATATAATAAAAACTATTATGAATTTTAGATTTGGATAGTACTTTAAAAAATGAATTTCCCAAATAGTGGTTTTAGAATGATATAATCCAGTTAATTAGTGGCATGGGTCTATTAGGATTTAGTTCTATGCTTAGAGAAATGTTAGTGACATGAACTACTTTCTTCTCCGAGACTATGGAGAACATGAATGCCTAAGAAATGATATAAGTTTGAGTGGCTAATATTTATACAATATATCCATGATATATGAAATATATTCATTATGTGTTTTTACGAAATTGAAGATAATAAAGAGATATCCTTGGAAGAGAGTACTTTAGAAAAACGATTTTATTTGAATATGGAAGAAGGAGATGTTTTAAATTAGTATAACGGATGGTTTTTTGTGAAGGAGTTTCAAAAAAAATGTAATAAATTTTTCTGAGATATTTTATTTGGTTTTAAAAACAAAGCAATTCAGAAAGTATTTATAATTGTTTACATGGTAAGGATACATTGGGATTAGATGGATGGGAAAACAAAATTTATTTATAGATACTTCGATACATAAATTTACATGAAAAAAACAATGGCCTTTTTGGATAAATGGAACAATGAATATTAGTATAAGAAAATACAATGACTTTAGGGGTTGAATCATGCACCAAGGTAGTGGAATTGAAAGGTAAATTCCATTATGGAGGAACTAAATTTCATCTTGAGAATTTAAAATCATGTTTGTTACTATAAGGTGTATAGTGATGGTAGTTTCCTCATTTAACATATCTATGTGGACGTAAATTGTATTTCTAGTCCAATGAATGAAATGATCCATGAGAGAAATCATGAATTTTATGAAAGTTTCATGATGAATTATAATGATCTAAAAATTATATTTTAAGGATGTTTTTCATAAGGTATTTAATGTTTAGAACATTTTTTATAGAATCAATCTTTCAATATCTATATAGTGTTGTAATCTTTCATAATATTTGAGTAAATTTATTTACCCCAAACATGGCTAGAAATTTTATTTTAATGAAGGAGAAGTATATAATAGTATATGAAGAGGGTGAATATATATAAAAGATTATTATTACCTAAGTGGTTTAAAGCATGATTTATTTCATGGGTTTTATATGGATGGAAATTTTTCTTGTAGAGGTATGTGTTATATTATTCATGGATAATCATAGAAGTAAACACTTCGAAGTGGTAATTTGCATCCTACAATATCTAAAATAATTTAAAAAATTTCAACAATATTTTAGAAAAAAATAATCACAAAAGTGGTTTTTTATTTATATATTAATGGAGATATATACACACATAATAGGACAATTATCTATATTCCCACCTACTATGAAATAATATTGAGTTGAATGGAAAAACTCTCCTCATAATTTTCATTTTTAATAATAGATATAAAGTATGTTAAACTTATAGATGTTGTCATGGATATTATATAGATTAAGTGGTTGTGGGATGATATCCAAATAAGGCATGAAGTTGAGAAACTATCCCATGATTCCTAAAATGTGATCAAATTATCCAAAAATATATTTTTTCACTTTGTGATAAAGAATTATAATTTGATGTATCACTTCATTTTAATGATTAGGGATTAAAAATTGATGGTTTTATTGAAGGTGGAAAGATTTTAGATTCATTCAATTATGTTATCCTACAATGTATTCATGGATAAGCTATGGTGGTATCATTCCTTAGTCAAAATAGGATGACTAGAAGTATGTTTAGAGAACCATGTGATTACAAAGGAATATATTGTATAATTATTATAGATGAATTAATAGTGAACCATGAAAATTATTCTCAACTCGGATAATTTTAGCTTCATCAATGTGAAAACCATTTTCCACATATGTGTTGGATCATTCATAAGGAGTGATTCAAGAATTCCAATTTATGAAACCAAATGAAGATGTTGTAGTGGTATAAACAATGATAGAAATTATAGAAGAAAGTATAAAAATATTAGTTCAATCAAAATAAAATAATGATAATTTTTGAAAGAGGATGTGTGGATGTGAAAAGGGATTATGTATGAATCAAGTTACATAAAAATTTTATGGCATTAAAGAGGGATACATTGGGTTTCTTCAAAAGGCCATGTAAGGAGAACTTAATAAGTTTTTTGGAATCATGGTCTTTTCATTATAAAACAAAGTTAAGGTAGTATATACCAATAACCAAGTGAATGAATTCAAATAATAATTATATCTAAAAGGTAAACTCTACATTAAGACAATAATGCAGTGAATCCATTTTCATAGAATACAGATTAATTTAAATTATAAAGCGTGGTAATTATTTTATGATCTTGATATTTCAATTATCTTATATTCCCTTACTAAATGTGACTTTAGTGTTCCCCATATGGATTAAGAATTAGTTCTAAGCATGTAAATAATTGTGTTGTTATTTGATTTTATTTCTTTCATATAATTTTTCTTCTAGATGTTCCTAACTAGTTTTTATTTGATCATTATGGTTCATTTATGGGGTAACATATAAAAATATTTCTAGTTTTATCATGTATATGGGATAGTTTTTTGCATCAATAGTATAATTTTTGTATGCTCTGAATCTTCTATAGGATAACATCTGGTGAGCAGTGGTTCCAAGAACCCAAAAAATCATTAATTCATAAGTTATTTACCTATATGAGGTGAATGGTTTTATAAATGAGGATAAAATATTAATATTTTAAATATTTATAGAATATATGAACAATGATATGGAATATTTCCCAAATATGAATTCAAAAAAGAAGAAGAAAACTAGAGTTCAAGGATTCAAATATTAGAAATGGTAAAAAATCATTGAGTATGTTTAAAAAAGACAAATAATGTGTATATAGTTTCTAAAAATTAAAACATATCAATCTCATAGATATTAATTTTTTTGAAAAAAACATTAAACTCAAATTCATGCAAAGAAATACTATATAAAAATCATGGAAATCAGTCATAAATAAAATAAGAAAAAATAAATTCAATATAGTATAGCCTCTATTATTATGACACAAAAGAATTATATTTAATGAAACAAGAAATGTTATACTATAATAATATTATTGAAGGATTAAAAAGGGTTAAATGACCATTTTACAAGATTTTAATTAAATTCTAACTCCTAATATAAGTTAAAACTTCAAAAAAATAACATACATAATTTTTGAAATAAAAATAAAATAATGTTAAAAACAATATCATAAATATTAAATACATATCAAAAATTCAATAAATTCATTGAATTTCAAATGAATTAAACTAAATATTTAAGAAATTAAAATAATTATAATGATGAATCTTTGTAAATATCAATAAACTAATGTTCAATTTAAATAATTATAAGAGAAGCATAATAATTTGAATAATATTCTATGAAAAACGATTCATGATATTTTTGTGATTATATTTAGAATTACTTATATTATTTATTAAAATATTTATAACATATCTATTATCATATTTTATTATAATTGAAAATAAAAAATAAAAAATAAAAAATTATTCTTCATAGAAAATATTTGAGTGAAACCACCACCACATATAACATATTTTACATCATTTGTAGACATTAAAAAACCCTTTTTCTTAATTTACCATGAAATTAATGAAAATCCTAATAAATGAAATGTGGTAGAGGTTTATTTCTCATCTAATTAGCAACCAAAAATGTCAATATCAAAATATAAAATTAATTAAGGATAGAAAAATTTTGGAAAAATAAAACTATGATTTAATGTACTATTTAAAAAGATTAAAATCATTTCAGTAGTATTTAAATGATATTATTTTATATTTGACTGAAATGTAGTATAAGGGAATATAAAAAACAATATTTCTAACATACTAACAACATTATATAAAAATTTCTTAATAATTTCTCTATACAACAGGTTACAATGTGGTTTCCATACAATATCCATATCAACATTCATAGTATATGTAATTATAGAAGAATATAATTTTATACTATCATGTTAAAATGTCATTAAAATTTACCTTGTGTTTCTAAATAAATTCACACTATTTCCAAAATTTATTACATAAATTTTAAAACCAACAAAGAAATATAACTCACCCATCATTTCCATTTCAAAATCTTTTTCCATTTTTGTAAAAAAAATTATTGAAAAATTTTTGTTTTTATGAAACAAAGATAACATCACTTATATAAATATCAGTAAGAAGAATATCTTTCCAAAGTGTATACTTAAAAAATTTAGGATATTATTTTTTTTAAAAATAATCAGTTTTCAAAAACATAACATAACCTTTCATGTCATTCTCTACATATTTTCCTAATTCTATATAACGATTTAGTATGCCTAAAAATAGAACGTAGTAATTGAATATTTTCAAAATTTATAAGGTTGTTCAATATAATACTCAATTGGAATAAAACCATTTACTAATTTATATTTAAAATAAATTTAAAATATCATGAAATTCATATATGATGCATAATAAAGGACGATCCTAATGGATTATAACATATATATATGAGAAGTGGGCACTTTGTAATGTATAAATTGTTCTTAATTATTACCCTTAATCTCTAAATTATTATTTTTCATAATGATAACTCATCAATCATTATTTTTATTTCTATGAAAATATTGGTAAATATAATATGAAATTATGAGGGTTTATATATTAATTCCCATACCTTATTCATTTTAAAATAAATTATCTCTTATTTAATTGATGAAACTAAATTATCACCAATAAAGGATTTCTGTGTTTTATGATCTTGGCCTTTTATAAGGTTATCTCAGGTGGTATTTCAAATAATTTTTTTCTTTACTTAAGTACCATTTATTGGATTTTTGACTTGAGGTGATTTTGGGTGAAGTCTAAGAACATTTTGGAGAAAAGATGATGCAGAAAATTGGCGCATGGTTCATATAAACTGTGAAAATATCTAAAAGAAACCATGATCTCTCATATATTTTGAGGTAATAGTTTCAGAAAGGTTATATAATAGTTTGAGATCCCATTCAGGGTATCTATGTGATGTACCCCATAGAAGCAGTGGCTATTGTACGGTTTTTCTAATCATGCAACTTAACCACACATGTGCCACCAATGAGATCCTAAAATTGTGTATCTCACTTGTTTTCAAAATTTAATGACCTATTTCACCTTTTATATGGCCCTTACTCATAAATTTACTTTTTTAAGGGTAAATAAACGATCTTTCATTGACATGAATGGATTTAGAGGCCTTATGAACACTATTATTCAATATTGAAAACCCAAAATAATGATTATCTCTTCTCCCAATATGTGGATTTCATCATGATGCTTCTCTTGGTCTTTCTTCTTTCATTCCATGATATTTTCATGGAATATATACTATTTTTGCCAATATGTAATCCGATGTAGTGATATCAATATCAAGGATTGTCGATCTAGATCTAGATTTATGAGATCTTGATGTATTTTATCTTGATTTTGGTTTGGGGATTTAGATCCAAAACATTAATCAACGTCATTGTGCTGTTTGGATTTTGGGGATTTTCGTTGAATGAACATCCTTCAAAAAAATGATATAGGTGGTATAAATAATTTTCCCGTGGTCATGGATTCTATATTTATATACATAATTGTAGAATTTCTACCATCCTTTAGAAATTGATTTATATATTGGGTTAACTGAGATGCCCAATTGATTTATTGATGCTTTATTAAAAAAGGTGATTAATTGGGAAATTAATCATGAGACTAAAGGGACATTATATTAGATAATTAATTTGGGGAAATTAATTATAGGAGCTAGGGATTTTAATATAGATAATTAATCAGGGGATTAATTATAAGTAATTAAAATGGTTAAGTTGAGATAATTAATTGTAAATTACTTTTGTTCCTTTGATAATTAATTATAGATAATTAATTTAGGGATAATTATAAAATGTGTAGATTATAATGAGACAATTAATTATTTAAAATTAATAAGTGATTATGAATTGTGATATTGATTAATTAATTGATTAATTAATTAATGGTTTGATGTTCTTAGTTAATTGTTGAGTTAATTAACAGAATGGATGTGTTTAACTAATTATTGAATTAGTAATGATATTGAGGAAGATAATTAGATTATAAATTAATTATGTGCTAATGAATGGGAATATGATCATTGTAAATTGATAAGTACAATTTACAACATGGTCATCATACTTAAGAGTTATGTGAACAGGAACATGGTCATTCTAAATTGAGAAGTATACACTATAATGTGGTCAGTATACTAATGAGTAAAGAGAATGGGAACGTGGTCATTCTATTTAAGAGTAAGAATGGTAACATGGTGATTTTACTTATGTTTATTATATTGGTATCATTATAAATGTTACTTGTAAATTTGAAATTAATGAATGGAAATAATGGAAAACTTTGTTATGGACTCACATGAGAGTATTCAAACTCGTACATGAGTCGAATCAGGTACTGAGATATCATTTCACCTTTGAATACTTCGGGTTTCAGCAAGAAGAAGGTATTAAGATATGATATAACCTAGGGAATATTTCAGGATTCAGTAAGACATGTAGTTAATATTGAGGTATGGTTAGCCTTGGGAACCCTAGAGTTAATATAGTTAGATTATAATAATTGATAATGTAATAACTGATTATTTATGCATTGTAATTAGTTCTTATAAAACTTGATACACAATCTATTGACTAGAATTGTTTTAGACCATTTATGGTGTCCAACTAAGTTATACTCACACCCTACTCTGGAAACCAGATCGGTACCCTAATAGATTATATTGTTGAAGGATTTGATAATGTTAAAATCCTTGAGATGGATTTCCGATTTGGGATAGATCTTGGAAGAAGGGATCAGACATGGTTCAGAACCCTCTTAAGGAGTTGTAGTCTCTTTATTTTTAGTTTCATTATAGATAGCTGACACTTATATTGGAATAACATGTTTTCCCTTTTAAATTAGTATTGTATTATCTGTTTGGTTGCCTTGTGACATACATACTGTTCTAGTTATATATTTTTTCATGTTTTTGTATTTATTTATGATGGAGTTTCACTCTAATTAATGAGAGTATAGTCTCCCCATGAATTACATACCAGACCCTCACTACTATTCATCACCCTATAGGATATGGGGTAGTGCGCTTGAGGTAATGTGGGGAACCAGCTTGGGGCCCTGTCGCATGGTGTCAATTGTCTAGATTTTTTTATTCTTATTTTTCATACTATTATGGGAATGGTATAAATGATACTAGGAAGAGTCGGGGCTTGTTAATGAGCACATTCATGGAAGTTTTAAACCCATGTACTCAGGGTGGGACTGTTTTATTTGTTGTTTTCAATTACAGTTGAATATTATTTCACCTTTGGTGATGCACTTGTGGTATGATGTGATTATTATTTTTGATAATTTTTTAGTATTGAATCTATTCCTATAATGGAATGACATTTGAATCTACATGCATCATTCTAGGCACTTAGGGATATTGTGGCATGCATCATTTTAGCCATGCATGAGAAAATAGGTTTTTGGTAAGTTTTTAAAGTTGAACTATTTTCCATGCTGGTGAAATTAATCTAAAAATGGTGCTTAACATGAATTGAGTAGGATTGAAAGATGATTTAAAATGGTAATAATTGGTTGTGTAAATTATAAACATGATTATGATAGTGTGTTTACCATTTTTAACCAAAACCTAGGATTATGATGGTTATGGGTAGAGATTGCACCTCAATTTTGACCATTTGGTGACGTGGGGAAAAAGTATTCTTGTGATTATTTCCTCTTATTTAAATGTTATAAGGTTTTGTTATGAGACCTGAGATGTGTGTATGGATTTGTAGAGAGTATTACTCCACAACACTTGTTGAGGGGATAACTGAGGTTCATGACTTAGAATGATTTTCCAGTTAGGTAAAATGAGACACCGATCATGACAACTAAAGATGAAGGGTAAACGTTTCGAGAGAACTTCACATAACTCATGCAATTCCCAAAAAGAGACCCATGGTGAGTTGTGAAATGTATGTCTAAGTTGATAAGGGAATTTCAGTTTCATCACCCTTTGACTTTTAGTGGAGAGGCTGGACATAAGGGAGTGGAATTATTGGTTGACTCCATAGAGACAATACCTAACCATTTGGAGACTCCAGTTGATAGGGGGTTAAGTGGGATGGTTACATGCTATAGGGATAAGTAAAGCACTGGTGGGATATTCAGCCAAGAACTGAATAGATTGTCGATATGTTATGGAAGGAATTCATAAGGAGGTTTATGGAACACTTTTATCAAAATACACTAATACAAGAGAAATCTACTGAGTTTAGGCATCTCACAGAGGGAAGCCTGTTGGTTATGGACTATGTTGGACACTACATAGATCCGCAATGCTTTTCTCCATTGTTAGAAAGAGATGATGCATCCTAGAAAAAAATATTTAGTATGGAAATAACTGTGGGATTAAGTCCCAAGTGAATATCTCTAGGCTAAATATGTTTATGGAAGTGGATGATCAGGCTCTCATAGTTGAAGTGAACATGAGAGAGGCTTCCTATGCTGGATAGGTAGTTTTTACTCAACGATTAGGAGGTGTGACTTTTGAGAGTAGGAAGTGCTGTTATGACAACCTTATCCAAGGAAGTGAGAATCATAGTACATAGATAGAAGGGTTGTTTTGATAGAACATTACTGGGGTGACCCGTCCTTGGTGTGGTAAGTTGGGACACTATCATCAACAATATTTCTGACCACCAGTAAAGTGTCGATCTTGTGGCAAGATGTCACTTCTATAAAAATTTTGCTGTTTTTAATGATAAACTATTATTGGAGGAGTATCTAAGAAGATTCAAAGTGGGGTTGGGGGTCTTCTAAACCATATTGGGATTATAGATGGAGTTCTACTAGCCGAGGTAGTATAGGTAGTGGACACGGAGCTTTCGGGCAGGACGACCATCATCAGCAGAGTGGTGCTACTCAGGGGTGTCAGACAACATCACATGGAAAAGGGGTTTCATAGTTACAAGTATAATAAACTACACTTGTGGATAGTGAGTCTAGACTATCAATTGTGATAGGTAATTTCTTTGTAGATTCAACATTACCTAGTTCCTTGTTTGATACTGGTTCCTATCATTCCATTATATACACCAAACTTGTAAATGGTTTTAGCTAGATAGGGATGTATGTGATAGGGGTAATGAATATATATACACCATTAGGAGTACTGTCTAGATATATCTGTCTATGTAAAGGATGTTTAGAGATCAGGGAATATTGTTTCCTATGGGATCTTTATGTTCATAAAATTATGGGCTTCAACCTGATTATATGGATGGACTACATAGTCACCTACCAAGCCCACATTGATTGTTACCATAGGACAGTGACCTTTGTGTCTCTTAAGGGTGACCAATATATTCATATTGGGTGTGGGATATTTGGGTAGGCTGAGGATGGAGAATTAATAAGCAACTATGAGAGATCACAACCCATGTTTCTAGAATTTTTTGGATGATAGGGGTGTTAGGAAAGACATCATTCCTCTAGTAGTGGAACTATTTCAGGATGTATTTCTTAAAGACTTCATAGGGCTACCACCTGAGAGAGATGTGGAATTCACTATTGAGATAATGTTGGTGGTTGAGATAGTATCTTTTTCATTGTATAGAATAGAACTGACTGAGCATCAAGATATTATGACTTAGTTAGAGGATTTGGAGGATAAAGTATTTATCTATCGACGTACATCACCTTAGGGATCACCTATTTTGTTCACAAAGAAGGTTGATGGGAGTTGATGTTCTTGTATCAAATACAAGACATTGAAAAAAATTACTTTGAAGAACTAATATTCTCTTCCACATATCAAAATTCTATTTGAACACTTGAATGGAGCTCAGGTGTTCTTAAAGATCAATTTTAGATTTTGGAATCATTAGTTGTGAGTTTAGACTTCTGATATATAGAAGAATTCTTTTAGAAGAAGGTATATCTTCATGAGTTTTTAGTAGTGCCATTTGGGTTAAAAAATAGACCTGAAGATATTTATTCTCTTCTGTTTTGGCAACACAATTTTTGGGTGAAAAACATACAGTCCATATAGATCAAAATATCTTGAAGTATAAATTTACATAGGGTTATTTGAATCTTCAGCACTAGAGATGGGTTGAGTATATATCACCTTTCGATGTTGAACTGTATTATATGTCTAGGAAGGGAAAGAGTCTGGTTGATGCCTTGAGTAGGAAAACATAGATCCAGATGGTTTAAGAGTTTGTTGCAGAGTGGAAGAAGAAGACCTTACTATATGAAATGCATGGTTGTTCAAGAGAGTCAGGAGCATATGACCCTGGATTCAATTATAGTAGAGTATATGGATTTGAGATAGATCAGGGATAAAGAGTATGAGGATCTAGAGTACTTAGCCTTAGGGAATGCTTTTAAGTAAGTGATACGTATTCCAACTGGTTGATAGATGAAGATGAGGTAATCTATGTGAAGAATTGAGTTCTGGTACATACGAGCATGTGAGAGGAGGTCATGTAGGAATTTCATGTCCCAAAGTGGGAGGTGCATTCAAGAGTGACAAAAATGTTCCCTTACCAATGAAGATATTTTTTGTGGCCATCCATGAAAAAGGAGATAGTAGGTTTTGTGAAAAGATGTTCCACCTGTTAACAGGTGAAGGCTAAGAATCAACAACCTAAGGTTTACTAAATCAATTTCCTATTCCAGAATGAAATTGAGATTCCATGACCATGGTTTTTTGGTGTTTCCTCCAAATATTCTGAGGATCAAGGAATATATTTATTTCATTTTGGATCAGCTGAAAATTTTAGAGCATTTTCTACCAATAAGTGAAACTATTACAGTAGGATAGTTGGGAGAACTGTACGTTCAAGAGGTATTCTATCTACAAAGGGTTGTACAGACAATAGTTTTAGATCGTGATCCACACATTACTTCATGCTTTTGGTAGGGCTTGTAGAAGGATATTTGCACACAAGTATTATTGAGTATGGCTTTCCGACCATGAAAAAAATGGCGGTGGGAACATACTATATAGGTGCATGATCATATTTTATGGGCATGTGTTCCTGAATTCAGTGGATCATGGTAAAAGAACATGGATTTAATAGAGTTTTTATATTACAAATTTTTACAAGAAACAATATATATGAAACCATATGAGGATATTTATGGTAGGCCATGTAGATCACCACTATGCTGGATGGAGGCCGGTGAGTCATAGTTGTTGGGAATGAGTCTCATGCAGGAGAAATCTGAGAAGGTAAATTTGATATGAAAATGTGTGGATATAGATTTCAGTATACAGAAGTATTATGCTGACAAGAAAAGATTAACACTATCGTTTTTAGAGGGTGATCGTGTGTTCCTTCGGGTATCACCTCAGTAGGCTCACTATAGGGTATGAAGGCTGGGTTTGTTGGTGCCCAGGTTTGTTGGACCATTAGAGACAGTGGAGAGAATTCAGCGAATGTTGTACTGATTGCCTCTTCCACATAGATTAAATTATTTGCTTGTTATTTTCAATGTATCAAAACATTTGTGGGATAACCCTGACACTTCTCATGTGATTGATGTGTATGAGGCTAACCTAGATATAGATGTGTCCTTTGAGAATCATCTGATACATGTGTTGGATCATAGTGAGAATGTGTCATGGGGAGAGACAGTGCAGATAGTTCATGTGTTATGTAAACATGGGTGTGTACTAGAGAAATCATGGTAAAAAGAAGAAGATGTAAGGGCTTAATGGCCTGATCATTTTGTCTCAGAATCTTATAATGGTTTGGAGGTGTAGGTCGAGGAACTGTTTTTATAAGTCTGGGAGATTTTAAGATCCTAAAATTTTCTGGAGTTATCTCAAGAATAATTTTAAGTGCTCTTTTTAGTAATGTAACATTTATGGGAGTTGTTAATAGAGGTGTGTTTGGGTGAAGTATAATAATTATTTGGAGAAAATTGGTTGTTCATGGTGGATGCATAGTTTGTACAAACTGTCCGTCTGTTTAGGAGAAACTGTGTGCTCTCTAGTCTTTTAAGGTAGTAGTTTCAGCATGGATAATGAACTATTAGAGAATCCATGCAAGGTAAACTTGAGAATCCCCCCCCCCCCTTAAAGTAGTGGTTGACACAATGTTAGTGCAACGTTTGTCAAACCATGCATCTAAACCATGCACGACCTAGCAGTGGGATCCTAAAATTGTTGTTCACACTACTTTTCAACATTTACGGACTTTTTTAACCTCTCGTGCAAACCTATATCTCTATTTTACATTTCTATGGGTAAAAGAAGGTTATCCCATTGACCTAGAGGGATTTCAAGGCCTTAATAATGCCATTCATTATGATTTAAAGACCGAATTGATGATCCTCTCTTCTCCTGGTAATCAGATTTCATCCCGATGCTTATCATGTTATTTTTCTATCTCTTCATTATCTTTTCATTCATGATATTCTATGTTTACTTTGATCAAAACCTATGTGGTGAGATCTAGGTATTGGGTTGTAGATCTAGATCTATATTTATGATATCTTGATGTTTTATATCTTGATTTTGGTTTAGGGGTTTAGATCTAGATCTTTTATCAATATTGTTGTGCTGCTCAAATTTTGGGGATTTCCATTGAATGAATGTCCATCAACGAATTGAAGTGGGTAGTCTAAATATAATTCCCACAGTCATGGATTTGATATGTATATTAAAAATTCTATAATTTCTAATATCATTTAGAAATTTATCTCTAAATTGGGTTCACTAGGATAACCAATTCATTTATTGAATCATTGTTGAAATAGGTAATTTATTAGGGGATTAATCCGGAGACTAATGGGCTTCTATATTAGATAATTAATTTTAGGATATTTATTATTGGAGTTAGAGATTTTAATCTAGGTAATTAATAAGTGGATTAATTATGAATTATTGAAATGGGTAAGTTGAGCTAATTAATTGTGGATTGATTATGTGCCTTTTATAATATGATCTAGATAATTAATTCTGGGATTAATTATGGAATGATTATATGATAATGAGACCATTAATTCTAGAAAAATAATAATGGAGTTATAATTGTGATATTGATTAATTAATTGATGAAATAATTAATGTTTTTATGAACTTAGTTAATTGTTAAGTTAACTAACAGAATGGATGTGTTTAACTAAATATTTAATTAGTAATGATATTGAGGTGGATACTTAATTGATAAATTAATTATGTGATAAATAATGGGAATATGATCATTCGATATTGATAAGTACAAATGGAAACATGAAAAACATACTTATGAGTAAAGATAATGGGAACATGGTCATTATAAATTGAGAATCATCCATGGTAACATGGTCATTATACTTATGAGTAAAGAGAATAAGGAGTTGATAATTATAATAAGGAGAAATTATGGTAACATTTTCATCTTACGTATTTTAGTGATAATGGTAACATTGGAAATGTGTCTTATAAATGTGAAATGAAATAATGGAAATAATGGAACTCCATGTTATGGCCTCGCACAAGAATATTTGAACTTCGACATGAGTCGAATCGGGTACTAATATATTAGAGAGCCTTGGGATACTTTCAGTTTTGGAAAGATGTTGGTATTATGATATGATATTACCTTGTTAACACTTTGGGATTCAGTGAATGATGAATGTAGTATTGAGGTATATGTATCCTTCAGAACCCTGGAGTTAATCTAGTTAGATAAGAATAAAAGATAATGTAACAACTGGTTATTTATGAAGTATACATAGTTCTTATAGGAATTCATACACTCTATTTTAACAAGAATTGTTTCAGACACCATATTTGGTGGCCAACTAATTTATACTCACTCCATACTCGTGTTGCCTAATCGGTACCCGAATAGATTATATTGTTACAGGACACGATAAGTGGAAAGTTCTTGGTATGTAGTGTTGATTTGGGATTGAACTTTGATGAGGGTGCCATATATTGTTTGGAACCTTATTGGGGAGTTGTAGTATCTTTTTTTTCTTTCATTACAGAAACATCACACTTATATTGTCATAGAATGTTTTCCCTTTTAGTTGAGTATTGTATTTACTATTTTTTTATCTTGTGAATTGAGTATTATTCTTGTTATATATGCTACCAAATTATTTATTTATTTCCACTGGTGTTTTACTCAAATAAATGTGGGTATAGTCTCCCTATGAATGACATTCAAGACCCCCACTACTAGGTGACAACCTCTAGCATACAAGGAGGCGCACATGAGGTAATTTGGAAAACTGACTTGTGGAACCAACGTGTAACAGTAGGTTCAATTCGTTACATCAATGTTTTTAGAATCTAACTAATAGATAATTAATAAGAACCCATAAATACTTCTATCACTCATTTGAATCATAAAATACTCTTATAAACAATCTATAATAGTATCTAAGGCATTATCTCTTAATTATCTAAGCTATCATGAAAAAAACTCTAAAGTTAGTTTGTTTAAAACAGTTATATATCAATTTATATTTGATCACGCTACAAAATTTCACATTTTTATTATCTAATGGTGAATCAATTCACAATTTATATAAATAATGACTATGATCAGAAAAAAATTATGACTAGAAAGATCACTTTCATCAAGCCTCACATGGACATAATCTTTAACTATCATAAATTTTCTATTAAATAGATAATATTATTTATAAATGGTTTAATAACCATGTAATATTCCATAATTTAATTATGGATCCTAATTTACAATTTTACGCTTTATATTATGAATAAAAATTTTACATCCAAAAACATTGAAGATTCAAAAATTTCATTTCGTTCTATACATTAGTTCTAAAAATTTATTCATTAATACATGTCTTATTACAACACTATTTTTGGAATGTCAAGTTATATTCAATTAATTATTATAAAAATGTGATTAAATTTATTTTTCAATAAAAAATTTTATGAAAATTTCTTGAAAATTCATATTTCTCTTTGTAACAATATCATTTTGAATATGTGAGATTGGGGTACAAACATTATATGTAATAATATAACTAGAGAAAAAAGGACAAATTTCATGACTTTGAATTTCAATCATATGATCAATTCTCAAAGGAATAATTTTAATAGCCTTTTACTTTTGATCATGTTTAGAAATATTCATGATGAAACTGTATACTTCATTTTTAATCCTCAATGATAAGACTCAAGTATACATAGATAAATAATTAACTCGAACAAAAATAAGAGGCTTTCGCTAATGTATTTTCATTTTAGATGAACCAAAATGAAAAGATATATAGTCTCATAAGTAATAACCTCTATAATTTATTTAAAATAATATCTAAATATATTTTCTATTTGATATGAATCAAAAAGTATTTTTTTTATAAAATATAATTTTTTTAAAATTACGAATAAACGTTGTCTTAAAAAAAAATTGATGAATAATCATCAAAATGTATAATTATTATATTCAACATAAAAAATTAATTGATTTTAACATTCATACAATTATGATTCGTTTAATAAAATCAAAATGGATATAAACTGGAAGTATTTTCATATATATGTGATTTGAAAATATTTTTTTTAATAAAATAAATTCATTACTAAAAAAACAACTTATAATTGATCACAATTTAGAGAAATAATTATTATATTATTCTTGAATCTTTCAATATAAAGTACCTTTATATTGATTAATAAATTAAAATTTTAATAGAACCGAGTCAGAAAAAATTCATTTAGAATTAGGTCCAATAGTTATAATGTCTTTTAATTTTTGATATAGAATAAAAATTTGTGAAATCCTTACCCATATTCCCAGAGTAACAATTATCTATATAGTATTTTCCTTGTTATATTCCTGTATATTTATTTAACAACATCTAATAATCATGATGTTCTTTCCAATATAATTCCACATCTTATAGTGTTAGCAATAAGAGATTTCGAAATCTAAATATGTTTACAATTAACATATTTCTTATCAAGATTATAAAATCTATATCTATTTGAAAAACATGTATGCTTTATACCACTATACATAAACAACCTCAGGTTTTAATAATTTTCATGACTAGATCTACTATAGTGATGAAAAATAATAGTAGACTTACTTTTTTCTACATTATTGAACAATAAATTTTTTATACATATTTGTGTTATGAATAGAATAAAAAATAAATTCAGTATTTATTGAATGTTTTATTTCTATTAAGTAACCATTTCATATTTTCCATCCATTGAGTAAAAATATAGATAACAAAATTAAACTATAAATCTCAAAAATAATATTATTAAGTAATATATAATAATGATAATTAGATGTAGAAATAACTATATATTTTCCCTTAATAATGAAATAATTATTAAGCAGACATTATTTTTCAAAAAAAATAGTATGAAGTAATTTTTATAATTTTATCACCATTTCGCAATGAACTATAGTTATTTTATATTGTAGAATAATAATCAATAAACTTATATATGGAATTCACTTCATTATTAGGAATGGATTTAAAAAATGTATGTACCACTTTAGTTTAATCTATAAAATGTAAATTATCATGGATCAATCATTTTTAGATTTCATATTTGAGCTATCAAATGAATCATTAACTGAGATATAAGTAACTTTCAAGGAAATTTTATAGTTTTTTATATCTTTTATCTTTTGAAAATAACTATTTATGTTCCCTTGATATTAACATCCATAATTATTGAATTTTTTAAAAATCCCATCATTCTTATGGAATTTTTGAAAGGTTTCTGAAAACCTTTTCATTACTGGTATATATTTTTTGAATAAACTATCCATTTTTGTATGTTCGTAACCTAAATTAAGGTTATTTTTCCCTTCATAAATAATCATAAAATGTTTTTTTTTCACCCTTATTATAAATAAATTTAAGTGTTACCATTTATTACTTGATCGACTTATATGAATTTACTGCATAATATATTTCATATTATATGTCATTTGCGTTCCCATGAAAATTTCCATTTTTAACTAATTTATTTGAGTATATTTTATAATAAAAAAAATATTTCACTCCATATTAGAGGTAAGAATCTTAACACATTCAAATCATGATTAGACTCTTGAATTAAAACATATAAAACAATAATATTAATAATATTGTATATGATTATTCCATACATTTGAGTTATATAATCACAACAAATTATTCCAAATGAGTCAAATAACTACTTCATAATATTTTATATTAATTCTTTTAAATTAAATATTCCTGCATAATTTAAAACAATAGATCCCCAGATTTCATATATAATCGAAAAATAATAAACTCTATTAATTAAACCCTAATAAGGATCATCGATAATAGAATTCCTAGCTATATAATTTAAATTAAATTCTTCTTCTTATGCAATAATCTATAATTTTGGTTTATTGGTCACTACAACAGAATCTCCGTTTAGCAGCGGTTTTTTTTGCGTTTAGCGGCAGTTTAAACTACCGCTATACTGTTTGGCAGTGGTTTACAGAAACCGCCGCCTAATAGGGCGTCGACAATCTATTAGTGGCGGTTTTAGGAAAGCGTCGTAGGTGCCTCATTTCGCGGAGGTTTTCCTGAATTTAGCTACATTTTTATGAGCCCTGGATATCGATTTATTTGAGGTGGTCATAACCACCACGAATAAACTCAATTTCCAGTGGCCATAAAACCGCCGCTAAATTCAGGTAAACCGCCGCGGAATGAGGTAGCTACGATGCTCCTATTTAGCGGTGGTTATAACCGCCGTTAGAAGTAAATTTTATTTTACATTTAGCGACGCTTTAAACCACTGCTAGTATACATTTCGCTGTGGTTAAAACCGCTGCTAAAAGCTACCTAGAATAAAAAATAATAATTCTTGGATTCTGCTGCACCACTGCCCTGAAAAACAAATAAAACCAGAAAAAACAATCAAAGGTTCCAACACATTCCTCATACTCATGTATACAATATCCTAAATAGTAAATACTAGGAAGATAAAACTCCATTAATACAACATTGTAACATCCCAAACTGGATTCCACTAAATCTTATAACATCACTTTCTTAGGATAGATCATCCATTGTGATTCCACTCTACTTATAAAAATTGATAATTGATGAATTAGTAGTTATATTAGTACCAACCCATTTATATAATGATTTTTTTGGTTTTATGGACTAGAAACCATCCTTATTACTCATAATAAATTTGAACTGATGAAATAGCTTAAATAACACATTAGAAATATATTGTTATAAAAAATCTTATTGTGGGAATAGTTTTAGAGTTACATTGGGATATAGCTTTTATAGGAATGTGGATATTTCCAGTGAGTCTTAGTTGACATATTTTTATGTTGGAATATAGGTTAGGTATTAACTACGTTGTGGTGAGTGATGTAGACCAGAGTTTTTAGTAGAAAAGCTAAGTTATCATAGTTCTATGGATGACTATGCAAGAGGATCGAGTTTTATAACATCATCAATCTGGGTTGAAGTTCAAGATGTAGTCATTGATGTTGATTGAATGTGTGCGCATGGAATGATGATTTCATAATACATGTGATTATGAATAGACCATTTCTATTTATTATTAAGTGGATGATGTAAATCTATGTGGTAGGAAGTGAACCACAGGTTGTTCAATGATGGAATATTAGTTCCAGATGAGGCTTCAGCATATGCCAATGATGGATTGTCGTGGTGGAACATGGTATAATTATGTTGACTCACATACAGAAACCATGTTTAGTGGTGGAAAGAGTGTTTTTCAAGGGAATTAGATTACTATTTTTATTAAAATCATGAATATTAAAATCCTATGGTGGGGAGAATCACACAGGCCATGGAAAATGTAACCTTTGGGAGAGTGATTGTAGAAATAATAGTCATGAATGGTAAAGAAGAAAGTTCTGGAATTCTAGTAATTAATGTTTCATGACCAGATATCTTGTAATGAATCAAAAATGGAATTAAGAATCATAATATAAATAATTCAGGGATATAATGATAGGTAATAATTACCAAACAGACCATGATTAAGTGGAAATTGGGATGGGAATGCAGTTGAAGTCATGCAGTAACAGTTCGGTGATCAAAACAGTTATGGTTGGAAATGGTCCATTGTAACCATCCTAATATTGAAGTATTTGGCAGAATTTCTTTTCTTAAAATTCATGTTTTTATAAGACATACCAATTGTGCGTCAATTCGACATCTATCTTCAAGATTATATTTTAATTTATAAAGTATTCTTGCCTATATTCATGGACTTATGCTAATTTATCACCCCTCGGTCACACCTATATCTTAGTGAACCACCCTTGATTTAGAACATTCTCATGACATTTTAGAAGAGCTAGAGCATGTTTAGATACTTTTGACGCTTAAATCAAACATTTTCAATAATGGGCCTCACCAAAGTGTCCACAACACTATCCCCTTGATCACTATGAAATGACCCAATTTGTTCAACACATCAACAATGGGTTTAACTCCTAGTCATCCAAAATCTAGACTACCAATTCAAACACAGACCTAAATGGAATGATGTATACCACACTCGAGAAATGAAGACATAAAAACAAACATCATAAATCAATAAAATGCATAAAAAGAAACGTGAGAAATCAAGGAAATTTTAGGACATGAAAATGTGTGGTGGAAACTATGTGCCACAAATATTACATATACAATCCAACTGTTTTCATTTTTGTTCAACACATCAACAGTAAAACTACTCAGGGTCTGATGATGTATCATCACCCTCTCCATCTTCATTTCCACTTTGTGTTGTCACCTGTAAGAACATTATATTGAAAATTAAATACGGTTAAAAATTTATATTAAAACTTAAAACAAATGAAAGTTAGAAAACTAAATAATTCTGATTTTCTATGATTTACCTGCATACCACCAATCGATGCACTCCCACCAGGGGCATATCTGCTCATCTGCTGACGTAGTTCAGTCAACTCTTTTTGCAATGTAGATATCTGGTCCCCCTGCTGGTGAACTGTGTTTCGTAAAGAAAAAATCTCTTTCTTAGCATCTCCGGGCAGACTAATGTCAGGAGTAGATACAGAAGCTATCCTTGGTGGCCTGATAAAAACCTCATATGGAATGGGTCCCAAACCCATACCACGCACTCTCCCAGGATGGTCCTTCCCAAGGACTTTAGCCACCGGGTCATCCTAGGAGACAGAGTAGGAATGCGCAGGATTGGCATCCCATAGTTCTTTAATTTTGACCTATAAATCAAATATCAATATATATTAACACAGAAAAAATTGATAAGAAGTTATTATGATAAAAATTGACTTCATACCCCAACTTCTTTAGCAGACTCATTAACAAAACATCCATCTTATTTCTTGTGAACATCCAACCACAGTTCAGTTCTGGATGCTTGATGGCCTAAACTCTATGACTACATTAATCAAAGATAAATCAATAAATCAATATATTAAATAGATAATAGTGTCTTATAAATATTTAAACTAATTAAAAGATTACCAATGAACTTCGATTTCTAGAAAAAAAAATTTGAGCCCGCAGTGTGCGGGATGACTTGCTTCACTCGGTTTGACGCATTCTGTCTTGATAGATCCTGAAATAAATATAATGCAATTTAATACTGATGTATTGAATGTCATGTCCTTTTCATATACATGTATAAATGTAAAATGAGGACAATATAATAATATATATATATATTTCAATACCATCTGATTCTGATCCCGATGCCTGTCAACAAACACTTTCCACTGCTCTTTTGGTGCCCCACTGGGTAGCTTCTCATACATTTGCAGCATGGTCAATGAAGCATCATTGACATCACACCACAATCTCCATTTAAAATCTTTCCACTTCTTACCTAGATTTTTCAACGTCCACTTCCGTGCTATCACATCAGCAACGGTAAAGTGGAAGAACTTCTGTATACAGAAATTCATTTTGAACATATTAGTAACATGACATTAAATTAAACCATAATGTAATAAATTTACCTTGATTTGAGAATCAAACACTTCATTTTTCTAGCTTGGAGGAATATGTATCCAATCATCATATGAAATGGGAAGGGAAATGGGCTCCGCTGCCAGCTGGCCAAGTATCTGGCCAAGCAACCTCACGACATCATCCGTAGGGACCACGTAAGAATCAAATGGCACAACAATCTTCTCGCCATTCAGATTCCAAACATCTGAACTTTTTATTTTTTTCTCCAAGGTTGCATTTTTTTCATCTTCAATAAGAAAACAATTAGTATACACAAAATGAAATAAATTTACTTAATTAAAATTTGTACCTATGATAGTGACACTCCAGTGTGTCCGGGATGAACTGGAAGGGGAGCATCGCTGCCCCACTGCTAAGACTCCTGAATGGGGAGTCGACGACTCAGCCTCTACTAGGATATCCACAGATGGTGTGAGAGATGGTGCAGGGGGAGATGGTGCAGGGGTGTTGGCAGCTGGTGTATCAAATGTCGTGGGGAGGGAGCCAGATGGATAGTCATCTACCACAGAACTGGATGAAATAATGTAATGCTTCTTCCTTGGCATTCCTATCATTTAATCAAATAAAATTAAGTTCAGAATATATATTTCAAAAAAATTATACAGAAAAAAAGATTAAAAATGATAACAGATGGAGTACTAACAGACAAAATATATATAACAATGATAATGAATGACTGCAGAAATAAAACAAGTGGTTGCTAAATAAATAAATAATTGTACATACAATCATTTTCCCCTTCAATCATGTTGTTTTCCTGCTCCATTGCTTCATCCACTTCATTCATCCTTGCTAGACTAATATTTTCAATATCATGATGGAAAAATAATTCTTCTTCCTGTTGCTAATTAAATTCAATTTCAGAGGTCAAATTTTCCACTTCATCACCCATATCATACAAATCTCTTTGTATTATGTGAGCAACTACACTCCACCATTCATCGGAAACATCATTCACATAATATACCATTTTTTCTTGCGATGCTAAGATATATGGATCATGCAGTTCACGATCACCAACATCCATCAAGCGAGAGAAGTTCACAGAAGTAAATTGAAAGGAATCTCTTTTAATGCCTCTGATAATATCAACCCATTTGCATTTGAATAAAACAACCGAAAAATGTCCATGGTAGTTTAATTCAATAATATCATGCAGATTTCCATAGTATTCCACTTCAGAAAATGTAAATATACCACTATTCTGTGTTCTCAAACCAACTTCTCGATCGACTGTACAAAATCTAAAGCCATTCAAATTATAAGCGTCGAACTTTCTAACTTCTTTTAGAGGACCTCTAGCAAGAAACTTCAAATCTTCTTATACCTTTGCTCGAGTATCAGTATTCATGATCTGAAAAAAGAAATATACTTTATTAGATTTACAAAATGTATGTGTCAAACTAATATTCGTATTTATTGCAATATTTATGAACTTACATGTCGTGCAAACCATTCTACAAGCTCTTTATTAACAACTTTCATTATATATTTCTCATTTCGTGTTTGGACTCTCATTCATCTCTTTGTTTGTATCCTCAAATCTTCAATAAATGGATCTACAATTTCACTATTCAGCAGCACATATCTATGTGCCTGTAATAATTCCAATTCAGTCAGTGTCACATTTGAGGTCCTCCCAACTGATCGGCCAATAGCAGGAAATATTTTGGATTTCTGGTGTATTTTTGATTGAGTCGATGTGTCATCAACACATCCAACTCGATTAAATCTTGTCTCAATATCATCCAAGTATCGAGAACAAAAGGTAAGACACTCTTCAGCCACATAGCCTTCAGCAATTGAGCCTTCTGGTTTAGCTTTATTTCTCACATATGATTTCTAATGCCCAAGATATCTATGAAATAAAATAAAGATAATTATGCATTTAATTAAGTACCAAAATTGTTTACTTAACTGGAAAACATATAAATAAAGTACCTCTCAATTGGATACATCCATCGATAATGAACGGGGCCTCCTAATTTAGCTTCCTCAACCAAATTCACAGTTAAATGCATCATTATAGAAAAAAAGGACGGAGGAAAGATCATCTCCATTGCGCAAAGGGTCAATACAAACCTCTCCTGGAGGTTGTCAAGCTGAAATGGATGTAGAGATTTCTCACATAGTTTTCTGAAAAATGTGCAGAACTGGAGTACAACAACAATAATTTTTTCAGGTAATAATGTACGCAATGCCAATGGTAGTAACTGTTGTAACAAAATATGTGAATCGTGGCTTTTCAATCCATGTAACATATGATTCTTCAAGTCAACACACCTTGATATGTTACTTGAATACCCATCAGATACCTTAACATTCTTTAACATTCGAAATAATGTATCTTTATCCCTATTTTTCATTGCAAAAATTGCCAGAGGATACTTTCCATTCTCATTTGGCCAGAGATCGCGTTTTATGTTCATTGATTGTAAGTCTTTGTGAGCATTGAGATGATCCTTCGACTTTCCATTCTCATTAAGCAATGTGAAAATCAAATTTTCATAGACATTATTCTCAATATGCATCACATCAAGATTATGCCACAACAAATTAAATTCCCAATACGGAAGTTTGAAGAATATACTTTTTTTCTTCCATTATTGTGTTCCGGTTTCGCTTGACGATACACTTCGGACCCATTTTCCACTATCATTAAAATGATGAACCTTCCCAAATTCTGTTTCAACATTTTCAAGTTGTGCCTATATTTCAAAACCATTTAGAAACTTTGGAGGTGGTCTACGATCAATGGAACCATTAAATTTTGATCTTTTCATCCGAAATCTATGAGATGCATCGATAAATCTTCGATGAGACAAGAAGCACCATTTTCTACTGTGAGGTAGCCGTTTGGCCTCAAAATCAAAGTTACAAACAGGAAAATCCAAACCCGTGTAAGTATTCCAACCAGATAAATTCCCAAGCCCAGGGAAGTCACTAATGGTCCACATTAAAGCAGCATGCATTTTGAACATTGTTTTAGAAGAAGCATCAAATGTCTCAACACCGTTTCTCCATAACTCCTGAAATTCTTCAATCAAAGGCTTCAAGTATACATCAATATCATTTCCAGGAATTTGTTTTCCAGGAATAATCATCGAAAGGATAAAATTTGTTTGTTGCATACACATCCACGAAGGAAGATTATAAGGGATCAAAACAACTGGCCAAATGTTATAATTGGTACTCAAAGTCCAAAATCGGTTGAATCCATCGGCAGCCAATCCCAATCGAACATTCCTAGGATCAGCTGAGAAATCGAGATGTAATGAATCAAATATCTTCCACGATTGGGAATCTCGTGGATGTCTCATTAACCCATCATTGTTATTATCTACCGAATTCCACTTCATGTGTTCGGCGGTTTTCGATGACATGAATAATCTTTGCAATCGAGGCTTCAAAGGAAAGTAACACAAAACCTTTGCAGGTGTGCTCCTTTTCTTCTTCTCCATGAAATTATGTTCATTCAGACTTCCAACATCACCATTTTCCTGCCATCTAGAAGAAGAACATTTCTTGCAATTCTGTCTACTTGAATCCTCCCCCCAATAAAGCATACAATCTTTGGGACACACATGTATTTTTGTATAATTCAGACCAAGCTTGTTAACAACTTTGTTCATATCATAAAAATATTCTGAGATTTTTTCTTCAGGAAATGCATCACCAATCAATTCCAATATCATGGACATTTCCTTATTTTTAATTACACTTAGACATTTGTTATGGTACAACTTCAGCAAAAATGAAAGCTTTGAATATTTCAAACACCCACTATACAACTCTTGATTTCCATCATCAACTAAATCATGAAACACATTTTCCTCAGTGAAGTTTTATCTTACATTTGGCTCTACAGAATCAAGAGGAGGATCCAATGATATGTGACAATCTTGATCTACCTGTGTTGTAGTCTCAAAAACATCACTTGTCACGTTGCAATTTGTAGCACCCTCTTCTGGTTGTTCTGATATGTTTTGATGCTGATAGTGGTGTCTTGCAGTGCCTAATGCATCATTTATTAGGTTTTTCATTTCATTTTCCATTGTCGATGAACTTGGGACCTCATTATGAGGATTAACATCAGTGCTCAATCTTTCTGTAACGTTCGATTCTCCATGCCAAATCCAACACAAATATTGAGCAGGGAATTGCTTCAGTATTAAATGTTCATAAACCTCATCTCTCTGCAACCATGTTCTAAATTTACATTTAGGACATGGACATTTTATTCTCCCTTAAACGGATCGATTAGAAATTGAAAAATCTAAAAACTCATTCAAACCCTTAACATACTGAGGTGTGTTCCTCGGTAATGTGATCCAGCTTTTACCCATGTATATCACAATGTGCCTACACAAGAAACAAGGAATCAAACATGATACATCTTCTATAAACCCATTATCAAAAACAAATAATGATGAACAAAATTTCCATAATAGAGAAAAATTCAATGATATATCAAGAAATGGGTCTCAAAATTCCTCAAAGTCCCTAAACTGGAAGCACAAAATGGATGAACTATTTCTATAAGAATGGTCCTTTTCATCATGTTATGGTTCATCTTGCCTCTACTCCATGTACATTGGATTCTCTTCAATCCCACTATTAATTTGTTGCATACCTGATAAAACTAAGGAATGAACAACCATCGATTTCCAAGAATATTTAGCTTCCATTTACATGTCCCTAGTGACAACCTCCAAAATGGATGTTATGCCCAAAGAAAGTAGAGATGTACCAAGGTCTGGGTGAAGACCATCACCAAAGAAATGATCTTTCTCATAATTGATGACCCCTATCTTTGGAGAATATATAACAAACCTTGAATGGTTATTGACATACTCCCATACCGATCTCTCACTAATAAAAAGTCTCATGAGCTCAGTCTATTTCTCTACATTCATTCCCTTAGGAAATAACCATTAAAAAAATCAATCTTGATGAGATTCCAATTCATACATTCATGAAGTTAAAGGACTGAATTTTAAATATAAGGACTGAATTTAAATATAATTACATTGATGAATAATCCTCTGGTGAAATATATCATGTAGAAATATATCTTATGTATGATAGGGGACATCATTAACATACCATGGATTCATGGGTAGGGGAACATGTTTATATTGAGATATTTTATTTATCTGACTCTCATGTGCATATTTATAGCTAATAAAGTTATTATACAATAACCAGATTGAGGCCATGTAGAATTTACTATATATCAAGCAATTTTTTCCCATGCAATGAGGAAACAGTACCCTTAGGTTGTTCATGAGTATAAAATTTGTGATCTAACACTATCCATGTTTGAGTGGCCTAGTGACTATTCACACTATGTTTAATTTCATTGTTCATAGACTAATGATCATATAAACAATCTCATGGATATTCACACTATGTTTAATTTCATTGTTCATAGACTAATCTATGTAGAGAGTTTAAGGGAATGTATCCTTGAAAAAAATTATGTGATATATATAGCGATATAAGAGAGGAATAAAATTATGATATGGATGTATATCTTGACACACATATGCATATATCCTTAGGGGATGACTCGGATATTTTATGGTCATGGTTCTCAGACCTGTAGCTGCTAACATTTGTATATATAAAAACATAGAACCAATGATTGGTTAGTCTTCAAAGATATTCCAAAACAAAACCTGATGTGAATTAAGGATTATTAGTATCATATAATACCTTGGAGGGGGACAATAATTTTATGGTCATGATGTTTAGACCATTGTGTCACAAAGTATAATATCCTATGAAAAGGACCATGGTTTTGATAAGACATTACAAAAGGAGAATCTAATGTTATGTATTTGGGGTATCCAAAAGAGATTCATACCCAAATTGGAAGGTGCAGAACAATATAATTTAAAAATTTATTTAACTATTAAAATGATTCTCAAATGTTTAAACTTCAAGGTACAACAATCACATTGAATAGAATGATTTTGGAAGGTTGAAAACATACATTATGAATGCCTGAGTCAATAAGAAATAGAGACCAACTGGTGAATAATGACCATTACAAATAGTGGAATACTAATACCATTCTCATTCAATAGAATATAATGGTAGTAGGTTGGATATTTTCTCAATCAGTCCATTGATTGATTATGTGGTTTAGGCGGAACTATCTTCCATAACTGAAATATCCCATAGGGATAACTTTTATGCTTCGAGGAAAGGTGTGATATTCAGTATCAAATCCTAACAGGTTAGCTCCAAATAAATCAACATCCACAACCAATTTTTAGAAGATCCCTACAGACCCACTATATAGGGATATCCCCCAAGCCCTCATTACACCTTTACATACCGCCCTATAATGAAAGAAAACCAGTAAAATAATCATTTAAGTGTAATTTAAAATAAAAGATGTGGAAAAAGAGAGTAAGAGGGGATATAGGGTGTGAACAAAACTCAACACAAAGAAATGGTTCAAAATAGTGTATGGGGTATCCATTGGTTAATGAGAGACCATCGAAAAGGTGGAATGTGGTAGAGGATGGAACCATTCATTAAATTATAATTGTGGATGCTATCATTAACCATCCCCACCAATCATAATGAAAATCTTATACTATAACTATCATGGTCTTGGAAACACGTGATCAGTTCAAATTATCTAGCATAGTTTCACTTCAAGCCACCATGATATGGTTTTGTAGTCTGAATCCATATTCGAATTCAAGTACATGATTGGTATTGGGAACTTAGATAACATTCATGGGTTCTTCTATATCAATTTCAATGGCTACTCTGGTGTCCCTTTACTTATTTTAAATGAATACATTAATGATAGAATCTAATCATTCTTTTGAGACCACATTGTCACCTCTATTAACCATTAGAACACCCCTTCTTGGTACTTTCTTGGTCTTCATAGATGTCTTTCTCATAGTGAAAAATAGATTTCATGGAATCTTCTTCAAGCCTATGGGACAATTTTCTTGGAACGGTTTGGTACGTAGGGGACATTACAAAATTATGTTCTATTCTAAAAAGAAATAGGGTGATAGTACATTCCATGCCTCCATGATGTAGTTCCATCATACAACAATGAGGGTAGGGATTACTGATATGGGACATGCAGATATTCCTTAGACTTGGTTCTTAGGGAACATGATCAACACCTTTATTGTTGAACAACTAGACCATTTCTTGGGTTTGGGTGAATGGACTAATTTATTCCAACTTTCCATATCTCTCACTTGAGACATACTACCTTAGATATTACCCCATTATTTTCGAAAATACATATGGTTTAAAGAGACCAAAACATGTTAAATACTCAACATTTGAGATATTGGTTGACAAATAAAATGAAAGTGATGATGTGAATCGAGATAGTCAGATGGTCGATGACCCTGACAAAAACCATGAAATCTTCTCAAATACAATTTAGCCTAAGTAGGGATTGAGTACAAATTAGGAGGCCACCACTAACATTTTTCTTACCCAAATCTAGAAAATATAAGTTTATATAGACGTGACATTGATATAATAATAATATAACCTAAATAAAAATACCCCTTTTGTTATTGGGTTCCATCATGACTTCCAGGATCAACTATACATGCTTCGTCCAGTTTTACTGTTATTTCTAAACATGTTAAAAATAAATACCTATGGTTATCATGAAATATTCCCAAAATGAATGGTAGTTGGAAGTATATCCAATTTAAGAACCGACTCATATAAAAAAAACAACACATGTTGGAAGTGAACGCAACCCATAACTCAAATAGGATTATTGTTGTAATTACATCCATTCCATTCCCTGTACGGTCTATGGTTGTCATTACAACAAACCCATATTTCATGAATATCTATGATTATAAATACACATAACCCCTCAATAATAAACACACTTGAGATGGAATTACACCTAAATCCATGTAAATCATTTCATCACGTTTTCATTATAGCCAACCGCACCCAAAATATATCTTCTATGTTGGAATTAAACCCAAACACATAATAAAAGCATCCCCAGATATCATTATATTCAACCACATTTTAATAAAATTTTATTGTATTAATTACACACAAACCCTTCTTGAGGGTTTGATTCTTATACCTACTGGAAAACCAAAAAATCCTAAAGGAGAAACAAAACCCTCCCTAGAGGGGAAGACGGTGCAGCTTCCGGGGTCGCGGGGGGCCGGGGGTCGCGGGGTCGCGGGGTTGTTGGGGTCGCTGGGGTCGCGCGGGGTCGTCGGGGTCGGGGTTGCGGGTTCGCCGGGGGAAGCGGGGGGTCGGGGTCGTGGGGGAAGCAGGGGGCCGGGGTCGCGGGGGAAGGAGGGTCGGGTGTTAAAAAAACCAACGTTTCGCGGTGGTTTATTATAAACCGCCGCTAAACAACGGTTTTGTTGTAGTGGGTGATAATATTTTAATTCTTAATACCTTTATCAAAAACATTAAAATGAAAATTATTATGGCTGATAGTCATTATATCTATATTTTTACCCAATAAATTTTGGTGTTCAAACTTTTTAAATTTATTCCATTGTATTTTTAGTTTTATGTTCAAATAATACATCCCTTTCAACATATTTGGGCTTCAAATTCAAGTTTCGGATATGATACTAATTTTTTCCCTAATAAATAATCCAAAGAATTATCTTAGTGGGTGAATTGTACACATAAAATTTTAGTTTCTTTTAAAATAAAATTTCTTTTGTAATGATAACCTGTGTAAATTTTTATTTGATAAAAAATAAATGTAAAATAATCAGTTATAAGACATATGTTTTTCATAAGGCCTTTAATTCACCATGTGAATCTCCTGTACCTACTCAGCAACCCCTAATGAGGTTTTGATGTGTTTAATTTCGTGATATTTTAAAATAGTGATCTACAAAGCTCAATATAATAAATTGAAACTAAATATTTATAATATAAAAATAATTTTTCAGAACATAACAATAAGATTTCCTCTTTGTTTTAATCTCATACTAAGTAAAAGTATCAAGTACTTTTTAAAATAAAAAATATATTTACAAAAAATAATCTATAGTTGTATTAATAATACAATAAACAATATTAATTTGAGGGGAGAGAATATATTTCATTATGTTCTAGTAGCTTTAAATCAATATTTTAACATAATAGATTGTCAGATTAATTATTTCCCAAAAAAATATTATTTTTATTGAGACTCAATTGTTAACTGAGGGAGGTCGAGTATGGTAGTACAATCATTCACATATTGTTCATTATTTTGTTTCTAACAGAAAATCCCAACGAATTTGAAATATGTAATGGTGTATAAGTATTCTTTCCAAAGGTAGGAGTCCATTTTGATTTCATACCAATGACACTTAGGAAATTCCTATGGTCAAGAGTATGGGAGGTTGATCTCATCACACCTTTTTAGGGGGAATATTTCCAACTCAAATACACTCTTATGGATTTAAGTTGTGTTCATGAATCCTTCACAAATATCAAAATGAGACTAATTACAACTTTTCTGATGACTTGATAGAATCCACATGTTTATGTGTACAACTCCATGCATTAAAGGTTTACTATTGTTGTTTAATTAATTTGCAATACCTTGTTTTGTAGCCAAAATTTGTAACTCTAGTGTTTATCACCATCCAGGTAGGTAGATTGTGTTTTTGAGTTTGGATTATATCACAAATAGGTTTCCTATGTATCATATAATAATGGAAACCAAAACACAAATTGTTAAATTTTGAGGAATTATGGGCCACAAAAGGTGTGAAAAATGGTTTGATTAGAGAATATGTATATGAGGCTTACAAGAGTTTATTTATCAAGATTATGTCTCTCTTATAGAAATAAAATATTGTCTAGTATTACATATAAGAACTATTCACAAGCTAAAGGTTTTTTATTAGGATAATTTCATGACCTTTATATATATTGAAGCCCTTGTGATTCTTGCTCTATGTGGGAAACAAGAGATAGTAGAAGAGATTTAACATTTAATGTGGGTATAAAATTGTAATTTTATGGTAACTACACGAAAATAAATCCATTAAAGTTTATATTTTGGGATCTCATGGGGAAATGAATCCATGAGAGAAGACAATATATTTTAAAAGAAATATTGTAACTTGGAAGTTGGATGGGGAATTATGGTCTTTATATAGAATATGGTCCCATAAAAATATTAATTATAGATATATATATCCCATATGTGAATCATGAATTATTAATCTATCATATATATCCTATTTATAATATGAATATGAGTTCTCGTATGTCATTAATTTCTTTCATGCTAACTAGTTAATATAGATGATCACACTCATATGGGATATTGTCTCATGAGGTTAGAAATAATTAGAATATTAGAGACTCACACCAATGTAGGTTCCCATGTGGGTGAACTAGGAGGTGTATATTACCTATATGTTTTTTATGAAATGGTCGAGGCTTAAACCTAAGAGGATGTCCAATTGGGATTAATCGTAGAGGATAATATGAGTTTAGACTCATGATTCATGACAAAGACAAAATGAGGCATATAAAATTAATACATTTGTAGGAATGATTGGGGAATAATCCTAGTAGGATTCCCGTATATGGATCCATTTCTCAATAATTAATGGAAGAGGAAGGGTGATAACACTAACATGATAATTTACCCATATCATGTGAAATTATTTATGAGTTTTCACAATAGTGGATTCATGTGACATATAAATGTCCTTTATCCTCACATAGATAAATAAGGATGATCATAAATAGAATATTGAAATTTTTTATATAGCTTGGAGTCCCCTTAGGAAGTTTTAAATAATTTATATCCCCATACATATCAATAAGGGTTACTAGATCACACGACCAAGTAAGTGTCCTTAGATCAGTGACCTTGAGGGGGTCATACAATCATAAGAGTTCGAATGAAATAGGTTGTATGAAAAGGATTGGATGAACATGGTTTGAATAACCATTACAATAAATCCCAAATACATGGATATAGTTTTAAAAGTACATGGGTGCATAACCCCCTATACTGCATCAATACTTCCCACATGAAGGTGGAACACAACCAATGTCCCTTAATTAAGCCACACAGATAGTTGTTCATGGATGGGGTTACAAGAAATAACAGGAAGGGTTTATAGTGAAATTCCTAGTAATATTAATATTAAATCAATTTAATTCATTAATAATAATAATAATAATAATATATATATTATAAATATATATTCATTATAAAAATATTATGTAATTTTCAACAAAAGTGAAAAAGCATTATTTCTAACCAAATTGGGTTTTCACATATTATATTGTTTTATTAGAAATAATTATTTCCAAATATTAGTGTTTCAATTTGAAAAAAAAATTCTTTTGTATATAATTTGAAAATTATCTTAGGTTTATTTTTTTAATTATCTGAGAAGTTTTATTTTTCAAAACATAGTGAAAATGCTGCATTTTAATGAAACTTTTCTATTATTTTCAGGATTTTACAAAGTAAAATTATATTTTGGAATATTTGTAAAATATAATAAATTAATTTTTATTTAAAATAATTATAAAATTTTATTATAATCAAAGCTTAACTTGAATTTTGTTTAAAAACATTTTTATTCTTAAAAGGGATTATTCTGAAAATTTGTTTTCTCATCACATTTTTCTTGTATAGTATTAAATTAAATTCTACCACTTTTGTTAATTGATTTTGATAAAATGTATTATATATCATTAATTAGATTAATTATTAGAAGTTAATAAGGCCATCTTAATTTATTTTCTAAATAAATAGTAAAAACTATAAAACATATGTTACCAAAGTTAATGATAAATAAGATTTAACTAGGGTAAAATGAATGTGATTAGGGGTAAAATATTCTAAGAAACTATAAAATTGAAAATTTATATCTATATTTCGACCCTGCATCATTTAATATTTTGATATGGTCCATTTTGTATCCATTTCTATTGATTATGACATTAATATATTTTAATTATTTAAAACTACCAAGTGTGTCATCTCCTACACTTATAAAAGGACACCTCAATCCCTCTTCCCCGAAATTAAATATAATTTTGGATCAAAATATAAAAACCAAAATCCCATACTAACATCTTTCACCATGTATTAGAGTCCATGTTTATTTAAGAAAAATATACTTGTAAACCTTTACATATAAACCAAAAGAGGTTATCAAAAGAAGAGGTGTAGATCTTAATATAGAATTTTCATATTATTCGTTATTATACTTCCTTAAAATATTATTCAACCATGATAAATTAATAACATCAGTATCTTATTTATACTAAGAAATTTTTATGTTTATTTAATAACAAATATACATCTCATCTTTCCAAAATTGGGAAATGAAACCATCATTCGTGTGTATGGATAACAACATATTCATTAACTGTTGTAACTTATTTTCCAACACTATCACTCAGGTATGATTATAATGATGGAATTAATGTATAAATATTGTGTATTAATTGAATAATTATAATTATATAATTATAATATATTATCTTTTTCTGTCCATTTTATCCATTAAAACATGATATCATCATTCAAGCATATGAGTGGATTACCACCTCCACGAAGCAATGTGATTCATTTTTCATCCCCCAATAACATGGATGATATATATAAGATTATTTTAAGAGGTAATATTATATTTATTATATAATAAGACTATATATAGTTAAAATAATTATTACCAACATACCCAAATTTTCATTGAAAAATGGAAATGTTACTCATGTGTACATATGACTTACCATATCCATGATTATAATGAAATTAATTTTTCACAAAAAAAATCATGATAGGTCTTAAATGTATAATTAATGTATAAATATTATAATAAATTATTTATTATTTTTATATGTGTTTTAATAATGATTAATTTGACTATAGTCAACCTACCGAAGTTATATTAGACACATGAGCTAAATGTCATCAAAACATCTGATGTGAACTTAATTAACTAAGTAATTGAATATAACAATGTAAAAAATAAAATGAAAGCAATAATAAAACTAAAAAATTATACTACGAATTTAAATAATGTAAATAAGTTTATTATTTAGGAAGATAATTAATATAAAACATGATTCATAGTCGAGGTAAGGGACACCTTACCTTAAAACCTCGTTCAAAATGATTAAATGTTTTATTTTCAAAATATTCTTCTTCCATGTGAATATTTTATATACAATTTTATTAATGTATTAATATGAAGATAATTAAATTATAAAGAAAACGTTGTGTAAGTTTTTTACTTTCTTTCAAAGGATTTCTAAAGGAATAAATTTATTAAATTTATATAAAACATTTTGAAAAAAAATGAATGTTTTAGTTTAACATATACAATATCAATGGATTTTCCTACCACCACAACTATTATTTGATGCTTTGATTCCTTTAAATAAATCCATGTTTTTTAGAGGAAAACCCTCTTTCCATTTTCTATGGGTATTTTAAAAAATCGTATCAAATTGAAAGGTTATTTTAATATAGAAAAATGATTTCTTATGTGTAAAATTTACATTTTTATGATTATGATGAGGGAAATGAAATATTTAATGTGTTATGATTATGTTATAGTGTTTTTTTATTATGATAGGTGAGCCTGATATATCTTATGATTATGAGTGAAAATGATATAACTCATGATGATTATTGTGCCCGATATAGCACTCCAATGTACTGGGTAAAAAAACAGAGTTAATATGTTAGTGATTTCTCTAATGAAATTATTGGAATTTATCAAGTAGGTTATTCCATTTGTAAGATTGATTGTAAGAGTTATATTAAAATTATTTCACATGTTACCAACATGATTTATCTATTCTTTCTATGTTTTTGTATTGAAATCAAATGATTTCCCAAGGTATATTAATGCACATAAAATTTAAGGGATATTTACGCTACTATATAAGGGTAAAACATATAACTGTTTGAAATTGATTTCATGAGATTTTATGATTGTATGAAGACCATTATGAGAGTGGTATTGAATATAATATTTCATAAGAAATATTTTACAAAAATATTTTTGAGGAGAAGTTGATTTCTTGGGTAATAAAATGATTATTTTTGCAATAATTTAAATTTTGGAAAATAATATTTATTATATGTATTCATGAACTACACTATTTTCTCCATTATTCTCTATATAACTTACTAAGTTTTATTCAATACCAATTTTAAATGTTTTCAAAGGGTTTTAAGGATTAGTAGGGATACAGATGAGGTAAAGATAAAAATTTGGAATATATGTCATGAAAATAAAACTTATTATATATTATAAGTTTTGTACTGTGAAAAACGTATAATAGTCTAAAATGTGATAAAATTTATTTATGAAAATTTAATGGAAACTTTCTCTAACAAATTTAAAACTAAAATATATCTGGGAATGAAATAAAATTAAACATTACCTAAAGATAATATTTTAAGATTTTTTCAGGACTTGTTTGTATAGTTATTATTAGATAGAGGTTTAAATAGTATTAGTGGTTAGGATAATGTAAGTAAATACCATTAAGAGATTATAATGTACTATTATCATGATATATAATTTTATGATTACAATGTTGATTCATTTAAAATATATCTATTTATAATGTTTTTTTGGAAGAGGACATGAGGAGGCTGATGTAGGAATGAACCAACAAGATAGTATACTCCCAAATCAGTAACCTTGAATTTTTTAATTGGAATTGAGTTGATTGTTGATGTGATGGATCTATTGACATATATGCCAAATTTTATGGGTATATATGTTTTATTTCGTCAATATATTCCACATAAGAGAATTTTTAATGTAGATAATTTTATGAGACATCACACTCAATCATTTAGTAGATCTTCTAATTTAGTTTTGGATGAAATATTGATGAAATATTTCTAAATGTTATTTTATTTCTAGGGTTGTTTAGATCATAAAAAAGAGAACTCTTCCTCTTTTATAATATGAATTTAGTGTTGATCAATTGTGGTAAATGGTTAAGAATACAAGATAAATAAAAGATTTTTATTCCAATAAATAGTGTAAATTTAGCAATCCTTCCCTTGAGAAATATTTTTCTATGGTTTCTCAACATAGGATGGAAAATAATTTCTTCAAATTGTAGAATAAGGAATAAGAATCAGTGGACACGTATAAAAATATTCAGTAAATTAGAATGGTATTCATAAAATTTTATATAAAATCGTGGTAGTAAAATTAATCAATTTTACTGATGATTAAATCAAATATATAGAAGAAAATTTTCTTCTAACTAACATGAAATTTATGAAATAATTTTTTCCTTTAATATGTGAAGGTGTAAATAGAGTTTTCTGATGATCATTTTTATAAATACAATTATAAAATGAGGCTTAGGTGATAGGAAATTATGAAGAATACATCAATGAGTTATGAATGAAAGAAAATAGGTTATTCAATTTATGATTGGTATGGTAAAAATAATATTGGATAATTCCTTATGAAATATGGTAAGTGAATCTAGTGTGGTAATACTGGGCATATACCTTTTGATTTTAATGGAAAAATTATCAGTCTTGGTAAAATATAATTTGGTAAGCAGGAAGTAAGTTATTTTAAATACAATGAGTTGGGTCATTATGCGGATTCTTCTCTAAAGAAGTTCATGAATTAAAAGAAAGTAATAAAATAATTAGAAGGGGTTTTTATAATCTTTTATAGCTACTTTGGTAGATTTTGGGCTATCGAATAAAGTTGTACCATGTATTTTAATTGTTTATTCAGATTATGCTAACGTCTTGTTTAATTTAGGGACTTCATGTTATATCATTTCTTAGAAATTTTTAAATAATATGAAAATTTCATATCAATAAATAATGTTAGAAATTTTGGAAAAAAACATTGTGGTTTTATCATGAAAACAATAATTTAAAATATCAACATGTTTTCATCTCTTGAAGTGTTTTCCAAAAAATGGTTAAATTTCCAATTTTATAATTTTATGTCTTTATAGGGTATGGTTTAGATTTGAGATTATCATGCAAATAATGTTTGTAGTTCCAAAGAAATTATTTTATAAAAAGTGTATTCAGTTGTATATAAGAATAATTTCACAGCTTTCATAACATGTCAAGATGATGACAAAATAATAAAAGATGGAAATGAAAGTTATCATGACCATATTTTTTAAACTAAGGGAACTGTTCGAATTAATGATGTTCCAATAGTAAAAAAATATCTAGATTTTTTCCAATGAGTATGTTGGTATTATAATCGATTGATAAGTTGAATTTAATATTGACTTAGTGCCTAATGTTATGATAATTTCAAAACCCCCTTATGAAAAACATCACGTAGAACTTATGTACGTGAAAATTCATTTAAAATAATTATTGATAAAGGTTTCATTCATCCTATAACCTCACCATGACATGCTCTTGTTTTATTTATTATAAATAAATATGGTTACATGATGATTTTCATTAATTATATATCATTTAACAACAACACTATTAAGATCATGTATCAATTACCTCATATCTATAACTTATTTGATCAGCTCTGAGGAGATCTGTATTTTTAAAAGGTTTATCTTACGTCTTAGTACCATATTCTGAAGGTGAAGGATGATGAAATCCCTAATACACTATTCCATACTAGGTTTGTGAATAATTGATTTTTTGTTATTCCCTTTGGGTTGAATAATTCACTTTTTCTACTAATGGATTTTATGAATAGAGTTTTTCATGAATAATTTTCTAATTTTTCGGTTGTATTTATTGGTGATATTTTATTTTATTCTAAAATAATGAGGTTCATGAAAAAAATCAAAGGATTAATTTTCAAACATTGAAAGTAAATAGGTCATATGAAAAAATTATCTAATGTAATTTTTGGTTACAATAAAAATCATTCCATGTAAATATTGTAAATAAATATAACAAAAATGTTGATCTCACAAAATATTAACTGGTTGATGAGTGGAAAAGACCTAAAAATGTTACATATATTTATAGTTTAATTGGAATAATTGAATATTGCCGATAATTTTTCAAAAACTATAGATGGTTATCTATCCCACTAACCAAGTTAACATGAAAATAATTTTGGTTTACCAGGAAATAGCAATGTGATGAATTTTTCGATGAATGAAAAACAAAATGCATGATTTCTATAATTTGGGCCCTATCATTCGAAAATAGTGACTATTTAAAATAAAAATATTCTCCATTTAAGGGATTGAGTTGTGTCGCAATACAGAATGATTAGGTAATTTCCTATTTTTCATGTTAATTAAAACCCCATTAGAATAATTATCCTACACACAACCGTAAACATGATTATGTAGACTCTACATTAAAAATTTGGATACATCATTTATATAGAGTAAATTGTGAAATATATATTGATCTTAAATTCATAGTGTTTATATTCACTCAAAAATAGTTAATGTCACACCCCAAACACAAATTCCTATTATTTTATTCTTTTTGTGGTCCTGCATCTTTTGAAAAGAGTTGGGATTGGGTTTGGGTTTGAAATTTTTGTAGCATTGGTGTTTTCGACGGTTCTCAGGCCGGTGCGTGGTCAACGTACCATTAACGGTGCACGTGTATTCGAACCCGGTGAATGTGTGGTTTCTTGATACGTAAAATAACTAAATTTAATAAATTTTTAAACCTTCTTGATAATATTATTTTTGCAGATAATAATTATAATAATATCATTAAATTGATATTAATATTATTCTTATTAAATTTCTATCAGTATTATTTTTTATTAAATTTTCATTACTATTATTACTACTATTATTAATTTTTTTTTAATATTATTACACTTAGAAATAAAATAAAGTAAGAATGAAATATATTATTATCATTTTTGGTTTGGTTTTAGTTTATTTGTTTATTATTATTATTATTATTACTTTTATTATTCTTATTATTTTTATTTTTATTTGTATTTAATTTCCTTTTTCCCCTCGCAACTCTAGCCGCCTCTCTTGATGCAGCTCCCCTTACCCTCTCACGCGGCTCCCCCTACCCCTGGTTTCCTACGCGCAGTACCCGAACACCACCTCACCGGCCAACGTCCCCTCCTCACGCCATCCCGCACCACCCTCCTGCAACAAATTCCTCCTAGCATTTTCGTCTACCCCTGCTCCTCTTATTGCACCGACCAACCCACGATGCCACCCTCCTATCCGTTTTTCCCCTGCGCGGGCAGCTGTTCCGCCATCCCGCAACCCCCTCCTCCTCACCGGAAGGTCCGTCCAACTTCCGGCCTCCGTCCGGCCGTCGCCCTGCTCCCGGAAACCCGAACACTCAATGGTCTCCCATTCCGGTCGTCCTCCTTCACCAATAGCGGCCTGCTCTAGCACCGTGACCCCGCCCGTGCCCTCTCCGGTGCGTGTGACCTCGCCGATGACCTCATCGGCATGTGAATCCATTTTGGTGATATTTTCATTATTTTATGGATCATTTTTGTGGGTTTTTTTGTCAAACCTGGGTTTTTGATTTTCCCGTTTTTCCCGGTGTCTATGGATTCCAATTGGTCCGCGAAGCCATGATTTTTCTTCCATTGGGGTCTCGTTGATTTTGCACATGTTGAGGTTGTTGAATTCGTGTGTTTTTCCTTCCTAATCATTCCATTTATGCTTTATTTATGTCAAATAACTTTTCAACATGATTCACACCTTTAATTTAGTATCTTAATGTTGATTTGGAGTCCTGGTATTTTAACTGGAGTGCAGATAATTTTTTTTGGATGCAATCTCAGCTTGTCGCATGTTTTCATGGTTGTCACCACTGTCCGTGGTGATGTTCTTCATCCGTCATTTTGTTGCGCACTTTATTTTTTGGTCGTGTTTATGTCATTGATTCCCAGGTTTTTATTGAGAAGAGTGTCGGTCTTTGCCGCTTTATTATTGGGTGTTAGGAATTGTTGAAGGAATCAAGATCGTTTTTAAGTGTGGACCCGCATTTTCCCAGGTATGAATGTGTATATATATGTCTTCTGGGTGCGTGTTCCCTCATGGCGTGGGGAACACATGCATCAGTTTAAAAGTGAATATATATATATACATGGAAGTGCATGTGTGCGTGTGAGCAGGATGTTTCTTGAGTTAGAAAGTTTCGACTTGACTCCATTGAGGTAGGAAAATCCATGAATTTCCATTCCATTACTTTTCCTTAATGCTTGATGTTTTTGTTAAATTATTATCTTGATACGCATATCCATGGTACCTTTTCAAAGTTTGTTGTGGTGTTCTAAAGTTGTTCAGTGTTGTGAAAGATAGGGATTTACATAATTCTTGGTGTATGCCTTGTGTACAATGCCTTAGGTGTTTGTAAATTGCCACTTTTTTGGGTGAAATTGGACGTTTTGGTGGGTTTTTCCCATAGAAATGACATTTTAAATAAGTTTGAAACATGTTTTGGATTTTCTGTGTGAAATGTGGTGATTTCTTAAGTTATGATATAGTGTTTTTCTAAAAACTGGATTTCGGTATATGAACATGTGTGGTATTTTTTAAGTGAGTGATATGGGTGTTTTGGGTTGAAAACAAAAGGTGTATTTATGAAATTTTGTTTCAAATGTTTTAGTGGGTTTTAGAGTGTTCCTCTTTGTTTATCCTGGTGGGCCTTGGATCTTTATTGGGTGAGTTGTTGGAAAATGAACGGGTAATTTGTTTTTTGGGGTGTGTTTGGGTGAAAGTGGAAGCCAAAGCCCATTTGTAACCTTATTAGGTGTTTTTGATTTAACTTGAATTAAAGTGAACATGGGTATGTTTTGGTAAATGTTTGATTTAAGGTAATTTTTGGCCACTTTGGTATATAGATGGTATTTGTTGTTGTTTTTGAATTTTTTAATAAATGTATTGATAAAAGGATGAATGTTGTGAAGCAAAAGGCATGTTTGGAATTTTAGATTGGTTGTTTACAAAAGGTTTGATATGTGTGAATTGTATGAGGCCCATTTGGCATCTTTGAAACTGTTTGTTTTGAGAAACTCTACTTGATTATGCCCCATGCCCCGTTTGTCGATCATGTGATAGAAGGGTCCTCGTTATGGGCCTCCTTTTGAGAATATTTATTTTAAGGAATGAGACTAAAATTGAGGTGGTCGAGGTGGTGCCATATTGTGTTGAGTGCTTGATTATATATATATGGAATTTATTTGAATGTGTGGCACACCTCATGGTGAACATAGCACGGAAACAGATCAAAGCAAGGGTTTTTACTGAAAACGATTGATATACTAGTTTAGATTTCCCACAGGTTAGTGGCCCATAGTAGGGAGATGTTTTGTTATTATTATTTCTATGGGATTGGGCCCCTCGACCCGGCCAAGTAGGTTGACAGTTAGGTGTTAGGGAATTATGTCGTCATCGAGAGTAGGCATGCCTTCAAGATGAGTCCCATGTATAGTATGTTCTGGTCTTCCTCTGATTTCCTATGGTTTCTATGATCCTTTGATACGAGCAATGTTAGTACCATTTCCCTTGCTGTGTGTATGGAATCATACCATGAAATTTGGTATTGGTGTTTTCTAGGAAAAGATTTGTATGCGTGGTTGGTTTTATAAAGGATTTCAAAGTTTTTATTTTGGAAAAGTTTGTGTGACCCCTCATTATTTATTTTCCTTGTTTTAGAATGATAAGGGACATGAAATTTTGATTCTCAGTTTTCAAAATGAAGTGTATATATGAAAACCTTATTTTTAAAACTTTAGTTCAAAGTAGTATTATTGGGTTGTTTGGGTGTCTGAAAATGCATGGATTTTTTGGTTCAATTTTGGCATACCTACTGAATGTTTTAATGCACACCCCTATCCTATCATTTTAGATGCAGTTTCAGTTGTTTGGTTCAGGTTCTTGTTTCCTTTTCCTGTGCGAGGAAAGTTGTTAGTTGTTGGAGGTGACCAAGAGGTCACATGGAGGCATGTGCAATCTTCTTTTCTTGTCACTGTTAGTTTTAATTTTCTTTATTTAGTTTTAATTTATTTATTTTTCTTTTATTTATGTGAAAAATTGTTCTCACCTATTTAGTTTTGATGCCCGAAACTAGTTGCCACCCCATGGTGATCAAGAATGCCCCTCGAGACATGCCATAGACCGGCTCAAGTGACCTGTTCAGGGTCAACCTGGGCTGGTTCAGGAAAAAGTGGTATCAAAGGAGGCCCTAGTAATTTGGGGTGTCCGATAGAAGGAGATTAGGACTGTCGGAGCTTAAGAGGTAGTTTGTGGGTTGGTGCCCAATCACCACCACTATCAACGAGACCTGAGTTACCAGGGATAGTCTAAGATTTGAGTCTTTTGTATATGGTTATTTTTTATTGAGGGATGACAGTAGGTGTGAATCAGTCCACATTGAGGCCTTACATGGGGCAATGGCCCATGTGAAGTCCGAGTTTCCAGTTTAAGGGTCTCTTAGTGTTATGCTTTACTTTGGGCATGTCTCACGACCATGTCTTCTGTTTAGGAACAAACACTAGTTCTTCATTCCGATGGTTTATAGTTGGTTGTGTTTGGTTTTGAAATTATCTGATATGAGTGTGTGTTTAAAATGAAAGTGATTTTGAAATGATAAAAGTGGGTTTATTTCAATTTGTTTTTGAAAGTAATAAAGTGGGGTTTTAAAGAGAAAGTATATCGGTTTGGAAGATCCTAATATGTGTTTGGATTTGATAAGGAAAAGAAGTTTTTGATCCTTAGCACTTCTTATGGAGGGTCACACGTGCATGGGTATGTACGGAGAGTGCATGGGGGAACTTTTTCATAGATGATGTGAGCGAAATCGAATGAATACACATGTGGCGGTTCATAAGGTGTCGTAGGTGAGTTTTAAAATTTTAAAGAAATAATGGTTTTGGAAATATGATTTTTTTCTCTTATTTTTATATGCTTGGCTTATGATCCTATTTCCCTTATGTTGTTTCGTTTCTTTGATTGAGTTTTGCCTTGATGACTGATTTCAATGGTGTTTTTTGTGTTGTTATGTGTGTGCCACACCGAAAGCCTCCAAAAGATGCCAATGACTTATGTCGAGTTCATAGTTTATTTTGTGTTATGCCTATTTTTTGAGGTAATCTATTTTAGTTATATAATGTTTTGCGGTTCGAGGAAATAGAAGGTGTCTTTGGTTTGTCAGGAACTCCTGAGGATGATATGGTTAGTGTCATCTTGGGTTTATTTGAGGGTCCAATTCTAGACTTGTGATGTTGGAATGTCTCATGGGTGTTAGAGTTTGTGGTGTAGTTGGTGGTGGTCGGCTTTCGTAAGGGTTTCTTATCTGGCGAGGGATACCTTCTGGAAGAAACTATTTCTAAAAAACCTTCTTCATTGGTGCTGACCCCCAGTTTTTTTTGAACCATTATCTTGTGTGCCACTATTGTGGCCAGTTCGAGCACTCTAATACTTCATCTTGAATCCCCTAGAAATCATACCACCGTTGTGGTGGTTTTAATCATCGAGAAAAGGGAGTTATAGACCAGAGAATGTGAATGACTGACTGTGAGGTAAGAGATTCTTCAGCCATCACAGTCCCAACCATAGGTCTCAGGGTGAAGCTCACACACAGTCAGGAGTTGCCGAGGGTGTGTGGAACTTCGGTCCGAGTCATGTTTTCAGATTTGGGGATGGAAATATCCAAAGTTTTCCTGCTCTATTCTTATCTCTATTTAAATACCATCCTTGTTGTAGAAAAATGGTGAGCTCGTTCTACGATAATCAAAGCAACCTTATCTGCCCTTAGTGTGGTTTCAAAATTGTTTGGTTTCCTTGAAGGGTTTTAGGCATGTGAATAAATGGTCATGTTCTGATTTTGAGTTGGTCTAAGCTGTGTTCATTAGGGGGAGTTTCATTTTTTGAAATTTTTGAGAGGTGTTGAGTTAACATCCTTAAGTTGCTGGGTTGTTTTGTACCACGCTTTTTGATATAGTCTCAGGTGTGTTGTTCAGTCCTTGTTGGGAAAATGAATGAGTTTGGTTTGGGAGTTCCCACATTGCCCCCCCTCGAGGGTGGTTTGTTTGAGCATCAAGGGTTTCAGTATTAGTGTATTCTTGTGGTGGGGAGAACCCTCTCATGTTCTCCCTTCAATCATAGGTAGTGGTTTTCCTTGAATTGGTCGGGTGTGATGTTTGTTGGGAATGGTCACCTCGATGCTATCATTTCTCTATGATTTTGTCTGGGCATGGACTCAAGTTGTCTCAACTATAGGCTTGGTGACATTTTGGGGAAATAAAGTGTCTGTGGTGGGGAGAATTATGACACCCTAACTACGAACACATATTATTTTATTCTTTTATCAGTCCTGCATCTATTTTACAGTGTTGGGTTTGAGTCTGAGTTTTAAATTTTGGAAGCTTTAGTGTTTTTGGTGGGTCTCAGGCCGGTGCGTGGTCACCATACCGTTAACGGAGCCCGTGTATTGGACCCGGTGAATGTGTGGTTTCTCGATACATAAAATAACTAAAAATTATAAATGTTTAAACCAAAATTATAATATTATTTTTGTAGATAAAAATAAAAATAATATCATTAAATTGATATTCATATTATTCATATTATATTTCTATTAGTATTAATTTTGTTTTATTTCATAAATATTATTATTACTACTACTACTATTATTTTTTATTAATATTATTACCCGTAGAAATAAGAGAGAGTAAGAATCAAATATATTATTATCATTTTTGGTTTTGTTTTAGTTTAGTTTATTTATTATTTTTAACATAACTTTTATTATTATTTTTATTTTTTTATTTTTATTTAATTTCATTTTCCCCTCCTAACCCTAGCTGCCTCTCTCATGAGGCTCCCCATACCCACCTCCCCTCTTACGCGACTCTCACTCCCCCTGGTTTCCTACGAGCAGCGCCTGACCACCCCTCACCAGCCATTGTCCCCTCCTCTCACCGTCCCACGCCACCCTCCTACAACGTCCTAATCCTGGCACCACTGTCCGCCCCTGCTCCTCCTACTGTGCCAACCTACACACGATGCCACCCTTTTATATGTTTCCCTCCTACACTGGTAGTCGGTCCCCTATCCCACATGCCCCTCCTCCTCGATGGAAGGTCCGACTTTTATCCAACCACCACCAGGCCCCCACCCTGCTCCCAGAAACAAAACCCTCGAAGGTCTCCCTTCTCGGTCATCCTCCCTTACCGACAGCGGCCTGCTCCCACACCATGGCCCCAACGGTGCCCTCTTCGGTGTGTGTGACCTCACTGATGCCCTCTTCGGCGTTATACCCTGTTTTGGTGATATTTCCATTCTTTTAGGGTTCTTTTTGGTGGGTTTTTTCTTTGGTCGACCAAAGTTTGTGATTTTCATGTTTTTCTGGGTGTCTAGGGATTGCAATTGGTCCATGAAGCGATGCTTTTCCTTCTGTCGGGTTCTCGTCACTTTCGTACATATTGATGTAGTTGAATTCACATGTTTTTCATTACGAATCATTCTATATATACTTGATTTATGTCAATTAATTTTTCAATAAGTTTCAAAACCTTAATTTAGTGTCTTAATTGTGTTTTGAAGTCCTAGTATTTTAACTATTGTGTAGTTAATTTTTTTGGATGAAATCTCATCTTGAAGCGTGTTTTCAAGGTTGCTACTACGGTCAGAGGTGACGTTCTTATTCCGTAATTTTTTTTCACACTTTATTTTTGGGCCATGTTTATGTCTTTGAGTCACTGGCTTTTATTAAGAGTTGCATTAGTCTTTTCTGCTTTAATGTTGGGTTTCAGGAATTGTTGTAAGGTGTCGAGATCATTTCCATGTGCGCACATTCATTTTCCTAGGTAAATATATATATATATATATATATATTTATTTATTCTGGGTACATGTTCCCACATGGCATGGGGAACACGTGCATCAGTTTAAATGTGTGTATATATATACACACACATGGAAGTGTGTGCATGTGTGTGAGAAGAATGTTTCTTTAGTTAAATAGTTTTGGCTTGACTTCCTTGAGGTAGGAAAATCCATGCATTTAAATTCAATTACTTGTCCTTAATTCATGATGTTTTCATTAATTTATTATCTTCCTACGCATATCCATGGTTCCTTTTTAAAGCTTGTTGTGGTGTTCTAAAGTTGTTTGGTGTTGTCAAAGATATGGTTTTACGTGAATCTTGTTTTATGCCTTGTGTACGATTCCTTAGGTGTTTGTAAATTTCCACTTGTTCTTTTTAGGTGAAATTGGAAGTTTGGGTGGGGTTTTTCCCATTGAAATGTTTTGTTTAATGTGTTTGAAACATGTTTTGGATTTTGTGTGTTAAATGTTGTGATTTCTCAGGATATGATTTGGTGTTTGTCTAAAAATGGGATTTTCCTTTATGAAATTGTGTGATTTTTTATAAGTGAGTAATATGGGTGTTTTCGGGTTAAAAAATGCTGTATTTATGAAATTTGGTTTCAAATGTTTTGGTTGGTTTTAGAATGTTCTTCTTGGTTTGGCCCTGTTGGCCTTGGAAACATGATGGGGTGAGTTGTTGGAAAATGAATGGGGCATTTGTTTTTTGGGTGTGTTTCGGAGAAAGTGGAATCCAAATACAATTTGGAACCTTCTTAGGTTTTGTTGTTTTATCTTGAAATAAAGTGAAATTGGGCATGTTTGGGTAAATGATTGATTTAAGGGTTTGTTTGGCCACATTGGTATAAATATTCTATATGCGGTTGTTTTTGAATTGGATAATAAATGTTTTGAAAAAAGTATGAGCATTATGAAGCTAAAGACCTGTTTGGAATTTGAGATTGGCTGTTTACAAAAGGATTGATATGTGTGAATTGTGTGAGGCCTGTTTGGAATCTTTGAAACTATATTTTTGGAAAACCCCTCCTTGGTTAGGCACCTTTCCTTCTCTGTCGATCATGTGACAGGAGGGTCCTCGGTATGAGCCTCCTTTTGAGAATATTTATTTTAAGGCATTGGAATAACATTGAGGTGGTCAGGGTGGTGCGTGATTGTGACCCGTGCTTGATTTTACATATATGGATTGTTATATGAATGTTTGGATCATCTCTTTGTGAATATAGCATGAAAACGTAGCATTTCAAGGTGGTTTACTAAGAACGATTACTGCACTAGTTTAGATAACACACTGGCTGGTGGCCCATAGCAGAGAGATGTTTTGTTATTATTATTGGAATGAGATTAGTCCCCTCAACCAGGCCATGCATGGCGACGATCAGGAATTAGGGCGTTATGATGTCAACGAGAGTTGACATGCCTTCAGGATGAGACACATATATAGAACATTCCATCCTTCTTCCGAGTTCCTAGGTTTTCTGGGATCCTTTGATATGAGAACTGTTAGTACCATTTCCCTTGTTGTGTGTGTGGAATCATAACCTAAAATTGGGTTTTGGGGTTTTCTTGGAAAATCATTATATGTGTGGTTGGTTTTAAAAATAATTTCAAAGTAGAAGTTTTGGAAAAGTTTGTGTGAGGCCCTCTTTATTTCTTTTTCATGTTTTTGAATTATAAGGGAAATGAAATTGTGATTTTTAGTTTTAAAAATTCATTGTATATATGAATACCTTATTTTTATAATAGTAGTTCAACTAGTATTGTTGCACTGTTTTAGAATCAGAAAATGAATGGATTCCGTGGTTCAATTTTGGCACCCTACTGAGCATTTTAATTCTCATGACTATCCTATCATTTCATATGCTGGTACACCTTTTTGGATTAGGTTCTTGTTTCGTTTTCATGTGTGAGGCAGGTTGTTATTTGTTGGAGGTGACTAAGGGGTCACATGGATGTATGTCCAGCCTAGTTTTTTTTATCGGGACTAGTTTTCTTTTTTATTTGTTTTGTTTTTATTAATCTATTTTTCTTTATTTTATGGTCCAAATAATTCCCACTTGTTTAGTTTTGATGCCTGGCAGTAGTTAAAAGACCTTGGGGATTTGGAATGTGCCTCAGGACATGCAGCGAACCAGATCGGTTGAACGGTTTAGGGTCAACCCGGGTTGGTTCGTGACAGTTAAAAATGTTATAACGAGATGAGTAAAATTGATTAAAGATTATGAATACACAATTATTTACCATCAAGGAAATTCAAACAGAGTATCTTGTGCTTTGATTAAGAAAGAAAATGTATCATTAGATATGCTATATCTTGAACATGATCATTTATACAATGATTTGATGAATTTTGGATTAGAAATTTTGAATGTAGGAACTACCTCTATTTTTTCGGAATTAGAAAAATCATGTTTTAAAGATAAGATCATCTTAGATCAGAAGGAAGATAGTGTTTTATAAGAAAATGATGATTTGGTAAAGAAAGGTATGTTTACAAAATTTAATATTAAAAATTAAGTTGTTTTAGGATTTTGAAAAATTTAATGTGTTTCTTTTGAACCCCTAATGACGAAAGAGATATCATGTGATGCTTATAGATCTATATTTTGTATTCATAATGGTAGAAAAATAGTATAAATACATTCGAGATCATTTTTATTAAGAAGGAATGAAGAAATATATTATTTATTTTACTATAAAATGATTTACTTATGAATAGTTAAAATTTGGAATAAAATTACCTAAGGGGATTCCATAGACTTTACCAATGAAAAAATTTAAATTTGATAATATATCAATGGATTTAATAATGGGATTACTGATGACATATTGAGGCAAAAATGTGATATGAGAAATTATTTATCAATTAACTAAATATTATCATTTTCAACCCATTTGATATAATATGTATTTGTGTAATACTTCTTAAATTTCTGTTAAATAGATGATTAGTTTACAAGGATACCCTCATTCAATTTTATATGATCATGATCCCAGATTCCGCACTAATTTCTATAAAGGAATTGAAAAGTCATTGTGTAGTGAATTAAATTACATTGTAAACTTTCTTCTTCAATATGATGGAATGTTAGAGAGAATGATTTTGAATTTTGAGGATATGATATAAGAGTTTTGAACAGATTATGAGTTAATTTGGCATCAACATATCACATTGGTTTATTTTTTTGAATAATAGTTTTCTATCCTGTATGGAGATCACACTTTAGAAGCATTATATAGAAAAAAGAATTAGAATGCAGCTTATTGGGTTAAAGTTGGAGAAGTAAAGTTCTTGGATTAATAAGGTTAATGTGATTCAATACCCCATGGGGACAGATGAGAGAATGAAAAAAAAATTATATAACCATAGGATAGATCATTCATTCGATGTAGGAAATCATGTTTTTTTTAATGTATCTCTATGGAAAAGTGTTATGCTTTTCTGGTAAAAAGGAAAGTTAAGTCCATTATTAATTTTACCATATGAAAATGTTTTATAATATTTTATTTGTTTAATACCAAGTGTAATTTTCTCCATGTTTATCTTAGGTAAAAAAATTATATGATGTTTTTTTGTTAATTAAATATATTCCAGTTAATTCTAATGTTTTGTAACCTATAATAGTTCAGTTGAAAGGGAATCTTTCATATGAGGAATGAACTATCCATATTATTGGAAACAGAGTGGAAGTGTTCCATAATTAACTTATTTACTAGTTTATTTTTTTTAATAAAATCATATGATTATAGAAGCAAAATTGGAATTAAAAATGTTATGATGGGAAAATATCCCTACATGTTCACATAATGAACGAAATTATATGGTCACAATTTCTAAAATGGGGGAAGAATGTAACAACATCTATAATGTTAATAATAACTAAATTTAATTCCTTATTAATATTCTTTAAATATATTTTATATTTTTATATTCAATATATGAATTTTATGTAATTTTTCAGTCAATAGAAAAATGCATTATTTCTAAAAAAACATGAATTTCATGCACTATAAAGTTTTCTTTTAATGATTAATTTAAAAATTAATGAATTTTAATTTTTTAAAAAGAAATTAATTTTTTATTTAATAATTTTAAAATTATTTTAGGTTGAATTCTTGATAATTTTCATAAAATTTAGATTTTTCAATGAATATTGAAATCTGTTGATATTGTTAAAAACTATATTTTATTTTCATGTATTTGTAAAGTGTAATTATATTTTAAATTAGTTTCAAAATTTAATAAGTTCATTTTTACTAAACATAAGATAGTAGATGATATGGTAATCAATGTTATACTTGAAATTGGTATAATAAAAATTTTATACTTAAAAATGAATTTATGTGAAAAATATTTTTTTGTCACAGTTTGAGGGTATAATTTTAGATTAAATTATTCCATTTTTATGAATTTATTATGACAAAATGGATTCCATATTTTCAATCATAATAATTAATATTATTCAACAACATAGTTTTTTTTCATAATGAATAGTAAAAATTGTAAAAATTTATTTCCATGATTATGGTTACAAGAGATTTACCATGGGTTAAACTAAAAATATAAAGTAAAAAATGTACTAAAAATTTGTATAAATCATATTGTAATTAAATATATAAACCCAATATAATATCATTGAAATAAATGTTCCATTTTATATCAGTTTTTTGTAGTAATACATTAATAAATTTTAATAATTTTAAAAATACCAAGTGTGTCCACTCCCCCACTTATAAAAGGACACCTCATCTTTCCTCCTCCATATTTAGTAGATGCCTTATTTGGATAAGAAAATAAACCATGGAAGGCATTAAGTATAATCATAAAGTGGTTTTTATATGAAAGCGTGTAGTTCCTAACTGATCATTTTCATCTAATTTATTCTTATACATCCTTTTACTATTCTTAAACCATGATAAATTAAAAATATTTAGTATCATAAATATAGTAAAATTATATTATATTAATGTAATAGTCCAGATACATCTCCAATACCATCAAATGGTAAAGGAAACCATCATTTGAGTGTACAAAAGTTGTCTGCCTTACAAACTAATGTAATTCTTTTTTCATCACTCTGTCTCAAGAATGATTATAAAGATTGATGAAAGGTATATATATGATGTTAAGGAAATATTTATCAATATTAAAATATAATATATCATATATTTTCTTGTATTTCCATCAATTTAGAAATGATAACATCATTCTTGCATACATGTGGATTACCACCGCCAAAATGTGATGTGATTCATTTTACATTATCACATAACAAGGATGATATATATATATATATATATAAGTTATTCCAGTTTTTTATATTATATTTACATAATAATTATCATTTGGTAAAGATAATTTTTTCACATTCTTTCCCTCATGTTCATTTAAAAATAGAAACATTTCCTATGCATACACACAATATACCATCTCAATGATTGTAACATAATTCATTTTTCATATCCATATTTCATTGTTGAATTTAAAGGTATAATTAGTGAATAAAAATTATAATTATTTTAGTATTATTATTGTTTAGATTTTTGAATAATTAGGACATTTATTATATTAAACCAACAAAATTAAATTCTTAAATATGAGTTTAAAATCTTCAAAACATTTGACATGAACTTCACTGATTAAGTAATTCAATATTACATGGTAGTGAATAAAATAAAATGAAAAATGGACATTAAAAATACTATTAAAACATAAAATAAATAAAATAATTTTTTTAGTTATGAATACAAAAAAAATACATCAAAGGTGGGACTCGATGTATATGAAAGATAAAATTAAAAATCATTTTAAATGATTTAAAGATCTATTTTCCAAATATTTGTCTTCCTTGTCAATATTCTTCAAAAAAATTATGGATGTATTTATAGGAATATAAATTATTTTTAAACCTAATGTTATGTCTTTTTTTTCTTTTTTTCATAGGTTTTATAAATTAATCTTATTACATATTTTTTATCATTTTTTAAAACATTTTAATGCAATGTTCTATTTTAAGGCATGTAGTTTCAAAGTGGTTTCCCCTAGCTGTATCCATTATTTTTTTGATTTTAATGCTTTAAAATTTACCATGATTTCTTCAAATAAATATTATTTATCACTTTTTTATAGGTATTTTGAAAATTTTCTAATGTAATGAATATTTGAATGTCCAAAATTGTTTTTTATGGGTAGAAAGTATATTTTAATTGGTATGATGATGGAAATAAAATATTACATGTGTTATGACAATGTTATAGTCATTGGGAATTGATACGATGATGGTTGAGACTAATATAGCTCATGATGATGGGTGATCATGATATATCTCTTGAGGAACGGTGGGCCTGATATAGTTATCTAATGCATTGGTTAATGAGAAAAGTTTAACTGGTCATATATTTTTCCTAATAGATTGTGGGAATTTACTAAGTAAGATATTATATTTCTAATATTTATTTTATGAGTGATTTAAAAATGATATCCCAATTTACCTATTTTATTTATACATTATTTATATTATTTTTATAAAAAACATATGATTTCAAAGGGAAAGATATTGAGTGTATGATTATAGGGATGATTATACTTCTTCTTATGAGTGAAGTATATAACTTTATGAAATAGTATTCATGTGTTTTTCATGATTTCAACGAATCCATTATGAGTTTTATTTTACCATTAATATTTCTAATGAAAATATTTATGAATGTATTTATACTAAGAATTTAATTTTCGGGTAATTATATATTTTTTAATCTCAATTATTATTTTGAAGAATGAAAATTATTATTTGTATTCATAGACTAACATGTTTGTCTCTTTCTTTTTATATATACCTTTTAATATTATTTTGATCCTTTAATGTTTTATATTTTTTTCATATGTTTTTATGGATGATATGGGGAAATTATAAGGTCAATATGAAAATTATGAAGATATGTAATGAAAAAAAATTGTACTGTCTTTAATGTTTTGTATTGTGGGAAAATGGATAATGAATAGAAGTGATCACTTTATGATGAAATATTTATTTATTTAGAGTTTATGGACAGATTATCAAAAACTATAAAGCTGAACAATTTTCAGGAATGAAATAAAATGAATTCTTGTCTAAAGATACAACCTATGTTTTGATTATGTTTCGATACTTATACACATGTCAGAGGGTGTATGACTTGGGTTTCAATTAAGGAAACCCATATGAGTAAGTCTTAGTAAGGAATGATACTTTTTAAGAGTGAATGAATATGGAAAATATAACCAAGGGATTATAAAACCTACTATATTGATGTGATTGGACTTACTAGGGTCTCAAAACAGAGTCACATAAAGTAGTATAACCATGACTACACCTGAATTGCTACATAAATCCACCACATTATTTGAGGTTCACATAATAGGGTCATTTGAATATTTCATGGATGAAGAGGTCAAATTTTCTAGGGTAAATATCCATTGTCTCATTAACGATGTTGCATGACTGGATCATATTCATGATAACAACGCATAACTGAGGGATCATGTGAAGCCACGAAATAAGAATGCACTATGAAGGGAATATCAACTTAAGTAGACCACATGGATGTAAATTTGTATGGATATGGATGTATGGGGGAATCACATGACAAAGGGATTCCACGATGTTATAAAATTATTATTAAATTTTCGTGTGATTACATAAAGGATGGGAGTTCATGTAATCACATGATTATATTGATAGCTTCTCAGGGGGGTAGCAACCGTTCCCTTTACTGAATTTGTCTCTTTTGTTTCTCTTTTTTACTTCATCTTCTTGTATCCTGGTGTATTTTTGTGTTTTCACACAATCCCACCATCATTGTAATAATATTCTTGAGGGTTTATATAAGAATGGTGGTTATATAAATTCCACTTTTTTGGGTGAGAAGCCCATGTATGGATTACTGAAGGCATTGTGTGATCGACAGTAAGAAAAGATGGGTTTTCCATCAACTTTCTCTCCACACCATCCACATGAACAAGGGAGAAACATAACAAAAATCAACATAGAATGTAATATATTATGGGTAGATCTTATGAATTAAATTGTTTGATTAAAATGATGATATATTAATTTCATGCCCATGGAGTTTCATGTGAAAAGAGAGATTATGAATCCCCTATGTCATAGAAAAACTCACTGAATATGTTAAGATATTCTATTAAGGTGTCACGAACACATTTAATTGTATAAGAAACATTATTAATGTTTATATTGTGAATGTAGTTCTTTATTCATGAAGATACTTGTATACAAGATATTTTTTATATGAATGCTGGTTAAATGATGTAGCCATTCCCTTCACAAGCCCATCAGAGATTTTTGGGATAATGACTGTCGAGCTCTAATGCCAAACTCCACTATAAACCATCATCAAGAGGATGAATATGATGATTCAATGAAATGGATTTTCTTAACCCGACACTGTATGATATGAAGATTACATTTTAAACATGAGAATATTACAACATATATCATCTATCCCACATTGAAAAAATAGATTTCCTACCCTTAATACATGAACCCACATCCTTTGACACTTGTTTTTAAGTATTCAAGTATTCTTTGGTCTTATACTAACACATACCTATGATGATAAGCCCAATATACTTTCTATAATAATATAATCTCTTCCCTCATTATGTGTTTGAATGGGTGCACACCCATCCTGCCATCATCACAAGCTGGTTTGACTTGCTCCTAATTATGGACAAGGTAACTCCCACACTTTCTAGATTTAGCTGGTTGGATGGTCTATCTTGGTTAGATAATTTTTTTATTAATATAAAACACTCATATACTTATATTTCATTTAGTTAAAATATTTATGATGACATTATAATATGAAACTGAAGACATTAATCCTAGTTTTTCTAATTCCAAAACCTCTTATTTTCTCTAAAATTATCATGTGAAGGAAAATAAAATAATATTTTTTTATTAAATGGGATTCAAGACTTCTAAAATATCTCATTTAGAGATTCATGGGATATATATAAGAGTACTAACAATCCCCCAATATTATTTGATTCATTCCAATGAAAATAAATTTGATTCTAATTTAAACACAAGGCACTTTGTCATATTCTTTAATTTCTTGGGGCCATATACCTTGAACCCTAGTGAGTGTATTTACAAAGAGAAGTGTATTGAATCATTTATTTTCAGGCATAAATAGTAGTATAGTCTGAACATCATGTGATCTAGTTTCAGAGATAGATGACCTTTGGATTTCCAAGATGAATAATCGAGTCAAATAATTAGGTTTCCAAAATGATTAATCTCGGTGGAAGGCAATAATATTCTGAATTGAAATGGTAGAAATTCATGAATGTAAAATAAATTTTAATTTTTATTGAAATTTTTAAATATATTTATTAATAGATATCTAGTCATCATTATTAATCTTATGAGAGAGTAATCAAGACACATATAGTTCATATAAAAGGAATCTTATACATTTGAATCTCATATAGCATGAGGGGGGGATTTAAAACATAAGATCATGGATGAAGAACTAAATGAAAAAATATCATATTTAGATCTATACCATATATATGAGGTGGTATAATATCATTTCACTATTGAATCATGGGTAGAGACCCATGTTCTTGTGGGGATGTTGCATATATCTGGCTCTCATGCCATAATTTCCGGCCACATGGGGAAGGAAGCTCTAAGTAGTTTAAGGTCATTCTAGATAGACCACGTGTTATATAGTTTAAATTGGTGATTGGGTTATTTTTCCCCATATGGGTTATAGATAAATAGATATGTGTTGTAATTTGTTCATATGTCACATAACCAATCAAGTATAGATTGTTTTTTTCTTGGGCTAGATAATGGTCCATACAATCCTTCTATCTATTTTTCCTCACCCAAATATGTTCATAATACATTGAGGGAGAGGTTTAGTAATAATGGGATCTATATCCAATCATTTATCTTTTTTATGTTTTTATATTGGAATGTTTTATTCCTTTTCAATTTTTAACCACACAATAATTTTCATATGCTCTTGAGGTGTGAAGCTTAGCGCATAAACAGTAAACTTTTACCCAAGTTTAACTTTATAATTTTTTAATATGTTGACTGTTTTTTCTATTTGAATTAGTATTTTAAATTCATTAATTTTGGAAAATAGATTTTATTGATGTATTTAGGTTGAATATATTGTACACAACCAATGTTACAATTTAAGGTCATATAGCTTGTGCTATATATTATTGTAGATTAAGGTCTTATAGCTTGGAAAATATCTTGTTTTTATTTACAATCATATATATTAGACATTATTTTATTATAGTTTAGATTCATATATTTTGGTCCCCGTATTTATTTAGTTTGAGGTAATATATATTGGGCTTGGTTTTTATATATTTTATGGAAATATATCTTGGAAATTATATATATTTTTTGTTTAAGATCATATATATTAGACCCTATGTTGAGAATAAAATTCCATTTATTGAATTTTAGAGTCACGTGAAGGGTAAACCATGCCATACATATATTTAATTAGGGATGATAAGATAGGGAAAACATTTTAGGGTTTCTCGAGAATCACTATGAAGTGATGATATCCTATGCAATGTTTTCATTGATCCTATATATCTATGGTCCTATATACAAGGATAATAAACCTCTCGTTGATGGACCAATGGCCCTTATATAGATCCAACTCATGAGTAGTAATGATTAGGGTCCCCTTGAATCTATACACCCTACTTTACAAGTTTAATAGAAAATTTTATGGGTATTGAAATGATTACAACATGGTGTGGGTCATATAGGATAAGTATTCAACAAGGGTTCTAGAATGCCACATAATTTCTTAATAGATCAGTATTAAAGAAGGGTTCTAGAACTATATATACACGATTCAATATGTTTATTCAAAGGTGAATCTATAAACCTACATCCTTTATTAATGAATGGTTAAATTGTATAATGATGTAATGTCTAGGTTTTCAAATCCACATAAATAGTATGGTTATGGTTCATGTATACTATTCATCAATGATTTTGAGATGGGGATGGTGACATGAGGCAAACATGATGTGGATATCTGAAAATAACTTTTAGGTGAAGAGATACTCTATAATTATTATATAGATTACATAGTCCAGATATGTTTTTAAAGGGAAAGGCAGCTCCGGTTGATATATCAAGGGCCCTTATTAATTATCCAAATCATTCATAGACAATAATTCCAGTCACTTTTTGTTGGACTCACTCTTTTATATAGATATTGGAATATATTTTAAGAATTGAAGACATGAAAAATGAATTTGGGTATAGAGAAAATGTTATAAAAGGTAACATATTTCCACCTAGAGATAGTTTATGGGATTATTCCAAAAAGGGAGCATTCATGTTATGGTCATGAACTGTAAGATGAGAACGATGTACCCCATCCATGACTTGGGGACGGGTAAAATATATTGTGGTTTAACATCTCGAATTTGAAAGAAAAATTAATAGTTTGATTTTGGTCTGGGTAAATCATATCTCAAGGGTTTTGAACCAAGGATTGTGAGATGGGGAAAAATGATGGGGATGCTCACAAGTCTCTTTGAGGTGATGAGCTCCTCTGAAATATTCTAGGGCTTATAGGGATTAGAGGTCATATTTTCAAGGAAAAGATTCATTTTGTTGATGTGATATGGGACTTTATGCGTGATCTGACTCATGCATAGTCAAGAATTAGGGTCCCCTAAATTTTTACAACCTTCATTACAAGTTCCACGAAGTATTTGAAGAGATAGAAATTATTGATAAATAAATTTGTGTATGGAGAAAAGGCAACCCAAGGATGGTTCTATCACCCTACAAGTTTTTTTACTATGTACTAAACATGTAATCAAGGAGGAAGGATGTGATGAATCATTGGTTCGATTTTTTTTGGATTACAAGGGTATAGAGATTATGAAACAAATTTTAATAGGGCAATGGGTTAAACACTACATGATATGTGACATTTTTATTTACACACTATCTTTTTACTAAGCTCTTAATTAATAATTATTTGTGAGTGAATACTTTATTTTTTATTAGCAATACCATTTAATGTTTTTAAAAAGATATGTTTTGTGTCACTTTGAATTTAAATTTAGGGTTTTTTTGGATCATTATGGGATAGATTCTTAGGTTTCAAATAACTGAACAAAGTGTGAGGTCATGATGCATAGAAAATTGGTGACTCATAGTTAAGGTTCATGCGATGAGGGCCTTATGGTACATAGTTTAATGTCATACTACAGGGAAAATATATCGAGACATTTTTATCCTTATATATGTTTTTGATAACTATAAACATGCCAGGAAAAAGTTTATAGATAGTATTAGTACATAAGAAAATTGAGTCTCAAAGGATAAACCATTTTTTAGCAGTTTAAGGTCTCAAAATGTAGGCTACTTTTGGTTATGATCTTTAGTCATGATATTTATAGTCACACAAAATGATACAGTCATCTCCTATAATCTTGAATGATTCATGCTCCATTTAGGAAACAAGTGGTGTTCTGAAAAGGACCCCATCTATAGAGGATTGAGTTACATAACAAAGAGGGGAATAACATTGTAACATCCCAAGTAAATAAAGAATATTATATTTTCATAAATATTAATATTTGAGAATTAAATATCAATTTTACATTAATGGGGATGATTTGTTATATTGTGTACCCGATATGAAACAATGATTTTCTTTGAAATCTTACGTTGAACACAACATTCAGTTATACCTAAAAATAATAATATAATATTATAATTTTAAATTTTAGACAACGCCTAGTCTTTGTATTGGCGATAATGAACAGAACTAACTAAAATATGGTTATACTTGTTTGTTTAGTGTTTTTACATTTATCCAATAAAATTTGGAGGCTTCAAATGTGAATGAAGCTAATTTTAAGCATAAATATTATAATATTATTTAAAAGGTCGATTTACCTCCTTTTGGTGGATAATCCTTTTTAAATATTGTATTGGTCACTTTTATATATTCTATTTGAAAAAAATAAAATTATTCCTTCAAATCGGGGAATTAAAATTTACTTTGGGTCATTTTCTGGTAATTTTTTGATAAAATTCATGTTTTAATGAAAAGTTAAAAGTACCGTATTTTAATTCAAAACTACCAATTAATATAATATATTTATATGGTTATATTATCTTTTTAATCGGGGTTAAAGTGTAATTGGTTTATTTTATTACCATTTAATTCAATGTTTTTCATTGGATTTAATTTTACGTTGATATTGGACATAAACATGTGTCAATCTTTTGATAGTTATTATTTCTTAAAAACACATTTTTTGTTTTGAAAACGAGATTTAATATAAAAATAATTTCTACTACTTTTGTGTTTTGAATTTGGGAAAATGTATTCCATATTTGGAATCAGGAGGTAAATTTTTTGAAAATAGGTAACATTTAGTTTTAGACATTATGAATTTTTTACTTCAGTAAATATTTTATTTACCATGGTAACGGGGTAAATCTGGTAAATAAGGGAAGAAAAATAATAATAAAATAATAGTAAATTACCCCAAAACATGTCCTAATCCTATTGAATAATACATGTCTGACCATGGGTATCCATGGGACAATATTGAGACCACATAGTGCAAATTTAGATTGATAATGACTATTTATATTAATTAATTTAAAGTAAATACAAAAATGACTTAAACATATATATTTTAGTAAATAAATTTTTTTACATGGAGTTATATAAGTTAAAAATTTGACTATAAATATTAAATTTAATGATAAATAAAATACCTATAACATGGTATTTTTGTATAACTTTTAGACATAAAATAAATGAAATTATTTATGAAACAATAATGAAGCAGTGTTTACCTCATTAATGAATGATTTAAACAAATAAGATTATAAAGATTAAAAAAATATCCAAAACCTATACAATTCTAATTGTATGATTTTATTTCGAACAAGAGACATATTATATAAGACTTTAATAAGTTTTGGGCCTTTAGAAACTAGTAATAATTATATAATAAAATAATAATTTCAAAATATCCTAAAGAGCCCCTCCTCTCCCTTATAAAAAGCGCTCAACTCTAACCCATTACTTAAACCTCTCAAGGACTATGACTCGACCAAACTCTGTCCAAATAAGCTCCTAAGATTCATATCTTACTCTTAGAAGCCTTACATTTGGTAGAATTTACTTTAAGAAATCCTTTTGGTTCAAACCAAATTGAGTTGCCCGATTTAAAGGTAACGTCTTCTCTTAAGTTCTTTTATTTTATTTTACATCTCCAACCCATAAATACTTTTTATTACATTATTTTATAACTACACCAGTATCCTCAATATATAATTATGTTGTTATGAGATTTATTCTGACTACACCTACACACACCTCCATCTAATGGGTAAAGAACATACTGTTTCTGTGGATGGAAAACTAACGCCTCATGAAATGATGGTTGTTCAATTACCTCATACCGCCCCTCATCGTGGACATTATGATAGAAGTATATTTATATGTGATATATATTATATTTATTTTCTCTCTAATCTTCTGTATTTTTCATTTATATCATACCTTTATGGTTTCCATTATGGGTAAACATGATAATTTCATTTGAGGAAGTGCGGACTACCTCCCCCTCAATGTGATATGACTCATTCATGCCATATGTGGAACATATAAATGACGGGGTTACGTAAAAAATATATAATATTATACTGGAATTATAACATATCTTTGTATCATTAAATTTTCATTCCATTAAATACGAAATATAAAGGACAGTAGCGTTCATGCGTACGTACAACATACCGTCTCTATGAATGGTACATTTCATTTCATACCTCCAAATATAATGTACTATTATAAATACATATATATACTAGATAGATATGATATATATGATATCTAAATCTGGAATACCATTTTAGGGATAATGGAATTTTGGCCACAAGAATAACTTGTAATTATTAGAAGATAATTTTTGACTCAAGTACCAAATATTAACAAAATGAAAATTATTTACATAATTTATTATATAATGTTTATAACATTTTAATAAGTGATATTAATGGAATAATAAACTTGAAAAGGGTTCTTAAGCAATTTGAAATTTACTTCAGTTTATTTTTTGGTGATTAAGGAACGTACGGGCATGTCAGACACGAGGTAAGAGACATCATCTCAATCTCCTTTTATTGAGGTATATTTTGATTTATACACAACTTTATTTTATATGGTGTATAAACCCATTTTAAATTTCATTTCATTCGATTTTAATCTTTCCCTAAGAATATATTTACTAATTGAAAAAAAAATCTTCTTTTTAACGTACATGGTGACAATGACCTTTCAGCCGCTGAGAGTATTATTTGATATCTAGCTTCCTTAACAAGATATAGTGTTTTTTTAATGAAAATAAATAACATATACTCTTTTACAAATTTTTGAATTGAAAATGGTTTTGATAATGGATTTTTTATGTCAATATATTTAAATAATATATTGTGATTGAAATTTGGAAATGTTATCTATCCTTTATGTTTCTTTTATGTGTATGAATATGTTATGGTTCTTGGTAATTGTTTATGTATATGGGTGGTTCCATGATAAACCTAGGGTGGGTGAGCTTGATATAGTCCTACAATGCATTGTGTAATGTGACAGAGCTAAACATGAATGTTTCTCCTAATAGATTTAGGGAATATACTGTGATGGGTATTCCAAATGTAAATCCCTACGTAGCTGTGAAATCTACAACTTAAGTATGTAATGGATTCCACAAGTTACTTTTATGATTTTTGATTACAATGTGTTATTCCTAAATCTTATGATTTCATGAGGTATGTTAAAAATATTACGTTTTGATAGACTAATATTTTATTTCTTTATTTTATAACCCTTACTGTGATTTTTTATGATCATCCCATTTTTTGAATTGTTTTTCATAGGACATAAAGATGAATAAGGTCAATTATAGGATCAAGAAAAAGTCATGACGTCTGAAACATTGAACTATACACAACATTTTTTCAAGAGTTTTTATTTTTTAAAAAAATTGGAAAATGATTAGAAGAGTCTAATTTTAAATATTTGTGATGTAATGTAATAATTATGGCATAATTCTCCAAAACTGTAAACCTAAAAAGATCCTCAATGTGAATTATCGATTTAATTAAATATTATGAAATGTTTTAAGGCTGGGTCCTTATAGTTGGTATCAAAAGTCAGTTTAGAAAACTTTTGGAGTTACAATATTGTTAAATTATTGTCCATAAATTAATTTATGGTAATATTGATATGATATAGCATTTAAATATTACCATATTTATTTGATAAATATATTTCTGTGTTTATAATGGATTTTCGAAGAGGAAACAATGTAGCTATGATGGGACAACATCAAGAGGAAGACAACCTTCCTAATCAACAGCCTATGATGGTGAAAATCAGAACTAAACTGTTTGTTACAATGATGGCCCAATTGACTTAGGATATAAGTGGTGGTGGTATTCATGAATGAGAGCATCCATATCAACCATAGAGGAATATTTCAGTAATTGAGAATTTTATGAGGCAATATCCCCTATCATTCTAAGGATCATATGACCCTGTGCTAGTCGAACGGTGTATTAGAGCAATGGAGAATATTTTTTATGTCATGGGGTGTTTAGAACATCAAAAGGTTAGTTTTTCTATTTACTATTTTGAAGGAGAAGCCTATTAGTGGTGGTCGATGGTGAAAAATATTAGAGATAGTGAGGAGACTGATGCTCTTAATTGGGATGAATTCAGAGTTATGTTTCTTCAGAAATTTTTTCCTAAGGTGGTTCATCTTATTATAGAAAAATAATTCATGGAATTGAGGCATGAGGATGATTCAGTGGATACTTATGAAACAAAATTCACTCGACTTGGAAGGTATGATCCAAACTTCATATGAGATCTTGATAGTAAAATCAATCATTTTTAATCTAGATTAAAGCCAATGTTTCGAAGGGATTTAGCTTCTCGTGAGTTCCAAGTTATGAAAAACTTGTTCAATGTATAGAGAAGGTGAAAATGGAGTTTTCTGATGATCATATATTCTGTGGAAAACAACATAATAAGAGGTCAAGGTGGTAGAAAGAAGTGAATAACTCTTTAAAAAAGTATGGTGGTAAGAAACATATGTTTATTGTTTGGGAAAATATTGGAAAAAAGCATGCTGGTGAATGTCCTTTGAATTTTGGTAAGTGATACTGATGTGGTAAAATGGGAAATAAGGCTCGTAATTGCACTAAAAAAGATTCGATTAATGGTAAGACAAAATATGATTTACAGTTAGTAAAATTTTTAAGTGAAATTAAATGGGTCATTATGAAAATGAGTGTCCAACGAAGAACTCAACTGAGGGAAAGCAGCCAGACTACTAGCAGAAAGAGGTGGTGAATTCCTTTGCAACTACTTCAGCTAATGTTAGGCCATCAAATGAAGTAGTATCAGGTACACTGTTTGTTTTTTCATATTATGTCAATGTGTTGTTGGATTAAGGGTCTACACATAATTTTATTTTTGAGAAGTTTTCAAGTAAATTGGGAATTCCATCTCAGGATATGAATCCTGAACTGATGGTAAAAACATCGGGGGAATGTTGAGACAGAAAAAAATTATAAGAACCATCCCGTCCTTTTCTTTGGAATGAATATACCTACAAACCTTACTATTTTTCCTCTGGTAGAGTTTGATGTTATTTTGGGTATGGATTGGAAATCTTTTTATCATGTTAAGATCGATTGCAAAGCTAAAGAGGTTTTTTTTCAGAAGGATTTTCAGTTTTTTACAAGAATAAACTCTAAATTTTGATACCATATTAGGAAGTTGAAAAACTAGTAAAAGATGAAGATGAATGTTACCTTGCACATATTGTTGAAAATAAAAAAAACTATTTAGATTAATGATGTGACAGTGGGAAATGAGTACCTTGATGTTTTTCTTGAGGAGTTTCCTAGTATTATACCTGATCAAGAAGTTGAATTTACTATTGACTTAGTTCCTGATTCTAAGACAATTTCAATACTCTCTTATCAATAAGATCAAATCAAACCATTAGATTTAAATTAGAAATTGAAGGATTTTTTAGATAAAGGATCCAATTGACCTAGCACATCACCATGGGGTGCCCCTGTCTTGTTTTTTGAAAAAGAATTATGGTTTAATGATACTTTTCTTTGATTATAAAGAATTTAATAACATCAATATTAAGAAAAAGTATCCTTTGCCTCATATCGATGGTTTGTTTGATCATCTCTAGGGAGCTCAGTATTTTTTGAAGATTAACTTGAGGTTGGGGTACCATCAGTTTAATGTAAAACAACCAAACATTCTAAAGACCTTGTTTCGTACTATATATGGCCATTATGAATTTGTGGTTATGCCTTTTGGGTTAACCAATACAACTACTATATTCATGGATCATATGAATATAATTTTCTATGAGTTCCTGGATAAGTTTTTGGTTGTGTTTATTGATGATATTTAGGTTTATTCCAAAAGTAAAGAGGAATATGAAAGTCATTTAAGGGTTATCTTGAAAACCTTCAATGAAAAGAATCTTTATGGGAAATTCAGCATGTGTGAGTTCTAGTTACAACAAATTTCATTCCTTGGTCACATTGTTTCAAAAAATGGCATAACTATTGATCCTACTAAAACCAAAGTTGTTGAAGAAATGTCAAGACCCACAAATATAATAGAGATCTATAGTTTTCATGGTTTGGCTGGTTATTTCTGGATGTTTGTTGAAAATTTTCCACATTTATCTAGACCACTAACTAAGTTAACTCGAAAAGGTGTTAAGTTCATTTGGACAAAAGAATGTGATGATTGTTTTCAGGAATTGAAAAGAAGATTGGTGAGTTCCCTAGTTTGGGAATTGCCTTCCAGAAATGGTGAGTTTGTAATCTATAGTGATTCTTCGTTCAAAGGACTTGGTTGTGTCCTTATGCATAGTGATTAGGTAATTTATTTTTCTTCACATTAGTTGAAACCACATGAGTTAAATTACCCTACATATGATTTATAATTAGATGCTGTCTTTTTTGCATTAATTTTTTTGAAGAATAATCTATATAGAGTAAAATGTGAAATATATCTGACCACAAATGTTTGAAGTATATATTCACTCAGAAAAAAATTAAACATGAGACAAAGTAGTTGGTTGGAATTAATCAAGGACTATGATTTCATGATCCATTACCATCCAAGAAAAGAATATAAAGTGGCTGATGCTTTGTGTAGAAAATGTAATGCTTCATTAACTATGATAAGTTTGGAATGAGATCCTTTGGTTTTTGATTTTATAAAATTAGGCATAGAAGCTGTTAGTGCAATAAATTCTCTTGTTTTGTTTCAGGTTTCAGTGAAATCATATCTATCAGATAGAATTAAGCAAGCGTAGAAGAAAGATAGTGTTTTGTAGAAAAAGGAAGAGTTGGTTCAGACTGGTAAGTTGCCTGATTTTAACATTAATAATGATTGTGTTTTGTGGTTTGTGAAGAGATTATGTGTGCCTTGTGATTCACGGTTGATGAATGAGTTGTTATGTGAAGCTCATAGTTCTCCTTTTTTAGTTCATCCCGGCAGTACTAAGATGTACAAAGATCTTAGGGAGTATTACTAGTGGGATTGAATGAAAAGAGATACTGTTGACTTTATAATGAAGTATTTTCCTTGTCAATAATTTAAAGTAGAGTGCCAGTTACCAAAATGGATGCTTCAGCCTTTACTAGTGCTAGAGTGGAAATGGGAAAATACATCCATGGACTTAGTTGTGGGATTACCGAAGACATCTCAAGGTAATAATGAAATCTGGGTTGTTGTTGACCGATTGACTAAATATGCACATTTCCTTCCTATTCGAGATAATCTATATCTAGATCAACATTCTTGGTTGTATGTTAAAGAGATATTCATGTTGGATGGAGTTCCCCTGTCTATTATATTTGATCATGATCAGAGGTTCACTTCTAACTTTTAGAAAGGCCTTCAGAAGTCATTGGGTACTTAATTAAATTTTAGTACAACTTTTCATCCTCAACCTGATGGGCAGTCATAATGAAAAATTCAGACCATTGAGGATATTCTATGTGCTTGTTCACTAGATTACCAGGGAATATGGGACCAATATCATTCTTTGATGGAATATTCTTATAATAACAATTTTCATTCCAGTATACAGATGGCTCCATTTGAGGCATTTTATGTGAAGCACTGTCGAACACTATCTTTTTAGGGTGATGTAGGTGAAAGGAAGTTTAAGGGATCGGAATTGGTAGAAGAGATGGCAAAAAAGGTCAATTGATTTAGAAGCACATAAGAATATATCAGAGCATGCAAAAAAGTTATGTGGATAACTGGAGGAACGATCTATCTTTTCAGATTAGTGATCATGCCTTTTTCAATGTTTCTCCAGTGAAAAGTGTGATTCGTTTTTGTAAGATGGTAAAGTTGAGTCCAAGGTTCATTGGACCATATGAAATCATGGAGAAAGTTGGATTAGTTTCCTATAGAGTGGATTTACCTCCAAATTTATCATAGGTACACAATTTTTTTTCTTGTTTTAATGTGGGAATCTAAAATGTTTATAAGAGATAAATACCCCCACTAATTTTATATGTTAATAAAAATTGTAAGGCCGCAATATCCAAAAGGGGGGAAGGATGTAACAACCCATGTAAATAAAGAATATAATATTTTAATACAAAATAATATTTGTGAATTAAATATTAATTTTACTTTAAAGGGTATGCTATTCTTGATGGGGGTACCCCGATACGCTACAACGAGATTCATTGAAATCTTACGTTGCACAAAACATTGAGTTATAATGAAAAATAAAAATACAATATTATTATTTTAAATTTTAGATAACACCTAGACGTTGGATTGGATGGAATGAATAGAACAGATTACAATATGATTATACATGTTTGTTAAATGTTTTTACATTTATTTAGTAAACTTTAGAGGCCTAAAATGTGAATGAATTTAATTTTAAGCATAAATACTCAAATATTCTTTAAAAGGTCGTTTTACTTCCTTTTGATGGTGAACACTCTTTAAATATAGTTATGGTAACTTTTATATGTTCTATTTGAAAAAATAAAATTTATATTTAGAATTGGGAAATGAAAATTTACATTGGGTATATTTTTGGTATTTTTCTGATAAAATTCATTTTTTAATGAATAGTGAAAAATAATGTATTTTAATTAAAAACTATCTTTTAATCTAATTTATTTATATAGATAGATTATATTTTTAATTGGTTTTAAAGTTTAATCAGATTATTTTTTTAAAATTTAATCCAATTTTGGTCATTGGATGTAATTTCACTATGATATTGGAGTTAAACAATTGTCAATCTTTTGATAGTTATTATTTCTTAAAAATGTGTTTTTTGTTTTGAAAACGGTAATTAATTTTAAATTAATTTTTGAAATTTTTTGTTGAAAAATTTTAAAAATGGATTCCATATATGGAATCAAGAGGTCCAAATTGTGTAAATATGTAACTTTTATTTTTAGACATTATAAATATTTACTTCAGTAAATATTTTATTTACCAAGGTTAGAGGGTAAATCTAGTAAATAAGGGTAGATAAATAATAATATAATAATATTAAATTACCCTAAAATGTATCCTAATACTATTTTATGATACATGTTCAACCATTTTAATCCTTGTGATGATTTTGGGACCCCATGGAGCCACTAAAGTTTGATAATGACATTTTATATTAGACAAAAATGACTTAAACATATATCTTTTGGTAACTAAATTTTTTACATGGGGTTATATAATTTATATATTTGACAATAAATATTCATTAAAAATATAAATATATTTTCTACTTCATGGTATATTTTTAATAATTTTTATACATCAAATAAATAAAATTATTTGTAACACAATAATGATGAAGACTTTACCTCATTAATGAATGATTTAAATAAATAAGATTATAAAGTTTAAAACAATATCTAAAACCTGTCCAATTTTTATTGGATGATTTTATTTTGAACAAAATTTATTTTATATTAGTATTTAATAAGGTTTTGACATTTAGAAAGCAAAAAATCTTATATAATAAAATAATATTTTCAAACATTACTAAAGAGCCCCTCCTCCCCCTTATAAAAATCCCTCACTTATATCCCATTACTCACACCTCTCAAGCCCCTTGGATAGTTCAAAATTTGTCCAAATAATCCATAAATATCCCTCTCTTACACCTATAATCCTTACCTTAGGCATAAGGAACTTCAATAAATCATTTTGGTTCAAACCAAAGGGAGTTACCCGATTTAAAGGTAACATCTTCTCTTAAGATCTTTTATTTTATTTTACTTCTCTAACTCCATAAATTTTTTTATTTTTTTATTTTATAACTACAACAGTATCCTCAATATACGAAGTTGTTTTCATGAAACGTATTCAAACTAAACTTACACACACCACCATATTATGGGTAAGGAACATACTGTTTCTGTGGATGGAAAACTAACGCCTCATGAAACGACGATTGTTCAATTATCTCCTACTGCCTCTCATGCTGGCCATTATAATGGAACTATATATATATGTTATATATATTAAATTTATATTGTATCTATTCTTACGTATTTTTATTTATATCATACCCTTATGCTTTCCATAATTGGTAAACAGAGAAATTTCATTTGAGGAAGTGTAGACTACCGCCCCCTCAAAGTGATATGACTTGCTCATTCCATACGTGGAATGTATAAAGGATATAGATACTAAAATTATTTATATAATTATTCTATAATTATAATATATCTATGTATCATTAAGTATTAATTAAATTAAATACGAAATATAAATGAATGTAGCATTCAAGCGTACGTACGGCTTACCGTCTCCATGAACGGCGCATTTCATTTCTTATCTCCAAATGTTATGTACTATTATAAATACATATATACACTGGATATATATAATATATATGATATCTAAATCCTGAATATCATTCTGGAGATAATGGAATTTTGACCACATGAACAACTTGAAATTATAAGAAGTTCATTTTTGACTCAAGTACCAAATATTGACAAAATAATCATTATTAACTTAAATTATTATATAATGTTTATAACATGGTAATAAATGTTATAAAAGGAATAATAAAATTCAAAAATGTTCTTAATAATGTATAAATTAACTTTAGTTTATTATTCAATAGATTAAAGAACGAATGGGTCAAGTCAGACATGAGGTTAGGGACATCATCTTAATCTCCTTTCATTGAGGCATATTTTGATTTATACACGACTTTATTTTATATGGTGTATAAACCCCTTTGAACATTTCAATTCATTAAAATGGAATCATTATCTATGAAGCCTTTTACTAAATGAAAAAAATAATGTTTCTTTTTAATGTATGTGCTGACACCGACCTTTCCATCACCGCGAGTATTATTTGATCTTTGGCTTCCTTAACAAGCAGTTGTGTTTCTTATATAAAAGAAAATAAATACCATCTACTATTTTAAATATTTTGGTAGTTTAAATGGTTTTGATAATGGATTTTTAATGTCAATATATTTAAATAATATATTGTGATTTAAATGTGGAAATGTTATGATTCTTTTATGTTTGTCTAATGTGTATGAATATATTATGGTTCTTTGGAATTTTTACGTATATGGGTGGTTTCGTGATAAAACTAGGGAGGGTGTGACCAAGATAGATATCCAATGCATTGTTTAACATGATGTAGGTATACATGAATGTTTCTCCTAAGAGATTTATGGAATATACTGTGATGGGTATCCCAAATATAACGCCCTGCATAGCTATGAAAGCTACAACGTAAGTAGGTTTTGGATGCCAAAAGTTACTTTTAGAACTTGTGATTACTATGCATTATTTATAAATTTTATGATTTAATAAGGTATGTTAAAAGGAATATTTTTTATGGACTAATTTTTTATTTCTTTATTTTATAACTGTTACTTTTCTTTTAATGCTCATCCCAAGTTTTGAAATGTTTTTTAGAGGAATTAATGATAAATAAGTTCAAGGATGGGATCATGGAAATTTCATGTTGTCTAAAACATGGAAATATACCTGAAATTTTTTTCAAGAGTTTTTAGTTTATGAATAAAAATAGAAACTGAGTAGAAGTGTCTAATTTGTAATTTTTGAGATGTAATATAATAGTTATGTCCTGATTCTCTAAAATTTTAAACCTGAAAAGATCATCAATATGAATATCCATTTAAATCAAGATAATGTAATGTTTTAAGGTTGGATCCTTATAAACATATAGAAGGTTTCATATAATAGAAAGGTATTAGCATTTAGAGAACCCAATTTGAAGACTCCAATTCAGATATGGCTCATATATAAGAGTATTCCCTTTTTTGGTTTTTGGTTTTTTATTTATATTATTTCCAGGTAATGTTGATGTAAATTATAATAGTGTTACTAACTGATAGGAACCATTTTAGTTGGAAAGAGATTTGATAGAAACCAAGAAATGTTTGTGGGATTTAAGAATTTTTTGCAAGATCCATCTCAGTTTCACCATGTATCCTATAAGTACAGAGATCAAGATACACATAATTTTAATTATTTTCAATGAAAAACTCCTACACAGATGAAGCTATTAAACATATGGAAATGAAGAATGATTTTTTTAATTATAGTTGGTCCTAGTATAGAGAATTATGGAATCACTTCATATCCTATAAGAATAAGAATCAAGAAACATGTAGTTATATTATGTCTCTATACAGAAACAAAAACCATATTTAGGTAGGGGAATTTTTCTTATGCCATATACAATATTTTTTAGTCTTACTCTACAATGATATGTCTCATTTTTTGGAACATTAATTAGGCTCAAAATTAGGGTAGTATCATTGGGGAAGTGAAGTCTCACTATAAATGTTCAATCACTAAGGTATCAAGGGAGAATTTTTGTAACACCCCGATATTTTATGAGATATATTATTTTTAATTTCTTTGATGTCTTCTATTATACGCTAAGCCAAGATTAGATTGTGCTATACACAACCTTGTATTATCTTGCAGTATACGCAACACTAATCTGAGATCATGTTACACACAATTTCAAGTTCGTTTGATAGTAGTTATTCTACACATCATTGAGTGTATATATATATATATATTCAATGTATAAATTAAATATGGTTGTATTCTGTTATATGAAACAACGAAGGATTCTTGAACACCACGCAACCCCGACCTGGCTTTCATTACACGCAATCACAACCTTCCTCGATAGCGTGTTTTGTACGCAATACCAGGTTTCACTAAACAACGATATATGGTTATAATATTATTATGAACTAACTGTTATGAATAGAATCAACTACATTTTTAATTTAATAACATTATTATTCATCTTACAAATTTTCTAGAACAAGGTATGAGAACAAACTAAATTTTTCAGGTAAAATAAGTATTTTTCAAAAAATGCAGTTTTGCCGCCTTTTGATGGAGCACCAACTTTAAATCTAGTATTTGACATGTTTATCAGTTCAATTTCACAAAATTAAATTATTCCTCAGAATCAGGATATAAAAATTTACTTTGGATAAAATTTTCATATTATTATGATAACTTTCATATTTTAATGAACAGTAAAAAGATGCTATATTTTAATTTAAAACAACATTTTTCATCGCAATAATATATATGGATAGATTATATTTTTAATTGGTTTTAAAGTGTAATTAGAATATATTTTTACGATTTAATCCAATTTTGGTCATTGGAATTTATTTCACTTTGAAATTGGACATAAATAAGTGTCGATCTTTTGATAGTTATTGTTTCTTAAAAACACGCTATTTGTTTTGATAACGAGAATTAATTTTAAAATTAATTAATGAAACTTATATGTTTTTAATTTGAAAAAATAGACTTCATTTTGGAATTGGGAATATCAAATATATCTTAGGCTGAATTTTTGGTCTTTTTCTGAAAACTGTCATTTTTTGATGAATAGTGAAAATACTAGGTTACTATTTAAAAACCGACTTTTTATTTAAATAATTATTTATTTTATTTAAATTTATTTTAGGTAAAAATTGATACATAATACCTATACATGTTCAATGTAATTCATTTGAGTCATTTTATAGTGATTTTAGATATATAAAAATTTTATTGAATTTTCACCGTCTTTTACCCACCTCCTAGGAGAATTTGAAAATTTACATAAAACTTAATTTCACCGCTTCTGTGAGTGGAATTTCAAAAATCTGAGAGATAAGGTTAATATCAAGGAGTAAAATGTGGTTCAATAAGATAAAAATAATTTTTTAGGAATAGTAACTTTTTACTTTTATTTACCATGGTTAAAAGTAAATAGGGTAATTAATGGTGAAAATGATATTATTATTACCCTAAAACATGTCATAATTCTATTGGATATGTGTAATTAGACCAAAAACAACCTTAGGAATAAAATATTACCCTTAAGGTCCACTTGGATTAGATTAGGACACTTATTATTATTTTATTTAACGAAGAGTTAAAATAGTTAAAATCAAAGTTTAATAACTAAAACATTTTTAATATAGGGTTATACATAAGATAAATTTGACTATAAATATTCATTAGAAATATAAAAATATTTCCTAAATAATGTAATTCTTTTTATAATTTTTAGAGATTAAATAATTTAATTTATTTATGACACAATGACGATGAAGTAATTACCTTATTAATGAAATATTAACATAATTGATGTAATAATTACCAAAATAAATGTAATTTTAGACTTTTTATAAATTACACTAATTTTATAGGTTGATATGACATGTTATTATTGATTCAATTAAATTTTTTTGAACTAATCATGTTTCTATGATTTTCACAAAAATCAATTACCAAATAGTGTCAAAATTGACATAAAATAGTTTTTAAAACAAATATTATATTAATAATTGATATTATATTCCTAAAAATATAAGGTTTGGTCAAATGACTTAGATAAGGTTATATATATTAATAATTAACCACTTTGGGTTCTTTAGGATTTTTATATAATGTTTATTAACCATATAGTGTAAGAAAACAAGAAGACACGGTAAAAGTTAAATTATTTAACTTAGAGTTAAATCTAAATGACAAGGTTAAAATAGTAACCTAAACTGGTCTAAAACCTATTTGTTGAGAGGATTTGGACCCATAACCACTTTAGTTTCAAAATAAATCAATTTGGAGCTATTATAAACCGAATATGACTTTATTATAAAATAATATTTTAAGTTTTTCCAAAGGTGCCCCTCTCCTCCCTTATAAAAAGGGCACCCCTTCCCTCTTCTCTTCACACAATTTTGAGAATTTAAGCTTAGCCAACCCCAGAAAATTACTCTTATCAACCTATATAGTTATATCATAGAGGTTATGGTCTTCTCAAAATACCAACTCTAGTTATTTAAGAATAAGTTTAAAGGAGGTGCGTTGAGGAAGAGGTAATATCTTCTACCGACTCTTTCAAGATTCTTTCTTCTTCTACTTCCTCTTCTTTAGTTGTTTCATTATAAATTAATAATATAAGTATTTATTATATACTGATATGTTATTATAAATATGAAACAACACTATTTCACATTCTATCCATCCTACGGAAAATGAAATAACCGAGCGTGCGTACGTACGGAATAACGTCTCCACGCTGTGGTGTAATCAGTTTTTCCTCCACCACCTTACATGGATGAGTATAATGGTGTAAAGAATAACTATATATGATTATAAAATCATACTAATTCTAAGATATTATATCATCCACTCCAATTCCATTCAATAAATATGGTAACGATATCATCGCTCGTGCGTACGTACGGATTACCGTCTCCATGATGTGATGAGATTCATTTTCCATGTTAAAAAATCAATAATGATTATAAAGTATATATAATAAGTAATAATGAAATATATTACATAATAATTCTAATATATATATATATATGTGTGTGGGTTTATTTCATCTACTTAATTCCATTCAATTAAATAAGGAAACGAAAAACAGCGTTCATGCGTACGTACGGCCTACCGTCTCCATGAACGGTGTATTTCTTTCCATTTATCGATCTACTATATATATGTATATTCTGAATATATATTATATATAAATCATGTTTTATATTCTGGAATTATGTAATCATGATCTAAGTAATCATATTAATAATTACAATTCAAAACACGGACGATAAATGAAACGATTTTACCCAAAATGCTGCTTTAACATGGAATTGACAAATGAACAGATAATATAAAGTCATAAGTGAATCATATATGATATTATAAATATTGTTATGGTTCTGTTACAAGTTAATAATATGTTCAAACCCACTATACAGGAGTCTCAGACAAATATGGAAGAAATTTGACATAAGGTAAGGGATAATTATTCCAATCTCATTCTTATTCGAGATTGTTTATTCGTAAGTATTTACTGGGATTTTGTTTATTATCTATATCCATATGTTCTCAAAATATTTTCATAAAATGTTTAATTTTCCTCCATGTATGTTTAAAGTCATTTTACCTTTTTTTTACTTTTACCAAATCGAATGGAAGGTATCCTTTTTTTGTTTACCATACGAGGTACTTTTTGTCATTTCCAACAAAAGTACGAGAAGAATGTTTTTTTAACTTATACGTCATGAATAGATTTTTATGGTTTCATAATGCCTTCTTTTCATGAAGATTAATCTGCATGATTTAATTAATATTTTCAAAAAAAATACTTTTCTTTTAAAATTTCATGGCATTTTGTGAAAATAAAATGATTTTGAAGAAGAAAGGATATTTTCCTCAAGAATTCATTTCAAGTGTTTTATCAAAACCATTTTCCATATAAGATGGAATTATTTCATTTGTGTATGTTTAAAGTATAATTTATCTATGATTTAAATGGTTTCACTTTTCTTATGATGAAATTATAGCCATTTTTTTGTATAGATTATGTTATGATGGGATGATGTTAATGAAACCCATTTTATACTTTGGGTAATGATGAATGATTTATGTTCATGTTGTGGCACAAGTAAAAATGATTTCTTTATGAGACGGGTGGGACCTGTATCTCCCTACAATTAATTGGGTAAAGATTTATATCTCATGAGATAGACATGGCTGGAAGGGTAAGTTAATCCGGTTCAGTGTTACAGGACTGAAACGAGGAGTGAACTCAATTCAGAAAGGGACTTTGTCCACTAAGATGGTCTTGGCAACAATTCCTTGGCTACTATGGAAATAATATCATGTGATTAATGGTTTGTCACAATTAAATGTTTTATTCACATTCTATTTTATCATGATTAATGTTCCTTTATGACATATTCCTTACATACTTCCAAGATTTATTTCACAACTCAAGATTTTGATGTGTAAAATTTATGTTCATGTTTTGAAGTTCAAATGTATATGGTTTGTTTTATTTTCTCCATGCTTACCCTTACTGAGAATTTGATCTCACCCTTTATATTTTTTCTTTTCCCTAGGATATAAATAAATGTTTTCGGTAAGAAAACAAAAGGGGAAGATCTTTATGGGAGATGTTGAAGAGATTTCACCACGATTAAAAGATTATGTTCCCAATTTCCAGAGACACTAAACTATTACGGTCCTTGTGTGTTTGTTTTTGTTATGTATTATGTATTCCTCAAAATTAATATAATGTCCGTGTACACCAAGATTTGGGTCTCTACAGTCGGTATCAGAGGAAAGGTTTAGTTAACCTTTGGAAACAAGGATGAAAAAACTTTAGTGAAATCCCTAGAGATATTTCTATGGTATGTGTAGGGATGTCCCAAACATTAAGTATATGTATAGGTAAGAGTCCTAGAATTATGTTGACGATGATGAATAACCTAGGTTGAACCTAAGGTGTCATGGATTAAATAATTTTTGATAATTTGGACATCCCATAAGTGACTTTTTATGATTATGTGGTTCCTCATAATTTTAATTGTTTCTTACACTTTGGTTTATGGTCTTATTCAATCGAGGGAACGAGAAGTAATTCAGTTAACATTGATTCCAATGGAAAAATTGGTGACTATTATCAACAAAATTATGTAACAACTGGGGAGAAAGATATTGTGATTATGCCGAATCATACATCTCGATATATGATTAATAAGGTGAAATTTAGTTGTATTCTTAAGTCATCAAATAAGAGGAAGATGGAATTTTATGCATGTTCGCATGGTGAGGAGCATAGATAAAAGAAGATTGAGATTTCTAAAGAAGGGAAGAGGAACCTTGAGGAATACCTCAAATGGAGGGGAAGATGTTATCTATGTGGAGAAAAGGGTCATAGAGTGACAAACTGTTATGGAATCCAATGTCTTATCTGCGGAGAACATGGGCATTACCCAACTCAATGCCCTGGCCTAAGAAGTTTCTTCTAAACCGAGGAAGGATCTATTCCATTCCAATCATTGAAAAGGATGGATTGAAGGGCATATGTATTGGAATTCAATAATAATGTTGTTGAGGTACTTTTATAGTATATTGAAATATCTGTGTATTGGTCCATTGTGGTTTTCTATAAGAATATGGTTCCGGTAACCATGAAAAGTGATTCAAATATTTTGGAATGCAGATGATATGCGCATAATGAAGGGATAAGGAGAAAATAAATTTTTTTGATAGTATTCATGATATCATGACTGATATAAAGAAAAGTGATATCATGGTTTGAGTATATATAAATTTTGGGATTTTGGTATGTGGAAAGAGTTAACTTTTGATAGAATTCATGTTTTCACTAAGGTTCTATGGTAATTTATGTTTCAAGAGAATACACGATTAAGGTATTTACATGTTTGGAATGTGACAAACAATATATATCTTGTGATATATGAGGGATAAATGATGGTATTCACATGCATGTTATGTGACCTTTCCAATAATCATTTTTTTATACTATGAGATTGGATAGATGTATTTTGGATAAGTCTAAAGATTGGAATGGATTATGTCAGACATTAGATAATATTGTTTAAGGCTATAAGTTTTTACGATATTATTTATGGAATGTTACAATAATGTAGTTTTAGAAAAAGGACAACCTGCAGGATGGGTGAAAACCCACCACGTCCGACAAGGCTGTGGGAATCGAACCCCCCAAACGAAGTGTGATAGGCCTTTATCGCCTACCACTGGCCTACAAGAAGTCCCTGGTTAGTAGAAACTAGTTTTATTATATTAATCAGTATGATATATGAAGTATAAGTCCATTTTAGTAACCATATATGATTAATCTCACTATAGACGGACTTATGTATTTTTGATAACTTTTTCTAACCTTTTGTTTGAGACATATAGAATGACCCATAATTTTATCACATGATCTGCTAACACTTCACGAATGACAAATCCAACTTAATTTCTTTAAGAGATGAAGTAGAAATTGTCCAAGGAACGACTAAGGGTGAGATTTTACCAAAATCAAGAAAGTATTTCTTCTAATTCCAATTTCTTCAACATTAGGGAAATGATCTTGAAAACCAAAAATGTTGTCCTAGTGTCCTCATATATGATGAATCATATGATATATTAGATTATCACAAATTTATGGCTTTGTGATTGTTGGCTTTTTCATAGCCATGTTCTCTGCCAATCTTCATCCAAACATCATGGTTAGGATTCTCTTCCATATCCATATTTTCACCTATGTTCTCCTATGTGGAAACCCATTGATGAGATAATTTGGGTGACCGATATGTTTCATACTTCACTTTTAAAAATTAATTTTTTGTATTTTTTTTATGATGTGGGTTTCTACGAATGAAACTTTGAAGTAGTAAACCATTTGTAACCCCGACGAATTTCGAGGACGAAATTTATTTTAAGGGGGTAGAATGTAACACCTCGAGATTTTATAAGATATATTATTTTTAATTTCATTGATTTATTCTACTATACAATATTCCAAGATTAGCTTTTACTATACGCAACACTGTATTAGCTTGCAGTATACGCAACACTAATCTTAGATCGTGTTACACACAATTTCAAGTTCGTTTGATAGTAGTTATTCTACGGAACCTTGAGTGTGTATATATATATATATTCAATGTATAAATTAAATATGGTTGTATTCCGTTATATGAAACAACAGAGTCTTGCACACCATGCAACCCTGACTTGGCTTGCATTACATGCAATAACGACCTTCCTCGATAGCATGTGTTGTACGCAATACCAGGTTTCACTTAACAACGATATACTGTTATAATATTATTATGAACTAGCCATTATGAATAGTATCAACTACATTTTGAATTTTATAACATTATTATTAATCTTACACATTTTTTAGAACATGGTATGAGAAAAAACGAAATTTTTCAGGTAAAATAAGTATTTAAAAAAATGCAGTTTTGCCACCTTTTGATGGCGCACCCACATTAAATCTAGTTTTGACATGTTTATATGTTCAATTTGAAAAAATAAAATTCTTCCTTTGAATCAATATATAAAAATTTACTTTGAATAAAATTTTCATATTATTCTGATAACTTTCATATTTTAATGAACAGTAAAAACACGCTATATTTTAATTAAAAACAACATTTTTCATCGCAATAATTTATATGGATAGATTATTTTTTTAATTAGTTTTATAATGTAATTAGAATATATTTTTACCATTTAATCCAATGTTGGTCATTGGAATTAATTTCTCTTTGAAATTGTACACAAACAAGTGTTGATCTTTTGATAGTTATTGTTTCTTAAAAACACGCTATTTGTTTTGATAATGAGAATTAATTTTAAAATTAATTAATTCAAATTCTATGTTTTGAATTTGGAAAAACAGACATTATTTCTGAATTCGGAATATCAAATATAACTTAGGCTGAATTTTTGGTATTTCTCTGAAAACTTACATTTTTTGATGAATAGTGAAAACACTAGGTTACTATTTAAAAACCAAATTTTTATTTAAATAATTATTTATTTTATTTAAATTTATTTTAGTTCAAAATCGATACATAATACCTATATAAGTTCAATGTAATTCATTTGATTCATTTTATAATGATTTTAGATATATAAAAATTTTATTTAACTTTTCACCGTCTTTTACCCACCTCCTAGGAGAATTTGAAAATTTACATAAAACATAATTTTACCACTTTTGTGAGTGGAATATCAAAAAACCGAGAGAAACGGTTAATATCAAGGAGTAAAATTTGGTTCAATAAGATAAAATTAATTTTTGGTGAATAGTAATTTTTTACTTTTATTTACCACGGTTAAAAGAAAATAGGGAAATTAAGGGTAAAAATTATATTATTATTACCCTAACACATGTACTAATTCTATTAGATATGTGTAATTCGACCAAAAACAACCTTAGGAATAAAATATTACCTTTTAGGTCCACTTGGATTAGATCAGGACACTTATTATTATTTTATTTAAAGAAGAGTTAAAGTAGTTAAAATCAAAGTTTAATAACTAAAACATTTTTACTATAGGGTTATACATAAGATAAATTAGACTATAAATATTAATTATAAAGCTAAAAAGATTTCATACATAATGGTATTTTATTTATAATTTTTAGTCTTTAAATAATTTAATTTATTTATAACACAATGATAATGTAGTAATTACATATGAATGGAATATTAACATAATTGATGTTATAAATACCCAAATATATGTAATTTTATAGTTTTTATAAATTACACTAATTCTCTAGGTTAATATGAAATGTTATTATTGATTAAATTAACTCTTTTTGACCAAATAATGTTGTTATGATTTTCAAAACAATCAATTACTAAATAGTGTCAAAATTGACATAAAATAGTTTTTAAAAAAATATTAAGTTAGTAATTGTTAATATATTCCTGAAAATATAAGGTTCATCCAAATGACTTAGATAAGGTTATATATATTAATAATTAACCACTTGGTGTTCGTTTGGCTTGTTATAGTATGTTTATTAACCATATAGTGTAAGAAAACCAGAAGACACGATAAAAGTTAAATTATTTAACTTAGAGTTAAATCTAAATGATAAGGATACAATAGTAACCTAAACTTTTATAAAACCTATTGGTTGAGAGGATTTAGAACCATACTTAATTTAGCTTCTAAATAAATCAATTTGGAGCTATTATAAACCGAATATGACTTTACTACAAAATAATATTTTAAGTTTTTCCAAAGGTGCCCCTCTCCTCCCTTATAAAAAGGGAACCCCTTCCCTCTTCTATTCACACCCTTTTATGACTTTAAGCTCATCCAAACCCTTCAAATTATTCTTCTCAACCTCTCTAGTTATATCATAGAGGTTCTGGTCTTCTCAAAAGACCAACTCTAGTTCCTTAAGAAGAATTTTAAAGGAGGTGCGTCGAGGAAGAGGTAATCTCTTCTACCGACTCTTTCAAGTTTATTTCTTCTTCTACTTCCTCTTCATTAGTTGTTTCATTATAAATTAATAACATAAGTATTACTTATATGCTTATATGTTATTATAAATATTAAACAACCCTATTTAACCATCTATCCATCATACGGAAAATGAAATCACCGCGCGTACGTACGTTCGGAATACCGTATCTATGCCGTGGTGTAATCAGTTTTTCCACCACCACCTTACTTGGATGGGTATAATGGTGTAAAGAATAACTATATATGATTATAAAATCATACTTATTCTATGATATTATATCATCCACTCCAATTCCATTCAATAAATAGGTGAACGATATCATCGCTCGTGCGTACGTACGGATTACCGTCTCCACGACGCGATGAGATTCATTTTCCATGTTAACAATTCAAGAATGATTATAAAGTATATATAATAAGTAATCATGAAATATATGACATAATAATTCTACTGGATTTATATATATGTATGTATGTTATCTACTTAATTCCATTCAATTCAATAAGGAAACGAAAAACAACGTTCATGCGTACGTACGACCTACCGTCTCCATGAACGGTGTATTTCATTCCATTTATTGATCTATTATATATATGTATATTCTGAATTTATATTATATATAAATCATGTTTTATATTCTAGAATTAAGTAATCATGATATATGTAATCATATTAATAATTACAATCCAAAACACAGATGATAAATGAAATGATTTTACCCAAAACACTTCTTTAACATGGAATTGACAAATGAACCGATAATATAAAGTCGTAGGGGAATCATATATGATATCATAAATATAGTTATGGTTCTGTTACAAGTTAATAATATGTTTAAACCCACTATATAGGAGTCTCAGACACATACAAAAGAAATTGGACATAAAGTAAGGGATAAATATTCCAATCTCATTCTTATCTGATATTGTTTATCCGTAAGTATTTACTGGGGTTATGTTTATTATCCATGTCCATATGTTATCAAAATGTTTTCAATAAATGTTTAATTTTATTCCATGTATGTTTAAAGTCGTTTTTACCCTTTTTTTCACTTTTACCACATCGTATGGAAGGAATCTTTTTTTTGTTTACCATACGAGGTACTTTTTGACTTTTCCGGCAAAAGTACGAGAAGAATGTTTTTTTAACTTATACGGCATGAACAAATTTTTACGGTTTCATAATGCCTTATTTTCATGAAGCTTACTCTGTAGTATTTAATGAATATTTTCAACAAAATCCTTTTCTTTTAAAATTTCATGGCATTTTGTGAAAAGAAAATGTTTTTGAAGAAGAAAAGATATTTTCCTCAAGAATTCATTTCAAGTGTTTTATCAAAACCATTTTCCATATAAGATGGAATTATTTCATTTGTGTATGTTTCAAGTATAATTTATCTATGATTTACATGGTTTCACTTTTCTTATGATGAAATGATATCCATTTTTTTGTATGGATTATTTTATGATTTGATGATGTTTATGAAACCCATTTTATATTTTTGGTAATGATGAATGATTTATGTTCATGTTGTGTCACAAGTAAGAATTATTTCATTATGAGATGAGTGGGACCTATATCTCTCTCCAATGAATTGGGTAAAGATTTATATCTCATTAGATAGACATGGCTGGAACGGTAAGTTAATCCGGTTCAGTTTTATAGGACTGAGACGAGGAGTGAACTCGATTCAGAAAGGGACTTTGTCCACTAAGATGGTCTTGGCAGTAATGCCTTGGCTACTATGGAATTCATATCATGTTCTTAATAGTTTTTCACAATTAAATGTTTTATTCCCATGCTATTTTATCATGATTAATGTTCCTTTATGACCTATGCCTTACGTACTACCATGATTTATTTCACAACTCAAGATTTTGATGTGTAAAATTTATGTTCATGTTTTTTTGTTCAAATGTATATGGTTTGTTTTATTTTCTCGATGATTACCCTTACTGAGCATTTATGCTCACCATTTATATGTTTTCTTTTTCATTGGATATAAATAATGGTTTTAGGTAAGAAAACAAAAGGGGATGATCTTTATGGGAGATGTTGAAGATCATTCACCATAATTAGAAGATTATGTTCTGAGTTTCCAAAGACACTAAACTATTACGGTCCTTGTGTGTTTGTTTTTTGTTATGTTCTAAGTATTCCACAAAAGTAATATAATTTCCATGTACACAAAGATTTGGGTCTCTACAATTTTTGAAATATATGGTTGAGCCCATGATAATAAATCTGAGTGTCTTTTTTTATATCATTTTAGTATGAACCGACCTATATGATGTTCTTTGAGAGAGATTTCCTTTTCATAAATATGACTCATACAAAGAGGTAATGAGAAAAGGATTCCCCTTAGTGTATAAACATTTATAATGGAAATGTAGACAATCACATAAAGGTGAAAAGGGTAAATTTCATACCTTATATTACTAAGGATGACATACATTGTATAAAGAATCGAGTTACACCCCCTAAATAGATCCATCTCATATGTAGAGAAAGAAAAACATGTATTATTATTTTAAGGATTATAGATGGACCTGTAATGGTTAATCCATTATTCACTACATATCATGTATAGGTAAGAATCAAGACACGTGTAGTTCTTGGAAAGAGTGTCCCATTCACTAATAAGAATCATATATAAGGGGGAGGGGTAGGTTACTCCATAAAAGAGAACTTATCCACTATTATCATGGTGCATGATCTAATATTTTTTTTCTATATCATGAAGGTGAAGGGATCTAATATTGGGAGAGTCTTTCATCAGTGGAAAAATATTCATAGTATTAAAGAAAAATGAGGGTGACTACTTTTTTTTACAGACCAAGCTCCAGGGATGGTTCTGATAGTGGATATATGACCTCTAGGCCTTGGATAATATACCTAGGTGTAAATACATATCCTATTAGGTTTGGAATGAATATATATATATTTTTTATATAAGAATATCCTTTTATAGATCATGAACCTGTACAGGGAGAGGGAATTATATTTTCTCTTAACATTATGGATAGGCCTTGGATTAGGGGATCTATGCCTAACTACTTGTAAAATGATAGAAGGAATCCATCCTAAATGTAGTTCTTATAAGGTAATTCCCCTAAAAATATCATGCTCTTATGTAGGGGGAGGGAATTTTTTTAACCTCGTGACTAGGAGCAATATATGGTATCTGGGTATCACTACATATCATGTATATGCAAGAATCATGTTACATGTTGATCTAGAAAAGATAAGGGCCCCCTAAACAGATCTATCTAAAATACATGGGAATGAATAATGGGGTATTATATTTTATGATAGAGAGAATGGGCCTAGTTTTAGGGGATCTGAGTGTCACTATATATCACCTTTTAATAAAAACCAAGACCCACATAGTTATAAGAAATAAAATTTCCCATACACATATCTGATTCATATAGCTGTAATGAGTAATTTTATTATATCATTGGTTCATAAATGATAGGATCTATGTGCAAATATTATTTACATATCTGGATCATATATATAAGGGGAGGGGGTATGTTTATTTTACTGTTTAAAATGATGATAGATGGATCTATGAACGAGTACCTATATTTTTATATCTTTCTCATATTGATCAAAATCAATCCAATATAGAGTTTTGTTGAAATATGATTCCATACATATATATAGCTCCCATGCAATAAACATGGGAATTAATGTTTTAAGTAAGAGGTCAAATATGTGTTAAAGGATTGTACCTAAAGGTAGTTATCATGGAGGGGATTAGAAATCAAAGTGTAATGGGACATTCACATTTGTTTATTGTAATAAATGAAGAAATTAAACTACAGAATTTAGCGTCATGAGGCAAGGATGGTGACCATGTATTTTAACATCACATGGTAATGATGTAGATTCTATGTAGTTTAACATTTTTACACAAGGACATATGATTGGTTTCACATGGGTCTGATCTGGATGAATTGTGTGAGGCCCTAATTTCATTGATGATTGTGAAAATATCCAATAAATATTATTAAAGAGAAGAAATACTGAGACATGGTGAGGGGATTATAAATTATGTTGTGAAAAAGGGACAACATATTATATACACTTTTTAGTATCTAGGGATGTGGCTGGATTAGAAGATATAGACATCACCACATATCCCAAAGGAATGAGAATGCAGACACACATAGTTATTTGATGTAAAATTATATGTAATGATCATGATAATGTATGGGTATAGGGTATTTATTGTAAATGGATCTAGCTCCATGGTGGTTCATAGGTATTATAGGATAGTCCTCTATTTGTAGATAATGGTCACAGAAGATGAACTATAACTCACAAAGTTTAATGTCTTGTGAAAATTATGTTGTCATGTATTTTAATGTCACATGACTAGAATGTTAGTGTTGTGTAGATTAAAGTATTGTTTTTGGGCTTCTGTGTTTTTTAGTTTTGTTTATTTGTTAGGACTTTTGGGGAAATTAGGACTATTTGGGATTAGATTGGGTTGGTTTTTTTAAATATTTTTTCTAGATTAAATGAATTTGATATCAAATATAACAAGGCGTTGTGTTTAAGATAGGTGATAATAGATGTCTCTATGTATATTTACTTTTAGATATAAAGCCACATGTAGTTATGAAAATGAAATCTTCCCTATAATGGTCATGTTCAATTATTAGGGTGAATTATTTTTTGATGGAAGGTGTGTTTAGGTGTAGGATTAGGATCCATATTTCAATACAAATATCATAATAATGGGAATCATGCTCTATGCGTTTCTTAAATAGATCCAACTCATAGATCCACATCATATGTTTGGAGAGGTCATTTTTTTCATACCCTGAGTGAACCATGTCATTATAGTTGACTAAGGGTCCCTTATATAGATCAATATCTTACATAGGGGAGATGCATTTCCATATCCTCTCCTGATATAGTTACATAACATTAGTCCTATCATAGTTTAATGGATAGAGGAGAATATTACATATATACTTCCATGGATCCAATTATTATGTTGCTGATAGGTCCCATATGATTAACCACTCTAAGAAGATTAATTTATTTCATGATGGACCATATGTATATTAGTGTATTATCATATTAAATAGACTATTGAGGAATGATATTTACAGATTTTTAGCTTCGAAGAAGTTTTTTCTGAGAGGAATTACTAACTCAAGGCATTTAGGTTTTTATGAGAGATTAATATCCTAAAATTAAATTGTACAATAAAAAATGTTATAATTTTTCTTTGAAAAATGATATAGTGAAAAAATGTGAAACATCAAGGGTATTGAAATCCACCTAAATAGTTGGGATTGGAGACCTATAAATCGTAACCCAAAAAATATTTAATTCAATGATAACTAGAGATAGTTGGGTGTATGTAGACCATTTGTAATAAAAAAAATCCATGTATCAGACATATTTAAAAAAACTCATGGTGTTATGGGGGACATTTACTATTGGAAGAAAACATCTCCTAGGCATCATTCTTCGAGGCATTGGGTTTCTCACCAATGAATCCTGGAAAGGTCCCTTCTGATCAGTCAGTCCCTATTACCATTATTCTATAGGGGAGAGCTAAGTTGAATGGATCATGATTATGGTAATTCAAAATAATTTCAATTACTAAAGGAATTTGTGGGTAAAAAAATGGATATCAGAGATGTGATGTTGGTTTACAGATAATTTAATATTCAGGAATAGTTTGATAATTGTAAAGGTTACACCACTCTCCATTGAATACATTTTTAGGAAAGGGATAAAAAAATTAATTAATGAGAACACAATCCTTATAAGGTATGATCTACCCCACATGAAGAACATATATAATTCAATATATTTCCATTTGAAAAGGACCAAGTTCCCTATATTTGAATAAAAATAATCTCAAGCATGCTATAGAGATTGAATCTCTGTGTGATATATGCCCACATAATCCATGATCGACATGAAAAAAAGGAAGTCAAGTGAATTCCATGAGAGTTGATGTTAGTGAAAAAGTAGGGACATTAACATTTTAATGTAAACACGAATCATTATGTAGATTTTGATCTTATGGATGAGCATTGTTGAGAATGCTGAAAATTCATTGCTGGGCCATGAAAAGGAGATTCAAGTATTACTATGTATCCAGTGGAATGCGAATCAAGCGACATGTAATTCATATATGGGACCCCAATAGAGTTATGAATATTACATAAGGACATATGAATTTCATTTTCTACAGAGATCTTACTCATGTGAACTATTCTTACCAAAAAGAGGTATCCTAGATTGTGAAGGAATGAATCATGATTTGAATGTGGTCACATAGCCAATGCAAGGCGACATAACACTTTTCCAGTGTAGGGTTGTAGAAAACTCACATGATTGGTAAACATATACACTGGAAACCTTCTTCATAGATATAAATCACACCTAATATGAAATTAAGTTCACAAAAGACTACATGTCATGAATTTTATCAACATTCCATGTGGAAAAAATCTATGTGGTTTAAGGTCGTATAGTCTAAACAAATGAATCGTGCAGTTTAGTGTCTTGAAATAAGGACAATAAATATTTTTCTAAAATATTATGGTGATGAATATGATGTAACATAGTTTATCATTGTGTGAATATGTTTTTTCCAATTAGCTTGATGTCATAGAGTAAAGGCATAAGTGATTAAATACCACACTATGTGATATCCCCTTATAATAAGGTGATGATGACACTCCTGAATTCTACACATGGCTTAGAATTTATTAAATCTATAAATCCATATTATTTAAACGTTTCAAGACAATCATTAAAGGGAGGTCATCCTTCAATCGTATTTAGTATAAAATGGTGACAATGAAAATAATTGATATGATGACTCATGGATTCCCCCCCCACCCAAGTCCCTTGATCATTGGGAGCATGAGAAGGTCATGCTCCCGAGATCATGAAATGTAGGTATTAGTGTGATCGATATTAAAGAAATAAAAAATATTTCTTCTATAACTACACTGATTACTTCACCTAGATATTTTGTTTATTTTAAAGTGATAAAATGGATGATACAAGGACCCATGGATAGGATTCCTGGATATTACATCTTTTTAGATGAATATTTAGTACATTAGAGGAATACATGCTAGAGGACTATAATAGTTTATTGTATTTGTAATTTAGGAAAAAATATTCTATCCTACTAAAATATATTAAACATCTCCCATAATGATAACCACCATTATTAATTCTACCTAAAACCATTTTTCATAACCTGCAGAAATGAAACATGAAAAGGGGGGAGCTCAAATGCTCAGTGTGGTTAAAAAAGATAGACAAGTATGTGTAAAAAATAGTATAAGGGTATGATAATGTGATTCTATAAATAGAAGATCATACCATTCATATTAAAGAACATAACTTAGATCACATAATAACAATTTGCAGTTCATAATATGTGGAATCCCGGCTTTTTATCACATAAACCTTCATTACATTATACAAAGCTGGGGATCTTTAAGGTTTAGTGTCTTGGAAACTAGGAACTTAATACATGAAAACAACATAAAAATTCATCGTAAACACTTGAAAGTATTATTAATTTTTCATCCTAGGTTCATTACATAATCTCATAACTTGGGAGCATACATCAAAGGAAAGGGTGAGCAGAAGGCCTAGTAAGGGAAACAAGAGAAACATTTTACATGTGAACATGAGATACATTAATAAAGTCATGATTAATAATGTTAAGGCATGAGAAAAGATAATGAGGCATGTCATAATAAAAATAACATGTTTCATAAATTGAAGATGTGGCTACAAAATTTAACATATACAATCATTTCTATTTCTCCAAGGTCCATCCCCAAGGTGTCATCAAAAAATTACCAAGGTTATTCACCAAGGTATCGTTAAAATGGTCATCTCTAGAGATTAAGTATTTACCCAATGCATTAGAGCGCTATCAGGGTGAATCCTTAAATTTTCCATTATGATCATGTGAGCCACATATATCATCTTAAAAAATTTCATAAATAACCCATATAGCATAAAATAAATGGGTTTCATTTCATAATCATAACATTTTAAAAAAACTTCTTTAAAGAGATGATCTTTATGTCACTTTAAACCCACAGAAAAAGGAAAGCTGGTTTAATGTATGTAAGTCCATAAATTAAAATAGAATATTTTGATATATATGTGAATATACATATAGAATAAAGAGCTTTGAGTATTCACTTAATAAAATAAAATAATTTGAGAAAAAGAGAGAGACATTTTGAGATTAAAATTCTACAGCATAACGACTATGTTTTAGGGTTTTAGAAAATATTGAACAGAGAGGGGACATGGAATAACTACTCATAAATGATCCATAAAATAGTATAGGGACAGAATATAAAGGATATAAGAACATGGTAATGAAATTTTAAAGACATACCATATGAAATGAAAAAATGGAAGGAGGACAAAAAATAAGATTTATTCTATGAAAATTCGGCAGCCTAGCGACGTCACTTAAAACTTCAAAAAAAATGAATTGATGAGATTGAATAGGGTATCTAATAATATGAAAATAAAAGATCAGTATGATGGATATAGAGATCATACCCCAGAATAATAAAAAGGAACTTGAAAGACTTGTCATGAAAGTAGAACTTTGAAAATGGAAAGAGTGAAAGAATCTCTTACAAAAATTCGGCAGCCTAACGACACCACTTAAACATTCATAAAACGAATTGATGAGAGAAATAGGGAGTCTCTCATCATATTAACATGAAAAGGATATTAGGATGAATATAAAAGAAAATCTCCAACATAAGAACATGGAGCATAAAAGAAATGATATAAAAGGGAGTACTTGGAAAGAAAGAGAGAGGTAAGATCCCTTACCTTAAAATGTAACTCTTAAAACTCAAAGGTTGGGACCCTGAGGGGAATTAAGGGAACCTTGGGAGAAATCCTTAAGAGGTAAGGAGACCATAACTTCTTTTAGAAGGATTATGAAATGTAAAGGATGAGAGAACCGCTTGGTATTTATAGGGGAAGTGAGGGGACAATGCATTAATATCCAAGGGACACCTCATTAGTGGCATTGGCAAAAAAAGTGGTATTTCCTCATGGTATTGGCCACATGGGACACCTCATACCTTATATTACTATTCATAAGTCTACCATCCCCTAAAATATCTCATGACATCATCATGACACAGTTATGATATCATTAAACATACCGAAACCCTAAAACTGTATTTTTACTATTCACTGAAAATTCAACTTTTTCAAAAAACTCCCAAGAATTTACTTTAATATTATATCAATGCTTTGAATTCAAAAATAAAATCCATTTTATAAAAATAATTTTCTAAATATTTTTAATTTAATATTTAAATAACAACACTATCCACTGAAAATTCATTTTTTTCAAAAAAATCCCCAAAAATTACATTAACATAATATCGATGTTCTGAATTCAAAAATAAAGTCCCTTTTATAAACATAATTTTCTAACTATTTTTAATTTAATATTTAATTAAAAAAAACTATTCACCTGAAAAAACTAATACTTTACTAATAATCTCTATTTTATTGAATCACATTACTTAATCAAGGTGACTATATTATATTAATACATTGTTTAAGTGAGATTACTAATCCATTTGGTCACATTACTAATCCTAAGCATAAAATCACTATTTATAAATTACTATTCACCAAAAATTAAGTTGATCTTATTAGATTCTAAATTTCTTACTGAAAACATTTGTAGAAGACCATTTTTTGAAAATCTTTACACATTATTAATTATTTAAGGTTTACATAAATATTTTAAAATAACCTTTTTCCAAAATTCATCAATAATATACGTCCTAAAACTATCCAGACATTTGAAAATTCACAAAATTCACCATAAGAAGAAATCACAATTTTATATTTCTCAAATGATTACACAAAGTAGCTATGGTCTCATTATATAGACCCTTACAATACCATCATATAATTTAAGTGTAATGTGTGCTAAGGTGAGATAATCTAAGGGAGGATTAGATAACATTTCCCTAGTAGTAATCTCCACTAGCTTGAACTTCTCCCATAGGCGGTTCTGTTCAAGATTGACACACTAGTGCAGAAAACGTTTTTTACGTCACCATTTTTTACGTCGGTTATATAAACCGACGTCATAATATGTAAAACGAGGTTTTTTACGTCGGTTATTTATTAACCGACGTAAATATTTGTATTCGGTACACCTTTAACGTCGGTTATTATTATAACCGACGTTATTAATCGCGCGGCTTCGTTTTTTACGTCGGTTATAACAATAACCGACGTACAAAACGCGGTTTCCGAAGGCTTTTGTACGTCGGTTATTGAATAACCGACGTAACAAACGCGGTTTTTGAAGGCTTTTTTACGTCGGTTATTTTATAACCGACGTAAAAAAAGAATCCGCAGATGTTTTTGACGTCGGTTATTCCATAACCGACGTAAAAAAATGCGGATTTTGAGCCCTTTATAACGTCGGTTATAAACTAACCGACGTAACAAATGAATCGGAGGAAGGTTTTTACGTCGGTTATTGAAATAACCGACGTTATAAATGTTTTTAAAACAATTATCACGTCGGTTATTGAATAACCGACGTGATAACTCATTTAAAAATTTACCCAGACCCGTGGATTGTCATTCGCGAGTTTACCTTCGACAGTCGCGACTCGTCTCTCTCGCGCGTAAACCCGAATCGGCTCGTCCATTTCGTTGGTTTAGATTCGTTTTGCGATCATCGTTTCTCATATTTAATATCCTCGGATCAATCATCTAAACTCGCAGCACTCAGGTAATCCTCCCACTCGTTCGTTTTTTTTCGGGGATAGTATATATTTATGTGTTGTGATTTTTTTGTTGAAACTAGCTAAGATTCTTCGATTGCGAACACTTTTAACTCGTTTTGGCACCATAATCTTATTTATCATCCCTAGATCTATTTGTTCGACTTGCAATATTGAGTAATTTTATGATTTCACTAATTTTTCATCGTTTTCTATAAATCCCCGAGAGGGTTGGGGTGTGTCCATTTAGATGGGTTGCCCTTTTACAGTTGTTACTACTTTATTCACACACAACCATGGCATAGGTGCATGGATTTGGGGTCGAGGGGTGTCCAGGGGGGTTTACAATGGGGTGGGTGGGTGTGGGGGGCTGTCCAAGGGTGTGGGTGGGTGTTGGGGGGTGTCCAGGGGGGTGTCCAAGGGGGTAGGGGGTGGGGGGTGGTGTTTAGGAGGGGTGGGGGGCTGTCCAGAGGGTTGGGGGGTGTCCAGGGGGGTGTCCAAGCAGGTCGGGGGTGGGGGGTTGTGTCCAGGAGGGGTGGGGGTGCTTTCTAGAGGGGTCGGGGGCTGTCCAGAGGGGTTGGGGGGTGTCCAGGGTGGTGTCCAAGGGGATGGGTGGGTGTGGGGGGCTGTCCAAGGGGGTGGCGGCCTGTCCAGAGGGGTCGGTGGAGTGTCCAGGGGGGTGTCCAAGGGGGTGGATGGGTGTGGGGGGCTGTCCAAGTGGGTGGCAGCCTCTCCAGAGGGTATTTGGGGTTGTCCGGGTGGGTGGGGGGGCTGCCCCGAGGGTTGGGGGATGTCCAGGGGGGTGTCCAAGGGGGTAGGGGGTGGGGGGTGGTGTCCAGGAGGGGCGGGGGGCTGTCCAGGGGGGTTTACAAGGGGGTGGGTGGGTGTGGGGGGCTGTCCAAGGGTGTGGGTGGGTGTTGGGGGGTGTCCAGGGGGGTGTCCAAGGGGGTAGGGGGTGGGTGGTGGTGTTTAGGAGGGGTGGGGGGCTGTCTAGAGGGTTGGGGGGTGTCCAGGGGGGTGTCCAAGCAGGTCGGGGGTGGGGGGTTGTGTCCAGGAGGGGTGGGGGTGCTTTCTAGAGGGGTCGGGGGCTGTCCAGAGGGGTCGGGGGGTGTCCAGGGTGGTGTCCAAGGGGATGGGTGGGTGTGGGGGGCTGTCCAAGGGGGTGGCGGCCTGTCCAGAGGGGTCGGTGGGGTGTCCAGGGGGGTGTCCAAGGGGGTGGATGGGTGTGGGGGGCTGTCCAAGTGGGTGGCGGCCTCTCCAGAGGGTATTTGGGGTTGTCCGGGTGGGTGGGGGGGCTGTCCAGAGGGTTGGGGGATGTCCAGGGGGGTGTCCAAGGGGGTAGGGGGTGGGGGGTGGTGTCCAGGAGGGGCGGGGGGCTGTCCAGGGGGGTTTACAAGGGGGTGGGTGGGTGTGGGGGGCTGTCCAAGGGTGTGGGTGGGTGTTGGGGGGTGTCCAGGGGGGTGTCCAAGGGGGTAGGGGGTGGGTGGTGGTGTTTAGGAGGGGTGGGGGGCTGTCTAGAGGGTTGGGGGGTGTCCAGGGGGGTGTCCAAGCAGGTCGGGGGTGGGGGGTTGTGTCCAGGAGGGGTGTGGGTGCTTTCTAGAGGGGTCGGGGGCTGTCCAGAGGGGTCGGGGGGTGTCCAGGGTGGTGTCCAAGGGGATGGGTGGGTGTGGGGGGCTGTCCAAGGGGGTGGCGGCCTGTCCAGAGGGGTCGGTGGGGTGTCCAGGGGGGTGTCCAAGGGGGTGGATGGCTGTGGGGGGCTGTCCAAGTGGGTGGCGGCCTCTCCAGAGGGTATTTGGGGTTGTCCGGGTGGGTGGGGGGCTGTCCAGAGGGTTGGGGGATGTCCAGGGGGGTGTCCAAGGAGGTAGGGGGTGGGGGGTGGTGTCCAGGAGGGGTGGGGGGCTGTCCAGAGGGGTCGGGGGGTGTCGAGGGGGGTTTACACATCGATTTGTTTTATATTTCAAAATTGTTTACATTCAAATTATGATTTTTTTCATATAAAAATATATTTGTCTTATCTAAAAAATATATATATTTTTGCTATTTGTTATAGGTAATAATGAGTCGAAGTTGGATTACGGCACATCGAATGAGCAATGAATATGAGGAAGGTGTTGATGCCTTTTTGGAATTTGCTAAACGAAATGTTCCAAGTAGTGACATTTTTTTCTGTCCATGCCTGAAATGTCTGAATATGAAGAAGATGAAAAGTAGAGAGATAAAAGATCATCTGATTTGTCATGGTTTCAATCCGAGTTACAACCCTTGGATTTGGCATGGCGAAACTGGACAGAATGTCACTGATGATAATGAATCGCAAGATGGTAACTCCGATGGAATTGAAGAAATGATTCACGATATTGTAGCAGAACAAATTGAGATAGAACCGACAGTTGCACGTCTATATGGTGATGCCCAAAAACCATTATATCCTGGTTGTACAGATTTTACGGTTTTGTCGGCGGTGTTAAGATTGATTAACCTGAAGGCGAAACATGGATGGAGTGACAGAAGTTTTACAGAGCTGCTACAATTGATGAAAGACATTCTTCCAAAAGATAACGATCTCCCAGATTCACATTATAAGGCCAAAAAAATATTATGCCCGATGGGATTGGGATACAGGAAAATACATGCCTGTCCGAATGACTGCATTATATATAGGAAGGAATATGAATTTCTGAAAGAGTGTCCTAAATGTGGGACATCACGGTATAAGGTGAAAGAAAAATCACAAGCTGATGTAGAGATTACAAAGCTCCCTTCAAAGGTATTTTGGTATCTTCCTATAATTCCTCGTTTCAAACGTTTATTTGCTAATTCACATGATGCAAAAAGGTTAAGATGGAATGCTGATGAGCGGGTATGTGATGGAAAAATACGTCATCCAGCTGATTGTCCACAATGGAAGAAAATTGATGCCCAGTACCCTACATTTGGAAATGAAATTAGAAATCTGAGACTAGGCTTGTGCACAGATGGAATGAATCCATACCGAACCCTCAGTAGCACACATAGTTCATGGCCTGTTTTATTGGTAATTTACAACCTCTCTCCTGAAGTTTGTATGAAGTGAAAATATGTCATGTTGAGTATCATGATCTCTGTTCCAAAGCAACCCGGCAATGATATTGATGTATACTTGTCACCGCTGATTGATGATTTGAAACTGTTATGGGCTGATGGTATTAGGGTGTATGATTCTTATAAAATGGAATATTTTCAACTGCATGCAATGCTTCTATTCACTATAAATGACTTCCCAGCATATGGAAATTTGTCTGGATACAGTGTTAAAGGGCATAAATCATGTCCAATTTGCGAACAACAGACGTCATATTGTCAATTGCATCATGGGAGGAAAACAGTGTACATGGGTCATCGAAAGTTTTTGCCTATGGATCACTCTTATAGAAGACTAAAAAAGGAATTCAATGGCTCACAAGAATTTGATACTTCTCCTCAATCTTTATCCCCAGAATTGTATTTTGAGAGGGTGAAAAACCTTGATGTGACATTGGGAAAGACACAGAAATCTGGTAATGATAGACATATTTGGAAGAAAAGGTCAATATTTTTTGAGCTACCATATTGGAGGTATCATGAAGTCAAACATAATATTGATGTCATGCACGTGGAGAAGAATATCTGTGATTCTTTGATCGGAACATTGCTAGATATTAAAGGAAAGACAAAAGATGGGTTGAATGCAAGGTTAGACCTACTGTCAATGGGAATACGTTTGGAGTTAGCTCCCACTCCTAAAGGAAGACGAACATTTCTTCCCCCGGCTTGTCATACATTATCGAAGAGGGAGAAAAGTAGCTTCTGTCAGTGTCTTCATGATATCAAAGTGCCTCAAGGTTATTCTTGAAATGTAAAAAATTTTGTCTCATTGAAAGACTTGAAGTTGATAGGTATGAAATCACATGATTGTCATGTCATGATGCAACAAATTCTACCAGTTGCACTGCGTGGAATATTGCCCATCCGTGTCAGAAAGACTATAATGAGGTTGTGTTATTTTTTCAATTCAATTTGCAACAAGGCGATTGATGTGAATGCTTTGAACATTTTGGAAAAGGATGCAATTTTTATACTTTGTCATTTGGAAATGTATTTTCCTCCAACTTTTTTTGATATGATGGTGCATTTAATGATTCATCTGGTTCGAGAAATAAGACTTTGTGGACCTGTATATCTTCGTTGGATGTATCCTTTTGAAAGGTATATGAAAATATTAAAGGGATATGTTAAAAATCCATATCGACCTGAAGCCTCCATTATTGAAAAGTATATTTCTGAGGAGGTAGCAGAGTTTTGTACGAGCTACTTGGCTACGGCGCAACACATAGGTTTGCCTCCATCTCGCCATGAACGGGTTAATAATGAGGGAAAGGGGATTCGTGGCTTGAAAGTCAAATCACTGTCAGCTGAACATATGAAGAAGTTAGAATCATACATCTTGAATAACATAGCTGATGTTCAACCGTATATCACATTGCATATTAATGAGTTGAAACAATGTCATCCAAAGAAGAAAGAAATGTGGATTTTGAATGAGCACAACAAAACTTTTTTGCCATGGTTTAAAAAGACCTTGCTTGGTAGATCAGATGTATCAGAGACATTAAAATGGATAGTGGGTGGTCCATCTTTAAATGTGATAACATGGTCCGCTTATGACATTAATGGCTATACATTTCATACGAAAGCTCAGGACAACAGAAGTGCAGTTCAGAATAGTGGTGTATTGGTGTTTGCAGAAGCAATGCATTTTTCGAGTGCTAAGGACAGAAACCCAATTTCGGCATCAACTGCATATTATGGAGTGATTGAAGACATATGGGAGGCTGATTACTTTAAAATTAAAGTTCCCGTTTTTAACTGTAAATGGTTTATCGGTAACAACAGTGTCAGACACGATGAATTTGGAATGACACTTGTTAATCTGAATAGATTGGAAGACACAGCTGATTCTTTTATAATGGCAACACATGCCAAACAAATTTTCTATGTAGTAGATCAGTCAGATATGCAGTGGGCTGTTGTTTTACAAGGGAAAAACCAATATGTTGGTGAGGATGAATTTGATGAAGATGCTGATTTATGTGAGATCCCTACTTCCATGGAAAGATTAACAGAACATAATGGTGAGTATGTTGAAGACATGGTTTGTGCCATAAGGAACGATCACGACGAAGGAATTTGGGAAAACAATCCAACTGTACATTCCTAAAATTACAGGTAACACAAGTTTATTTCTTGTTTACATTTAGTTTTTTCATATATTGTTAGATACTGTAAATTTTTTACTTATTAAAACATGTATCAAACCAAAACGATAAAACAATAAAAACCGTAAAGAGGAGAAGTCTTGGGCGCACCGGCTGGCCGGTGGTGGATCACCTGTTGGCCGGTGGTCCAGAACAAAGCTCTGTCTGGTCCACCGGCCGGCCGGTGGTCCAGACAGCCTTCCTCTCTGTCTGGACCACCGGCCGGCCGCTGGATCACCACCGGCAGGCCGGTGGACCAGACAGAGAGCCTTCCTCTCTGTCTGGACCACCAGCGGTCGGCCGGTGGTGAGCCAGCGGCCGGCCGGTGATCCAGACAGAGAGGAAGGCTCTCTGTCTCGTCCACCGGCCGGCCGCTGGATCACCACCGGCCGGCCGGTGGACCAGACAGAGAGCCTTCCTCTCTGTCTGGATCACCAGCGGCCGGCCGGTGCTGAGCCAGCGGCCGGCCGGTGGTCCAGACAGAGAGGAAGGCTCTCTGTCTGGTCCACCGGCCGGCCGGTGGTGATCCAGCGGCCGGCCGGTGGTCCAGACAGAGGAAGGCTGTTTGGTCCACCGGCCGGCCGGTGGTGAGCCAGCGGCCGGCCGGTGGCACCAGGCAGTGGGCAAGTCTACTGCCTGGGTCCTCCGGCTGGCCGGTGTGCTCACACCGGCTGACCGGTGGACTCAGTGAGTCCACGTTTCAGCTTTCTTGGGCCAACACTTTGGCAACCTTTTGCCTGTGTTTACCATGTTTATCATTGTTTAACATGCTTACCATATTACCAATGTTTACTATTATGTAATTTAGTACACTTTTCTATTTGTGAACTAATGTTTGTTTTTTTGATTTGAAGGAAAATGACAGATCAATCAGTTGATCAGCCACATGATTCTGGAGATGAGCATATTGGTCATACATCTGGGGAGGAACATTCACATGCTCCTATTACGAAAAAGAGTTCAAAGGTTGGTAAGCGTGGGTGCACACGTTTACCAAAATTATCACTTGCCCGTACGAAGGAGGAGAGGATAGTCGTGGAGTTTGATGATGATGATCTTCCTAGAGGTCCAAATGCTAAAGATTTGAAGGGTTTTGTAGCAACTCAGGCTAAGAGAAAAGTAAGCATTCTCTATGATGATTGGAGAAGTGTGGATAAGGCGATAATTTCTCAGCTGTGGGAGACCATTTTGGTAAGATCTTTTGCTATTGTTTGACTGTTCTTTAAATGTTTCTAGTATATATAATATTTTTAACCTCTTTTTTATCAGATGACATTTGATATTCCTGACACTGGAGGAGTCAGGAAGAAATGCTTATCGTTGGATGCTAGGAGATGGAGGGATTTCAAATCAACCCTCTTATCTGATTTCATTTATGGTCATAGGAGTCGTGAGAATCCATGTCGTATATATCCTTTTATAGATGAAGACACATGGAGAAATTTTTTTGAAAGTAGAAGAAAAGAATCATTTTTGGTAAGGGCAATGTAAACTTTTATAAGCTTTCTTATATAAATGATCTTATTATTGTTTTGTTAATGATTACTTATTCTTAATTTACAGCAAACAAGGAAAGCTCATCAAGAGATCCAATCTAAAAATGTATACCCTCATAGTTTATCTCGGGGAGGGTATGCATTATTGGAAGAACAAATGATGGCAGAAAAATTTCAACAACTAAGAGCTGAGTCTTCAAGCTCTGGAGAGGTGGCCCCTCCATCCCCTCCATCTAGACATGAGAAATGGAAAAGAGCTCGGAAGGGCAAAAAAGGACAATATCTTTCGGAAGAATCGAGACTCGTAGTTGAGAGGATTGTAAGATATCTATTTTATTTATTTAAGTTTACTATTTTCGTCATATATTTCCAATCATTATAGAAATGTTCAATTAATTATTACAGGACTCTCTTGAGGAGCAGAGTTCACAGGGGACATTTACACCATCTGGGAGGGAAGATATTTTATCTGTGGCATTGGGAAAGCCCGAACATCCTGGCCGTGTAAGAGGATATCCGGCAGGTGTATCGGTAAGAAAAGTGTTGCCACGTTCCTCAACTTCTAACGTTGAGGGAGTTTATAAAAAAAAATAGAATCCTTGGAGGCTGAAGTCCATAATATTAATGCGACAATGGAGGACAAGATTAGAGCATCGGTGCATTTAATGTTTGCAGACTTGCAAAGACAATTTCAGGGTGCAGCTCCCACTCCACCTCTCCCAGTAGCTCCCACTCCCCCACCTCAGCCTGCGGACCCCATTTTTGATCCTCCTCCTCCGCCGCAGCTACCTACTTATTGTGAGTTGTATGTTGATGATCCTCAACATCATATAGTTGCATATGGGATGGTATATTGTATAGGAGATACAGTTCATCATCAACAGTTAGAGGTAGAGAATCAGAGGGTCACTATACATGATATTATAGATAGATCAGCTCGGATACCATTACCTACAGATGAGGTGATGATAGTTGGACATAGTATCGGCCATTTTTTACTTTGGCCATCCAGACTTCTTCGACTCATTACCATAGAGGTATGGATGTTATATCTTTTATTTTATATTTTTATTAATGTTTTATCATTTGAAAACTAATATATTTTTCAATTTATTTTTACAGGAATACTTCAAAGGTAAAGAAATACTGTATAGACAACAACAAAGACAGATAGCTATGACATCAGATGCAGATACTAGCAGTCTTGACAAATTGTCAAGATATTCAAATTTGTTGGCGGATCATTATGACTTTACAATGGAAGCTCATGTCTGTGGACGTGAACTATGTGTGGGGATTATGAAAACTGATATCATGGAGTTTGTCACTGGAGATAAGTTGGGCATCAACGTGGTGAAAATTTTTATCATGTAAGTCTTAACACCTTTTCCTTGCGTTATATTTATTAAAAATGTATACTTATGTCTGCTTTGTATTAGGTATCTGTATAAAATTTGTGAGAGGAATGAGCTGATAGATGTATATGGATTCGTGGACCCACAATTGATTTCCCCTGAAGCATGTGCATTGGATGAGGAACAAAGAATGCTTTATATTGCTGATAGATTTGAAAAGAATGTAATCACACAGTGTTGGATGATGCCTTTTTGTGAGAGGTATGAAACACATCCCTCTCAAAGAGTTAATTATCTTTTAACATAAAAAACCACTAACGTTAAATTTCCTTTTATCAGGGATCATTGGATGTTAGGGGTTTTTTGCCCTAGGGAGAAAACACTTTATTGGATATGCTCTCTCCATGATGATGTGCGAGAAAGTTTTAAGAATATATTGGAAACGTAAGTTTCAATTTCACAATAGTTTTATATATTATAATGAATTTTAAATTTACCCCATTCGTATTATTTTCTAACAGGGCATGGGTCCACTTTCGAAAAAGCGCAAAGAAAAGGAATTTCAAGATCAAATTTGTACATGCGAAGGTAAATATCCATTTATAATTTGTACATTTTGATTTATTACATAAAAATAATATATTGAATTTACACTCATTCAAACAGAAATGTCATGAGCAACAAGGCATCATCGAATGCGGATATTACATGTTAAGATTTATGTATGAAATAATAACAACTGGGACAGTTCTGAGTTTTGACCTGGTAAGATTTCCTCTTTCTCATAATATTTCAATTTGATTTATTCATTATACACGTTGACTACTATCCTTTTCCTTTGTAGCTTTTTGATGACCCTCAACCCTTTACTGCTGAAGATATCAAACACTTACAAGTGGAGTGGTCAAATTATTTTACAGGTTTGATTGACTTTTAGTTGTTTGTAATGTAAAATGTAATTTTGAATATTGTCAATGTAATTGTGTATTTCGTAGTCGTTTAGGTTGGATTTAGTTTTTTTTGAAGTTGACAGTGTAAGTTTTGAATGTTATATAAGTGAATGTTTAATTTTTCTCTACTTCTTGTTTTGGTCTACTGTTGATGGTTTTTCTGGTCTGGATTTTGGTATGGGGGGAGAGGTTCCAAGGGGGTGGGTGGGTGTTTGGGGGGTTTCCAAGGGATATGGGAGGGGTGTCCAAGGTGTGTTTGGGGCTGTCCTAAGGGTCGGGGGGGGGGGGGGGGTGTAAATGAGGGTGGGGGGGTGTCCAAGGGGTGGGGGGTGTCCAAGGGATATGGGAGGGGTGTCCAATGTGTGTTTGGGGCTGTCCAAGGAGTCGGTTGGGTGTAAATGAGGGTGGGGGGTGTCCAAGTGGTGGGGGGGTGTCCAAGGGATATAGGAGGGGTGTTTGGGGCTTTCCAAGGGGATGGGGGGGGGGGGGTTTCCAAGGGGTAGGGGGGGTTTCCAAGGGGCCGGGGGGGTGTCCAGGGGGTGGGGGGCTGTCCAAGGGGTGGGGGGGTGTCCAAGGGGTGGGGGGGTGTCCAAGGGATATGGGAGGGGTGTCCAAGGGGTGTTCGGGGGGTGTAAATGAGGGTGGGGGGGCTGTCGAAGGGGTGGGGGGGTGTCCAAGGGGTGGGGGGTGTCCAAGGGATATGGGAGGGGTGTCCAAGGTGTGTTTGGGGCTGTCCAAGGAGTCGGTTGGGTGTAAATGAGGGTGGGGGTGTCCAAGTGGTGGGGGGTGTCCAAGGGATATAGGAGGGGTGTTTGGGGCTGTCCAAGGGGATGGGGGGGTTTCCAAGGGGTAGGGGGGGGGTTTCCAAGGGGTCAGGGGGGTGTCCAGGGGGTGGGGGGCTGTCCAAGGGGTGGGGGGTGTCCAAGGGGTGGGGGGGGTGTCCAAGGGATATGGGAGGGGTGTCCAAGGGGTGTTCGGGGGGTGTAAATGAGGGTGGGGGGGGGGGGGGGCTGTCGAAGGGGTGGGGGGGTGTCCAAGGGGTGGGGGGGTGTCCAAGGGATATGGGAGTGGTGTCCAAGGTGTCTGGGAGTTCTGTCCAAGGGGCCGGTTGGGTGTAAATGAGGGTGGGGGGGCTGTCCAAGGGGTGGGGGGGGGGTGTCCAAGGGGTGGGGGGTGTCCAAGGGATATGGGAGGGGTGTCCAAGGGGTCTGGGAGGGCTGTCAAGGTGTGGGGGGGTGTCCAATGGGTGTTTGAGGCTGTACTAGGGGTCTTTGGGGTGTAAATGAGGGTGGGGGGGGGCTGTCCAAGGGGTGGGGGGGTGTCCAAGGGTTGTGGTGGGGCTACAATGTGGTGGGGGAGGGCTGCCCAGGTTGTTAGGTGGGTATAGATGAGGGTGGGGTTCAGTTGGGGCTTGGGGGAGGGCTGGCATTGTTATTTTTGTTTGGTTTCTGGTTACTTTTTGGTGAGAGCAGTGCAATTATTTAAAAAAAAAAAAAATTTCTTTCACGTCGGTTATTTTATAACCGACGTGGTAAATAAATCGCCAGGGGTTTATCACGTCGGGTTTTTCTAAAACCGACGTGATTAACCGTTCCCGGGGCTTTTAGTACGTCGGTTCCTAATATAACCGACGTGCTAAAAGGCCTGGGAATCGATTTACCACGTCGGTTATTGGATAACCGACATGCTAAAACGTTTCCCAGGCCTTTTTATCACGTCGGTTTCTTAAATAACCGACGTGATAATAGGCCAGGGGCAGGGTTTATCACGTCAGTTATGACATAACCGACGTCATAAACGATATCCCAGGCGTTTTATCACGTCGGTTTAGGGAATAACCGACGTGATAAAGCCCCCCCGCGCATATTTATCACGTCGGTTATTAGATGAACCGACGTGATAACCACCGTGATGTTAGGGATATTACGTCGGGTTTTAAATAACCGACGTAAAAAACGTTATTTATAACGTCGTCCGTATTAAGGACAATAAATATTTTTCTAAAATATTATGGTGATGAATATGATGTAACATAGTTTATCATTGTGTGAATATGTTTTTTTCCAATTAGCTTGATGTCATAGAGTAAAGGCATAAGTGATTAAATACCACACTATGTGATATCCCCTTATAATAAGGTGATGATGACACTCCTGAATTCTACACATGGCTTAGAATTTATTAAATCTATAAATCCATATTATTTAAACGTTTCAAGACAATCATTAAAGGGAGGTCATCCTTCAATCATATTTAGTATAAAATGGTGACAATGAAAATAATTGATATGATGACTCATGGATTCCCCCCCCCACCCAAGTCCCTTGATCATTGGGAGCATGAGAAGGTCATGCTCCCGAGATCATGAAATGTATGTATTAGTGTGATCGATATTAAAGAAATAAAAAATATTTCTTCTATAACTACACTGATTACTTCACCTAGATATTTTGTTTATTTTAAAGTGATAAAATGGATGATACAAGGACCCATGGATAGGATTCCTGGATATTACATCTTTTTAGATGAATATTTAGTACATTAGAGGAATACATGCTAGAGGACTATAATAGTTTATTGTATTTGGAATTTAGGAAAAAATATTCTATCCTACTAAAATATATTAAACATCTCCCATAATGATAACCACCATTATTAATTCTACCTAAAACCATTTTTCATAACCTGCAGAAATGAAACATGAAAAGGGGGGAGCTCAAATGCTCAGTGTGGTTAAAAAAGATAGACAAGTATGTGTAAAAAATAGTATAAGGGTATGAGAATGTGATTCTATAAATAGAAGATCATACCATTCATATTAAAGAACATAACTTAGATCACATAATAACAATTTGCAGTTCATAATATGTGGAATCCCGACTTTTTATCACATAAACCTTCATTACATTATACAAAGCTGGGGATCTTTAAGGTTTAGTGTCTTGGAAACTAGGAACTTAATACATGAAAACAACATAAAAAATTCATCGTAAACACTTGAAAGTATTATTAATTTTTCATCCTAGGTTCATTACATCATCTCATAACTTGGGAGCATACATCAAAGGAAAGGGTGAGCAGAAGGCCTAGTAAGGGAAACAAGAGAAACATTTTACATGTGAACATGAGATACATTAATAAAGTCATGATTAATAATGTTAAGGCATGAGAAAAGATAATGAGGCATGTCATAATAAAAATAACATGTTTCATAAATTGAAGATGTGGCTACAAAATTTAACATATACAATCATTTCTATTTCTCCAAGGTCCATCCCCAAGGTGTCATCAAAAAATTACCAAGGTTATTCACCAAGGTATCGTTAAAATGGTCATCTCTAGAGATTAAGTATTTACCCAATGCATTAGAGCGCTATCAGGGTGAATCCTTAAATTTTCCATTATGATCGTGTGAGCCACATATATCATCTTAAAAAATTTCATAAATAACCCATATAGCATAAAATAAATGGGTTTCATTTCATAATCATAACATTTTAAAAAAACTTCTTTAAAGAGATGATCTTTATGTCACTTTAAACCCACAGAAAAAGGAAAGCGGGTTTAATGTATGTAAGTCCATAAATTAAAATAGAATATTTTGATATATATGTGAATATACATATAGAATAAAGAGATTTGAGTATTCACTTAATAAAATAAAATAATTTGAGAAAAAGAGAGAGACATTTTGAGATTAAAATTCTACAGCATAACGACTATGTTTTAGGGTTTTAGAAAATATTGAACAGAGAGGGGACATGGACTAACTACTCATAAATGATCCATAAAATAGTATAGGGACAGAATATAAAGGATATAAGAACATGGTAATGAAATTTTAAAGACATACCATATGAAATGAAAAAATGGAAGGAGGACAAAAAATAAGATTTATTCTATGAAAATTCGGCAGCCAAGCGACGTCACTTAAAACTTCAAAAAAAATGAATTGATGAGATTGAATAGGGTATCTAATAATATGAAAATAAAAGATCAGTATGATGGATATAGAGATCATACCCCATAATAATAAAAAGGAACTTGAAAGACTTGTCATGAAAGTAGAACTTTGAAAATGGAAAGAGTGAAAGAATCTCTTACAAAAATTCGGCAGCCTAACGACACCACTTAAACATTCTTAAAACGAATTGATGAGAGAAATAGGGAGTCTCTCATCATATTAACATGAAAAGGATATTAGGATGAATATAAAAGAAAATCTCCAACATAAGAACATGGAGCATAAAAGAAATGATATAAAAGGGAGTACTTGGAAAGAAAGAGAGAGGTAGGATCCCTTACCTTAAAATGTAACTCTTAAAACTCAAAGGTTGGGACCCTGAGGGGAATTAAGGGAACCTTGGGAGGAATCCTTAAGAGGTAAGGAGACCATAACTTCTTTTAGAAGGATTCTGAAATGTAAAGGATGAGAGAACCGCTTGGTATTTATAGGGGAAGTGAGGGGACAATGCATTAATATCCAAGGGACACCTCATTAGTGGCATTGGAAAAAAAAGTGGTATTTCCTCATGGTATTGGCCACATGGGACACCTCATACTTTATATTACTATTCATAAGTCTACCATCCCCTAAAATATCTCATGACATCATCATGACACAGTTATGATATCATTAAACATACCGAAACCCTAAAACTGTATTTTTACTATTCACTGAAAATTCAACTTTTTCAAAAAACTCCCAAGAATTTACTTTAATATTATATCAATGCTTTGAATTCAAAAATAAAATCCATTTTATAAAAATAATTTTCTAAATATTTTTAATTTAATATTTAAATAACAACACTATCCACTGAAAATTCATTTTTTTCAAAAAAATCCCCAAAAATTACATTAACATAATATCGATGTTCTGAATTCAAAAATAAAGTCCCTTTTATAAAAATAATTTTCTAACTATTTTTAATTTAATATTTAATTAAAAAAAAACTATTCACCTGAAAAAACTAATACGTTACTAATAATCTCTATTTTATTGAATCACATTACTTAATCAAGGTGACTATATTATATTAATACACTGTTTAAGTGAGATTACTAATCCATTTGGTCACATTACTAATCCTAAGCATAAAATCACTATTTATAAATTACTATTCACCAAAAATTAAGTTGATCTTATTAGATTCTAAATTTCTTACTGAAAACATTTGTAGAAGACCATTTTTTGAAAATCTTTACACATTATTAATTATTTAAGGTTTACATAAATATTTTAAAATAACCTTTTTCCAAAATTCATCAATAATATACGTCCTAAAAGTATCCAGACATTTGAAAATTCACAAAATTCACCATAAGAAGAAATCACAATTTTATATTTCTCAAATGATTACACAAAGTAGCTATGGTCTCATTATATAGACCCTTACAATACCATCATATAATTTAAGTGTAATGTGTGCTAAGGTGAGATAATCTAAGGGAGGATTAGATAACATTTCCCTAGTAGTAATCTCCACTAGCTTGAACTTCTCCCATAGGCGGTTCTGTTCAAGATTGACATGCTGGAGTTTGGATTGGGCTTGGTCTAAAGCGAAGCCCAAATATGCCACCTCCTTACCAAGATCTGATATGTGGGCTTCATATGGTTCGAGTCTGCTGGATGAAGCCATCGACTCTTCTTTATTCATTAACCATTAACATCTCTGTTAAATCGTCAAGAGTAAATTAATATATTATTCAAAAAGTTTGGGTCATCACATTATTCCCCCCTTAGAAAATTTCGTCACTGAAATTTTATACCAATGGCCTAGTCGAAATGGTGAGGGTACTTTTGATTCATTGTTTTCTCAGGCTCCTATGTCGCTTCTTCATACTTATGATTCCTCCACAACACTTTCACAAGGTGGGTAGTCTTGTTTCATAGAAGCTTGCCTCTACAGTCTAAGATATCCACAGGATATTCCTCATAAGAGAGGTCATGTTGTAGTTGTACCACCTCTTGGTTCAATACATGCGAAGGGTTGGGTATGTACTTCCTCAAGAGAGATACATGGAAGACATCGTGAACTTGAGCTAGGTTCGGTGGATGTTCTAGACGATAGGCCACTGCTCTTATGTGATCAAGGATTTAATAAGGGCCAATGTACCTAGGGATAAGCTTCCCTTTCTCCCCAAAATGCACGAATCTCTTCCATAGGGAAATTCAAAGGAAGAATTTGTAGCCAACACCAAACTCCAAGTCCCTTCGACGGTTGTCAGCATACATCTTCTACCGACTCTGAGCAGCCTTTATTTGTTGTTGGATGGAATGAACCTTTTCTGTTATCTCTTGCACAAGATCAATCCCAAGAAGCTTTCTCTCACCAACTTCATCCCAAAAATTAGGAGTTATACATCGGTTTCCATACAGATCTTCATAGGGTGCCATCTGAATACTGGAATGGAAGCTGTTGTTGTATGAGAACTCAACTAATGGGAGGTGTTGATCCCATCCACCTTTAAATTCTATTGAGCATAATCTCGGAATTTCCTCAAGTGTCTGAATAGTCCTTTCATATTGGCCATCAGTTTGAGGATGATAGGCTGTACTAAAATTCAATTTAGTATTCAGAGCATGTTGAAGACTTCTCTAGAATTTTGATGTGAATCTTTTATCACGATCAGATATGATGGATAGTGGTACCCCATGCAGCCTTACCACTTTATTTACGTATATCTTGGAAAGTTGATCTAGAGAGAAATATTCCCGAATAGAGATAAAATGGGAGGTCTTAGTGAGACGGTCCACTATAACCCATATCGCATTTTTCCCTTTGGATGTTTTTGGAAAACAGTGACAAAGTCCATAGTGATATTATCCCACTTCCATGCTGGTATTGGTAGCGGTTGTAATACCCCCTTAGGAAGTTGTTGTCCTGCATTTACTTGTTGACACACCAGGAACCTTTTAGTGTAATCAGCGATCTCCCTCTTCATGTAATCCAACCAATAATGATCATGAAGGTCTCTATACATTTTAGTGCTCCCCAGATATATAGAGAAAGTAGAGCTATGAGCTTCATCCATCAGTTCTTTCTTTATCTCCGGAATTGATGAAACACATAGTCTCGTACGAAATTTCAATACACCTTCATGATCAATATTGAAATCAGGAAACATCCATCCTTCACAGCCTCAAACTTCTCTTGTAACAAAATATATTCTTTTTGATCCTTCATGATCTTCTCTAGTAATGAAGGTTGGGAAATATTTTGGGATAGGGTTGAAGATGTCCCTTCCCGTATAATTCCCATGTCCAGTTTTACTAGATCCTTAATCAAGGTATCTCCAAGGATCCTCATTGTTTCCAGAACAACAGGGCCTTTCCTGCTTAACGCACCCATGACTTTGTTTTCTCTTCCAGGGTGATAATGAATTGAACAATCATAGTCTTTAATAAGATCCAACCATCTCCTTTGTCTCATTTCCAATTCTTTCTACGTGAAAATATACTTTAAACTTTGGTTGTGGGTGTATATAACCCATTTCTCCCCATAAAGATAGTGCCTCCATATCTTCAGAGAAAAAACAACTACCGCTAGCTCTAGATCATGCGTAGGATACTTTTTCTCATGTTGACTTAGCTGTAGAGATGCATAAGCAATTACCTTGTCATTTTTCATACAGACGCACCCAAGCCCTTTCAGAGATGCATTGCTAAAAATAACGAATCCTTCTCCGATAGAGGGTAGTGTTAAAATAGGTGCAGTAACCAATCTATTCTTCAGCTCTTGGAAACATTCCTTGCTTTCCTTTGTCCAGATGAACTTAACCCATTTTCGAGTCAACTTGGTTAGTGGATGGGAAAGTCGTGAAAAGTTATTCACAAACCTCCTATAATATCCTTCTAAACCAAGGAAACTAAAAATCTCAATTACTGTTGTGGGTTGGGGCCACTCCTCTAAAACCATTGTCTTTTCAGGGTAAACCAATATTTCTTCATTGGTTACTATGTTCCCCAAGAAATCCACTTGTTGTAACAAAAACTCACAATTTCTAAACCTTCCAAAGATCCTCTCCTTATGTAGATTTTTCAAAATAACACTTAGATGATCTTCATGATCCTCAAGAATTTTTGAATATATCAAAATATCATCAATAAAAACCACCACAAAGTTATCAAGGTAGTCCTTAAAGAATCTATTCATCAAATCCATGAAAATAGTAGGAGCATTAGTCAAGACGAAAGGGATAACAGTAAACTCATAATGCCCATATATTGATCGGAAGGCAGTCTTTGGAATATATTATTTCTTCAGCCTTAGTTGACGATAACCAGATCGAAGATCAATCTTGGAGAAGAATTGAGCCCCACGAAGTTGGTAAAATGAGTAATCAATTCTTGGAAGAGGGTATTTGTTCTTTATTGCGATCCCATTCAGTTCTCTATAATCATTTCATAGCCGCATTGATCCATACTTCTTCATCACAAAGAGAACTGGTGCTCCCCAAGGAGACACACTTGGTCAGATAAACCCCATCTCCAATAAGTCTTGGAGTTATTTCTTTAACTCCTCTAGCTCCACATTTCCCATTCTATACGGGGTCTTTGATATCAGTTGAGATCCTGGTATGAGTTCAATAGAGAACTCTACCTCTTTTTTTGGGGGAGGTCCAGGTAACTCCTCAAGAAATACGTCCATATATTCCTAAACAATCTGAACATCTTCTATTTGTATACTCCCTTTTCCTTCTTCATCCTCACCAATTAACTCCATAAAGAAGGCTATAGGAGGTGCATCTAGACAAGGATTAGGTCGGGATATCTCTCCTTGGAAGATAATTGTAGGTCGTTCATTTAATACTACAGATATTTCCTTACTTCTGCATTTGATCTTAGCATTATACTTTGAGTGCCAGTCCATCCCTTGTATAACGTCTAATTCCATCATGGGAATGACTACTAGATTTGCGATAAGATTGTTCTAACTAAAGTAAGCAATATAGTCTCTAAAAATTGTTGATGCATGGATAATCCCACTTGGAGTCTTGACTGACAACTCTACCTCTAGCAGTTCAGGGGTTGATTCTATATTCTTTTAAAACATGGAGGAAATAAAGGAATGCGTAGATTAGAATAAAAAATAGTACTTGATAGTTTTGAGAGGACAACAATAGTACCTACTATCACGTCATTCAGAGCTTCAACTTCAGTTGTTGTGATAGAAAAAGCACGACCTTGCTCCCCTGGACTTTGCTGAGGTTGATGGTGATTCCCCTCCACTGCCCTTGGATTTGGACAGTGATTAGCAAAGTTACCAATCTCTCCACACTTGAATAATTGGACTTCGGGTAGGACTAGTCCCATCTTTCTTCTGTCGTTAGTGTTGCGGAGTTGAGGCTTCACCTCACTACATCAATTCCGAGCAATATGTCCTCCTCTTACACACTTGTAGCACTTTCCACATCCGATAAATTAGTGCCCCGAATGCTTCTTCCCACATTTATTGCATGTGAAAAGTTGCATTTTCTTTTCACCTCTAACCTGATCAAAGTTTTTTCCCAGGCTTGGTTCTAGAGCTCTCTTCTTCCCATTAGATTTGTGATACCACTGTGTCTCACCAAACTCCAGTTTGACTTTCATAGAACTCCACACGATTTCCTCATAGCAATCATAGTCTCGGTTGGATAGATTCTTCCAAAGATGAGGTCTCATCCCACTAAAGAATCTATCAACCTTACCATTTTGATCCATGACAAAGCTAGAGGTATATTTTGAAATTCAGGTAAAGTTCATCTCATTGCTTTCGATGGATTCATTGTCCTTCTGCTTTAGTTAGAGAAACCCCTTCTCTGTTACTGTTCTCATGGAACAAGGGAAATAATTATTGAAGAATATTTCCCTGAACTCTTCCCACTCCATAGCTTCCATATCTACTCTTGGATTTATGTTTTTGACCAGTGACCACCACTGATCTTCTTCTCCCTCTAGGCGGTAAACAACAAGGGTGACTTTTTCTTGTTCCGAACAATGGAGTATAGAAAAGATCTATTCAATAGAGCTTATCCATTGTTCTTCAACCAATGGGTCAGTCGATCCACTGAAGGTTGGGGGTCGTTGACGCATAAAGGACTCAATATAATGTTATTCCCTTCACGGTGAGATCGGTCTCGCAGCTTGATTCAAGTTATTTCCCATAGCTTGAGTCAGTTGGTTCATCATGCGCATGAATGTTTCCATTCTGGATTCCATCAGAGGGAAGTCAGCACATGGTGCATTGCAGTCACCATTTTCACAGTTCCTCCTATTACCCTCCATTTTCTAAAAGAATAAAACATTAGTGAGAAACTTATTTCATTTATGAATCTTTTAACTATAAAAGTTTCTATGTAATAAAACTTCATGCTTAGACAACTACATTTTTCTATAATTCCTTCAAAATGATTTATAAAAATCTTGTGATTAACCAAACATATCCCCCGGGAGTGTCGTAACCAAGAGTGAAGCAAGGCCAGTTGTCGTGCACCATTACCTATTTGAGTCTAGCTCCAAGCGGTGTTTTTGGGTTTTACATCTATGTACATCTGTGCCAGATCCGCCTCTACCTGCTCGTATCTAGATATGGATTTATTTGTTTGATAAACCACTAACTCAATACTCACCAAAATACCAGGAATATTTCCTATATTTAAACTTTTCTATAGGGTTCTTCCTAATGTTTTCATATCCTAATTTCCATAAATAACTAAACCGTCCTTTGATAGAAACTGTGGAATCTCTCCTTTTTATCACATAAACTTTCATTCCATTATACAAAACCGAGTATCTTTAAGGTTTAGTGTCTTGGAAACCAGGAACTTAATACATGAAAACAATATAAAACATTCTTATTAAACACTTAAAAGGCATATTCATTGTTCATTGTAAGTTCATTACAACATCTCATAACCTGGGAGCATACATCAAAGGAAAGGGTGAGCATAAGGCCCAATAAGGAAAACAAGAGAAACATTTTACATGTGAACTTGAGATACATCAATAAGGTCATGATAAATAACTTTAAGGCATAAGAAAGAGATAATGAGGCATATCATTGTAGAAATAACATGTTTTATAACATGGAGATGTGGATACAACATTTAACATAGACAATCATTTCCGTTTCACCAAGGTCCATCTCCAAGGTGTCATTAAAAAATTATCAAGGTTATTCACCAAGGTATCGTTAAAATGGTCATCTCTAGAGATTAAGTCTTTACCCAATTCATTGGAGTGCTATCAGGGCGTACCCTTAAATTTGCCTTTATTATCAAGTGATTCACATATATCATCATCAAAAATTTCATAAATAACCCATATAACATAAAATAAATCGGTTTCATTTCATAATCATAATGTTTTAAAAAAACTTCTTTAAATACATGATCTTTATGTCACTTTAAACCCACAGAAAAAGGAAAGTGGATTTCATGTATGTAAGTCCTAGAATTAAAATAGAAAATTTTGATATATATGTGAATACCCATATAGAATAAATATCTTTGAGTATTCACTTAATAAAATTAAAGAATTTGAGAAAAAGAGAGAGACATTTTGAGACAAAAATTCTGCAGCATAATGACTATGTTATAGGGTTTTAGAAAATATTGAATAGAGAGAGGACTTGGGTCACCTACTCATAAATGATCCATAAAATAGTAGAGGGACAGAATATAAAGGATATAATAACATGGTAATGAAATTTGAAACATATACCATATGAAATGAAAAACATGGAAGGAAGACAAAAAATAAGATTTCTCTTATGAAAATTTGGCAGCCTAACAACGTCACATAAAACTTCAAAAATGAATTGATGAGGTCAAATAGGGTCTTTCACCATATGAACATAAAATAAAATTATGATGGATATAGAGATCATACCCCAAAAAAATAAAATGGAATTGAATTCATGAAATTAGAACTTTGAAAATTGAAAAAGTGAAATAATCCCTTGCAAAAATTCGACAGCCTAACAGCACCACTTAAACATTCCTAAAACGAATTGATGAGAGAAAGAGGGGGTCTCTCATCATATGAACATTAAAAGGACAGTAGTATGAATATAAAATAACATCCCCAACATAATAACATGGATCATAAAATAAATGAAATAAAAGAGAGTACTTGGAAAGAAATAGAGTGGTAGGATCCCTTACCTTAAAACGCAACTCTTAAAACTCAAAGGTTAAGACCTTGAGGGGCTTGAGTGCACCTTGGGAGGACTACTTGGGAGGTAGGGAGACTAGAAATTCGTTGAGGAGGATTTTGGAATGGAAAGGATGAGAGAATGACTTGGTATTTATAGGGGAAGTGATGTGACAAGGCATTAATGGCCCAGGGACACCTCATTTGTGGTATTGGAAAAACAAGTGGTATTTATTCATGGTATTGGACACTTGGGACACCTCATACCTTATCTTAATATACATAAGTCTAAAATACCTTAAAATATCTCATGAAATCATCATGACTCAGTTATGATGTCATTAAACATACAGAAACCCTAAAAATGTATTTGTACTATTCACTAAAAATTGAACTTTTTCAAAAAACTCCAAAAAATTTACCTTATTATAATATCAATGCTATGAATTCAAAAATAAAATCCATTTTATAAAAATAAATTTCTAAATATTTTTAATTTAATTTTTAAATAAAAACACTATTCACTGAAAATTCAGTTTTTCAGAAAAATCCCCAAAGATTAAATTAACATAATATCGATATTCTGAATTCAAAAATAAAGTCCATTTTATAAAAATAATTTTCTAAATATTTTCAAATTAATTTTTAATTAAAAAAATCTAATAACCAAAAAAAACTAATACTTGACAAATAATCTGTATTTTATTGAATAACATTACTTAATCAAGGTGCGTATATTATATTAATACTTTCTTTAAGTGAGATTACTAATCTATTTGGTCACATTACTAATCCTAAGCGTAAAATCACTATTCATAAATTACTATTCACAAAAAATTAAGTTGATCTTATTAGACTATAAATTTCTTACTGAACACATTTGTAGAAGACCATTTATTGAAAATCTTTACAGATCATTAATTATTTAAGGTTAACATAAATATTTTAAAATAGCCTTTTTCCAAAATTCATCAATAATATACATCCTAAAATTATTCAGACATTTGAAAATTCACAAACTTCACCATAAGAAGAAATCAAAATTTTATTTATCTCAATCGATTAAACAATGTAGCTATGGTCTCATTACATAGCCCCTTACAACACCAGAATATTAACTAAGTGTAAGTTATGCAAAGGTGAGATAATCTGAGGGAGGCTCATATAACATTTCCCTAGTAGTAATCTCCACTAACTTGAACTTCTCCCGTAGGCAGTTTTGTTCAAGCTTGACACGCTGGGGTTCATCTTGGGTTTAATCCAATGTGAAACCCAAATATTCCACCTCCTTCCCAAGATCTTATAAGTGGGATTCATATGGTTTGAGTCTACTGGAGGAATCTATAAAATCTTCTTTCTACATTGACCATTAATATATCTATTAAATCGTTAAGAGTAAATTAATATACTATTCAAAAAGTTTAGGTCATTACATAAGACATGAATCATATGAAATAAAGATCATAAGCCATGAAATCATAATATAGGAATAAGAAATAAAATTTTGGAAAACACATAAGCATATAATATGATTTCCATAGTCGACAAAGAATCACTTCCAAGACGATCTTAGAGGAAAAAGTCTTTTACTGAACCTAGTGAACCCCCGTTCTAGCCACATATTAATGAACCGAGTGAACCCTCATTCTAGAACTGTATTGTTGAAATGAGTAAACCCTCATTCCATCATGCATTAATAAATCGAGTAAACCCTCATTCCATCCTTATTACTGAACTGACTAAACCCTCATTCCAACATGGTTTTACTGAACTTGGGGAACCCGCATTACATCCATGTACTAAAAAAGTGAGTAAACCCTCACTCAAGCCCTATATTACAGAATTTAGTAAACCCTCATTATTTTCCTATATTACTGAACCATGAAAACCCTCGTTCCTACCCTGTCTAACTCATGAGATATAAATCCTTACCCAATGCATTGGAGGGAGATATTAGTCCCACTCGTCAAATAATGAAATAATAGACACATGCACCACAAGATCATAAATAAACATATAATAACCCATGAAATGAAATGGGAGTCATAAAAATGTAAACATTTAATAACATGTAAAAAGAGACCGATTTCATAATCATTTCACCATTAACATAACCCATGAAAAGAAAGAAGTTTCAAAAGAATATAACATGTGAAAGAGAAAGATGATTCATAAACATCATGCCATAAAAACATATTCTATTCAGAGAAAGAATATGAATGGAATCATAGATTAAATTCCACATAAAGTCATAATAAACACCAATTAAATTTATATTTTCTTCTAAATAATATTTAAATGTCTTTAAAAAAAATTTCTTTTAGAAAATATCCTTTCGTATTTAAAAAATTATTTTTATAACATAAAACCCTTTGAAAAACATTTTGTTTTAAAATAGATTTTAAAACATATTAAAGAATATTTTAAAATAATAAAATATTTTGAAAATATTTTTTCCTTGAAAATGATCATCAAGGATTGTTTGAACACATTTTTGAATACAATTGATTTTCGAACGAAGAGAGAAAGATGGACTGATATTACTAATGTAATTATATTAAGTAGCAAAGAGTGGAAAAATAGTAATTATAAATCAGGATATATTTAATAATATGTAGAAAAAAATATTAATATTCCTATGATATTTCATCAATTCTTGAATAAACATAAAAAATCTCGAAAAAATGATAAGATTATCTCATTGAATTCTTATAACTTGGTTAATTGGGATCATGATTTCCATGTAAGAAAAGGAAATAACATGAAGCTTATGATATCATTAATATAATGAGGCTTATGATATAATATTCACAATTGATGTATATAAAGCTAAAAAAACTGTTTATATTCATAACAAAACTTGAGTCTCAAAGATGAAAAATTGAGACAAAACTGTTTTTCCGATTTGGTAACTTTCAAATGATAAACCCCATAAATGAAGGATAATATAATGTATAGGTTAATACCCATAAATTTAAGTACAATATACATAAAATAATATCATTTTTAGTACATACTCCGCACAATAGTATTGAGTGGAAAACATAGCTTCTGTCTAATGAAAATTAATAGTCAGATGAAAATCCCCTTACATTGTTTCTTGGCACTCTCCATACTCATACAAGTTTCCAATATAATAAATATATTTTTTTATTCATCTATTAGATAATAATATTCTTATATATATTACCATATATGATTTTATTATGACTTTATATTACCCACTTTATAATGATCATATGTAAATCTTTCACTTTGTGTAATGTTCACTTTGTTGTTCATGTGTGTCTTAATTTGTTATATTATTGATCCTTATAATTATATAATGATTCCATAATGTATAACATGATATTAATATAAGTTATATCCAATATAAGTATATTATAATAATATATATCATAATGGAGTGTGTAATGGAATACACCTTTCTAGGAGATGGTAAGTCGTATGTACGCATTAACGTTGTTTTCCATTTTTACTGTCATAATGAAAGAATGTTTGTAAATGACATATTTTTATATATGTATGTATATATGTAATTATTAAATTAGAATTAATATATCATATATATCATATATTTTTATTAAACCCATCCATATTAAATTATATGAGGTGTGTGAAGAAATCACATCGCTTTGAGGGGCGGTAGTCAACACTTACTCAAATGAGATTATCGTATTGACACCAAATGGAAGGTAAAATGATTTGTGTTAAAAAGGGATAAAAAAGATTAAATAAATAATGAATTTGATATATTAAATATATAAATATATTTTCCTTCATAATTATTACTATGATTGGTGGTAAAGGTGAAACGAACAATCATTATTTCGTGATGTAGTAGTTCGCCGTGCATAGAGACAGTTTGTTCAACATCCATTAGATGGAGGTGTGTATAAATGTAGGTCATACAATTTGAGTTCCAAATTATAGTATATGTAGTATATTAGTGTTTTAACAATATAATTGAATAAATATATTTGAGGGGTGGATATGGAAAATAAAGGGAATGATCTTTTGAGATGATGTAACCTCTTAATCAGGTAACACCTTGTGGTTTGTGACAAAAGGATTCTTTGAGAGGGTTTCTTCCCAAAGGAAGGCTTCAAGGTCGAAGGGAGTATTTTTTGGAGGTTCATTTTTCTAATCTTGTCCGAACATAAGAGGCTTGAGAGGTGTGAGAAATGGGTAGAGTGCATGCCTTTTTATAGTGGAGGGGGAGTGGCACTTTTGTAAATACTAAATGGCATTCAATAATGGGTGAACTATCATACCTAAAGTCCACAAAAAATGGAAGTAAAATTGAGTAAAGTAGAATAATGTTCTATATAAATCTCATACACACAAAAATATGAGCATTTTAATTATTAGTTTCTTTCACTTCTATGATTCCCCAATTTTATCATTTTGGGTTTTTATTAAAGATTCTATTTTTCTAATAAAATTAAATTAACCATTAAAAATAAATTAAATTAATATTTACAATAAAATATAGATAAAAATTATTATTAAAATTATATCTAATTTATAAAATTAAAATTCCATTTGTTTTAAAATTAATATTAAAACAATCTCATGTGTCGTGCTAAAATGCTTCTTAAACCCGGACCGTTTTAAATGCGTAATTACATAATATGGGTCAATATGTTAATTATAAAATATTAAATATTCCAATAATATTTAATATTTAATATATATTATCACTTAAAATTACCTTCTCATAATATTTTATTTTTATAAATTTTAAATCATTTTATATGTCTCAATTAAATTAAAATAACAATAATGTCAATTTTGACATTATTTATTTGATGTTAATTTTAAAATATCAATCATGTATTGGAATTAAAATATATTTATTTAAAGGTGTGTAACATGATATATTAATATAAAAAAATAAATAATGACAATAATTAGATCAATTAACTTCACTTTTAATGTTTATAGTATCATTTATTTTAGTTAATTATTAACTAAATAATAATTATATTTATGTTTCTTAAGCATTTCAATTACCTAAAACACATTTAAAATTTATTGATAATTTAGTATGATAATAATAACCCGTATATTTTTAAAAAGGATATATATAACCTATAATATTTTTTTACATATCTCAATGTTTTATAAATGTTAATGGTAAGGAAAGTTCCCTTTTTTGTATTTTTCCTTACTTACCTATTTTTATAGGGAACATCCATTTGATAGTGTCCCAATATACCATATATTTCTAAACAAGCTATTACATGGCCATATTTTGGAAAAAATATATATTTTTGACATGTTTCTAAGTCATTTTGGTCTTCGATATTAAGGTTTAGTCTTTTATTAATCTTAATCGTACCTTAATCACTATAATTAATTTTAATCACCTTCAGTAATCATTTTGATCCAATAATTAAGTTGATGATATTAAAAAACAAAAAATTATACATATTACATAAATTTATATATTATTTTCAAAAATATAATCATAGAAGTGGAAAAATTATGATTAACACTAATCCCACAGACATGGAGAAATAACAAGTTTTTGTATTAGAAAAAAGTTCAAATGATTGTTAGGTTTTTATATTCAATTTCAAAGTCAAATTGATAATAATTAATTAAATTTTAATAATATATTTAATATTTTTCTAATTTTATCTTAAAAATATTTATAATATCATTTACAATTAAAAAATAATTAGACAAAAGGTATTTTTTAACTAAATGTTGTATTTTTCACTATCCCCCAAAAAATAATGTTCCTTAGAAAAATCCCAAAAAATTAACCCAAATATAATTTACACATTTTGATATCAAACATTATTTATATTTTATCAAATACAATTTATATATTTTTCTAAAATTTGTTTTATTATTAAAAGTGATTCATTTAAGAAAACAATACTTTTAACCCAAAAGGGCTTAACCAAAAATATTATGTTTCATTATCAATATGTTATTTTTATAAAAAATATTTCAAAATTAGTCATTACAAAGTTTCACATATATTTTATAATTATATTATTTAAATAATTATAATAATAAAAATAGATGTTTTGTAGAAACTCGATATTGTGTGCATCGTACGCCAAGTCGGTTTTGCTTGTTGCGCAAGCTAAGTTGGTATCGCGTGTAGCACAAATCAAGTCGGTATTTAATATAAAAGAATTTTTGAATTATTGTTTTAATATATATAAATATATCCAAATATTTATAGTGTAATGTGAAATGAAAAATATTGAAATGAAAAATTAATTAAAAAACAATAATTCTCAAAATCACAGGGTGCTACATTCTACCCCCCCTCGTAAAATGAAACCCAACCTTGAAATTCATTTGGGTTATAAAAGGATTAATACTTGAATTTTTCATTCATAGAATCCCACAATGAAAAAATGGATACAAAAACATTCTTTAAAAAGGGAAATTTAGAACCCTAACAGTTATCCAAAGTAACATATAAATATGTTTTCATATTAGAGAACATAGGGTGAAAGTGAAAACATATATATAGAATAAAAACCTTACCATAATGTTCTATTGATGTATGATAGAGAACTAGGTTAGGAGAAAGATAACATCCAGATTTCCATAAATCTGTAATGACATAAGGGACCTTTTGATTCATCAAAAATGTAGGTATAAGACAACATTTTTGGTTTCATGATCCTTTTTCCTAAAGTTAATTAATTTTCATTAAAATATATTCTTACATGATTTATATACAACATCAAAATTTATTTTTTATTGATATAATTCACTTATTTCAATATAAAAAAGGTTAATTTTTTATTTTTTTTAACACTAATTGATCACAAATTACATGATATTCCATCCCATCTGTTGTCAATTATAATCATCACTATGTTTTTATAATAGGATATCCAATATGCATCAATCCTTATGTGGTAACCTTATAACACTTTCAAAGGATGAAAATAAAAAATATTAGAAATAATTAAAAAAATTATATCAACATTGATTCCCCTATATAACAAAAAGTATCTCAACATTGATTCCCCTATATAACCCCTTCCATAAATGGTTAACCATATAACCCTTTTTAAGGATGAAAATTCAAAGCATAAGAAGGAATTCAGAAAATTATATCCATGTTGATTCCCCTATATAACAAAAAGTTTCTATTGGTTTTCAAATTCCATACATTTAAATTCCAGCATCATATATTCCCTAGAAACATTGTAACAACCTGAATTACCACAAATAATTTTTAAATAATGTATTTTTCCTTATTGAGATGTATATTTGATTTACTCCTTATATCCCAAAATACTGTAAGCATCATCAATGATAGCATAAATCAAACATAAAAAATCCTTACATAGTTCCATGGTAATACATTCTGTCTAATTTACTTATTCATATCCCTTATATATTTATCCACAACACATTATCATAAAATAAATCATGTTAAGGGTTACCTTCTCTTAGTCAAAATGATAATATTCAAGAGATAGCCTTTCTAGTCTATCCTGACCATTCAACATATTCTTTTAAATCCTTATAAAAACATAAACTAAAAAATCCATACATAATTCACCTTTCATATTTCTAGAATCCAAATACATAAATTATTTTATAATTCATCATTAATCCAATAACAATTCCACCACATCATATTATACTATACTTTATTTTCTCCTTCAAATTTCATCGGTATTCTCTTCATCATCATCAATGTATCCGTTAGTCACAAAACATAGTTTATTATCTCTAGAAACATTACCCTCGGGATATGTTAGTGTATAATGAGTATTTATTCAACAAATAAAACACTTAAAATTCAATGAATAATTAGAGAGGCCAAATTTCACATTCATTTTATTAACAGAAATCCTCATTTTGCCTTTACAGTGACTTTATTTGTGTCCTTCTTTACCAGAATCTAAAAACATTATTGTTCCTCTATGATATTCATAGAGGTTATTCAATCCACATTCTTGACACAACGAAAACCGATTCATCTTTCCTGAATGATCTCCATTTCCCAAACACCCAGCAAACTCATTATCTCCCTTCCTTGGTTAGTCCCTAAGTTGGTTAAGGTAAACATTGATAATCATATACCGTGAAATATTTTTAGCCATGATCACAACATCTTTCACCCCAATGATCATCCCAATTGACTTATCATCAGAAAATATTCCATCACATAAATTATTAATCCAATTCCATACTTTTCCCACCATTGAATAAAAAAAGATTCATAGTGTGATAATTACTTATCATTGAAAAAACCACATAGTTCAGAAAAGAATTAATTATAGGATGTCTAAAACATGAAACCTTCTATAATATATGACACCTTAGGTTTATCATAGGTTATTAATAGCTAAAGTATATCTAAATACTTCTAGATGGTTCATTATGTGTTTTAATTCCAAAATCATATCCCCTAATAGTGTCAAACCAGGTGTGCAGCAAGGTCCATTGTCGTGTAGTAGATTACCCCAAGTCAATCCTATAACATCTTGATAGATTTGTTACCCCTAGGTAAATATGTGCTAGATCCACATCCTCTTGTAGTATCTAGAGAGGGATGTATTGTTTGGAAACCACTCACTCAATAATTTATTGAAATTCAATGACATTTTCAAAAATGTTAAATCATCATTATACTTATCATTAAAGACATCCACCAATATATTCGTAGAAATAATCCTAGGGATCTCAATTTTATTTTCACATCCATGTATCCAAATGTTGTCTAAAACATTCCTTTGATACCAAAAATAGTGACTCAGGCATAAAATATATGGTTATTACATATTTTTAAGTGAATATTCTATACATTTCAAAAATATATGCCAGAGTACTGTAATATTTTTGTGTATATGGAAACATGGAAAAAAATATTCTATCTTGCTAAAAGATCATCAAAATCTCCCGAAAATATCTCCACCTTTATAACTTCTACCAAAAAACCATATTCATAAATTGGATAAAGGATACATGAAAAGAGGTGATCTCAAATACTTAGTAATGGTAAAAATGGGAGACATCTAAACATAAACATGAGTATAAGGTTATGAGAACATGATCATGTACATAGATGATAATATAGTAAATATCAAAGATAATAAAATATATTAGGGAATAAATATAGGTAGTTCATAAGAAATGAATCATATAAAATAAAGAGAATAATCCATGCAAGTATAACATAGGAATATGGCAAGGAATTTTGGAAAACACATAAGCATATGATAAGATTTTGATAGTAGCCAAGGAATCATTGCAAATTCCATATTTTTGAAAAAATTCCATTACTGAACTGGGTGAACCACCACTCCATCCATGCATTACTGAACTAAGTGAACCCTTATTCCAGCCCTGTATTACTGAACTGAGTAAACCCTCATTCTAGCCCTATATTACTGAATAGAGTAAATCCTCATTCCAACCATGTATTATTGAACTTAGTAAACCCTTATTATAGCCATGTATTATTGAACTGAGTGAACCCTCATTCAAAACCTATATTACTAAACTGAGTAAAACATCATTCCTTCATTGTATTACTCATTAGAGTAAATCCTTGTTCCAGTCCTATATTAATGAACTACGTGAACCCTCTTTTTAGGCATGTATTACTAAACTGAGTAAACCCTCGTTCTAGACCTATATTACTAAATAGAGTAGACCCTCATTCTAGACCTGTATTACTAAACTAATTAAACCCTAATTCCATCCAAGTCTATCTAATGAGATATAAATCTACACCCAATGAATTAGAGGGAGATATAGGTCCCACCCATCACAAAATTAAATCACGCATACTTGTGCCACAAGATAAAAAATAAACATATCATAACCTATAAAATGAAATAGGTATAATAAAAATGTAAACATATCATAACCATTGGAAAGATACATGTTTCATATTTTTTCATCATAAACATAACTTGTAAAAGAAGAAGGTTTCAAAATAATATAACCCATGAAATATAAACGAGCTTAATAAATATCATTCCATAAAAAACTAATATATTTTGAGAAAAAACATGAAAGTGAAACATTGAATAATTTCCCCATAAAGGCATGAGAAACACTAATGGATGTTATCTTTTATGGAAAATAATTTTGACATTTATTTAGAAAACATGTCATGAGGGAAATATCATTTATTATTTGAAAAATTATTTTTATAACATAAAATATTTTAAAAACTTTTTCTCTAAAAATAACTTTTGAAAAATATAAAGGAATCTTTCAAAATAATAAAATATTTTTTAAATCATTTTTCATTGAAAATAGTCACGACACGACCTTAGCAGTCTCGAGTGGCAACTATCCCAAGCCCGCCTCTATAGGTTAGGGGCTAGCAACAAGCACCGTAGGCGTAACAATCTCGGGGAGGCCTTTGCCTAAGTACCTATACCCACACATAGATCCCACTCAATGCAAAAGTTCAGTGTAAAAAGGACACCAAATTACGGACTACAATATCCCAACCAAAAGGCATGCATCGACCTCTAAAAACAGAACAAGTAAAGTGCTGAAATGTGGACTGACAAGTAAACTGAACAGTAAAGGGAAAAAAACAAACCCAACTAGAAAGGTGACCCATATAGGCAACAGCTAAATGAAAGTAAACAAATAGAGATTCTCACACCTGAATTTCCTACTATGACCACTAAATATAGCCCAATCTCTCGTGTCCTCCATGCTCCTCTGTAGTCTCGATCGACCTATCTGCTGTCTGAAAGGGCACACCAAGTGCGGGAAAAGCCCAAGCAGTGGGTGAGTACTTAGTGGAATGCCAAGAAAGCTCGAGGGAGAAACAAAGGTGGTACTAAAATGGTGAGCAGTAGACACAATAAAGAATAGTGTAAGAGTATAATAGAGAGAGTTCAGCTCAACCCAACAAAAGAAAGGAAGTAGACTCGTCCAAACCAAGAAAAGATAGACACAGAAAGCACGTGGCATACCCCATGAGTCTTCATCCCTCCTAGAAGGAGAGTGACTGAACCCAAGGAGTGATAACAAAAGTGGGGTGTATATATATATATATATTCTTTACAAGAAACCGTAAAGATTGTGTAAGGGGATATCTATCTCCAAGATCAGCTCATGAATAGTCACCAACAGTTCAAAGGATATCCATCACTGATGCCCAATAGTCATGCACGTCAAAGATGTCTCATCGCTAAACCGTACAACCACGGGTCCTTCTCCGGTAATAATGAATAAAATTCACTAACTAGCCTCATAGAAAGTGCTGAGTCTGAAATAATTCATCGGGTAACCCACTGCCTAACCCAGTTGAATGGTAAACCCTAAGAGGTCGTCGGGTAACCAACTGCCCATCCCTGTTAGAGGGTAAACCCTAAGGTTAACAGGTAATCCACTACCCAGTCCTACTGGAGGGTAAAATCTAATGTCAACGAGTAACCCACTTCCCAACCCCGCTGGAAGGTAAACCCTAACATACCGGTGGGTAACCTACTGCCCAGCCCCACTGGAGGGTAAACCCAGAACTAGTCTGATAACTATGCACTGCTTGTGCCATCACTGGGTGTCACTAACATCACTATCGTGCGTTGGTTCGGAGTGCGTCAAAGAAACCTCCGACCAACACCATTTCATGTTTCCACATTTAATGAGATCTCTAATGAGGCTCTATACACCCAAATAGATTACACTATTGTAATCCTCACATAAAAACACGCGAGATAGACTATCTACTTGCTTGAAATGAAATCCTAACAAAAAAGTTATTTAAGACTGCTTTATGCCCATACAACATCTCGTGGGGACCACACCTCAGTCCCAGAAAATGTTGGGTGAACTGTCCCATCGTGATTCTCTTGGAAAAACATGCTAAATCGATAATTCATTCTCGTCAAACCGATGTATGATGGAAAATTCACAGTATGCTGAACGCAGCTTAAAAGATGGCCCATGGGGCCCATGAATCAACTCTAGCTTCAATGCCTGAAACCACCTTGGACTAATTCGTCATGACACGAGGGCCACAACTCCACTGACGATTCCTAAAACGGACTCCGGATGTGCTTGCGCCGTCCAAAACAAGAATTTCAACCAGGCGCTAAATAACAATGAACAAACGTGTTGCGCCACCGATTCCTCCTCTCTGGAATTAAAAATCCTCAAGACCATCTCAAAACCTTAGTCCAGATCCAAGGATCGTTTCACCACAGACTACATCTGAATACGATACCTGGTTTGCATGTTAGGAGCATTTTAACGCCAATAGATGGAGACGGGATGGGCCAGACCGGTTCAGCTGGTCCACCCCTTTTAGACTGGTGGTCCGCAGCTCAGCTGCCCAGACCGCCCAGTCCACCGCGGCCTGCAGTTTACCATGTGGGCCGCACTACCTCACCCAGACCGGCTAGAGTCGGTCCGCCTATTTTCCATGAGACCCATACTTTGCGGGTCCCATTCTTCTCCCGGGGTCGCGAGGACCCCGGTTTTGCGCCGCACGCTGACCTGTGAAGCTGGCCAGCACGCGCCCCTAGCCTCTCACGTGCGCCACCGATGCCCACAACCGCTCACCCATAGCCAGTCGTGTCCCCACTAGAGACCCGCTATGCCTCCTCTTTCCCAGACCGCCTGAGGAGCCTCCCCTATTGGGACTCGCCAGACTGCTGTGCAGAGCTACCAGATCGCCCTGGAACCACCTGAAAATAGGGGTTTTGGTCGAAAAACTTCCCAGGGCCACCCCGAACGCCCCGAGACTTGGATTTTTGATCCAAAATGAGCATTGGGAAGATATGATCAAACCCTACACATATATTTCCTTCACATGACAATTAAAAATCATTTCGATGCTCTAATTTGAGTTCAATGTGGATATAGGAATTTAAAACAAAAACGCACGAACTTAACTCGCAGGGCGTAGCCCGTTGCTTTACAAACGATCTACCGGAGCCGAAATTGCCTTGGAGAGGTGGGGAGAGGAACTTCAAGAAGGTGGATCCTTTATTGAGAGAGCTTATTCCAAGGATATTGAAAGGGGGAATAAGGAGAGGGTAGATGTGTTTAAGTAGGGAAAAAAATTAATTAAAAATTAATTAATTTTAAACACCCACCAGTAGGGCCATACCCAAACTCTCGATGGGGTCGAGTTTAAGCCACTCCTAGGGTAAAATCCAAGTTCTGATCGCAACAGTGGTCTCTAAATATTAATCAAAGCCTCTTATTAGAAGATATTAAGTTTACACCTGAGGCCTCTAAATTACGAAAATTCCCCGGGTGGCGTTTTCCACAGAAGGGCTGCGCCCGTGAATGTTACACCCCTCCTAGGGTAAACAACATGTTCTGGACTCAAAGGTACCCTCAGTTTTTCCATATGAGCAATAGTTTAGGAGTTATTCTGTTTGTTGGGTGTGTCTAGTGTGAACGCACATAAAATTTAATTTCGGCCACACCAGGGCTCAGAATCACACGCCGTCTGAACACCCTGCTATTGAATAACATCAAAAAAAATTTCAAAATCTTACAGGCACAAAAACAGGGTTCTTAAATCATTCCATCCTTCATTTTTTTCATCCCTGAAAAACAAAACTACAAAAACAACTCGGCATACTAAACCCGCATCTGGATCTCCCATTCCCAGGTGCTCTCCTGCACCCTCCCGTGCTGCCACAACACTCGAACCAAAGGAATGGTCCATCCACGCAGAATCCTCTCCTGCCAGTCCTCAATTGCCACCGAGTGCTCCGCAAAGGTGGATCCATCCTCAACATCCAACTCTTCCCAGTTGATGATGTGTGTGGGGTCGTGCACATATTTCCTTAGCTGTGACACGTGGAAGACATCATGCACCCTCTCCAGCTGTGGGGGTGGTGCACGATGGTAGGCAACCTCACCAAACCTGCGTGCGATCTCAAAAGGCCCGATGATCCTCAGGGATAACTTACCTCTCCGACAGAACCTCCATGTTCCACGCCATGAGGATACTCTCAAAAAGACATGGTCCCCCTGCTCTAACTCCAAAGGCCTACAACAATGATCTGTGTAGGACTTCTGTCTACTCTGAGCCATCCTCATCTGCTCACGAATGGCCTGCACCTTCTCCATCGTCGCCCGCACCAACTCTAGGCCCACGAGGGAAGTCTCACCAACCTCTTTCCAGCACAACTGTGACCTATAGGGTCTCCCATAAAGGGCCTCAAAAGGTGCCATGCCGATAGTAGAGTGGTAACTATTGTTATATGTGAACTCCACCAAGGGAAGGTGATCCTCCCAGCTTAGGCCGAAGTCTAACTCGCACGCTCTGAGAATATCCTAAAACACCTGGATAGTGCACATGGTCTACCCATCCGTCTGGGTGTGAATAGTTGTACTCATCTGCAGCTAAGTCCCGAATACCTCCTACAGGCCTCGCCACAATCGCGATGTAAACCGAGCATCACGGTCAGAGACGATCGTCGAGGGTACTGCATGAAGGCGGACGATCTCCCCAAGGCATAGCTGCCCTAGAATCTACACCGAGCTCTACTCCCTGATGGAAAGAAAGTGCAACGACTTCATGAGTCAGTCTACTATCACCAAATGGAATCATGGCCCTTCGCTATGCGTAGAAGCCCTGTGATGAAGTCCATAGATACGTCATCCCACTTCCTCTCCGGGATATCAAGGGGCTGCAACAACCCTGTCTGAACCTGATGCTTAGCCTTCACCTGCTGACAGTTAAGAAACCAAGAAATAAACTCAGCTACGCTCCGCTTCATGCCAGACCACCAAAACTGTCGCTGATGGTCTCTGTACATCTTCCCCACACCGGGATTCACAACCAAGAGAGAAGTATGGAATTCTCATATCACCTCCTCCCTCATCTCCACTAGTATGACAACCCGCCCCGGGAATAGGATCTCGTGATCCCCTCATTTAGAATACCCATAGGGTGTATCACCCATGAATATCTAATCTTGCAGTACCTTGATATATACATCCCTAGTTGTGACTCTCTCACATGCTCAAGGAGCGAAGGAGTAAACACCATCGATTACAGAAAAGTCGTATTCTCCTGATCCACCAAGTTCAGTTGTAGGGAAGCCAACTGCTCTGAAGCTTCCTGCATTAGAAGATCCTGATACCTCCTACTAAGGTAATATGATACTAGGTTTCGGTTCCATGGAGTGTAGACTATATCGAAATCATGGTCCTGTAGAAACTCCAGCCAGCGCTTCTGCCTCAGATTCAGATCCCTCTGATTGAAGATGTACTTGAGGCTCTGGTGATCTGAGTAGACCATAAAACGCTCACCTAGAAGGTAGTGTCTCCATAACCTCAAGGAGAAGACCACCGCTACCAGATCCAAATTATAAGTCGTATAATTCTTCTCATGGGGCCTCAACTCCCTCGACCCATATGCAATCACCGCGTACTGATGCATCAGCACGCACCTGAGCCCATCTCCTAAAGCACCGCAGTATACCACAAACTCAACGCCCTCCTCTGGTAGCCTTAACACTGGAGAACTAGTTATCCTCTTCCTCAACTCCTTGAAGGCCTTCTGGTACTGATCCGTCCAGGTGAACGTTCTTCCCTTCCACGTCAATGCGGTTGAAGGGGAATCAATCCTGAAGAAGCCTTCCACGAACCTCCTGTAGTACCCTTCCAAACCAAGGAATCTCCACACCTTAGAGGCATTCTTGGGTGGATCCCAATATAGCATTGCCTCTATCATTGTGGGATATATGGCTAAACCTTGTTCCAAAATGACATGCCCCAGAAAGTGAAAGTCATAAATCCAGAACTTACACTTAGAGAGCTTACCATACAGCTGTTTCTCTTAGAGTAAGTCTAGGACCATCCCTAAATGCTTCGCGTGCTCCTCCTCCGTCACATAGTAGAGGAGTATGTTGTCAATAAAGACAACCACAAACCGGTTCAAGTATATCTAGAAGATCTAATTTACTAAATCCATGATAATGGCAGAGGGAATTCGTCATGCCAAAGGGAATCACCAAAAACTAGTAATCCCCATAACAACAACGAAATGCTAACTTTGGGATATCTGCCTCACGAACCCGCAACTGGTGTTAGCCGGATCAATGATCCATATTGGAGAACCACTTCGCACCTTTCAACTTGTCAAAGAGGTTGTCAATCCTCAGAAAAGGTTACTTGTTCTTTATCGTGGCCTGATTTAGGTGATGACAATCAACACAAAGCCATAGGATCCCATCTGCCTTTTTCACAAAAAAACCAGAGCTGTCCAGGTGGATAGACTGGGCCTGATGAATCCTATCTCACAAAGGTCGTCCAACTGAATTCATAGCTCCCGATGCTCTGTGGGTGCCATCCGATTAGCCTCACATGATATCGGGGTAGTCCCTGGCTGCAAGTCAATGTAGAACTTCATCTCTCACCTCGTAGGTAGTCCCGAGACATCACCGGGAAAGATGTCCATGTAGTCATCTATAATGGTAGGGATCTAGGTACCTGTAGAATCTGCTACTCCAAGATCAATGCTCACCAAATGATGAAAAAAGGTCATGGTCTCCTACTCAGAGTACCCGTCTTCTCTACCTCGAGTTATCGTTCACCAAGAATGGTGAATCTCGTCCCATCATAATGCATGCATCTGACTTGTCTGTGATGATAGTCGATCTAGGCGTGAAACATAGAAATCCAATCCATACCCAAGATGAATTCGTAAGGTTCCATTTTGATGACTAGTACGTCCCACATGAAACTCTCTCCTCCAAACGACAGCTCGCACTGCCGTCAAAAAATGGTCACCAACAATGCACTTCCCGAAGGAACCTTGAGGCTAAGAGCATATGTCAGTGCCTCTACTAGGAGCTCAAACTCCCATTCCAAAATTAGAGATATAAAAGAGTGGATGGTGCATCTTTCTACTAGCACTGAAGCAAGTGGAGAGTAAACACAAAGTCTACCTCAGACAATCTCGTGTGCTGGGGGGTCATGAACACCCATAGCCTGAAGCTTCCCTCAGCCCCTACCGCCAGCTCCCTGAGCCTGGTGTGGGTCGCTCGGTGGTGGTGGTCGAAAGACCTCAAAACGCCATCCCCCACCTCTAGCTTCTTCCACTCTACCTGCACCGCCTCCCTAAGGACCACTCTATCCTCGCTTGGGAGATCTCTGGTCATGGCGCTGCCTCTACCGTTGTGGTGCGCCCACTGCCTGCCATAACTACTCGGTACGCCTGCTCGGGCAGTCCCATTCTAGGTGACCCCATCTGTCACAAGTATAAAACCGACTCTCTCCTGACACCACTAGTGCTCTCTGGAACCACTACGGTGTACGACCCTGCCCCTGAGTCTGCTCACGGAATGGTCTCCTCGACTGAGGTTCTGCTCTCTCTCGCCTTCCTGCTACCAAAGACTCTACTATGAAGCGGCCATTGCTAGGCCCTGCCAGCTGGCATACCTCATCCAAGAAGCTCTCTATCATGAGTTCCCACTCTATCACCCTAGAATAATTAGGGATGCAAATAGGTACTAGAATAGCATGAATTTCCCTGCGAAGACCCTGCTCAAACTTCCGCGCCCGAAAGTAACTATCGCAGATCATACACTGTGAGTAGCATTTCAGATCGGTAAACCAAGCCATGTACCGATCCATGGTCATCCCCCATAAATCAGCTCTAGAAGCTCCTAAATTCGAATAGAGCATAAACAAGAGGGGGCGTACTCCTCCTGGAAGAGATGATGGAAGCTATCCCACGTGAGAGACGACTCGTCGTGGGTATGCGTAACCAACCCCCACCAATGCCCGATCGTCCCAAGGAAAAGGCTGGAAGCTAGGGCTACCATTAGGTCCACTAGTGTCCATACCAACCTGAAAAGTCAGTACAAGAACTCTAGAAAGTCTTCCGCTGCGTGGGGATCCGGTTCCCTGCGGAACTTCTACTACCGTTGATGCTGGAAGTCTCAGAGAGCACTCAGCCTGCCCTCAAACTCAGCATATTCTACCGGTACTAACTATAGCTCTATAGATAGAGGGGCTACTACTAAACCACTGGGTGGAAGGGGATCACATGAGGGTCCCTGAACTGACACCTTGTCGCTCTCCAGGTCGTCTCCACCAACTAGAGAGGGTAACCTGGTTGGTTGCAGTCATGGGGGCATCCTGAAAATTATCAAGGATTACCTCGATCAGATGAGAATATTTATATACAATTAATCACAAAGTGGAACTGAATCATAAAGGACCATCAAAGACTCAATCCTACCGGATGCATATTTTAAAGATACCTGCAACAAGTGTCTCAGTGTGCCAAGTCGACAAGCGGGTTATCAGGGTCCTGGTGAATGGATACATTGGCTGCATATACCATCACTGGACTCCCTAGCCTGAGATACACTATCGAGAAAAATCGACACTATTGACATATATCCCAACCTATTCCTTTTAGGGACATCCGAACAACGCCCCAAAGAACGAACCGTCCTCTGATACAACTTTGTCACGACCCAACCCTACCGGTCTCGAGCTGCAACTACCCCAACCCTGCCTCTATAGGACAAGGGCTAGAGACAAGTTCCAAAGGCATAAAAATCTTGGGGAGGCCTTTGCCTAAGTACCTGTACCCACACACACATCCCACTCAATGCAGAAGTGAAAATTAAAAAGGAGACCAAAGTACAGACTTCAATATCCCAACCAAAAATCATGCATCAACTTCTGAAAATAGAACAAGTAAAGTGATGAAAAGTATACTGACAAGTAAACTGGACAGTAAATGGAAAATAACGTGCCCAACCAGAAAGGTGCCACAACCCGGTAACAGGTAAATGAAAGTAAACATCTAGAGAGTCTCACATCAAAAAGTCCTACTACGACCACTGAATGCAGTCCGAGCTTTTGTGACCTCTACGCTCCTCTATAGTCTTGATAGGCCTGTCTGTTGTCTGCAAGGGCATACCATGTGTGGGAAAAGCCCAAGAATGGATGAGTATAAATATACTCAGTAGGATGCCCCGAAAGCTCGAGGGAGAAACAAAGGAGGTATTAAAATGTGGATAAGTAGACAGAACAAAGAAAAGTGTAATGGTACAATAGAGAGAGTGTATCTCCACCCAACAATATAAAGGAAGTACACTAGTCCAAACTAAGAGAATCTAGACATGGAAATCACATGGCATACCCCACGTGTCTTCGGCCATCCAAGAAGGAGAGTAACTAAACCCAAGGAGTGGGAGTAAAAGTGGGGAGTATATATATATTCTCATCAAGAAACCGGAATGAGCATGTAAGGGGGTCTCTATCTCCAAGCTCAGCCCTGGAAAAGTTGCCAACAGTTATAAGGATATCCATCACTAATGCCCAACAGTCCTGCACTTCAAAGATGTCTCATCGCTAAACCGTACAAACAAGGGTCCTGCTCCGATAGTCACAGAGAAAAGTCATTAAATAGCCTCATAGAAAGGGCTAAGTCTGAAATAAGTTGTCGGGTTTCCTATCCCAGCAGAAGGGAAAACCCTAAGTGGTCATCGGGTGACCCACTGCCTAGCCCTACTGGTGGGTAAACCCTATGGTTAATGGGTAACCCACTACCCGGCCCATATTGGAGGGTAAACCCAAAAGTCAATAGGTAACCCACTACCCAGCCCGGATGGAGGGTAAACCCTAACATGCCGGTGGGTAACCCACTACCCATCCCCACTGGAGGGTAAACCCGAAACTGATCCAATAACTCCGCACTGCCTGTGCCATCACTACGTGTCACTAACATCACTATCAAGCATTGGTTTGGAGTGTGTCAAAGAATCCTCCAATCAATGACCTTTCGTGTTTCCACACATAATGAGATCTTGAATGAGGTTCCGAATGCCCAATCATATTAAACTATTCAAATCCTCACAGAAAAACATGCGAGATAGACTATCTACTTTCTTGAAATGGTCTCCTGAAAAAAAAATTATTTAACACCGCTTTATGCCCATACGACGTCTTGTGGGGCCCACACGTCGGTCCTGGAAAAGGTTGGGAAAACTACCCCATCATGATGCTCTCTGAAAAACATGACAAATAGAATATTCATTTGCCCTGAATGGACATATGGTGGAAAAGTCACAGTACGCTGTACACAACTTAAAAGACGGCCCATGGGGTCCATGAATCAACTCTGGAATCAATGCCTGAAACCACCCTGGACTACTTCGTTGCAATTCCAGAGCCACAATGACACTGAAGGCGCCTAAAATAGACTCCATATGTTCTCGATCCATCCAAAACAAGAATCTCAGCGAGGCGCTAAATAACACTGAACAGACATGTCACACCACCGAGCCCCCTCTCAGGAATTAAAAATTCTTGAAACCATCTCAAAACCTCCATCTCGATCCGAGGATAACGTCTCCATAGTCGGAACATGAATACAACACTTGGTTTGAATGTTAAGGGTGTTTTAACGCCAATGGAAGAAGATAGGGTGGGCCAGAACGGTTTGGCCGGTCCAGCCCTTTTAGAACGGCGGTCCGCGGCTCGACCGCCCAGACCGCTCAGTCCACCGCAGCTCGCGGTTCACCGCACAGGCCGCACCGCCTCACCCAAACCAGATTAATCCGGTCTGGCTCTTTTACACGAGACCTGAACTTCGTGGGTCTCGGTGTCCTCTTGGGGTTGTGACGACCCCAGTTTCGTGCCGCACGTCGACCGGTGAAGCCGACCAGCACGCACCGCTGGCCTCCCGCATGCACTGCCGATGCTTGCAACCACACACCTGCAGCTGGCCACACCACTGTCTGAGACCCACCGTGCTACCACCGAACCGGACCACATGATGATACGCCACCACCGGGACTCATTGGACCGCCGTGCGGAGTCACCAGACCGCCCTGGAACCACCAGAAAACAGGGGTTTTGGCCCGAAAACTTCTCGGGGCTACCCTAGACACCTTGTGACTCAGATATTCGATCCGAAAAAGTGTTGGAATGCTCATATTGAACCCTACATATCTAAAGCCTTTGCTTAAAAGTTAAATACCATTTCAATGCTTCAATTTGAGTTCAAAGAGGATGCGGGAATTTAAACTAAAAACGCACAACCCTACCTCGGAGGGCGTCACCCATTTCTTCACAAACGATCCACTGAAGCCGCAACCGCCTTGGAGAGGTGGGTAGAGGATCTTGAAGAAGGTGGATCCATTTTTGGGAGATCTTCTTCTAGGGAGATTGAAAGGGGGAAGAAGGAAGGGGTGGATGTGTTTAATTAGGGAAAAAATTAATTAAAAATTAATAAAATTTAAACACCCACCAATAGGCTCATACCCAAACTCTAAATGAGGTCGAGGTTATACTGTTCCTACGGGAAAAAAAACGTTCTGAGCGCAAAAGTGATCTTGTAATTTTAATCCGATCTTCCGTTCAAAAGTCATAAAGTTTATGCCCGAGGCTGCTAAATTATGAAAATTCCCATTGTGGCGTTTTCCACAGAAGGGTCGCGCCTGTGAAAGTTTCACCCCTCCAAGGGTAAACGACATGATTCGGAATCAACGGTGCCCTTAGTTTTCCCATCTGAGCAATTGTTTAAAATTATTATTTTTTATTTGGCATGTTTAGTGTGAATCCACTTAAAATTTAATTCCAGCCACCCGAGGGCTCAAAATCACACGGTGTCTAAACGCCCTGCTCTATAATAAGATCAAGAAAATTTCAAAGTCTTACAGGCTCAAAAAACTGGTTTTTTACAAAAATTATCTTCAATGATATTTTGAAAACATTTTTGAAAAAATTATTTAAATAATTATTAAAATCATGGTTTTTGAATACAATGGATTTCCAACCGAAGAGAGATATAATCCGATTTTGCTAAAAACATTTTATTGAGTACCAAAGAGTTGAAAAATGGTACTAAAAATATAATATAACATGAATAAAATTTAGAGAAGGAAGATCATGAATATTATTGAGATATTTCATCAAAGGATTCATAAAAATAAACAATCATGAAAAAATGATATAATTGTCTCAATAAACATTTAAAAATTGGTCACCGGGGATCATAAACTCCATGTTAGAAAAAGAAAATTTCATTAAGATTAATATATCGTGAAAATAAGTAGATTAATTATATAAAATGTACAATTTATGTATATACTCATCGAAAAATTATTTAGTTTCATAACAAAACAAGAGTCATATAAAAGGAAAATTGAGGCAAAACAACTTTACCGATTTGGTAACATTTGATTGTTAATCCCCATGAAATAAGTAACATAGAATAAAAATGTGAATACTAATAAAAATAGTCAAAAGATACCTAAAATAAAATCATTTTCATTATATACCCCACCCAAACTAAATGAGTGGTGAACATAGATTGTATCTCATAGAAATTAATAGTGAGATTAAAATACCCTAATATTGTGTATTGATTCTCCCCGTAATCAAACAAGCTTCATTTATAATAATTATAATTTTATTATAAATATAGTAAATGATCATATTTTTTATCTATAAAAATTTATTATCTTATTTAATATTACCCATTGGCTGACGATCCTATTTTATGGTTTCACTTTAGGTAATATTCGCTTTGTTATGCACATGTGTCTTAGATTGTTATGTGATTGATACTTTTACTTTTATCATGATTACATAATTTATAAAATGATATAAATACCAGGTTTTCATTTAATAAGTATATTATAATAATCTATATCATAATGGAGTACTTAATGGTATTCACCGTTGACGAAGACTGTAATCCGTACGTTTGCATGAATGATGTTTTCCGTTATTATTATCATATTGAATGTATGTATGTAAATTTAATATATATATATATATATATATTTGTTATATTGGCAATAATTTATCATATATATCATATAACTTCATTAAAACCATCCTTAATACATTTAATGTGGTTTGTGAATGAATCACATTGCTTTGAGGGGGCAGTAGTCCACACATCCTCAAAAGAGATTATTGTATTAACACCAAATGGGAGGTAAAAATATGTGTGTTAAGAAAGGAATACAAAAGTATGATGACATAATAAAAAAATATATTACATATATAAATTTTGTTTCTATCATAATGGCCACCATGTGTTGTGTTCAAGGATAAATGAACAATTATCGTTTCGTGAGGTAGTAGATCTCCATACATTGAAACAGTATGTTCAACATCCATTAAATGGTTGTGTGTGTAATTGTGTATTAGAATAATTGAATAAATAAAACATAGTATAGGGATGATACTATTTTTGTTATGCAATAATGCAATAAAGAGAGTTGTGGGGGTGGATAAAGAAAATAAAGGAAATGATTTCGAGAGAAAACGTTACCACTTAATCGGGAAACTCAATTTGGTTTGTACCAAAAGGATTCATTGATATGGTTACTGCCCAAAGTTATGATACAAGGTCGAAGGTAGTATTATTGGGATGAAATTTGGAAGGTATTTTCTGAATATAAGAGGCATGATAGGTGTGTGGAATGAGTCAAGTGATTTCATTTTTATAGTGGAGGGGGAGTGACACTTTTGTAAATACCAATAGGTAATCAATAATTAGTGGTCAATCTTTACTAATATTCCTCAAAATTATAAAAATAATGTATTAATGGTGAATAATGGTTGAGATAAACATCATCCACAAAAAAATATGTGCATTTAATAATTTGGTTTTTTAACATCTAAGATTCCCCAATTTTATCATTTTGGGTTATTTATTAACGAATCAAGTTTTATAATCTTATTTATTTCACCATTAAAAAAAATTAAATTTAGATTTATTAGAAAATATAGATATACTGAATTACAAAAATTACATCAAATTTATAAAATTAAAATTGCATTTATTTTTTAAATTAATCTTAAAATAATTACATGTGATGTGTAAAAATGATGCTTGAACTCAGACCATCCTAACAAAGTATTTAAATTATATGGGTCAGTATTTTAATTATAAAATATTAATTATTCCATTAATATAAAATATTTAATATATATTAACACTTAAAATAAACCTAATAGAATATAGGACTATTATCAATTTTAAATCATTTTATTATATTCATTTACATGAAAATAACAATAATGTCAATTTTGATATTATTTATTTAATGTTTATTTTAAAATATCAAAATTATATTGAAATTCAAATATATTAGGTTTACTAGTGTGTACCTTGATAAATTAATCTAAAAACACACAATAATTCAATCAATTAACTTCACTTTTAATATTCATACTATCATTTACTTTAGTCAATTATTAACTAAATAATAAATATATTGATGTTTCTTAATAATTTTAAGTACCTAACCACCTCTAAAAATTATTAATAATTTATTATGATATAAATAACCCATATATGTGTCAAAAGGATATATATAACAAAAAATATGAATTTTTTTACATATCAAAATGTTTTTATAAATTTCAAAGGTAAGGAATTTTTTTTTGTAATTTTCCTTACATAACATTTTTGTCAGAGAACTTACATTTAATAATATCCCAATAACCCATATATTTCTAACCAATTTGCTACATGGTATAATTTTTTGGAACCAATGGATTTTGGAAAAATGTCCAATTCATTTTTTACTTATATTAATGTTTTGTCCCTTATTAAGCTTAATCGTACTGTAATCACCATAATTAATTTTATTCACATTCACTAAAAATTTTGGTCAAAAAAATAAGTTGATCATACTAGAACAAAAATATCATTATAATTACGTTTTTTTGTTGGATTTTCAAAATTACAATCATATAAGAAAGAAAATTAAGATTAAAAATTATCCCATGGATGAGGCGAAATAACAAATTTTTATAGTAGAAAAGTGTTTAAAAGTTTATTAAGTTCTTATATTCAATTTCAATGTTGAATTAATTATAATAAATTAAATTATAATAATAGATGTAACATTTTTCTAATGTTTCCTTAAAACAAAATTAGAAAATCATTTATAATTAATAAATAATTGGACAAAAATGAAGTACTTAACTAAAGAAGTAATTTTCAAAATTTTCCACGAAGTTTATCAAGAAAATTCCCAAAAATTAGCCCTAATATAATTTCAATGCTTAGAATTCAAATTTTTTTTTTAGTTTATCAAATAATATTTCTAAATTTTTCTAAAATAACTTTTCTTATTAAAAGAGATTCGTTTAATAAAACTATATTTTTATCATAAAAGGGATTTACTTTAAATATTATCTTTTATTATCAACAAATTTTATTTTCATAAAACAACAATATTTTAAAAGTATTAATTACTATGTTTAACAAATAGTTTATAAAAATATTATTTAAATAATTAACAAAATAAAAAGAAATGTTTCATAGAATCTCATTGTTTCATGCATTGTATGCCATGTCGTTGTTGCTTGTAGTGAAATCCAAGATGGTATTACTTATAGCACAAGACAAGTTATTATTTCATGTAAAAGGAATGTTTGACATAGTGATTTAATATATATATATATATCCCTATTTCCAATTTTATGTGAAATGAATAATATTGAAAATATAAATTAGGTAGAAAAATATAATTATCAAAATAGTTGGATGTTACTAATGAAGTAGTTATTCAAATATTGGTGTCTCCATAATCCCCTCATCTATGTGCTCATTAATCATGTCCTTAATGGAAATGGAAATAATTATCGTATACGCGATATGTTAATTGTAATGCCATTACTTGTCTTGGACTCCAAATTCTACCTTTATTAGGTTCCTTATCATTGGGTGTTTTATGAAATCATTTTTCATAGACTAGGAAAAATACCAAGAGACGTGTTCCCACTAGAAGAAATATAACATTATATACCTAAAATAAATATATAGACAACAAAATTTCTTTACTAGGTGGCACATATTCATATATTGCCTTTGTAACATGGATGAATTTGGTGTATGGTATGCAGTACTCTGATCTTAATCTATTCATGGTAGTTTAGGGAGAATTGGATGCCATAAATATTAATTATTCCTCCTATATATTGGAGAAATCTTATTCTCATGGAAGCATCCATTGGTAAAAAAAATCTAAAGTGAACACGATGAGGTGGTGAAAATATATAACCCCCATCCATGTGGTCTAGGGGACATAAAAATATGAAAATTTCCTTATCCCTATAGGATGTGGTGGGATGGAATAATGTTTTGAATTTTCATGATTAGGTGATGAGGAATATAACATACCATGAGCCCTACGGGTTGGGGAAATTTTCTATTATGAGGCCTCAGTTAAAGGGTACTATTATATCATGAAAGGGGAAATATACATAATGAATTTTCACAATTATTTAATATGGATCGTAATTCTATCACTGGAGCTGAGAGATCTATTTTTTAGTCAATATATCCTTACTACATTCAAGGGGATGTTTGAAAAAAGTAATGAAGACACCCTGTCCTTTATTATTGGTAGGGTGGAAGGATGTTAAAAAAAGTCTAATGTATACCCTAGATTATAGATCCAATATTTACATCGGGCATATAATCCATTAATATTACACTATAAAACATCCACTTGGTTAATAATTTCCCTAGTAGAAGTATAAATGGTATAAAGTATCCCTTATTCACCAATGCGCAGAGAATAGGAAAAGACAACCTATTGTCGATTGGTATATTGAAAGGGTGTACCATAAAACTCATCAAGAATGAATGTATTATAACTAGTTTGAATATCCTTAGACATGGTTGATATCATGTTAATGGAGGCCCAGGTGAATTAGTTCTTATATTTAGTAGAGTATCCCATTTTATGGGTTTATTCTCACTATTCTATTTGGTGGGATAATTCCCATTAAACAATTGGGGGTGCCTATATTGGAGAAATATCAAAGATTAAAAATGAAAAAATTTCACCAAACAAGTGTAATGGGGTTCTCCTTGGGATTTCATGGTCACCAAGGATAACTGTAATGAAGTCTGAAGCTGTGGGATATTTACGATTTACAGTTTGTTTTGGGAAATTTTTATGAAGCACTCATGAGTTCTAGAGATATTGGAGTTTTCTTGAGATGTGGTCATGCTCTATGTTTGTAGTAGTGGGATGACCAAAATGGGATTTCCATTAGAATTACCTAGTTTTGGTGACATAGAGAAGAATGAATTTGTTTGTGGGTTCTTATAGAATTAGGGTCACACATATATAATGATTACTATGGTGGATATGAAACCAACAAGGGAGCTCCAGGGTGTTTTCCATAACATAGGGAGTGTATTATTCAACATCAGTAAGATCACGAAGTCAGGTGTTATTGCACCCAATGGATAAGAACCCAAAGTGATTGGTTGTGGAAAAAAGGGTCACCTTCTTCTCTGAGTCCTACCGAGGGTAATATAACCAATGGTGATTCTATCCTCCAAAGGGATTCATGAGATTCCACAAATGTCACGATATAGTAGTTGAGGTGATATTACTATACCAATATGTTTAACAAATGGAATTGGATATATTGGGTTGGTTATAGTGTATATCATGTCATCGGGGATAGGGGTTCCACAGAATATGGGACATATGAACAATGTTCAAATGTTTTTTTGTATCCACTAGAGTTTTTCATAGGAGATATCATTTATAATGGTTTTAGATTTAGTTGGTGCATTTTGTGATTCCATCAAGTTTATAGTGAGTCCTAAAACTCTCTATGTGTAAAAAAGACACTCGTTAGTGTAACATGACATATATGACTTCAAGTATGATTGATAACCTTCATAGTTAAATTATAGGTAATGGGTCTTTTGTTTCTATGAAGGGTTTGGAATAATTGAAGGTTTCACATTGGGTCCTACAATTTTGTTTCTCAAAAAAATAATAAAAAAATTGGCTGATTGGGAACTGGACAATCAAATATTTTTACTCATTACGGGATTTACACAATTGCAGGATTCACATCGAGTTCACCTTTTTTTTCTCGACAAAATTTAAATCAAAATTGAACGAATGGGAATTGTAAAATTAACCCTTTTACCTCATGAAGGGATTTAAAATTCAAATGGATTCATATTAGGTTAACCATTTTTCTATTTCCTAAAAAAGTGTGAAATAAAACTACCCAATAGTGAACTGAAAAATTATCCCTTTTTACTCATGTAGGGATTGAGACATTTGAAATACTCACATCAGGCACACTATTTCTTTTTCCAAAAAATTGAAAAAATAGACTGATGGGGAACATGAATAGTTAATCTTTTTAGTCATTATTGGATTAACATAATCGAAGGATTCATATTGGGTTCACAATTTAGTTTACTAAAAAAATGTTATTTTGATATAATCCTGATGATTTATTATGGGAGGCTAAGTATGGTTTCACAATCACTCATGTATGGATAACTATTTTTTTGTAACAGAAACTCCCAAGGAATTCTACATCTATTATATGCTATAAAATTTCTTTCCAAAGGTAAATGGTAATTGGGATTTCTATCCAATGACACTTAGGAACTCCGATAACTAAAGAGTATTGGAGGTTGTTTTCATCAAACCATGTTGGGTGGTAATATTACCTACACATGGACAATATTACCGATTTAATAAATTTTATTAAATCCTTTGAAAATACAAGTATAAGACGAGTTAAACATGTGCCAAGGCCCTAATCAAAACTACATGTTAAAGGTAATGACTAAAAACATTAATGGTTCCACATCAATATCTTATTGATTTATAATTATTGGATTTATAGCCATAAATGATAACACTGTAGTTTATTTCTTTCTAGGGAGGCATTTGGTGTTTTGGAGTTCGGATTGAACCACAAATAGGTATCTTATACATCTTGTAAAAATTGAAATCAAAACACACATAGTTATATTTTGAGGAAAACAGTTTTGGGAGATTTTGGACAAAAAATATATGATTTGGGATTATTCATATGATGCATCCTTGAGTTGCTTCATCGACATTTGACCCTTTGATGGAATGAAAATATTTTTGGGACATACCCATAATAATAATTCCGATGATAGGGGTATTTATTTTATGGTAATGTCATAACCATCATAGATATATAATCACACATGAGTCATTATCAATGTGGGAAATAAGATATAAAATAAGATCATTCACGTTGAATATATGAAAAATAACATGTTTTTATGGGGTTTACACAGTGAGATTTACATAATAGGATATGGTTATGTTTCCTATGGGTAATATGAATCCACGAGGTAATACATGATATTTCACAAGAAATATTGTAATGTAGAAGCCAAATTGGTCATTATGCTCATTATAAGGAATATGGAATCATAGAAAGACTAAATATGAATATATATTGGATATGGGTTGTGGGAATTAAAAAAGGTGTCCTACATATTTCTATTTATAATAAAAATCAGATTTCTCACAGTTCGAGAATTTATCACCCTCTAATAAGTAAGGAATGATGATCAAACTTATAAGGTTTATTGCCTCATGTGGTAAAGAATAATTTTAATATTAAACAATTAGACCAAGCTAGGTTCCACACGGGGGAACTAGGAGGAATATATCGAATCGAGGAATTTTAAGGAATGTTCAGGTCTTACAAATAAGATTATTATTAATTAGGATTAATCTAATGAGATCATTTTAGTTAATACTCATGATACATGATAATTACAAATGATGGATTTCTGTATATGGTGTTTGAAGGAATTATCGATGATCACTCCATAGAGGATGTCTGTGTGTGTAACTATTCACCATCTACTAATGTATGAGGAATGGTGATCACACACACTGAAGAATTATTCCATAAGAGATGAAATTATTTTAGGGATTACACTAGAGTGTATTTTCATGGAATATAACTATTTTTTATCCTATAAAGAAAAATGAAAAATGACCATAATGGTCTATTGAATATGTTTATATTTCATAAAGTCCCTTGGGGATAATCCCTTGAGATAACACCCCACTCTTCTAGAAGGGTCGGGTGATCACATTATTATGCTGGGGTCATGCAATATCATGACCCTAACAAGTTCATGCACATAAATGTTGGTTAATGACGTTGGGTGCATGATTAGGATCCCCTGAACAAGGTTTACGTAACCAATGGTGTACAAACCGCACTACAAGGACATAGTTTCATATGGCTATGGGTGCATAACCACCCCTCCACTACCTGGATACATCCCACTTGATAGGGGAACATGAAAAAGGGACCATAACTAATCCTGCTAGATAGTGGTGTATGGATAGGGTCACTTGAATTGTCTTGAAGTGTTCATGTATACAAGAACATAGTGGGGGGGGGGGGGGGTTAAATAGGAATTCAATGTGATGAAGTTTTTATTAGGAATTTCACATGAAAGGATCATATAAACATGGCTGACATAACCAAGGGCACATAACACCTAGTACATTGAAATTACTGGCCATACTTGTTTTTAAATTTTGAGTCTCATGAAAGTATACAAATGAGAATGCATGAGAATGGGAAAATAAGGCCTCGACATGGCTTAGCGTTCACATGATAGGGTCACCTAGTTGTTTCCATCATGAATTGGGTGTATGTCAAAGGCTACCAAGAAATGTCTAATGATCGGATCAACCACAAGATATCATCATGTAACTTAGGGTTTTAGTGAAGATACATCACATGAATGAACTTTGAGTCCCTATTTACTTAATTTCACCACATGGAGGGAATGTTGTATGACTAGTATTATAATGGGGAATCACATGAGAGTATCACATAATGATTAATGAGTTGAAAGACCACATATTGTATGGGAGATCATGTGATTACATTTTTACATGGAAAGATTCTCCCAGAGTAGTATCCTTCCCCTCATCTATGTTCATCTCCACTATTCATAATTTTTCCCTCTTTTTTCTATCTGCCTATATTCATTCATATTTTCCCACCCTTTCTCCCACTATTTGTGAAGGGAAGGTCAATGGTTTTTATAAGAAACATGGGTCCAATATCTCACCCACTTTTCATTATGAGAGAACTATTTAAGGACTATGAGTTAGTGGAGAGACCTATGTATGAGAATATTACTTCATATGAGTGGTATCACATTATCCCACATCATTTCTATAATTGATCATGTATCAAATTCTTCACATAATTAGCAATTATTTCACATGGGTTCTCTATCAAATACCATTGCACACCCACTGTATGATCGAGGGTGTCAAGTAATTAAAAATAAACACAAATATCCTCAATCAAAAAATATGTCCCAAAGTCTATGACTTGATCCAGAGGACCATCACATGATTTCGTGGTCATGAAGTGTTTCATGAAAAATAATGATCATGAATCTCTTCCAACATGGACAACCTCCCCAAATAATTTGTGATATTCTATTAGGATCTCACATTCACATGTTTTCATGGGATTCTTGAGCTTTATATTCAACTCACAAGAAAAAGTCATTAATTTGTGTAAACACATTCATGAAATAAACAAATTTTAAGAATGGAGTTACAATTATGGAACAATTACCTGATAATTTTCATTAGAGATAGTTGGGTTGATGACTATCTAGTTCTGAAGTCGAGTTATATTGCAAAAAATCATCAAAAGTATTATAATAAATATTAGATAACCCATATAATATTTGTAATATAACATAGGTTATATTTTTAACATTTTAATCATTGGAATATAAACACCAATAGATGTTAATTCACATTGAAAAAAAAATTCCTAGCCTCCTCATAATAAAAATTAACTCTCTATAATGCTCAATTGTGAGTATAAGGGACTATTGTAGGATTTTTATAGTACTACACCATGCACCACCTCCTCTAAAAATTCATCCTATTACATGAATCATGTACCTCTTTTCTTGTGAAAGTGTGCACACCCATCCTACTAACTTGGAAATCCTACTGTGTTGGATCCCTGGTGTGGATTATGAATGTCCAACACATTCTGATTTGAGACAAATGGTTGTATATCAATGTTTGACAAATTTTCTGATTTAATTTATTATAAATCCAAATCAATTAATATTTGGATTTCCACTTCCAAACCTCATATATTCTCAAAATCTATCATTTTAAGGGAAAAAATATTATTATTATTTTCTATGGGAATGAATACATCTATAATATCCCATAAAAAAGTGTATGGAAGACTTTTTGGATTTTTCATATTAATATATAAAAACACAGTAATATCAATTATCAACAAATGATGTTCTTATTTAAATTTCTCTTAAATTCTCTCTGTATGTTAATATCTACTTTTGTGGTATATTTTTTTTGTAACCAATATGAAAATTTAATTGTGTAATTAAATTAAATATCTTGATCTTTGTTTAATAAAAATCCAGAAAATATATCTATGAATATACCTGAATCTTGTTAATAACATTCAATAACTCACCTGTAAATTATTATAAAATAATAGGTCAAAGAAGTTACCCCCTAATATTTCTATATGTATTTATCCTTTAAATTTTTATTATTTTTTAAATCTTATAAAACACATAAAATCAAACTAAAATGCAGAGTGATTTTTTCATTAAGATGATATATCAGAAAAATATAAAAATGTTAATATATTATGAGGTTTTAATATAAAAGAATATGATGAAATGAACAAGTGGATTAAATACAGACATATATAATAATACCAAAAGAAAAATTTCATTATCCTCATGGTTTTCCATGAAGGATGTAACCCCAATGGAAACTATTGAAAAATGAAAAGTATTAGGAATATAATAGACAGTGAGAGACTTTTAAATAAATAAATTTTAATGAATCATGGAATGTTATATATAGTACTGAAACATGATAGCTATATATATGTATGTTAGAATCCTAGCTGTTATATATAGATATCCATTAGATATATTGGTTTTAGTTATAATTTGGTCTAATAGGTATATAAATTGATGATAGATTTTTTAAACAATTTAATTACAAATAATTATATAATCATTAATTTATATGAAATAGACTATAAACTTTTAGAGTTATAAAATGTCATTTTTCTATAAAAGAAGATTTTCTATATATTTTTTAGAAAAAATAAATTTCCAAATTTTAGAAATTTAATTTCATGAAATATATTTAATTTTTCCCTTCATATAATAACTATCTTAGGTTAATTTTTTCGAATATTTCTAAAATGGTTGATTTTTAGTGAATATTGAAAATAATGGATTTTAATAAATTGTAATTTTTCTTCATCAAAATGAGGAATTTAAATTTTCATATTATGTTTTGGATTTGTAATTAAATTAACATAATAATTGTTTAATTAAAAATAAACTAATTAATCACATAATAATAAACATTTTATTTCATTTTGGTATATGCTCATTTTTAGCCTTAAAACAAATTTTTTATAAGAAACTATTTTCTATTGTATTTTTCACTTTTACAAATAAACTATGTTGTATAACTTCTATAAATTGAAGATTAAAAATTCAAATGTATATTTTGAATCACAAGGTTAAAATATGGTAAATAGTTCAGTTTTATTTTTTGTTCATAATGAATAGTAATCTTACCAAAATATTATCACCATAGTTAGGGTAAAAAGGTGGAGAAATGTTAAAAATATGAACAAAGGGTTTAAAATAATCCATAAACATTCTTATATTTCATTTTATGAGTATAATTATACTTAAAAATCAAAATATTCTAAAATATGAAATTTTGTGCCATTTTTATTTTATAAAATCCTTTATATTAATTTATGTAAAAGACAATACCATATTGGCCATTTCATTCTCATAATATTTATAATATTTTCTAACCTGGATAAAAATATGTTATGAATGGTTATAAAAGTTTATCTTGAATATTAATAATATTTTTATTATGATAATTTAATTTTAATTTTTAGTAATGAATTAATTACCTAAATTTATTACACAAGACTAACACAGTTTTCCTGTAAGTACCAATAAAATAAAGTAAATGGTTTTAAAAAATTAAATGTAATATTTTTTAGAGACCCTTTTTTTCTTACATAACTATCATATCCTTTTAAAGATAAAAAAAATAAAAGATCTATAAAACACAGATACAATGGTTAAGTGTTTATGGAAAATTAATACTATTCATAACATTTCAAATAATAAAACATAATCATTTATTTAGTTCCATATTGTCTAACTTCTTATTAGAACTCGTGTTCTCATTATTACAAGTATTCACCTGAGGATATATATCAAAATAAGTGGTGAGATAAAATAATAGTAAGAGGATGTATAATAGATATGAAACATGGGCGATCATAATCATAATCATCATAATAAAAGGCTCGTCATCATAAAAATGTGATAAAGCATTACATAAATGCATTTATTGTAGAAACTCATAAAAATGAAACATCATGTATTAGCGGTTAACCACCACACATAGTTGTGAACATATATAGCACAATGTTCATAAAAATTTCACATTATATCATGAGATAAATAACATTACCAAATTGATTAGAGTAGTATATAATTCTATTTGTGCCCATCACATCATAACATTTACATGTGGTATTTAATTATGATTCCACCTATCATCTCATAACAATTCATAATCATGCATTTTACATTGAATGTATATCAATATTGGAAATAATATACCCCATGTAATGTAATATGACTAATTTAATATAGAATACATTCATGAATAAAATTTGTGGTTCTAAAGAGAAAGAGGTAATTATATGCATGATATTGGAATCATCAATCTCGAGTTAAGAAGAAACAATCTCAAGAGAAGTAAAATGTGTCTTTATTGAAAAAAGATTTCTTTTTGAAAATATTGTGATTGTCATAAACTCAAGTAGAGAAAATATATATCGATGAAAAAGAAAATTTAGAAAAAATTATTTATATTTTAGGATCATTTAATGAATATACATACTAGAATTGGTGTGAGAGTGGGAAAACCCAAGGAAATGGAGTTGGGTTATAGAATCTATCACCTGATGTCTAAGTACAATAGTCTCATTAATATAATGATCAATAAAATTAATTTTATTAATTAATAAACCTAGAACCATATTATACATGTTTTTGATTTATTATAATTTTATTAAGTTCTTTTTGGACCATTATGATGAGTTATAGAGTTAAATTTCATAATTTCAGAGTGTTCGTTTTCATTTTTTTCATAACCAATTCACTTGCACACATGAATGGATATACGTGTAAAATTGAGATAATTATCTAGAGTTGATATTATATGTTATCAATGAAATTATAGATGATATTTTGGTCTATATATAATTTGGTTTTAGGTTATAAGGATGAATAATTATATAAAATTTTAATACTAATCATTTATATTAATTTGGAGGCCTTTCCAACACAATGAACTCGTTCTGATTTATTATTTAATATTATATATATTAGTTACTCCCATAAAATAAAAATGTTATAAAATAAATTTAACAATATTTTTCCACCATTTTAATAATTTAATGACCCTAATTAGGGGTTGTAAATGAAAATGAAAAATTATCATCCCTAAAGGTAATAAAACAACACCTCATGGATGACATTTCCATTTTTAAAATTAAAGGTAAAGGATAAAAGGGTTGATGATAAATTTTTCCATTAACATAATAAAATTTAAAAATATAAAATATATTGGAGTTATCAGGACACTTGGATTTGTGTAGGTGGGGATAGGATAATAAAATAAATAAAATAGAAAATAAATGAAATGAAAACGAATGAGGATTTTACCAGTTGATATTATCCTCCTTGAGAACCTACTTAGGGAGAATAATTTAGCCTTTTGATGAGACCAAGGTATCTCAAATGTGTGGGAGGGGATTGGATAGTGTATTGGGAAGAACATTGATAAGCTTCCACACTTTAAAGGAATGAAGAGTATAGGTGGTATCTATAAGGGGGATATCTGTGATATATCATTATTGTGTTCATTAGTTTATTATTTTGGATCAAGACTATGAATAGTTTGATCCTTTTAATTAAATATATTCAAATAATGAATAATATTTTTATATTTTTGTCTTAAATAATACAAACGTCATTTAGGACTCAATAATTCTTATGTTTAGCTTTTATGGTAAATTATTATATTTTACTATTCATATATTTTCACTATTATTTTAGAAAAAACCAATAATTCAAACTAAATATTTTCCACTATTTAGAATATAAAAATTGTACTCCATTTTCTGAAACGAAATAATTATAAAAATTAAAAATTTAATTTTTAATTAATATCGTCAGTTATTTGTCAAATACTGGTTTTAAAAATATAACAAATTTTAAAACACATTTAAATTTTAATTAAGGTCTCATAAAATTATGTTATTATCATAAAATAAAAAACGTCAATTGTTTATTCTATTTTATGAACATAAATGATCATTTAAAATAAAAATATTAATTCTAAATTATAAATAAACATTTATGTTTTTATAAAAATACCAACACAAAAGTAATAATTTTTAATATGTTACATTATTTATACATTGTTATAATTATATAATATTATCATTTTTAAGATGATTAAATTTTTATTATAATTTCATAGATGAGGTTAATATTCTATTGGATGAATTATTATTTTTAATAGTCATGGTACTATTCAATGGGTCTGGTTACAATTCCTTTATGATTAGTTCTTTAATTTATTGAAATACCTTTTATTTAATACATTCATCTTTTATAGAGTTTTTATTGTATTATCAATGTGATTTTATGTGGTTAAAGCTATATGAAATAATTATAAAAAGGGAATTTCCATTGATAGAATTTTTGGATTGTTACATTCTCCTCCCTTTTGATATATCACCCTCAAAATTTTATTTAATTAAATATGGTGAAAATATGTAATGGTACTTCTCATTAATCACTTCCTTAAGATCCCATGTTTCATCTTTGTACTTATGGTCCCTCCGTAATATTTGACAAGGTGAGTTTTCTTATTGCGTAGAACTCTATCTATGTGGTCCAAGCCTTAACTTGCTCCTCCTCACAAAAGAGATCAATTTTCAACTGTATGATGTTTGTATTTAGTACATGTGAGGAATATGGTATGTACTTCCTTATGAGAGAAAAATGGAACACAACATATACATGAGACCTAATGGGTGGAAATGTGTTTCGATCAGCCATAGATTCAACTCGATTAAGACTAACCATGTGGATGATACACGTGGGATTGAACCTTCCTTTATTCCCAAATAGCTTGATCCTTTTCCATGGAGATATGGAATGGACTACCATGTATCTTGCCTTAAACTATAGGTCTCATTTCTATATAGATCATCTATTGACTTTGGGATTTTATGATGTGCTGCTGAATGATTTTAACCTTTTCCACCATTTCTTCTACCATTTCAGGCACTATCTTCTTATATTCACCAACATCATCTTAGCCTACTAGTGTTCTAAATATTTTCCCATAAAGGGATTCATATGTAGCCATTTGGATGCTAGAGTATAAAGTATTGTTATAAGATATCTTTACCAGAGGTAGATGCTGTTCCCATCCTCCTTTAAAGACTATAGAGCATTCCCTCAACATGTCTTACAGTGTATGAATAGTATATTTATATTGGCCATCAGTTTGAGGATGATAAGTCATACTGAAGTTCATTAGAGTGTTTTGAGCATGTTGGAGCCTTTTTTAGAACATAAAGGAGAATATCATATCTCAATTAGATACAATTGATAGTGTTAATCCATATAGTATATTCACTTCTCTAATGTATATCTATTCATATTTATCTAGTGAGAATTCATCTTGAATTATTATAATGTGAGTTGTCTTGGTAATACAATCCATAACAAAAAATATATCATTGTTTCCTGTATATTTCTTTAGATTTCTGGAGAAATATTCCATGGTGATGTTTTCCCATTCCAAGTTGGTATGGGTAATGGTTTCATCATACCGTTATATTTTTGCCTTTAATCTTTGACTTTTTTACATACTCAATACATTGACTAATATTTTGTAATATACTTCTTCCTATTCTCCCACCAATAGTTCTATCTGAACATTCGATACATCTTTGTGCTCCCTTGGTAAATTATAAAGGTTGATATATGTGAATCATTAAGAATCTATATATTTAACTGGGTATTGGATGGTACACAGAGTCGTGACCCAAATATTAAAATATTTTCCTCATTAATTTTAAACTGTGAGGATTTACACTTTCACATATACACCACCATCCTCTGAATTTCAACATCATTTCTATGAGAATCCTTTATTTTCTCTATGAGGGATGGTTGAGAAATCATTTTATAAATTGTATGTGATGTTCCATAATTGATGATTCTCATTCCTATACATTTAAAATATAATAAGACTAGATCATTCTAAATCATCATCAATTATAATGTTGTATGTTCCTTTAGACATAAATCAAGTCCTACTTTCTTCCCTCTTGTCTGGATTGTATTGGATTGAGAATTTATAATCCATGAAGATACATAACCATCTTCGTTGGGTTGTATTAAGTTCCTTAAATGTAAATATATATTTGAGGTTGTTATGATCAGTATATATTTCACACTTCTCCCCATAGAGATAATTTCACCAAATATTCATCACAATGATCACAACTTCTTACTCCATATCATGTATGGGATATATTATCCCTTTAATTTTAAACTTATAGAAGGTGTAGGCTATCAATTTATCATTTTTCATCAGTAGACTACCTAACACATTCTTCGATTCATTCTTGTATACTACAAAGAGTTCCCTAATTGTCATAACTCTAAGTACTAGGATGGTGATAATCCTCTTTTTTAACTCTTTAAAGCAATATTCACATTCATTGTTCAGTAAATATTTTGTCCCTTACACGTCATTTTGGATAATGGTTTTGAAAATAATTAAAATTTCTTCACAAATCACTAATAATACCTAGATCATCCAACGAAACAAAGGATCTTAATTTCAGATGTTCACTCGATACACTCTTTGATTGCCTTTATCTTGGAAGGGTCCACATATATTCCTTTTCAAGTGATAAAATTACCTATGAATGATACCCCCTACATCCAAAACTCACATTTACTATACCTTGTAGGAATTTTCTCTCTTTGAATATTATTTAGCACAGTATTCAAATTCTTCTCATGTTCCCATTTCACATAGAGTATATGAAAATATAATTAATATATACTACCTCAATTATGATGGGTTAATATTTAAAGACTCCATTAATTAATTGCAAGAATAATTTTGGATAATTATAGAGTCTAAAAGAAATTACAATGAACTCATATTGAACAAACAGTGTTCAAAAAGTAGTATTTGGAATATCTTCTTTCCTCACCTTTAATTGGTGATATTCTGTCAAAAGGACCACCTTAGCAAAATACTTGTCTCCATGAACTGGATTAAACAATTAATATATCCATGGAATTAGATGTTTTTTCTTTATTGTGATTTTCTTGAGCTCATAATAATCAATGTAAATACATATTGATCCATCAGTATTCTTGATGAAGATGACTGGTGAACCCCATAGTGAAGTACTCAGGAATATAGAACCCTTGTTATGATTATATTGTAATGGATTATTTAGTTCATCTAACTCTACTATTTCCATTTTATATATTGTCTTTGATATAAGAAGAGATCTAGGAATAATTTCAATTGAGAACTCAACCACAAGGTTAGGAGGAAGAATATTAATTTCTCTATAGAAGACATCAGTGTAGTCCCTCATAATGAGAATGTATCCGATTTTGATTCTCTCACATGTCTCAATAATTGGAGAATGATGTGATTTATCTTAAGGAAATAATATCCATACTTGAGATAATATATCAAAAAAATTCATCTTACTACATTCAAATTTATATATTTGGAGGATGATTTGGGATTCTAAGAGTAATCCCCCTTTACCAGTAATTAATATTGGATTTAAATAATGACTGTAAATACAATACCAAAATACCATAAAACTCTACCAATGTATGTAATAAAATACTTTCTAAAAAGTTTCATCCAGAAAAATTAACTGAGGAGGTGTTATATACTTTGGATACAATAATTTTCCAATTTTGTATTTTCAATGACAACTCAAGCCCTACATTTTGAGTGGGTGTTGTAATAGTTCTAATAAACATGGAAGATATGAAAGAATATATAGAACCAAAATAATATATTAAGCTCATTATTATTGAATGAAACCCCTGCATACATATCACCACATCATTTTTGGGATCCACCTCAGTTTTAGTGATGGTGTAATATTTCCCTTTATCTATTGTCTTTAGTGAGGACTAGAGCTGATTTCCTTTAAAGAGTTGAGGTTTAGTGCACTGACTTGTATATTAAAATTTCTCCATATAGTTGAAGAATTGAATAATGGGTGGTAATCTCCATTCATCCATCATATCATCCAGATTATATATTTTTCATTGACATTCATTATTCCGCAGGCCTTCTCTCACACACTTATAGCTTTTCTACATCCGCTTTAAGTAGTACACATAATGCTTCTGCCAACATTTTTGACATGTGAGTAGTTGATAATTCATCCAAAAATTCTAATTAGATCACCAACTTGAAACTCAATCATTCATTTATTATATCTATATCCATGGGACCATTATCTAATATCCATATCCACATTTAGAGTGCATCAAAAAAATTATTCATAACTCATAATGTCTTGAATTTCTATAGCCTTTCAAAGGTGTTGTTTTAAATCAATAATTAATCTATCCATTTTTATACCATTGCTGATAAAAAAACATGAGGTTCATCTTGAAATAATTGTGAACTTTTCATCATATACAATTAAATAATCACCTTCTTTTGTTTCATCTCTACGAATTCTTACTCCATATCTATCCTATGATTTCGAGGGACATACTTGTTAAGAAATATTTTCTTATATTTTTCCAACTCTATCTCTTCAATTTCATCCTTAATCTTCATGATCTTAATAAACTCCCACCATTTACCAACCTCTCTATCTAAATGATAAATGTACATATTCATCGTTTTAGTCATAGAATAGTGAAGACCGAAAAAGATATTCTCCAATGAGTTTACCCACTATTCTAAGACTAGTGGATTAGATGATCCACTAAATATCGATGGTTGTTGCAGCATAAAAGACTCGATAACCAGTTTCTCTTTATTAGGTGAAGGAGGGCATACAACATTATTTATTTTATTATTCATGGTTTATGATTTTTGGGTATGAATCTATTATAAAATTTGAGCTCCACCTCTCAATGCATTGGGGACTTCATTCAGGAAATCACTACATTTCCACTCACATTAGTTGTTGGTCTGGTTTCTCCCGGTTCCCTGTATTTTTTTAAAAAAAAAGTCTTGAAAAAAACATATATAAAAAATCCATGAATAAATAATTTGTTCCATTTTTAAATTAACTCAAAATCAATATCATGTGGGGTCTATATGTTTTTAATTTTTCTAAAACAAATATTCTTGTGTACTTACATATTCTTAGCCTCATACTATGGGTTTTCACTAAGGTTCAATAATCCAAATTCAAAAATTAACTAAACCGTTCTCTGATACAAACTATAATGACCTCTCTTTTTTCTTACATACCTATTAGATCCTTTTAAAGATATGAAAAAAAAAATATTTCTACAAAACCATGATCCAATGGTTTAGTGTCTTTGGAAAGTTAGGACCATACATAAATTTTTACATAATGAAACATAAACATTTATTTAATTCTTTCTTGTTTAGCTTCTTGTTGGGCCTTGTGTTCTTCTTAGTACTAGTGTTCACCAGATTATATAAATAAAAATAAGGGGTGATATAAAATCCTAGTAAGAGGGTGGCTAAGAGACATGAAAATTGGGTGAAAAAAATCATAATAATCATAGAAAAAAGAAATGTATAATCAGTATAATCATGTGAGAAATCATTAGATTACGTCATGAAATGTAGAAATGCATGAGAATGAAAAATCATGTCTTAGTGGTTAACCACCACACATAGCTGTGAACAAATATTTCAGCATGTTCATGCATATTACATAATATCTCATGAGATACATCACATTATCTAATTCATTGGTTAAAAATATAATTCCTGGGGAACCCATAACATTATAACATTCACATGCTCTATATAATTCTAGGAGTTCCTGTCACATCATAACATTTACATAATCGAGAAATCCACATAGAACATATATCAATCATGGAAATAATATAACCCATGTAATTGAATTGGATTCATTTCATAAATCATAAATTCATGAATAAAATTTGGGGTTCCCAAAAGAAATAGGTAATAAATTACTTGTTATAAGAAGCATCAATCTTTAGTTAGGAAGAAACAATCTTAAGAGAAGTAAAAGGTGTGTTTTTAGAAAAAAGAGTCGGATTATAAAACATTGTGATTTTCATAAACTCAATTATAAAAACTATATATCATAGAAAAAAGATAGTAGAGAAAAATATGATATTTATGGGTCATTAAATGAATATACATAATGAAATAGATTTGAAATGGGGAAATCCCATGGTAATGGATTTGGTTTTGAGAATTCCCTTACCTTATGTCTGAGTGATTTATTCTCATTAATATCCTTGATATTAAAATTTAGTTAATTAATTAATTAATCTATAACCATATTATACACGTATTTGATTTATTATAATTTTATTAAGTTCATTTTTGACTATTATAATGAGTTATAGAGTTCATTTTCATTGATTGAGAGTGTTAATTTTCATGTTCTTCATGATTTATTCACTTGTATACATGAATGGTAGTTCATGTAAAATGGGGATTATTTTACAGAATTGATATTATATGTTTTTAACGAACATAAATATGTTTAGTTCGTCAAATATATCATTTTTTTGTATGTTATTTTGATGAATCAGTAGATAAAAAATTAACTATAATTCTATAGATTATTTTAGGGGGTTTTCGATCACAATAAACCCATTTTTATTTATTATTTAATTTTATGTATATAAGTATGTTCCATAACATACAAAGATTAAAAAATTAATTTTAAAATCATTTTTACGCATTATAATGGTGTTAAGACTAGTCATTAAAGAGATAAAGGGAAATGAAAACTAGTAATTCGTGAAGGCGATAAAACCACACCTCATAGATGATGTTTCTATTTTTAGAATAAAAGGAAAAGGAGAAGAGGTTAGATGACAAAGTTTTCAATTAACATGACCAAATTATATTATATAAAATATACTCTAGTCATTATACCACTTGGATAATTATATGTGCATATAGGATACGAAAAGAAATGAAATTGAAATGAAATTAAAAGAAAAAGAAAGAGGATTTTACCACATTCTTTTCTCCTCATTGAGAACCACCTTAAGGAACATGGTTCGTATTTTGATGAGATAAACAGATCATGGACGTGAGGTAGAGGATTTGAGATAGTATTGGGATGAAAATGGTCAAGATTCGACGCTTGGATAGTGTGATTAGAATAGGGGGTGTGGTGTGGTATTTATAGGGGAGGAGAACAGTGTTTTCTCTTTATTTTATTCATTAGTGTATTATTTTGGCTCAAAAATGTGAATAATTTGAACCTTATCACTAAGTATATTTAAATAAATAAGTATAGTTTGATATCTTGGGTTTACATCAACCATATATCTTCTATGAATTAATAATTATTGTATTTAGTTGTTATCATAAATTATAGTATTTTACTATTCACAAAAAACCATGTATTTTAGAAAAATCACAAAAAATCACCCTAAAAATTTCGAAAAATATATAATTAAAAACTTATCTCCAATTTTGGGACAAAAATTCATAATATGAGAAATTTAATTTTGAATTAAAGTCATCATAGATTTGATAAATATCGAGTTTAAAATTATAATTGATTTTATATTACATTGAAAAAATAATTAATGTCTTATAAAATTATCTTATAATCACAAGAAAAAAAAGTATTATATTATGAATCTATTTTAGGAAAATATATATTTTTTAAATTAACATATTAGTTACTAAATTATAAATAAAAAATATATGTTTTATAAAAATACGAAGACTTAAATAATAATTTTAAAAATATATATTTAATTATAATTAGATATAATTATATCATATTATAATTTATAAGATGCCTAACTTTTAGTTATATTTTCATAGATGAGGTTTCTATTATAATTTCAAAATTACTATTCATAATGGTCATGTTACTATTCCATGTGTTAGGATACTATTCCATCAGGACAATTTCGTTAATTTGTCAAAATACCTCTTATTTCATTCATAATTTATTTATAATTTTTTATTGTGTTCTGAATGTGATTTTATATGGTTTATAATATTTGAAATAATTATAATTAGGGAATTTCATTTGATAAAAATTCTGAGTTGTTACATTTTTTGGGTGATTTTTCATGTCACACAAAGTTTTTAGATACATATAATATATTATTGAGTGATAAATGATTATATTCTAAATTAATTACCACTATTATATTTTTTTAAATTATTTTTGTAAAATATCCATAAAATAAATGTAATGGCATTTTATGTTAAATATTATTTTTATTAATTGATTTATAGTTCATAACAATATTATAGTTTTTTTGTGAAGGGGATATAATTTATTATATCAACCCTTATATATTTATTAGCCACTTGTCCTTTTGTAGGAACTTTATTAACCAATAATATGTAAAAATATTTTTATGATGGAAATCATTAAATATGGTTAAAAAGGATTCAAACTGAGAGATAAAAGGACAAAAAATCAACTAAATATATATAGAGTTTATTAGATGATGTTAATTTTCCTCATCACCATCCATATTTGAAAAATATAAAATTTCTATAATTTTTACATGAAAATTAATTTATATTTATTTATGATTTTATGTAATTCTAATAGTCCCATAACCTCACTTATAAAAGGATTCCACCCCTACCATATTCCTCACACTTGTTAAGAAAATTATCTCTCATAACCTCTATGAAAACATATTCTTAAATTCTTAAGAAACATTCTATAGGTTTTGGCCTTCTTAAAATACCATACTTTGGGCCTTTAATAGAGATCTGAAGGAGTTATTCAAAGGGGAGGTAATCTTCTTAATAGGGAATTTTCACTTCACTTATATTTCTACCTGCTTCAAAATATTTTATGTAAAAGATCATATAATAACATAAGTATATTCTATATACAAGAATATTAGTATACCGAATGCACAACCCTTATATATCTCATTTCCATCCATTGGAAGAAAACATCACCTGTGCACATGTATTTCCTAGAATCCCTATGTAGTAGTGTTAATAATTTCTCATAAAAATATATATAGTATTGTTATTATGGTTTATTTAACAAATTTATTCTATATTAATGACATTATTATGATTCTAAAAATATAATATATTAGTTACCTTCTTACTCATCCATCAACTGTAAAATGATAACATTGTTCGTGTGTATGTTTGGACTACCACCTCCATGGAGGGATACCATTCATTTCTCAGTTATTCTTTTGATGAATTAATTTTTATTTTTATTTAGTATATAAAAATTATAATTATTTCATTATTAATATTATTTATTTGTTATATCCTGACCAAGACACAAGGACCAAAGATTCCAAATTGAAACATTTAATAAAAATGATACTGTTAATAACTGAGATGGTGGAGTTAATAATAAATTATTAACAAAATTCTGATAGAATGTAATGACTGTATAATATATTGTATGATAACTATGAATATGGTTTAAATATATTGGAAAAATAAATCTAAAATTTTTATACTAGAGGTTAATAGTGCATGTGAAGAATGTTTGACTAGAGGTAAGGGTTTATCATCTGAAATTTTTTTCCTCAGGACATATGTTATATTATGAACATATATTATTTTACGTCGTGTATATTTTAACACCATGATATTTTAAAATAATAACATTAAATTAAATAGAATATATGATATGCAATAACAAGCCTCAAAGAACAATAAAATATTATTATTTAATGTAAAATCAATAACACAGATGATAATTGCAGAATATTACTAATAATGACTAAATTATTAAAATTATATGGTTTAAATATTTATAAAATTAATTCATTGGTTATAAATTGATTATAAAGGAAAATATAAAAAATTTAATGTAAAATTATTGTCTTTCTAAAAAAATATTCTATTGGTGCATTGTGTTTTTATATAAATAAATTATATAAATCAAATTTGGTAATTGATTTTAATAAAATTTATATATTCTATATTAAATAAAATGTTTTATCATTTATTTCATAATTTTTCATGTCATGGGAAAAGAATAAGTCATATTTTATGCTTAAAAACACTATTATTATAAAAAGTGATTTTGTCACATTTTGCACATTTATTTTAAAATAAATTTTTGTACATTAATAAAATGTATTTGATAAATTTTAATTCATTTCTAAATTTTATTAATGAAATTTATCTCAAGGTTAAATTTTCATGTTTTTCTATAATTTTTGATTTTTCAACAAATAGTTAAAAAACATCTTTTGAATTAAACCTATTTTAAAATTGAAAATTTCATTTCATTTCAATTAATAAAACTAATATTTAATAATGAAGAATTTAAATTAAATGTTTAATTAATATTTATTTCAATAAAAATATAAATCCATATAATGATTATCACAAGCTACATAGTTAATATAATATCATATTATGATTGAAAAATGCATTTCATGAAAAAATTGTTTATTGACATGTTTTAAAGGTTTATTTTTTACTAAATTATGAAACATCAATAAATTTAATTTTATAACATGTATTAAATACTTTTAATAAATTTAATTACTATTAGGTAATGAGGTTGTCATAAATTTTTGTCATGATGAATATTAAATCAATAAAAATCGATTACTACAGTAAATGGTAAAACATTTTTTCTAGGTTTAAACTAAAGAGAAAAGTGTTATAGTTAACTGAAAACATGTTTAATTTATATTTTATGGACATATTTAGAACCTCTATCAACTAGTTTATGTAAAATTACAATTTCATTTTATATGGCCATGATTGGGACCTCTATAATACTTTATTCAAGAAAAGCCTAAAATGTCACATTCTTGCTTTTAATAACTATAATATATTATGAAAAGAACAAAAAACCAATATTACCCTATAAGAATTAATTTTTAAAATAAATTATTAAAATTTTCAATATAATTTATATCTAATTTTTATTAATGAAACAATTATCCAAAATTCTTACACAATACCGATACAATAATTATTAAATCACAAGAAAAATAAAATAAATGACTTCAAAATATTAAAAGTAATATAATTTAAATGAATTATTTTTTTCTATAATGTTCATAGGTATTTTAACATATTATTTGAGTTTGAAATAGATATTTTCCAATTCACTCGTTTTCTTGGTGTCTTTACTGTCAAATTAAATGAATAGTTCCAAAAGTGACATTAATGATATTTTTTGTTAAATAATACTTTATTAAAAGATTTAATAATCATAAATATTTTATATTCATGAAATATAATTTATATGAGTTTAATATATCATACATGTTCTATTTATGAGTCATTTTTTCAATTATGATATTATTATTTATTTTTTATTATTGAAATAGGTTTTACCATGATAAAGGATAAAAGCAGGTTTTGTCTATTACATGTACATGTGTTAAAAGTAACATTGCACAAACATTGGATTATTATTTGATATATTGAGTTTCATATTTATAATTATTAAGTACATATTATCTAATATGGTTAATTATTTTATGCTTAAAAGATAAATTACCCAGGTTAAAAAACTAGTTGTCGTTCTGAAAACTGAAATGGTAAAATTATATAAACATAGAAAATATGGGATTAACATGTTTAAAAAATAGGTTAAATTTTTGTAGGAGTGTATTGAAAATATCATACATCAAATACATTATTTATCAAATTTTTTGGCACATGTATTTAGAGTGAATTTCCATTATTGAATAGTTTTGGGTATTTATAACAATGTCACGCTTTCTAAAAAAAGGGAACCTTCTCTCCTCTTTTAATCAATAGTACATATCCCTTTGGGTCATAAAATCCCAAAAAAATAAATTTCTAAATTACTATAACATTTCACATAGTAATTTTATTGATTAAAAAACCCTCATAGGAATTATTTTGGGGAAAACAGAAAGAGGTTTTACGAAGAAGACTTATAGTTCTTAACCATGCATTTTTTGATTTATTTATTCTCCCACCTCTAAATATTCTATAAATATGATGAAATAAACACAAAATTATATATCATATAATTATATATTGTTATGTTAATGTAAAAACCTATATTTATCTCATCTTCCATAAAATAGAAAATAATAACGTCACCCGTGTGTATGTGTGGATTACCACACCCACAATATGATGTGATACATTATTTATTTTGTAATAAAAAGGTTGTTAATAAGGAAAAATTAAATGAATATATATGATTAATATGGTAAAAAAATTATTACTGAAATTTTAATAAATATTTACCATTCTTTTATTCCATCTATCTAGAAAATTGAATTAATGTTCATGCGTACATACGACATGTTGCCTCCATGTACGGTGTAATTAATTTTTCTATATAAAACTTTTATAATGACTCTAAATATGTATTTAATGAATATATATATGATATTTATATCATCATTAAAACTCAGGATATTAGGTAACCATAATCAAATTATAAGGACCAAAACAACTGAACCAAAACAATCATGAAAAACTAAGCAGTTATTACCCAAAACAGTGATTTTAAATGATAAATTGTTAATAAATAGGTGATAAAAGGTTATAATTAAATAATATATGGAATGATATGTATTATTATGGTTCAATAAAATATTTCTAATAAACATTTATATATCATATTATAGTTTGGAGGATATATGAAGGAATTCCAGACTTAATGAATGTAACGTCCTGAACTAGGTACCAGACACCAATGTCCCAAGATGGGCCTCTTTGTGACCTCAAGCATGCCTCCCCACATTCCAGTGGATCCTAACTAGTAAATAGGATATAATATTATTCATGTGGATACTATACCCTCTTTTTAGAGTAATATTCATGTGGAAATAAATATAGATAAACAAATAATGATTTAACATAACTCAAACAATTTAGTATCAAAAGATGCCAAAAACTAGAAGTAAAATATCAAAACTAAATAGTTTATATTCCATGACATATTAAATTCTATGTGTAAAAGGAAAATCAAAATTAGAGATACTAAAAACTCCCATGTGTGTCCCGATCCATGTCTGATTCCTTCATCCATGCCCCTCCCGACTCAGCTGTCTAACACAGGGCCTTTTCCCTTATCTTATCATTTGGTCATGAAATATATTTGTGTATCGATCAGTAATAATGATTTGGGTGTGAGTATAACCCATTAGGCCACAACGTTCATCATATAAAAGAATATCCAGTCAATACCAGTTTATGAGGTTATATAAAGAAATAATACGATGCATAATTAAACAGTTAAAAAATTGTCAATTATTCCCCATTTAACCACATAAACCCCCAGGTTCCCAAAGACACTATAACTCTCAATACATTCTTTGATCCATGTTGGTGGTTGAACTATCCTAAAGGGATATCATATAACTGAATTTTATTATTTCTATTCAATATGCCAAGTTACATGTGAATGTCGTTGTTATCATTCACCATTTCAATTCACATAGGAATTCCATTGTACCACTTATCATTCTAGCTTACTCATGAATGAAATTGTTACCATTCTTCATTTATGTTCACACATGAATGATATTATTAACATTCATAATTTCTATTTACACATGAATTCCATTAGTATGATTCATCATTTTAATTCAAAAATGAATTCAATGGTTACTATTCATCATTTAAATTCACACATGAATGCCATTTTTTCCATTCATCATTTCAATTCACACATTAATCCCATTGTTTCCATTCATCATTCCCCCATTAATTAATTAAATAATTAATTAAATACATTAATAAAATTAATTAGGTCAACAATTAATTATAATATTGAATTCTATTAATTAATTCAACAATTTATTAATCATCTCATTCCTATTAATTAATTAAATAATTAATCAATCGTCTCATTCAATTTAATTAACAAAAAATTATCGGATATGAAATTCAAAAATTAATAATTATAATACATAAATTTCATAACAAAATAAATAATTAAATATGTAGTTATTAAATTTTAATAGTGAAAATCTTTTTATAATTAGTTTAATCAATTAATTATTCTAAACCAATCGATTTTAGAATCCCAACCTTACCCATTAATTAATTAACAATTAAATAATCAAGTACAAAATGTCGATAACACCTTAATTAATTCATTAATTAATAAGTTATTATTACTATCCAAATGTCCTTAAAATTAATTCAATAATTAATTATCAAAATTTTCAATCCTAATTGCCACATAATTAATTCAGCAATTAATTATTTCAACTTTCAAATCCTAATTTTTACAATTTCACATTTCCCTAAATTTCTTAATTATCCAAATAAATTAATTCTATCAAGAAACCAATTGTTAACATTCTAACATATATTCTTCAATTAAATAAACATAATCACAATCAAGACTTTAGAAGTTTAGTTGTATATGACATATCTCAATTCATTGTTGAATAAATATCACTAAAAGATATCCACAAATTGAGGCGAATCAATCATGGATGTGATGAAACTCTATAAACTCATTAATTCTTTGACTTCAATCATCATATAAATTATGTGTCCTCTAATCCATATCCATATGTTACTAAATCAAATATACTTTCTCGGAATTATTCTACACGATACTCAATCCCAACCACTCTGAATAACCTACGTCCATCCATCATTGAGGTGATCATCATAGCCTTACATAAAGTTCATAATATGAGGCCATATGTATTTTTTCCTGATAACTATTTTTATAGGAAAACTCCACCAAGGCTAAGTGATTTCCCCAAGACCCAGCATAATCAAGAACACATGATTTTTTTATATCCTCAAGTACTTGTATAGTATGATATGAATTCCCATATGTCTGTGGGTGTAATGTTGTACTCTACAAGGCCCCTATAACACGATCATTTTGAAAGACCTCCTATAAGTAAAATGTAAAATTCAAAGTATGGTATGAAATAATAGTCTATGGCATGCAGTACAGATGGACTATCTCCTAAACATAAATTTATCCCAATGGATCAACTGAAAAAGTATCCTATACTGGAAATAATTGCACTACCTTTGTCAAAAAGACTACAATCTCCCAAATATGATCATTCTTCATAGGAATCCTTGGGAGACCCCCCCTAAAATACATAGTAACATCATCCTTGTTCTATTATATAATGTTAAATAGCTATAGTAAACTAATATTTCATTGATGATCAGTCGTCACCTACTAATAGGCGTAGCATCGTGTCATGAACCCTTCTATATCATATTCTATGCTCAACCACCAAAACATTCATAATGGGTCGTGGTACATTTTTGTTACACATTGATGTATCACCCACATTGAGGATTGAAATTTATTCATAAGATTATCCTACACACTCATAGGCACAACTAGCTGATTCCTAAATAAGATGATATCATCTTCATCTATTCCCCAATTAGTTGGGGAATACACACCAACATAGATTTCCATCAAGGTTACAAATTCTGGATCCTCAAATTTCATGTATCTGATCCATCCCAAAAGTGTAGACTCCACTAAAACTAATACGAGTGGCATCTATTCCTAAATCTCAAGAACCAAAACATTCATCTTAGTCAAAACTTTATCATATTCCACTCCACACTGGACTCCTAAATCACATGATTCTTTTATTTCTTGATAAAATCATTAGAATCATTATTTTCCTTTCTAAAAATATTTTCTACTTTAATATTGAATGATTTCATATCATCAACCCATATATGTTTATGGAGATTAAACTCTCATTGGGAAAAGATATACATTACGATCTTGTGATTAGTATACACAGTAATTTTATCACCCAATAGATTACGATGTAGACACTTCAAATCCTAAACCAAATTAGTCAACTCGAGGTCATGTGTAGTGTAGTTCTATTCACATGGAATCAACTTCCTAAACCAATATTCCACAACTCAATATCCCTGGTTTAACACTTTTCTACGATCTATCCTAGAAGAATCACAAAACACCATGTACTACTCACCAGGCTCAGGTAGTATCAAGATCGATGCTGACATAAAACTCTTCATCAGATCCTAGATAGCAGTATCCCATGCCTATGACCATTGAAAATTTACCCCCTTCATGGTCAATCCTAAAACTAGAAATTTTAAGTGGGAAACAACAGGGATTAAATTCTGATAATATCTTACCAACCCCTAAAAGCTATAAATATCAAAAATATTCATCAGATTCCAACAAGAATCAATTTCCTAATCCTTCTATGGGTATACTAAAAAACCATCTTCCATTGTGATGTGACCAAACAGGTTTACTAGATCAATCAAAAGTTGAAATTTATATTTCTTGGTGTATAACCGATGCTCTCTACATGCACTTATAATGATGTTAATATGTTGGTAATGATCATCAAATGTCTTATAGTACCCTAATATTTCATCCATAAAAATAGTGAAAAATGATGAAGTTAGTGGTGAAAAACTCTATTAATGACTTCAATAAACATTATTAGTTTATTCCCAACCCTAAAACATTGTGACGAACTCGTATAGGCCTTTGAAATTTCTAAAAGTAGTCCAAGTTATATCTGATGGTCAGAATCTCAAATGATAATACCCATATCTAAAGGCTATCAATGAAAAGGTAGAATCTCCTCTCAACTTTTCAAATAAATCATCGATACATGGAAGATGATACCATTTCTATATATTTATCCAGTTCACATTTCGATAATCTACACAAAAGCATAGAGTTATATTATAATTCTTAGAAAAAGAGTGGTGAACCAAAAGGAGACGCACATGGATGGATAATACCCTTATCCCTCAACTCTTATACCTAATTATTGAGCTCTTAAAGATCTCTTGTTTCCATTCTATATGGTGGAACAAAAAGTTAATCATCTCCCGATATGATCTCAATAGTAAATTATATATCTCTCTTAGGTATAAACCTTGAGATGTATTTATGAAACACATACTGATATCAGTACATTATAGATGGATTGACATCCTAGTTTACATGCTCATAATCTAATAACAAAATAGAAGCCTGGACAGTAAGATCTACTAGTTGTGGGTGAACTAGTCCTGCTTGACCAGTCTTGGTATCCCACTCTACACGATAAATATGTTTTCCACCCTCAAGAGATATAAAATTCACCCTCCTGTGGCAATAATAAATGGGGGGTCATTATTCTATTAATCAATCCATACCCATATTATGCCTTGGCCTAACATATCATGGATATAATGATACCAATGAAAATGATACTCACCAACATCGAGAGAACAATCCTGGCATAAGAAGATGTCTCCAGACTATACAAAAAACAATGTATCTATTGTCAAAACCCCCCTTATGAACTCCACCACGAGGCTCAATCCATTAAAATGTTTTGGAAAAAAATACTGAGAGGAACCAATATCAAATAAGGAACTATCTGCCGTATAATCTACAAGAATAATATCTCTAACCGTTAGTGGTCCATCCCCACTATCCACATATTTCATATGAATAGAAGGAAACTATCCTACCCCTCTTCCATGTGATTATACCTTATTCTCATGTTTTGCACCACTCCACTGATACAAGTTATATTTTCTAGAATCACCATGTCCACAACCACTACCACATTGTCTAGTAAGACACCAGTTTCCAAACTAATATGGTGTAGAAGGTCTACTTCCCACACACTAGTTCTATCTAGTTCCTCTAACAATACCTATTAATCATGGTTCCAGCATAAAGTCATTATATGTCCCATCGTACCATCATATAGGAACTCTACTAGTGGTTTTGGATAATTTATATGATAGTGGCCTTAACTTCTGCAATGGTGACATACAATCCAGGTAAGGTCCTATGTGACTAACCATTTCCCAAGGACACTATTCCAAATATCCCCCTGTATAACACCCTTGTAGTGATGCTTTCTGTTCAAGGAAGACATACCTCCTGATCATCAAGATAAAACCATATATCCTACAATATAAGAATCTCTTTGGTTTCCCTTAACTATGATTTCCTGATCCACCACCTCATTAAAAATACAAATAGAAAGAGGATAACATGGGACTAAATCTCACATTTATATATAACATGAAAATGACTCACCATAGCTATCTCATCCCCTATAAATGTTGGAAATAAGAACTGAAAATCTATGAAACAACTATCATAATCCATCATAGGAATAGTCCCTTGATTCAACCTCATAAACTGAACTACACTCACTTTCCTCAATGTTTTTGGATAGAAGATCTCCATAAACTTCACTAATAAGTTCTTCTATAACATACCATCATATTATATAGTCTGATTCTAATCATTTAACTAGTGATTCACTGATTCTCATAGAATTTATGAAGCCAATGTGACTTAAATCTCAGAAATAATCTCTAAATGGTCATTTATAGATTGGATGGACTCAATGTTGTTTTAGATCCTTTAAGTTCACCCTCTCTAGTAAAATTCATAGTGTGACATAATTGAACCTCCTATGTCAAATCAGACATATTTCTCATAACTCTCTCGGGGTTTCATTCCATAAAATACATTATGAGGGTGAAGATCTCTCAGAACATCTCTCTTGCTTCCTAATCAGGAATTATTGGTTCCTTAGGTTCCACTACTGGTAGAGAATCTCCAGACATATCCTCCTATCATACTCTCAAGAATAATTTTCATAGAATCATATCACTACAATTACAAACACACATCTACAAACACATAACATAATTTCATCACATTTTAAACAAGGGTCATCATATAAATCTATAACAAGTCATTCCAGCTTTCTAGCCACATGGTCTAAGTTGAGGAACTACCACAATAGTTAACCATCCTAAATCAAGGATATTGTTAACAAAGGGTAATCATGTATAAAATTTAAACCTCATTAGACACCCATTAATACTCATCTTTCATCTTTTTAATATATTTCTCAATTTTATAGTAGTAACCTTTTTAAATAAAATCTCATAATAAATGAAAAACATTTGATGTTCAAAAAAATAACCTTAATTTATTTTCCCTTGCATGCCTAAAATGATTCTTTTCAGAATAATATCAAGTACCAAAAATGATGCATGGAAAATCCAATCTCATCTGATATAAGTCCATGATTAAAATATCAAAAAATATTTGAGATAATAATCACATCACACAATAATAGAATCACCAAATGTGAAATAATATTCAATTGTAACAACAAAAAACTAATAACAACAATCCCACCTTGGGTTCTTGGGTTCTCCCTCATACATGTGTTAGCAACTCCCATGAATGAGTTTATAACCATGTCCCAAATCTTTTTAGTCTAAAGTCAACATTTTGAAAATATTAAGATAAATGAAATGAAAATAAAACTAGCCTATGGTATATCTTTTTATCATCTCGACTTGGGTACCATGAATTGATGCCCCAATCTAGACTCCAACATGACCTCATGTGTGCCTCCCCATATTATAGAGACTACGAATTAGATGAAATGATCTCATAGTAGTCTAAGAGAGGCTATAAACTCTTAATTAGAGTAATAAAGCAGTATAAATCAATAAGAAAACTAAAGAATGATATAATATAACCTAAACAATATAGTATCACAAGATGACCAAAACTAAAAATAAAATATCAAAACTAAACTATAGATATGCCATGCTAAAGTACATTCCATGTGTTAAAATGAAATGAAAATATGAAGACAATCAATACTCCCAAGTGGGTCTTAATCCATGTTTGGTTCACTCATTCATGCTCCATCCCAACTCAGCCATCTAACACATGGAATTTTCCCTTATCCTTTCATGTGATCATGAAATCTATTCGGATGCCGTTCATCTTACCAGAGTAGGGTATCCATAAAAATTAGTAGTACACAACCAATTACATCTAAAAAAATATCCTATAAATAAGAGTGTATGTAGTGTTATAATTAAATAAATATTATTCATATGTAAAATATCACCACATTATAGATTATTTTATATTTAACCACATAAACCACTGGGTTCCTAAGGACACCCAAACTGTCAATACCTGCATCATCCTAGGTCGGAGTATAATCTATCCCCATGGGACATCATATAACCTAATTTAATTTTTTACTACTTAATATCTCATGTCACATATAAACTTTATTTCTACTATTCAAAATTATATTTCAAAAATGAATTCCATTGTTACCATTCATATTTCCAGTTTACTCGTGAATATCATTTTGACCATTAATTAGTTATATTCAAACATGAATGCCATTGTTACCATATATAATTTCATTTCAAACATGAATTCCAATTTTACCATATATAATATCAAATCACAAATTAATTCCATTGTTACCATTCATCATTTCAATTCACACATTAATGCCATTTTTACCATTCATCAATTAAATTTTCTCAAGAATTCCATTGTTACCATTCATCATTTCACTATTAACTAGTTAAACAATTTATTAACCACATAAATTACATTAATTAATTGAAAAATTAATGAATCACTTCAATCCTATTAATTAATTCAATAATTAAATTATCAATCAACCCTATTAATTAATTTAATAATTAATTAATCATCTCAATCAATTTTATAATAAAAAAAATCTCCAATAATTAATTCAATATTTAATTATTCAAACTCTACAAATTCAATACAACAATAATTAATTCAAAAATTAATTACTCAATCTCAATAATCTCAATATTTCTATAATTAATTCTATTAATTAATTACTTTAAACCAATAAATTTAACAATCCCACCCATTCTCATTAATTAATCCACAACTAATTAATCTAGTTCAACAATCTCAATGTATCCATAATTAATTAAAATATTATTTATTCCAAATAAATATCCCAATATACAAATAATTAATTTAATAATTAATTATCCAAATCATCAATTGTAATTTCCACAGAACTAATTTAAAAATTAGTTATTCAAAATTAACAATCCCAATTTTCCAAATTTCACATCTCCAACAAATAAATAATTTATAATATTATTTAATTCAATCCAGAACACAATTTAATAAAATTTACTCTAAATTAATTAATTATATATAAATAATTTCAATAATTGCCTTGTAATTTTAATTATATACCTCATACCTCAATTTGTTTGTGAAGAATACATACCCACAAATATCCTTAAGTTGAACAGAATAAATCAAGAACACAATGAAGGATGAATTGTAGGTCCTAATCTTAAATCCATGATAAAAAATCAATATCTAATAATCATAGATCATGATCTATAACAAAAATTAGATAAAAATAATTTTTTCAAAAAGAGCAGTGGGATAAGGAGAGAGAGAGATCTAAATCGGATAGAAAAACATACTCATGGGGGTGTAGATCTTTAATACACAATTAAATTCACCATAAACAGAGGGCATAAAGGCCTAAAATCTATCCAGAAGCCCCAAAAAATTGTAAAATTGATGTTAAGGTCAATATAGAGAAGAATAGTCATTAAAATGGGAGATCATGATATTTTAAAACAAATTTTCAGAGTAATTAAAAACTTGTCCACGGTTTGCGGGGAACACGTGCACTATTTTTCAAACTATGTGCCTTAATCATGTGCGTATTATTTGGGGGGGATGAATGTTTCTAATTTTTGGGTACATAGTTTGAAAAACCGTGCAACAATCTTGCAAAACCCTTCTGTCCAATGTTGCATGGTTTGCGGGGCCATAGCGCAAAATTAGGGAAAACAGTTAACCAACCATGAATTGCACACATTTATCCAATTTTCAATAAAACTTCACCAAAAAACACCACAATGTAAAAATCTAACTAAAAATACTCAACAAAAGTTAAAATAGTACCTAAAAATGAGACTAAAAATATTCAAAAAAGGCCAGGGTTTTACACGTTATAGGATTTTCATCACACTTTTATTTATGTGGGACACATGTCAAATTCCTGACATTATTATTTTGTGTTCCTTATATATTTAACATGAATATATTTTATTATTATTGTTATGAATATTATTATATATACATATCCATCTATGGTTATTTCTTTCATGTGACTTAAAATTCAAAAGTTACCAAACTGGTAATACCTTTTTATTATAATCTCATTGTTTATTGGGGTTGTTAATATTTTGGTTTAAAATTATGAAATATTATTATATATATCACAAAAAAACATGAATTTCTTTACCATATATTTATTTCTCAAAATAATATTTTTTTACATTCATTTTCTACTCTCTATGTACTAAAAAGTCCAAAAGATGGGTTTTAAGGGAAATTGCCCTCATTTCTCTCTTCAGTCATAAATCACTTGTTTTCCATGTCCATGTTTTATAAAAACTGTTTCAAGAATATTTTTAATATTTCAAAATTATTTTTAAAATTATTTTTAAAAAAGTATTAAAATTTTACTGAATTTATTTAAATTAATATTCTAAAAATTTCTTGAATGATGCACTTTTGACTTTTTACCAAAAATATGAAAGGAATTTGTGTTTTAATGTACATCGAAAAAATAGAATTTTACACCACCATGAATAAAAAGGTTTTGAATATTAAATTATATGATTAAAAGGTTATTTTTGATGAAATATCTATCATTAATATTTTTGGGAAATTATTAAATTTTAAATAAATGATTTCAACGCAAAAATGTTATTTTACTAAATAAATATCCAAAGTGATATTTTAATCAATTTTTTTATTGAATATGGAATCATTTGATGTTAAATAATATTTACTGGTGAAATGATCCAATTATACCAATCATATTATATGTCTTGATTGTTTATGATTATTATGAAGTTATTATTGTGAACCTGTTTCATTTCTGCAGGTTATGTTATGATGAATTATTTATAAGACACATTCCCTTTATATGGTTTTTTCTATGATGATGTTTTATGATGTCATGGAACACATATTACTAGTTTTAATGATGTTATGGGTGGTATAGAAATTATATATTTCTATTTAATGAATTAAGTAATGATTAATGTTATATATGCTCAAAGAATACATGGGAGAATATATCAATCCAAAAAATAGGGCACACAAGTGGTTATTGAAATCCAAAAAGAGGGTTAATTAGAGGTTATCCCAATCTTAAAAATGGACACACAATAGGTTATCCCAAGCCCAAAATAGGCTACATAGATGGTTATCCAAATATTGAAGCTGGTACATAGTTGTTTAGCCTAATCTTAATATGTTTTTTTGATCTTTGAAGGTAGCCTTGACATAATATTTTATGTGGTTTTTTGTAAGAAAAAAATCTATGCCTTATTCCAATGTTATGATCTCATGGATTATATTATTTGATTATAATATGAATGATGTATTATAAACTACCAATATTTATTCCATGGCTCAAGTTTATGATCTATGATCTTTATGTTATGGTTTCTAAATTTTTTTCACATGTTATAATACCCTTATTATCACATTGTTTTGATATATCATTTTATTACCCTTACTGAGCATCAGATCACAACCATTATTTTTTATCATCCATATGTTATATGTAATGTTATTATGTAGGATAAGTTTGGGAAGGCTTCTTATTATGAATTACTTACTGAGAGATGAATTAGATATCTCGTGAATGAGTTTCTTATGTGACAATGTTTCCAAAGGCACTAGACCTATTCAATTATGGAATGGATCGTAATATTATTCAATGAATATTAATTTAATATTATGTTATATATATATACATATATAAAGTATGGGTATCTATAGATAATATTAGAGAAAAAGAAGGAATGTGATTCTTTGGAATTCTCACGTGTGAGCTTTTGGTGAATCATGGATCCCCATCTAAGGGCTTCATGAGAAATGGTCTACCACTAGGGATTGTCATAAGTGTCATGTCTAAGTGTTGTAGCTTACCATAGAGTTCTCTGATTGATATAAATTATAGTCTAATGGTTATATTTCAAAACTATTATTGTTGGATTCACTATAATGGATGGATCTAATTTTTTAAAACTCTCACGTATGAGCATTGGACGAAGCGTGACTCTCTGCCCAAGGGCTTCACGAGGAAAGGGATTAAACAAGGGATGATGTTAAGATTTCCACCAAGAAGTTTTATCTTCCCATTTAATAATCATATAACAATCAATTATAATCCACTGGTAACATATATAGACCATTATAGTTGGTATCAGAGCAAGGTTTAATTGACCGTGGGAAATTATGATGAAAGAATATTTGTGTGAACCATTTGGATTATCCTAAGTATGAGTGAATTTATTATGTTTTAGGAAAGAAAGGAGTGAATTTTTTCCTTGGAAAAAATCCATGTATGGATGTTGAATTTGGAAATGGTTTTGGAATAGATTCATATGTGGGACATTATTTGATCTATTAAATTTTAATTCTGAATTTTTTAAAGGATTTGAATAGATAATGACCATGAATGACCTAGGATAGACCTAATATGTCTTATATTGAAAATAATATGTCATGATTTAGACATCTAATAAAAGAGTTGTCATCAATATAATTTTTTAATCTATTATTATTATTTTTCATAATATAATAGTTTAGTTTAGTCAATTGATGGTGCCCAGATGTATTGTTGTTATGATGACTATGACTAAAATTGATTGATTATCCTTATAAGTAACCAAATGAAATAGGAAAAGGAAGAAAAAATCTAATGATTATGCCGAATCATCTATCTCAATATATTATTAATAATATCATCTTTTTTGATTTCACTAAAACACATAATAATATAATGATGTATTTTTATGAATATTGTGGAGGAAAAAAGATTCAATTTCCTACATTTTTTTAGAATATGAGAAGAAACACCCATGATATTTTCTTAAATGAATGGGAGGAGGTTTTTTGTTTGTAAGGTAATGTCATAGAGAAAAAAATTGAATAGGAGTTCAATGTATTTTGGGTGGGGAATAATGGAATTATCTGAGTTAATTACATATTCCAAGAGTTAAATCCCAGACAAAGAACATACATATGCTATTCCAATTTTTTATGTAAAAGGATCAAAGTGTTTATGCATTAGGATTTAATAATTATAAAGTATAAGTGTTATATAAATAATATTTTGGTTATACTGATAATGAAAAACCTTAAGATTAATTAAATGTAGTTTTTCTCTTATGATTTGAAATCACATTTTGAATACAACTGATAAACTAGAAAAAAGTATTACTGGCAAAGTTATATTTTAGGGAAAACACATGATTGGAGGAAACATAACCATTAATAGGTTCCTTATGTTGAACTAATAATGTTATGTTTTGATAAAGAGATGATTGAAAATGATGAATTTAATTATGTAGTATTTGTGACCATGAAAATGATTAGTGACTGGGTGACAATGTAATTACTTATAGAGTTGACATCAATTTTAGATTCATGGAATATAGTTTATAATCTATGATTTTATAAAGATATAGTTAATATTTGGATGAATTTTTCAATCCATTGATGTATTTTATTGATAAATATATTAAAATAGTTGGTATCTGAAATTAAGAGTTACCTTATTATTTTTAGGGGATTAAATTTATGTTGATTTTGGATATATAGTTACCTTCTAAAAAAATTATATTTTGAATTTTCTCAGACATTTTTTGGAAGGGTTTAAAGGGAAAATACATATAGAATGTATTAAGTTAATCTTTTGGTGTTATGTTTAAGGTTATAGAGTTAAATATATTGTATAAATTTTGAAAAATAATTTGGTTTTGGAAAATACTTATAAATATATGAAATCAAATTTCATTTTGTATGGATATTATGATTTCTTAAAAATTGATTTTTGAGCTTCAGTTGTGAAAAATTCAGACAAAACACTCATAGTTTGGGAACAATTGAGATTGAAGGGAAAATTATGGTAAATTTAACACCCCATTATTTATTAGTAAGTTATTTTTATAAAGTAATTTACAAAACACCAAGTTCGAGCACACCAAAACTTACCAAACTAGCCATTCAAAAAGCAGTTATTAATAGTATTAACTGCATTTTGAATTTTATATACTCCATATAATATTAACATCCATGTTATGTTTTTCTTAGACATAATATAAAAACAAATTCAATTTTTCAGATAAAAGAAGTAATTTTCCAAAAATGCTATCTTACATCCTTTTAATGAAAAACCTTCTTTTAAATATAATATTTTACACATTTATAAAATAATTTTTTTTTATGTGGGACATGAAATTTTATTTTGGATAAATTTTTGATGCTTTTCTAATAATGTTCAAATTTTGATGAATAGTGAAAAACACTAAATTTAAATTAAAAATTCCTTTTTGAATCAATATAATTTATATTGTTAAATTATACATTTTAAAGGTATTGTTGTATAATTAGATTATATTTTTTTTTCATTTAATCCAATTCTGGTCACTGGAAGTAATTTTACATTTATAATAGACATAAACACATATCAATCTTTTGTTAGTTTTTACTTCTCAAAAACCCACTTTCTAGTTTTGACAATAAGAATTTTTTTTAAAACAATTAATACACCTTATATGATTCTAATTTGGTGAAATAGAAATACTTTTTTATTTTTTAATATCAAAATTATATTTGGGTGATTTTTTTTGTATTTTTCTGAAGACTTTGAATTATTGATGAATAGTGAAAAATACCACGTTATTGATTAAAACAGAATATTATTTAAATAATTTTTATTTTTATATAAATTTATTTTAATGTAAAAATAAAGAAATAAAACTTATATAAGTCTAATTTAATTCATTGGAATCATTTGATAATATGATTAGATGTATAACATTTTATTAAATTTTTCAACGCCTTTTACCCACCTTCTAGGCATATTTGAAAATTTTCATAAATCATAATTTTCTACTTCTGTGAATTGAATATCAAAAATCAGAGAGAAATAGTTGATTTCAGTATGTAAAATGTTGTTTAATTGGATGAAAATGATATTTGGTGAATATTTACTTTTAAATTTTGTTTACCATGGTTATAGGTAAATAGGATAATTAAATGTAAAAATGTTATTATAAATACCCTTACACATGTCCTAATTCTAGTGGATAAGTATATTTCATCCAAAATAAACATTAGGAATAAAATATGATACCTTTTTATCCACTTGGATTATATAAGGACATTTATTATTATTTTATTTATTGAAGAGTTAAAAGTGTAAAATTTATAATTTAAATACTAAACTATATTTAATATCAGGTAATACAAAAGATAATTTTGAATATAAATATTAATTATAAATATAAATATATTTCTTACATCATGGTATTTTATTTATACATTATATAAATTAAATAATTAAATTTCTGTATTTCACAATGATAATGCAAGTAATTAGGTAATTAATGAATGATTAAAATAATTGATATTATAAATATTAAAATAAAAGAAATTTGAGACTTTTGAGGTATTCCACGAATTGTTTTGGTTAATAATACATTTTAGGGTTGATTAAATATTTTTTTTGAACTAATAAAGTTGATATTTCTTTATCAAAAATCAAATACTAAATTGTGTCAACATTGACATAATTGAGTTTTTAAAAAAAATTCAATTTTATTAAATTATATAACAGTGATAAAAATATATGGTTCAGCCAAAATACTTATATAATTATATGTATATTTTATTAATGAACCACTTGAGGGTTTCTTGGAATTTCAATGCATGTTTATTAACAATGTATTATAAAAATACAAAAAGACATTGTAAAAAATAAACTATTTATCTAAGAGTTAAATCTAAAATAAAAGGTTAATGTGGTGACCTAAACTTGTCTAAAACCTATTGGTTGGGAGTATTTAGACCTACCCCACATTATCCTTTAAATAAATACATTTGGAGCAATTATAAACCGAATATAGTTTTATAATAAAATAATATTTCAGGCATTTCCTAAAGTGACCCTCACCTCTCTTATAAAAGGAAACTTCCCCTTCCTTTAATTTCAAACATTAAATTGCATTTGGATCGGCCAAAACCTACTCTAATATCCTATCAAATACCCTAAATTCTTCCTAGAGGCCTTAATTTGACCAGAAAGCCATCCTAAGGATCCCTTTGGTCAAATAAAAAGGAAGCACCCGAAGAAGATGTAATAATTTAATCACCGATTTTAAAGTACTTTTCTTTTTTAGCTTCCTTTTTCTTTGTTGTTTCCATAACAAAATAATATCTACAGTACATTCGACATATTTTTATGTTATAATAAATATTTTACATCCATATTTTTTATTCTATCCATCCTATGAATGACAAAGTCACCGTACATGCGTATGTACGGCTTACCGTCTCCACATTGTGGTATTGCTTGTTATTCATCACTTCATTATAAGGATGGGTATAATAATGAGTATAATTGATATAAATAATAAATATAACATGTTAATGATTCCTTATAAATTATATACCATCCAATTACATAAAATTTCACCATCAATAGAATGATATTGTCACTCGTGTTTACGTACAGATTACCATCTTCACAAACGCAATGAGATTCATTCCCCATCATAACCATTCAAAAATAATATTCAACTTATGATTAAGATCATATTATGTAACATCCCAGGTAAATAAAGAATATTTTTTTTTTCATATTTATTAATATTTTCTAATTAAATATTAATTTTACTTTAAAGGGGTTGCTATGTTCGATAGCGTACCCAATACGCAACAAAGAGTTTCTTTGAAATCTTACATTGCACACTAGTAATAAAATAATATTATATTAAATGGTAGTTAACACATAGCCATTGTATTGGAGGTAATGAATATAAATAACTAAAATATGATTATATATGTTTGTTAATTTTTTTACATTTATCCAATAAAGGATAAAGGCTTAAAATACGAAAATAATTCAATTTTAGGCATATATACTCTAATATTCACTAAAGGCCCACTTATTGCCTTTTGATGGAGAACCCTCTTTAAATATATTTTTGGTCAATCTTATACATTCTTTTGGACTAAATAAAATTCTTCTTTAGAATAGGAAATCAAAATTTACTTTGTGTAATTTTTTGGTATTTTTCCGATAAAGTTCATTTTTTAATGAATAGTGAAAAATGTTGTATTTTAATTCAAAACCTCTTTTTAATATAATTTATTTATATGAATAGATTATATTTTTAATTGGTTCTAAAGTGAAATTATAATATATTTTTACCATTTAATCCAATAGGGGTCATTGGAATTAATTTCACTTGGAAATTGGACTTAAACTAGTGTCAATCTTTTGATATATATTGTTTCATAAAAACACGCTATTTGTTCTAACAGTGGGAATTAATTATTAAATTAATTAATGTAACTTATATGATTTCAATTTTTTAAAATAGAAATTTTTTTTAATTAGGAATATCAAATATAGCTTAGGGTGACGTTTTGGTATTTTTCTGAAAAACTTCAATTTTTGATGAACAGTGAAACCACTAAGTGGTACTTAAAAAACTGATTTTTCCATTAAATGAAATTCTACAACCTCTGTGTTTTGAATTTCAAAAATCCGACATATATGGTTTTCATTAGGAAGTAAAATGTAGTTCAATGGGATTAAAATATATTTTTGGTGAATAGTAACTTATAAGTTTTTAATCGCGATTAGAGGTAATTAGTGTAGTTTAAGGTAAAAATAATGTTTTAATAATGTGAAATGACCTTGACACATGTCGTACCATTATTGGATGTGTCATGGCCGACCAAGACAATCCATGGGTCAACATGGGGACCCCATGGTGCCTCTTTGGTAGGAAAATGACATTAATAACTTTTTATTTAATGTTAAAATAAAAATGTCACAAACATGGGTTGTTTTAATAAAACAATTTTTATATGGGGTTATACAATTCATATTTTTGACTATAAATATTCATTATAAATATAAAAAGATTTCATACATCATGATATTTTTTTATAATTTTTAGACATTAAATAAATTAAATTATTTATGACACCATGATGATGCAGTGATTACCTCATTATTTAACAATTTAAATAAAATGAAAAGATAATGTAAACTCTAAGACCTACTCTTGTAAAAAACCTATTGGATGGGTGGATTTCGAAATCTTATCACCTTATCCTCAAAATATATAATTTTGGGACCTTTAAAATCCGAAAATAATTTTATAGTAAAGTAACCTTTTATAACTTTCCAAGAGTGCCCCTCCTTTCCTCTTATAAAAGGCCCCCACCTCTACGACCTTACCCACACCTCTCAAGTCTTTGTCTCGGCCAAACCCTACACATTTTGTCTCTACACATCCCTCTATTACTCCTATGATCCTCGATTTGGGCAGAAGTCTTTCCAATGAAGCCTTTGATCTCAAATCAAAAAGAGTTACCCGATTTAAAGGTAGTGTCTTCTCTTGTGTTCTTATGTTTTATTGTGCTTCTCCAACCCCCTAAACTCTTCTTATTCCTTTATTTTGTAACAAAAACAGTATATTCAAAATACTAGGATGTTTTTATGAGAAGGATTAGAACTACACTTACACACACCTTCATCTAATGGTTAAAGAGCATACTGTTTCTGTGGATGGCGAATTTCTGCCTCACGAAACGATGATTGTTCAATATTTTTCTAACACCTTCAAAGGTGGACATTAAGATGAAAATATATTTATATATGATATATAATATTTTTATGTTTTCTTTAAGCTTTTTTATTTTTCATTTATGGCATACATTTATGGATTCCATTATCGGTATACGCGATATCTTCATTTTAGGAAGTGCGGACTACCGCCCCCTCAAAGTGATTTGATTCGTTAATGCCATATTTGGGACGTATAAAGGATGGAGATAATGATATTATATATGAAATTATACTGTAATTATAATATACCTTTATTACATTATGATTACATTCCATAAAATACGAAATAGAAATGAAAGTAGCGTTCATGCCAATTTACGACTTACCATCTCCATGAACGGTGAATTTCATTTCTTACCTCTAAATGTTATGAAATATTATAAAATCATGTATATACTAGATATATATGATATATATGATATCTAAATAATGAATATAACTCTGGATATAATGGATACATGAACAACTTGTAATTATAAAGAGCTTATTTTTGACTTAAGTACCAATGATCATTAAAAATGACCATTATTAACATAAATAATTACATAGTGTTAATGACATGGTAATAAGTGATATCTAAACAACGACTTCTCCACCACCATGACCATTATTTGAGTTTAGGCTTCCTCTACAAGCCATAACCTACCTTTTTTTTAAATGAAAAATAAATACCATGTATTACTTTTCTTTTATTTTGGTATTGAAAATGGTTTTCATAATGTTTTTATTATATCAATGTGTTGTATTGATATCTTGTGATTGAAATGTGAAAATTTTATGTTTCCTTTATGCATGTTTTATGTGATATGATTAAGTTATGGTTCTTGGGCATTGTTATGAAGACAGGTGGTTCCGTGATAAACTAAGGGCGGGTGAGCCCGATATATCTCTCCAATGCATTGGGTAACGCGAAGGACTTAAACGTTATGGTTTATCTGAAGAGATTTTAGGGAATATACTGTGATGGGTATTCCAAACGTAACCATGAGGGTTACTCCCTACGTAAGAATGTTATGAATGCCTCAAGTTACCTTTAGGTCTTATGATTTCTATGATTTATTTATGATTTGATGAGGTATGCTAAAATGATTTTGTTTTATGAGTAAAGTATGATTTCATACATGGACTAATGTTTTAATTTCATACTTTTATATCCCTTACTGAGATTTTTATGTCATCCCATGTTTTTGAAATGATTTTCACAGGTCAAGGGAAAGGTAAATGATGTGATGATAGTGTCAAGGAAGTTTCAATAAAGAATCCATGTTTTATTTTAAATATGTTTCCATTGATGGGAAAAATGAGTACTATCTTTTATGTTACCACTTTGTTTAGATGTGGAATGTAATGCATGTTTTATGATCTAATTCTCTAAAACTCTAAACCTGAAAAGATCCTCAATGTGTATTCTTGAAGTAACTCAAGATTAAGTAATGTTTAAGGCTGGGGCCTTATAGTTGGTATCAGAGGTCAGTTTAGACAAATTTAAGAGTTAGAAAATTGTTAAATTTATAAGTTAATTTATGGCATGATTGAAATGATATAGCATTTAAAGATTACCATGTTGCTTTGCCTAAGATATTTCTGTGATAAGAATTTTTCTACATAGAGGAAACAGAGAAGATTTTCTAGGAAGGCATATAGAGTATAATGACCTTTCGAATCAGCAACCAGAGATGGTCGGAATCCGAATTGACCAGTTTACTGCACTGATGGCTCAGTTAAAGTAGGTTATTACTAGAGGTTTGTTGAAACCTTTTCATAGTTATCTAGTACAATGACTAAGCTAACTTGGAAGGATGTTAAGTTTATCTGGAAAAAAGAATGTGATGATTGTTTTCAGGAGTTAAAAAGAATATTGGTGAATGTTCCAGTTTTGGTACTTCCTTCTAGGAATGGTGAGTTTGTTATTTACAGTAATGCTTCATTGAAGGGACATGGTTGTGTCCTTATGCAGAATGATTAGGTAATTGCATATGCTTCACGTCAATTGAAAACTCATGAGGTAAATTACCCTACACATGATTTGAATTTAGCCGATGTTGTTTTCGCTTTAAAAATTTGGAGGCATCATTTGTATGGAGTAAAGTGTGAAATATATACCTATCACAAAAGTTTAAAGTACATATTCTCTCAGAAAGAATTTAACATGAGACAGAGGAGATGGCTATAATTAATCAAGGATTATGATTGTACAGTTCATTACCATCTGGGAAAATCAAATATAGTGGCTGATGCTTTGAGTTGAAAAAGTAATGCTTCATTAACAATGTTGTGTTTGGAACATGATCCTTTGGTTAAGGATTTGATGAAATTTGGCATAGAAGTTGTTGGTACAGGAAGTTCTTCTGTTTTGTTTCAGGTATCAGTGAGATCATCTCTATTAGAGAGAATTAAGCAAGCCCAAAAGAAAGTCAGTGGGTTGTAGAAAAAAGTAGAGCTATTTCAGAATGGTAAGTTGCCTAAATTTAATATTGATAATGATTGTGTTTTGAGATTTGGGAAGAGATTGTGTGTGCCTTGTGATTCATAGTTGAAGAGAGAGTTGTTATGTGAAGCTCATAGTTCTCTGTTTTCAGTTCATCCAGGCAGTACTAAGTTGTATAGAGATCTTCGAGAGTATTACTGGTGGGATGGAATGAAAAGGGATATTGCTGATTTTACTGTGAAGTGTTTAACTTTTCAATAGGTAAAAGTAGAGCGGAAGTTACCGAAAGGGATGCTTCAGCCATTACCAGTACTAGAGTGGAAATGGGAGAATATATCCATGGACTTCGTTGTGGGATTTCCAAAGACACCTCGAGGTAATAATGCAATCTGGGTTATTATTGATCACTTAACTAAATCTGTTTATTTCCATCCCATTGGAGATACTTTCTCTCTAGATCAACTTTCTCGATTGTATCTTAAAGAGATAGTCATTTTGCATGGAGTCCCCCTATCCATTGTATCTGATCGTGATCCCAAGTTTACTTCTAAATTTTTTAAAGGCCTTCAGAAGTCGTTGGGTACTGAATTAAATTTTAGTACAGTTTTTCATCCTCAATCAGATGGGTAGTCAGAATGAACAATTCAGACTTCGGAGGATATGCTACGTGCTTGTTCGATTGATTATCTGGGATGTTGGGACCAACATATTTTTTGGTTGAATTTTCATTTAATAACATTTTTCATTCCAGTATACATATGGCACCGTTTGAGGAATTATATGGGAAGTAGTGTCGAACTCCAGCTTTTTGGGATGAAGTGGGTGAAAGGAAGCTGATGGGACCAGAATTGGTAGAAGAGATGGCAGAAAAAGATCAATTGATTCAGAAACACATGAGAACAACTCAAAGTAGACAAAAAAGTTATGCAGACAACATGAGGAAGGATCTATCTTTCGAAGTAGGTGATCATGTTTTTCTCAAAGTTTCACCGTGGAAAAGTGTGATGCGATTTGGTAAGAAAAGAAAGCCGAGTCCAAGGTTCATTGGACCATATGAAATTCTTAAGAGAGTTGTGTCAGTTGCTTACCGAGTGGCTTTACTTCTGATTTTATCTCTGGTACACAATGTTTTTTATGTTTTGATGTTGAGAAGTATATGCCAGATCCATCTCATGTTTTGAGCCCAGAGGTAGTTCAGTTGGAAGAGAATCTATCTTATGAAGAACAACCATTCCAGATTCTTGACCATAGAGAGAAAGTCTTGCGGAATAAGGTAATACAGCAGGTAATGGTTTTGTGGAAAAACCATATGGTTGAAGAGGCAACGTGGGAATCTGAAAATGCTCTAAGGGATACATACCCCCACTTATTTTGATAAGTGAATAAAATTGCAAGGACGCAATTTCCAAAAGGGGGGAAGGATGTAACATCCCAGGTAAATAAAGAATAAAACATTTTCATATTTATTAATACTTGCGAATTAAATATTAATTTAACTTTAAAGGGGTTTCTATGTTCGATAGCGTACCCGATACGCAACAAAGAGTTTCTTTGAAATCTTACGTTGCACACTAGTAATAAAATAATATTATTTTAAATAGTAGTTAACGCGTAGCCATTGTATTGGAGGGAATGTATAGAAATAACTAAAATATGATTATATATGTTTGTTAAATGTTTTTACATTTATCCAATAAAGGGTATAGGCTTAAAATACGAAAAGAATTCAATTTTAGGCATATATACTCTAATATTCACTAAAGGTCAACTTATCGCCTTTTGATGGAGAACCCTCTTAAAATATAGTTTCGGTCACTCTTATACATTCTTTTGGACCAAATAAAATTTTTCTTTAGAATCGGGACATCAAAATTTACTTTGTGTAAATTTTAGGAATTTTTCTGAAAAAGTTCATTTTTTAATGAATAGTGAAAAATGTTGTATTTTAATTCAAAACCTCTTTTTAATATAATTCATTTATATGATTAGGTTGTCTTTTTAATTGGTTCTAAAGTGAAATTAGAATATATTTTTACCATTTAATCCAATAGTGGTCATTGAAATTAATTTCACTTTGAAATTGGACTTAAACTAGTGTCAATCTTTTGATATATATTGTTTCATAAAAACATGCTATTTGTTCTGACAGCGGGAATTAATTATTAAATTAATAAATGTAACTTATATGATTTTAATTTTTTAAAATAGACATCATTTTTTAATTTGGAATATCAAATATAGCTGAGGGTGAAGTTTTGGTATTTTTCTGAAAAACATCATTTTTTGATGAACAGTGAAACCAGTAAGTGGTACTTAAAAAACTGATTTTTCATTTAAATGAAATTTTACCACCTCTGTGTTTTGAATTTAAAAAATCTGACATACATGTTTTTCATTAGGAAGTAAAATGTGGTTCAATAGTATTAAAATAATTTTTTGGTGAATATTAACTTTTAAGTTTTTAATCGCGATTAGAGGTAATTAGTGTAGTTTAAGGTAAAAATAATGTTTTAATAATATGAAATGACCTTTAAACATGTCCTACCCTTATTGGATGTGTCAGGTCCGACCAAGAAAATCCATGGGTCAACATGTGGACCCCATGGTTCCACTTTGGTAGGAAAATGAGATTAATAACTTTTTATTTAATGTTAAAATAAAAATGTCACAAACATGGGTTTTTTTACTAAAACAATTTTTACATGGGGTTATACAAGTCATATTTTTTAATATAAATATTCATTAGAAAGATAAAAATATTTCCTACATCATGATATTTTTTTATAATTTTTATACATTAAATAAATTAAATTATTTTTGACACCATGATGATGCAGCGATTACCTCATTATTTAACGATTTAAATAAAATGAGAAGATAATGTAAAATCTAAGACCTAAACTTGTCAAAAACATATTTTATGGGTGGATTTAGAACTATTATCACCTTAACATAGAAATATATAATTTTGGGACCTTTAAAATCCTAAATTAAATTTATAATAAAGTATCCTTTTATAAATTTCCAAGAGTGCCCCTCCTCTCCTCTTATAAAAGGCCCCCACCTCTACCACCTTACCCACACCTCTCAAGCCTTTAGCTCGTCCAAACCCTGCCTATTTTGTCTCTCCACATCCCTCTATTACTCCTAGAAGTCTCACTTTGGGTAGAAGTCTTTCCAAGGAAGCCTTTGAGATCAAATCAAAAAGAGTTACCCGATTTAAAGGTATTGTCTTCTCTTGTGTTCTTATGTTTTATTTTGCTTCTCCAACCCCTAAACAATTTTTATACCTTTATTTTGTTACAACAAAAGGATCTTCAATATAATAGGATGTTGTTATTAGAAGTATTAGAGCTACACTTACACACACATTCATCTAATGGTTAATGAGCATACTGTTTTTGTGGATGGTGAATTTCTGCCTCACGAAACGATGATTGTTCAATATTCTTCTAACACCTTCAAAGGTGGACATTAATATGACACTATATTTATTTATGATATATAATATGTTTATGTTTTCCTTAATATTCTGTATTTTTTCATTTATGTCATACTTTTATGGATTCCATTATGGGTATACACGATATCTTCATTTTAGGAAGTGCGGACTACCGCCCCTCAAAGAGATTTGATCCGTTAATGCCATATGTGGGATGTATAAAGGATTGAGTTAATGATATTATATACGAAATTATACTGGAATTATAATATACCATTATTTCATTATGATTCCATTCCATAAAATACGAAATAGAAATGAAAGTAGCGTTCATGCGTACGTACGGCTTACCGTCTCCATGAACGGTGCATTTCATTTCTTACCTCTAAATGTTATGTAATATTACAAATGCATGTATATACTGGATATATATGATATATATGATATCTAAATAATGAATATAACTATGGATATAATGGATACATGAAAAAATTCTAATTATAAAGAGTTTATTTTTCACTGAAGTACCAATGATCATTAAAAGGACCGTTATTAACTTAAATAATTACATAGTGTTCATCACATGGTAATAAGTGATATAAAAGGAATAATGAACTTGAAAAAGGTTCATAAGCAAGTAGAAATTAACTCAAGTTTATTATTTAGAAGATTAAAGAGCAATCGAGTCACGCCGGACACGAGGTAAGGGACTTCGTCTCAATCTCCATTCATTGAGGCATATTTTGTTTTATACACAACTTTCTTTTATATAGTGCATAAACCCCTTTGAATTTTACTCTTATTAAAAAGTAATATTTTTTTATAAGAAGTGTTTTACTAATTGAGAAAAATAATTTTTTTTGTCGTACGTATGCAGCGACAACAACTTCTCCGCCGCCGTGACCATTATTTTAGTTTCGGCTTCCTCTACAAGCCATAACTTAACTTTTTTTTAAATGAAAAATAAATACCATGTATTACTTTTCTTTTATTTTGGTTTTGACAATGGTTTTCATAATGTTTTTATTATATCAATGTGTTGTATTGATATCTTGTGATTGAAATGTGCAAATGTTATGTTTCCTTTTTGCATGTTTTACGTGATACAATTATGTTATGGTTCTTGGGCATTGTTATGAAGACGGGTGGTTCCATGATAAAATAAGGGTGGGTGAGACTGATATAGCTCTCCAATGCATTGGGTAACATGATGGTGTTAAACGTTAAGGTTTCTCTGAATATATTTTAGGGAATATACTGTGATGGGTATTCCAAACGTAACCATGAGGGTTACTCTCTACGTAAGAATGTTATGAATGCCTCAAGTTACCTTTATGTCTTATTATTTCTATAATTTATTCATGATTTTATGAGGTATGTTAAAATGATTATGTTTTATGAGTAATGTATGATTTCATACATGGACTAATGTTTTCATTTCATACTTTTATATCCCTTACTGAGCTTTTTATGCTCATCCCATGTTTTTGAAATGATTTTCACAGGTCAAGGAAAAGGTACATGATGTGATGACAGTGTCAAGGAAGTGTCAAGAAAGAATCCATGTTTTATTTTAAATATGTTTCTGTTGATGGAAAAAATGAGTACTATCTTTTATGTAACCACTTTGTTTAAATGTGTAATGTAATGCATGTTTTATGATCTAATTCTATAAAACTCTAAACCTGAAAAGATCCTCAACGTGTATTCTTGAAGTAACTCAAGATTATGTAATGTTTAAGGCTGGGGACTTATAGTTTATATCAGAGGTCAGTTTAGGGAACTTTAGGAGTTAGGAAATTGTTAAATTTATAAGTTAATTTATGGTATGATTGAAATGATATATCATTTAAAGATTACCATGTTGCTTCTCCTAAGATATTTCTGTGATAAGAATGGTTCTACACAGAGGAAACAAGGAAGATTTTATAGGAAGGCATATAGAGTATAATGACCTTTCGAATCAGCAACCAGAGATGGTCGGAATCAGAATTGACCAGTTTACTACACTGATGGCTCAGTTGAATCAGGTTATTACTGGAGGTTTGTTGAAAATTTTCACGGTTATCTAGTCCAATGACTAAGCTAACTCGGAAGGGTGTTATGTTTATCTGGAAAAAAGAATGTGATGATTGTTTTCAAGAGTTGAAAAGAAGATTGGTGAATGCTCTAGTTTTGTCACTTCCTTCCAGGAATGGTGAGTTTGTTATTTATAGTGATGCTTCGTTGAAGGGACGTGGTTGTGTCCTTATGCAGAATGATCATGTAATTTCATATGCTTCACGTCAGTTGAAAACTCATGAGGTAAATTACCCTACACATGATTTGGAATTAGCTGCTGTTGTTTTCACTTTAAAAATTTGGAGGCATCATTTGTATGGAGTAAAGTGTGAAATATATACCGATCACAAAAGTTTAAAGTATATATTCACTCAGAAATAATTGAACATGAGATAGAAAAGATAGTTAGAATTAATCAAGGATTATGATTGTACAATTCATTACCATCCGGGAAAAGCAAATAAAGTGGCTGATGCTTTGAGTCGAAAAAGTAATGCTTCATTAACAATGTTGCGTTTGGAACGTGATCCTTTGGTTAAGGATTTTATGAACTTTGGCATAGAAGTTGTTGGTGCAGGAATTTATTCTATTTTGTTTCAGGTATCTGTGAAATCATCTCTATCAGATAGAATTAAGCAAGCGCAGAAGAAAGACAGTGGGTTGCAGAATAAGGTAGAGCTGGTTCAGAAGGGTAAGTTTCCTGAATTTAATTTTGATAATGATTGTTTTTTGAGATTTGGGAAGAGATTGTGTGTGCATTGTGATTCACAGTTGAAGAGAGAGTTGTTATATGAATCTCATAGTTCTCTGTTTTTAGTTCATCCAAGCAGTACTACATTGTATAGAGTTTTTCGGGAGTATTACTGGTGGGATGGAATGAAGAGGTATATTACTGATTTTACTCTGAAGTGTTTAACTTGTCAACAGGTAAAAGCAGAGCGGCAGTTTCCAAAAGGGACGCTTCAGCCTTTACCAGTACCGGAGTGGAAATGGGAGAATATATCTATAGACTTCATTGTGGGATTGCCGAAGACACCTTGAGGTAATAATGCAATCTGGATTATTGTTGATCACTTGACTAAATCTTCTAATTTCCTTCTAATTCAAGATACTTTCTCTCTAGAACAACTTTCTCGATTGTATCTTAAAGAGATAGTCAGGTTTCATAGAAATACCCTATCCATTGTATCTGATCGTGATCCCAGGTTTACTTCTAACTTTTGAAAAGGCCTTCAGAAGTCGTTGCGTACTGAATTAAATTTTAGTACATCTTTTCATCCTCAATCAGATGGGCAGTCAGAACGAAAAATTTAGAATTTGGAGGATATTCTACGTGCTTGTTCGATGGATTATCAGGGATGTTGGGACCAACATCGTTCTTTGGTTGAATTTTCATATAATAACAGTTTTCCTTCCAGTATATAGATGGCACCGTTTGAGGAATTATATGGGAAGCAGTGTCGAACTCCAGATTTTTGGGATGAAGTGGGTGAAAGGAAGCTGATGGGACCAGAATTGGTAGAAGAGATTGCAGAAAAAGTTCAGTTGATTCAAAAACACTTGAGAACTGCTCATAGCAGACAGAAAAGTTATGCAGACAACAGGAGGAAGGATATATCTTTCGAGGTAGGTGATCATGTTTTTCACAAAGTTTCACCGTGGAAAAGTGTGATGCGATTTGGTAAGAAAAGAAAGCTGAGTCCAAGGTTCCTTGGACCATATGAAATTCTGGAGAGAGGTGGGTCAGCTGCTTACCGAGTGGCCTTACCTCCAAGTTTATCTCTGTTACACAATGTTTTTCATGTTTCGATGTTGAGAAAGTATATGCCAGATCCATCTCATGTTTTGAGCCCATAGGTAGTTCAATTGGAAGAGAATCTCTCTTATGAAGAACAAACAGTCCAGATTCTTGATGATAGAGAGAAAGTGTAGCGGAATAAGGTAATTCACCAGGTAAAGGTTTTATAGAAAAACCATATGTTTGAAGAGGCAACGTGGGAATCTGAAAATGCTATGAGGGATAAATACCCCCACTTATTTTGATAAGTGAATAAAATTGCGAGGACACAATTCCTAAAAGGGGGGAGGGATGTAACATCCCAGGTAAATAAAGAATAAAACATTTTCATATTTATTAATATTAGCGAATTAAATATTAATTTTACTTTAAAGGGGTTGCTATGTTCGATAGCATACCTGATACGCAACAAAGAGTTTCTTTGAAATCTTAAGTTGCACACTAGTAATAAAATAATATTATTTTAAATGGTATTTAACACGTAACCGTTGTATTGGTGGGAATGAATAGAAATAACTAAAATATGATTATATATGTTTGTTAAATGTTTTAAAATTTATACAATAAAGGATAAAGGCTTAAAATACGAAAAAAATTCAATTTTAGGCATATATACTCTAATATTCACTAAAGGTCCACTTATCGCCTTTTGATGGAAAACCCTCTTTAAATAGAGTTTTTGTCACTCTTGTACATTATTTTGGACAAAATAAAATTCTTCTTTAGAATCGGGACATCAAAATTTACATTTTGTAAATTTATGGTATTTTTCCGATAAAGTTCAATTTTTTAATGAATAGTGAAAAATGTTGTATTTTAATTCAAAACCACTTTTTAATATAATTTATTTATATGATTAGATTATCTTTTTAATTGGTTATAATGTGAAATTAGAATATATATTTACCATTTAATCCAATAGTGGTCATTGTAATTAATTTCACTTCGAAATTGGACTTAAACTAGTGTCAATCATTTGATATATATTATTTCATAAAAACACGTTATTTATTCTGAAAGCGGGAATTAATTATTAAATTAATTAATGTAACTTATATGATTTTAATTTTGTAAAAAAAACATCATTTTTGAATTCAGAATATCAAATATAGCTTTGGATGAAGTTTTCGTATTTTTCTGAAAAACTTCAATTTTTGATGAACAGTGAAATCACTAAGTGGTACTTAAAAAACTGATTTTTTGTTTAAATGAAATTTTACCACCTCTGTGTTTTGAATTTCAAAAATCCGACAGACATGGTTTTTATTAGGATGAAAAATTTCGTTCAATGGGATTAAAATAATTTTTTGGTGAATAGTAACTTTTATGTTTTTAATCGCGATTAGAGGTAAATAGTGCAGTTTAAGGTAAAAATAATGTTTTAATAATATGAAATGACCTTGAAACATGTCCTACCCTTATTGGATGTGTCATGGCCGACCAATAAAATCCATGGGTCAACATGGGGACCCCATGGTGCCACGTTGGTAGGAAAATGACATTAATAACTTTTTATTTAATGTTAAAATAAAATGTCACAAACATGGGTTGTTTTACTAAAACTATTTTTACATGAGGTAATACAAGTCATATTTTTGACTATAAATATTCATTTGAAATCTAAAAGGATTTCCTACATCATGATAGTTTTTCATAATTTTTAGACATTAAATAAATTAAATTATTTATGACACCATGATGATGCAGCGATTACCTCATTATTTAAGGATTTAAATAAAATGAAAAGATAATGTAAAATCTAAGACCTACACTTGTCAAAAACCTATTGGATGGGTGTATTTAGAACTCTTATCACATTATCCTAGAAATATATAATTTTGGCACCTTTAAAATCCTAAAATCATTTTATAATATAGTAACCTTTTATAACTTTCCAAGAGTGCCCCTCCTCTCCTCTTATGAAAGGCCCCCACCTCTACCACCTTACACACACCTCTCAAGCCTTTGTCTTGGCCAAACCTGGCCAATTTTGTCTATTAAAATCCCTATATTACTCCTAGAAGCCTCAATCTAGGAAGAAGTATTTCCAAGGAAGCGTTTGATCTCAAATCAAAAAGAGTTACCCGATTTAAAGGTAGTGTTTTCTCTTGTGTTCTTATGTTTTATTTTACTTCTCCAACCCCTAAAATATTTTTATTCATTTCTTTTGTAACAAGACCAATATATTCAATATAATAGGATGTTTTTATGAGAATTATTATAGCTATACTTACACACACCTTCATCTAATGGTTAAAGAGCATACTGTTTCCGTGGATGGCAGATTTCTGCCTCATGAAACGATGATTGTTCAATATTCTTCTAACACATTTAACGGTGGAAATTAAGATGAAAATATATTTATATATGAGGTATAATATGTTTAATTTTTCCATAAGATTCTGTATTTATAATTTATGTCATACCTTTATGGATTCCATTATGGGTATACGCGATATCTTCATTTTAGGAAGTGCGGACTACCGCCCCCTCAAAGTGATTTGATTCGTTAATTCCATATGTGGGATATATAAAGGATGGAGTTAATGATATTATATATGAAATTATACTGGAATTATAATATAGCTTTATTTCTTTATGATTCCATTCCATAAAATACGAAATATAAATGAAATTAGCGTTCATGTGTACGTACGACTTACCGTCTCCATGAACGGTGCATTTCATTTCTTACCTTTAAATGTTATGTAATATTATAAATGAATGTATATACAAGATATATATGATATATATGATATCTGAATAATGAATATGACTCTGGATATAATGGATACCTGAAAAAATTGTAATTATAAAGAGTTTATTTTTGACTCAAGTACCAATGATCGTTAAAGCAACCGTTATTAACTTAAATAATTACATAGTGTTCATGACATTGTAATAAGTGATATAAAAGGAATAATGAACTTGAAAAAGGTTCTTAAGCAAGTATAAATTAACTCAAGTTTATTATTTAGGAGATTAAATAGCAATCGAGTCACGTCAGACACTAGGTAAGGGACTTCGTCTCAATCTCCGTTCATTGAGGCATATTTTGTTTTATACACAACTTTCTTTTATACGGTGTATAAAACCCTTTGACTTTTAAAATTTTTCAAAAGGAATAATTTTTTTATATGAATCGTTTTACTAAACGACAAAAGGAATGTTTTTTTGTCGTACGTATATGGTGACAATGACTTCTCCACCGTCGTGACCATTATTTGAGTTTCGTCTTCCTCTACAAGCCATAACCTAACTTTTTTTTAAATGAAAAATAAATACCATGTATTACTTTTCTTTTATTTTAGTATTGAAAATGGTTTTCATAATGTTTTTTTATATCAATGTGTTGTATTGATATCTTGTGATTGAAAAGTGGAAATGTTATGTTTCCTTTATGCATGTTTTACGTGATACGATTATGTTATGGTTCTTGGGCATTGCTATGAAGACAGGTAGTTCTGTGATAAACTAAGGGTGGGTGAGCCCGATATAGATCTCCAATTCATTGGGTAACGCGAAGGAGTTAAACGTTAAGGTTTCTCTGAAGAGATTTTAGGGAATATACTATGATGAGTATTCCAAACGTAACCATGAGGGTTACTCCATACGTAAGAATGTTATAAATGCCTCAAGTTACCTTTATGTCTTATGATTTCTATGATTTATTCATGATTTTATGAGGTATGTTAAAATTCTTATGTTTTATGAGTAAAGTATGATTTCATACATGGACTAATGTTTTCATTTCGTACTTTTATATCCCTTACTGAGCTTTTTATACTCATCCCAAGTTTTTGAAATTATTTTCACAGGTCAAGGGAAAGGTACATGATGTGATGATAGTGTCAAGGCAATATCAAGAAAGAATCCATGTTTTATTTTAAATATGATTCTGTTGATGGGAAAAATGAGTACTATCTTTTATGTAACCACTTTGTTTAAATGTGGAATGTAATGCATGTTTTATGATCTAATTCTCTAAAACTCTAAACCTGAAAAGATCCTCAACGTGTATTCTTGAATTAACTCAAGATTAAGTAATGTTTAAGGCTGGGGCCTTATATAATATCATTCTGGATATGAATCAAATACTTTCTATCCATAAATAAAATTACTTACATAATAAAACATTTATGGAAAATCAATCAGTTAACACCCGAAACAATGATACTACTAAAATATTATTAACAAAGAAATTTTAGAAGATCATATATGATATCATATTTAGGTATACGGTTCTTGTATAATTTATGAACAATTATTTAACTATTATAGATGAGGTTAGAATACCCTCGACAGTGGAAATGTATAAGGTAAGAGGTTTTTATATCACTTTTTATTCCTATGAGATTCATTCTATATTTTCCACTATTTCTATTTGTGTGATACTTGTATTAAAAATGATTATATTCATTATGTAATATACATAAATTTATTGTTATTTAATTCTTCACTGTTTGATCCTTATTTCATTGGGTTCTTGTTTCAAATGTTACCAAATCCGTAATGGAATTTCTAATTTCAATTTCTACTCACTGGGTTTTATGCACACATCATTGATTTTTTACACCAATATTATGCGTGAAATTTCTATTTATTTATTTCTATAGTAATTTCCACTCCCAATTGTAGGGATATACTTTTTATAAACATAATAATTCCATTTATAAATTCTCATGTCATTGATATGAACTGGATAAGGGCAATCTTAACTCAATTTTAATCCATTGAGTTAAACATCCAAGTCATTGGTTTTGCTTTTACAAGAGGATGTGTGAATGTCCTCTAATTTATTTACACTGAATATCCAATCATGTTTAGTGTATTTATATTTTTCACACATAATAATTTCATTTATTTAACCATAATTTAAGGATACAGTCTTTATATGGGGTTTCATCTCAATTTACATTCAATTGAGACTTCTTTGTTGTTATGCGCCAATTTACTTTCATATGGTGTATATAATGTCCTTTGACATATTATTTCATGAATACCTTTATTCTGATGATATTTTAAATTTTTTATTAATGTTATTCTTCATTTATTTTTATTAAAGCGTCTCTCATTTGGTTAGTAAATCTTTACCTAAAATATATTTTTAAGGATTTATTCTTCTAAGTCTTTCTCATTAATGTCCATGTTTTAAAAATGGTATTAAGGATTTATTTATATGGACATGAATGTTTTAAAATTAAAATTCATTTTAAATGATTCAAAGTGGTATGGGACACTTTGATTTGAAAATCTATTTTAAATAGGTTCTTGATAAATATTGAGTCTTTTAAATGTTTTCAAGAAAAAGGGGATATTTCACTCAATTAGTTTTACTGATTATTTTTATTTATGTCAATATAATTCATTTAATTTTATTCTTTATTGAGGTTGATTTATTATGATACAATCATCCATATTCTATTGAACGAGTTATGTTTGACTGTGGGCGTGCTATTTTTATACCATTCATGGTTTGTGGTTAATGTATTGACATTTCGTACGCTAGTTCTAATACTAATGTTTAGATTATGTTTCATATTTTGAAATATGATAAATGAATTGGACATATAATGAGATGGGTTGGGCCCTCTATATCCCCTAGATGAATTGTTAGGTCTCATGAAACAAACTTGTGTCTTGGAAAAAGTCCATAATAAAATTATTAATTTTAGTCTTGGCACGAGGCCCTAACTATGTGGTTATGATTTCAAGCATTATACATTCTATCATTAGGAAATTAGCTATTGATATTACATTTGATTATTCAACTAGTATAATTTCCATGTGAATAAGTAAATTCAAATATTTGATTTATATTTTTCATATTAGACTGATGTTTATTTTTAAAAGGCTTATGTTTTCGTGTTACACATTTCTTTAAATGTTTATGCTTATTTATGAAAGTATCCACCACATTGTTGTCTTTACTAAGCATCTGAGCTCTCCCCTTTCTTATGTTTTTATTTTCCTAGGTTGTGAAAAATTATATTATGTTTGAAGTGAAAGTATAAGATAAGGGATATGAGTGTGTTCAAAGAGGACACAATGTTCTTGTTTTTTTATTTCTTGGTGTAATGTAAAACTTATGTATGTACCTAGTACTTCCAAGGCTACCAAACTAATCGGTCATTTAAGACTTGATCTCTCGTGATCATTCCAATGTTATATAATGTTGTACCAACTTTGGGTAACTAGGGTCGAGGTGTTATAATTGGTATCAGAGGAAGTTTAGTACAAACCTTGAAAACTAGATTTATAAAAACTCTAATTAGAGAACATTACCCTAAGATAGACATTGAGGATTAGTACAAAATAAATTCCTAGAATTTTGGTAATGTAGAGATTTTCAGACTTTTCCAAGAAATAAATCCATGTTTGGATATGAGAAGGTAGAGTCAGACCTGACATAGATGTACCTAGGAGTGAAAACATAAACATAGAGTTTCGAGCTTGACCCCAGATATCCTGGTACACGAAAATAGGCCTTGCTTCACTTTTTTTTACAACAATCCTTGGGGATATTCTAAGGATAATTCACATTTTATTTATGAATTTATTTCATGGATTTTATATTAAGATGAAAATTAATAACTTTAGTTAATCCTTTGTAATTTTGGATTGAGAATAAGGTGTCTTGATATTCTCTAAATGATTTTACGACTCACACTGTGATTTTGGTTATAGTAAATGTATGGATTCCAAAAAAGTCATAGTAACATTGAGCATGATGTACAATGTGGTCATGATGGTGGAAATTAGAAAAGAAATGGAATGTTAATAGGCATAAAAGAAATCATGTTCATCCCGAATCAGTTTTAAAAAAATATGATAAAAAATACATACATTAACTAACTCCTGAACTAAAAAAGAAGATAAAGGAAAAGAATAATAAGAGCTCTAGAATTAGAGACCATAGAGAAAAGAAAGCTAAATTTCCATCATGGAAGAAATGTGCAAGGAGACACCTATGAAAGTGTCTCAATGGAAGAAACAAATGATTTATGTGTGGGAAAAAGGACATAATGTAACTTATTGCTGAGGAATAAAAAAGAGTGCTATGGAAGAAAATAAAAATGATCCTAAGAATACAATTACATTCATTTTCTATAAATTTAGGGGAACATGGCATTACCTGGGTTAATGTATTATTCTATAGGATAACCTCTAGGTCATTGAAGAACCTATGTGGAAACAAATGTATGGAGAAATGTTTAAAAGGATTAATAATCCTTGTTTATGGGAGTACATTAGATGAATTTTTTCTTGTATGTGTAACCATGCAGTTTGTTATGTGAAAATTCTATTTGAGGGAGAATTATATTTTCTTTTGTGGATATAATTATAAATAACCATTTGGTTTTATATTAACCTTGAATTGATGAAATTACAGATTATTACTTTTGGGGATGAAAATGCGAGGTATGAGAAAAAAATTTATTTTTAAAATATGTTAGGGTCTATTTTTGAGGAATTTATCTCAATTTTGGGAATTTTGTAAAATCATATTCTTTTTGAAAATAGACAACACATAGACCATGGGATAACTAGTCATGTCAGAAAAAGTTGTGGGAATTGAACCCACAACCAATGTGCGACTGGGATTTATCGCTTACCACTGGACTACAAGAAGTACCTGGTTAGTATGGTGAATTATTTTTAGCTAAATTATTTTATGGATCAAGAATATGTTGATTTTGGGAACTTATGATTTATCAAATGGATATCCTTAGTATAATAAAATTATTTGGGGGTTATGTGATAAATATTATTTTGGAAAACATTCGTTCTTTTGAGAACACTATAATCCTAAGGAAAATACAATACTACCAGATTTCATTTGAGGAGTAATGGTGGATTTTTTTCTTTGTTTTTATTAATGAAACTATAGTGATTTGGGTTATTTATTGAAGTGATTATCCTATTATAGAGAATAAGTTATTATGTTAATTAATTTTACATATGTGACATTAATAATGGTCAATGTTATTTGGAGATAAATGTTATGATTTATCGTGGAAGACTATGTAATCAAGTCTTTCTGAATTTTGGGTTTCAAACATAGTTTTGATCATTTTGAAGAAATTTATAGAAATTTTTTATTTAATTTTCTTCAATGAACTTTGGGTATTGTTTTTATAATTTTTGAGATTACGATTAATATTTCATTCTCTAAAGGATTATCCTTTATGGTGATCATCTAACATTTTAATGTCCTTTTTTGTTTTGGTTAATGTCTAAAGACAAGGGAAATATACAGTTCATCTATTGTGAATTATTCAATTCTTTTTAAGTTGATTCTATCACTTTTGGTGTGACCAAGTCATCTTTAATACTTATCATTTAGAGAAAATATGAGTTTTTGGTAGAATTTTATTAGAGGATAAAACTCTACTTGTAATGTATGTATATCTATTTATGTCCTTAGTCAATCTCATAAATAAATTACTCAACATTATCAAAATGAACATAAAACAAAAAATGTTGTCCCTTTACATTTTCTACTAGAAAATAAATGACTGTTTAACCTATTAGAAGTTTCTGGTTTTATTTTTGTTAACTTTCACCTAATCATGTTTTATATTACTCTCCTTCAGAAGATGACACTTAGTTTATCGACAATATCCATGTTATCCTACACGGAATCCCAGTGTGGGTTATCTCGGGTGACCTGTGTACTTATATTTATTTCTTATAAAGTGATAGTTTTATTGACTCTTTTTCTGATGTGGGACTTTAAATGAAGTTCCCATGCCCAATTTTTAAATTATGAGGATGCAATTTCTAAAATGGGGGAAGAATTTAACACACCATGATTTCATAGTATGATATTTTCTATAAATTAATTAATGCAACACTAAGTTCAAGCACACCACGACATACCAAACTAGTCATTAAAAAGAGTTTACGAATAATATTACCATCATTTTGAATTTTATATACTCCATATAATATTAACATCCATATTATGTGTTTCTTAGACATAATATAGAAACAAAGTCAAATTTTCAAATAAAATAAGTATTTTTCAAAAAATGAAATTTTACTAATTTTAATGTAAATCCTTTTATTAAATCCAAAATTTGACACTTTTATAAAATAAATTTATTATTTAGAAGTAGGACATAAACATTTTTTTTGGATAAATTTTTGGTGCTTTCTAATAACTTTCATATTTTTATGAATTGTGAAAAATACTAAATTTTAATTAAAAACAACCTTTTTAATCAAAATAATTTATAGTGTAAAGTTATAAATATGAATGGTTTTTAAGTATAATTAGATTATATTTTTATCATTTAATAAAATTTTGGTCATTGTAATTAATTTTACATTTAAATTGGAGATAAACATATATCAATCCTTTGATATTTTTTACATTTCAAAAACACATTTTCTTGTTTTGACAATGGGAATATTTTTTTAAATTAATTAATACAAATTGTATGTTTTTAAATTGGTGAAATATAAATCATTTATGAATTTGTAATACCAAAATTATCTTAGGTGATTTTTTGGTATTTTTTTTGGGAAATATTCAATTTTAGATGAATTGTTAAAAATAATTCATTGTTGTTTTAAACAAACATTTATTTAAATATTTATTATTTTATTTAAATTTATTATAATTTCAAAATAGATACATAATACCGATATATGTTCAATGTTATTCATTGGAGTCATTTTATAATAATATTAGATGTATAAAATTTTATTGAACATTTGAATGGCTTTTATCCACTCTCTAGGCATATTTTCTAATTTTCATAAAACCTAATATTACCGCTTCTCTGAATTGAATTTAAAAAATATAAGATACACGGTTGATATCAGTAAGTAAAATGGGTTTCAATTGGATGAAAATAGTTTTTGTTGAATAGTAAATTTTGAATTTTATTTACCATAGTTAAAAGTATATAGTGTAATTAATGGTAAAAATGATATTATAATTACCATAATACATGTACTAATTCTATTGGATAGTTATATTTAAACCAAAATAAATATTAGGAATTAAAAATGATCGTTTTTTATCAACCTGGATTTGATTAGGACATTTATTATTATTTTATTTAAAGATAAGTTAAACTTGTAAAATTCAAAGTTTAATAACTGAACTATTTTTAATATAGAATTATATATAAGATAAATTGAATATAAATATTCATTAGAATTCTAAAAATATTTCCTAAATCATGGTATTTTATTTATAATTTTTATACATTATGTAATAAAATTTATTTATGACACAATAATGATGCAGTGATTACATAATTAATGAAAGATTAAAATAAATGATATTATAAATATTAAAATAAAAGTAAATTGAAAAATTTGATGAATTTACCAAATTTAATAGGTTAATATGGAATTTTAGGGTTTATTTCATATTTTTTTCCCAACGTAATTAAGTTAATATGTCTTTAACAAAACCAAATACTAAATATTGTCAAAATTTACATAATTGTGTTCTTAAAAAAATAGTATTTTATTAAAATATATAATATTCCTCAAAATCCATGGTTCAACCAATGGAATTATGTAATGATATATATTTTATTAATGAACCAGTTGATGTTTTCTGGGCATTTTATTGTAAGTTTATTTACCATGTAACATAAAATTACAAGAAGACTTGATAAATGTTAAAATATTTAGCTAAGAGTTAAATCTAAAAGATACGGTTAATATGGTGACCAAAACTTGTATAAAACCTTTTTTTGAGATTATATCTACCCATCCCCACATTAGCCTCAAAATAAATCAATTGGGAGCCATTAAAACCCACAAATTATTTTATAATAAAATATTTTTTCAATGTTTTCCTTAGGTGACCCTCACCTCTCTTATAAAAGGATTCATCCCCTTCCCTTAATTTCACACCTCCAAATCCATTTGCCTCAGCCAAAACCAGCTCAAATAACCTCCCAACTACCCTCTCATAATTATAAAGGCTTTACTTTGATCATAAAGTCAACCTATGGAGCACTTTTGACCAAATCACAATGAAGAACCTGAAGAAGAGGTAATAATTTCATCACCTCTTGCAAAGTTCTTTTCTTCGTCCAATTATTCTTTCATTGTTGTTTCCATACCAAAATTATAAATCTAGTACCTTCTAAATACTGCGATGTTATTATAAATTTGGTATAACCATATTCATTATTATATCGATCCAATGAATGACAAAGTCACCATTCGTGTGTACGTAGGGCTTACCGTCTCTACGTCGTGGTGTAGTTTGTTATTCAACACTTCATTATTTGGATGTGTATAAAAATGAGTATAATTGATGTTAATAATAAACATAACATGTTAATGATTCAGTATATATGATATACCATCCAATTAAATACTATTTCACCAATAATATAATGATATTGTCGCTCATGCGTACGTACGGATTACCGTCTCCACGAACGTGATGGAATTCATTCCCCATCATAACCATTAAGAATAATTTTCATTTTATGATTGAAAATAATGTTTAAGAACTAAATATAATTCTGGATATGAATAAAATATATCCTATCCATGACAAACATGACTTAATTAATAAAACATATAATGGAAAACAATTCAGTTAACACCTGAAATAATGATACTACTGATATATTATTAACAAAGCAATATTAAAAGATAATATATGATATCATATTTTGGAATGTGGTTCTTTTTTAATTTAATAAAAATTATTTATCAATTATACATGAGGTTAACGTACCCTCGACTATGGAAAATTACATGGTAAGGGGCTTTCATCTCACTTTTTATTCCTATGAGATTCATGATATATTTTCCATTATTCCTTTTGTGTGGTTTTTTTACTGCCCAGATTGTATTCATTGTGTAATGTATGTCAATTTATAGGCACTTACATCTTCATTTTATGATCCTTCTTTTATGGGGTGTATTTATGAAATGTTACCAAATCGTTAATGGAATTTCTAATTTAAATTTCCACTCATTAGGTTTTAAGCACACTTCATAGATTATTTTACTCTTAGATTATGTGTGGAATCACTATTTGTTTATTTATTTAGTAATTTCCTCTCCCCTTTCTGTGTATATAATTTTTATACACATAATCACTCTGTTGATAAATTAGTATTTCATTGATATCAACTTGATAAGGTTAATCTTAACTCAATTTCCATTCGTTGAGTTAAACATCAAAGTCATGGGTTTTGTTTTTACAAGAATATGTGTGAATTTTCTATGATTGATTTACACTATATATCCAATAATTTTTAGTGTATTTAAATTTTTCACACATAATTATATCATTGATTTATCCTTTATCTACGGATACAATCTTTATAATTAATTTCATCTCAATTTACATTCCCTTGAGACTTCATTGTTGTTATAAACCAATTAACATTTATATGGTGTATATAATATCCTTTGACATGTTATATCCTGAGTCCTTCTATTCACATGATATTATAAGGTTTTGATTAATTTTATTCCTCTATTATTTTTATTCCAGTGTCTCTCACTTGGTTAATAACTATTTATCCAAAATATAGTTATAATGATTTATTCCTCTAAATATTTCTCATTAATTTCAATATTTTAAAAATGTTTTTAAGGATTTAATAATATTGAAATTAATGTTTTAAAAATAAAATTCTTTTTAATAGTTTCAAATTGGTACGGTACACTTTGATTTAAAAATCTATTTTAAACCGATTCTTGATAAATAGTGAGACTTTTAAATGTTTTATAAAAAAAAGGATATTTCTATCAATTAGTTTTAGAGATTTTTTCATCTATGTCAATATCCTTCATTGAATTTTATTCTTGATTGAGGTTGATTATTATGATACATTAATCCACATTGTATTGAATGAGTTATATTTGACTGTGGATGTGAAATTTTTATACCATTCATGGTTTGTGGTGTAATTATTGACATTTTGTATGCTAGTTTTAATACGAATGTTTAGATTATGTTTAACCATTTTTCATATGAGGAATTCATTGGACTTAAAAAGTGACTGATAGGGCCCGATATATCCCCATGATGAATCAGTATATCTAATGAGACAAACTAGTGTCTTGGCATAGGGCCTTGAAAAAATTATTATTTGGAGTCTTGGCACGAGGCCTTGACAATGTGGCTATAATGATCGACATTATACATTCCATCATTATAAAATTAGCTATTGATATTACATGTGATTAATCGACTAGTAGAATATCCATGTGAATAAGTAAATGGAATTATTTGATTTATATTTTTCATATTGTACTGATGTTTATGTTTAAAAGTCTTATTTATTAGACATATACATTTTCTTAGATGTTTATGCTTATTTATGAAAGTTTCCTCTATATTTTTACCCTTACTGAGCATCTGAGCTCACCCCTTTCTTCAGTTTTATTTTTCCAAGTATGTGAAGAAGTAAAATATGTTTTACTTACAAGGATAGGCTAAGGGATATGAGTGTTTTCTAAAGGGACACAACGTTTTTGTTTTTTTATTTCATGGTGTAATGTAAAACGTTGGTATGTATCTAGTACATCCAGGGATACTAAACCAATCGTTCATTCGAGACTTTATCTCTTTTGATCATTAAAATGTTATGTATTAATGCACTGACTCAGGGTAACTAGGGTTGTGGCGTTACAGTAGTGGAATTACTCAATGCTATAAAATGGTTATTGAAACAAAAATAATATCCTATTATGGAAATTTCTGATGAATTAATTTCCTTTTTTCCACATCTTTGGTTTTTGGTTTCGTTGTTGTTAGATTTTACATGAACAATAACTTTCGTGTGATAAATGATCTTTTTCACTGTCCAAAATTATTTGGAAATTATACTTTTCTTCAATGTTCATAACTTCACATCCAACTAATGTTTTTCTACTTGGAAACCTCGTCATACTTTATTCTAGATGGCTATTATACTACCCTTTATCTCTTATTATAATGATGTTTTATTACCCAGTTTTAGGATGTGGTTTTCCAATTATGGAATTTTTAAATATCCAAAAATTGATTATGATATCAATTTAAGATTTATAGGATGCGGTTTATTAAAGGGGGAATATAACATAATGATATTTTAAAATATTAATAATAAATTCAATAGCGTATTCGATTCATAACACCAATCCTAAAAAAACCATGAATTATTATTATTTAAGTTGAAATTTAAAATGTATACATTAAACTATATGGTATACATATGAATAAATTTGTTACAAAAATTTTATTATTTACAAATTTATACAATGAATTCATTGGTTATCAATTAATTAGAAAAAAAACTATGTTCAATGTTAAAGTATAGTTATTTAAAATTTCTTTATGAGGGAATTGTGTATTTATCATAATAAATTAAACTAATCATTATTGTTGAATTATTTTAATGAAATTTATATAATATATTTTCAATAGTATTTTTAACCATTCAATGTAATTTTTTTCTAGTTATGATATAATAATAATTATATTCTTCTCTATAAAAAATATATTTTTCTATAAATTATCATCGTCTAGTTTCATACAAATATTTTAAAATTAAAATTTCCACTTTTAGATAAAGAATTTGATAAGATAGTGTTTTTATAAATAATCATATGAATGTTATATTATGGTTAATTTTTCGGATTTTTATGGAACATTTGATTTTTCAATGAATAGTGAAAAACACTACTGTTTATTGAAAATTGTTATTCAATGCATAATATTTTTCCATTTTAATGAATGAAAATAAAAGTTAATAATTTATATTTTAAATTAAATTTCTAATTTATATATCTGTATATATCAATTTAGATAAATATAATTATGATCATTGGTTATATAGTTAATATAATATTATCTTAATCTTTAAAAATGAATTACCCGACTAACTGGTTTCCTACCCATTTTTTAGGTTTATTTTTATTTTTAATTATGAAATTTATTTGAATTTAATTATATACAATGGATTAAATATTTTTATTCATAATATTTAATATTATTTAATAATTTCAACTTAATGTCTATTTATAATGAATAGTAAAATCAATAAAATTATGTTTACAGTAGAATAAAAATGTGTCTAATTTATATTGGCGAGAATGATTTCAACAATATTAATATAATTCCAATAAATTTTTATTTTTTTACATATGTTCATGAGTCATACCATTATAATACCTCCAATGGCCCGAAGGCCTTCATTTTTTATTGATTTTGATAATCCACCTTTCAAGGTGTGATGTGGAACCCTTACAAGGCCCGAAGGCGTAAGTATTACATGACCCGTAGGCCTTAGATTAATTCATTTCCAATAAGCTTCAAAAAATACATACAACCCAGACTAACTACTTGAAACTTCTCCTCCCCAGCATCTTCATTGTGAAATCAGCTCTCCCCCTTCGCATGGCTGTTCGGCTACGCATTCTCGTGCATGCACAGGCTTGTCCCGATGGCAGGTGCCATACCCTCTCATTCTTGAAATCCATTTAGCTTCTGTTGTGGAGAAATCTTTGTGCTTATCCCCCTTGTAGAGCTTGAACTTGTAGGTTTTCTTGTATCTCCCCATGCTTCCATGGTACGCTTCTCTTTGAATAATACAGTAGCGTGTGTTGTACGCAACCTCAGGTTCTAACACACCGCGACCAATCAAAGTAGCCGTTATGAAGAGTAATACCCACCCTTTAAAATTATATAAATTTTATATTTCAAAATAGACTTCATTTTTGGATTCAGAATATCAAAATTAGCCTATGTTGAATTTTTTGGTATATTTCTGAGAACTTCCAATTTTTGATGAATAGTAAAAAAATATTGAAAAACAACTTTTTTAATCAAAATAATTTATAGTGATAAATTATACTATTGAGTGGCTTTACAGAATACATAGAATATATTTTTACCATTTATTATAGTGGTGGTCATTAAAATTAATTTCACTTTGAAATTAGACATAAACAATTGTCAATCTTTTGATAGATATTGTTTCTTAAAAACATGCTATTTGTTTTGAAAGTGGGAATATTTTTTAAATTAATTACTGCAATTTCTGTGTTTAGAATTTGGTAAAGTGGATTCCATATTTGAAATCAGAAGGTCCAAATTATGTAATTAAGACTCTTTTGTTTTTGGACATTATGAATAGTAACGATGACAATTATCTTTAATTATCATGATTAATTAGTAATCAGGTAGTTAAGGGTAATGAAATAATATCATAATAATATAAAATGACCCCAACATGTGTCCTAATGCTATTGTATTTTTCATTTCCGACCATGGTATGCCTTGTGCCAACTTAGGGACCCCATGGAATCACTATTGTGTGATAGTGACATTTTATCATTTTATTTTTTAAAGAAAGGAAAATATAACAAAAGTATGTAACACATAAGTAAAACAATTATAGTTTTCTCTACATAAATTATCTCTTAGAATCTAAATTGTAATCGGAAAGCTAAAAACATTTCATACATCATGGTATTTTTTCAATTTTTAGAAATTAAATAAATAAATTTATTTATGACACCATGATGATGTAGTGATTACCTCATTAATGAACGATTTAAATAAAATGAAAAGATTAGGTAAAATATAAGACTTACACTTTTATAAAGCCTATTTTATGGGTGTATTTCGAACCCTTATAACCTTATCATAGAAAAATATCATTGTAAGGCCTTTAAAATCCGAAAAGCATTTCATAATAAAGTATCATTTCAATCTTTCCAAAATAGCCCTTCCTCTCCTCTTATAAAAGGCCCCCACCTCTACCACCGTATCCACACCATAAAAGCCATTTGTCTCAGCCAAACTCTGCCCAAATACTCTCTCAACATTCCTTCCTTAATCTTAGAAGCCTTACCTAAGGAAGAAGGCACTTCAAGAGTCTTTTTGGTTCAAACCAAATGGAGTTACCCAAAATAAAGGTAACTATTTCTCTTAACTTTTTTTCTTTTATTTTACTTCTACAACCCCTAAACTATTTTTATTATTTTCTTTTGTAACAAAAACATAATACCCAATATACTTGGATGTTTTTATGAGAACTATTAGAACTACACTTACACACAACTCCGTCTAATGGTTAAATAACATACTATTTCTATGGGTGGTGAATTACTGCGTCATGAAATGATGATTGTTCAATAATCTCTTAACGATATTATATATGATATTATACTAGAATTATCATATAACTTTATATAATTATGATTTCATTCCATTAAATAGGAAATATAAATGAAAGTAGCGTTCATGTGTACGTACGGCTTACCGTCTCCATGAAAGGTGCATTTCATTTCTTACCTATAAATTTTAAGTAATATCAAAAATTCGTGTATATATTGGATATATATGATATATATGATACCTACATCATGAATATAATTCTAGAGATAATGGATATTTTACCACATAAACAACTTATAATTATAAGAAGTTTATTCTTGACTCAACTACCAAGGATCGACAAAATGTCCGTTACCAAATTAAATGATTACATATTGTTAATAACATGGTAATAAGTGATGTAAAAGGAATAATGAACTTGAAAAAGGTTCTTAAGCAAATAGAAATTAATTATAGTTTATTATTCAGGAGATTAAAGAATGATTGAGTCAAGTCGGACATGTGTTAAGGGATTTCGTCTCAATCTCCTTTCATTGAGGCATATTTTGTTTTATACACAACTTTAATTTATATGGTTTATAAACCAATTTGACATTTAATTTTATTCAAAAGGAATCTTTTTATACGAAACGATTTTACTAAACGAAAAAAAGAATGTTTTGTGTTACGTATGCGGTGACAATGACTTTTCCACCACCGTGACCATTATTTGAGTTTTGGATTCCTCTACAAGACATAACTTTTTTTAAATGAAAAATAAATACCGTATTTTAATTTTCTTTTATTTTTGAATTGAAAATGTTTTTTATAATGTTTTGATTATACCAATGTGTGGTATTGATATATTGTGATTGAAATGTGGAAATGTTATGTTTCCTTTATGCATGTTTTATGTGATACGATTATGTAATGGTCCTTGGGCATTATTTATGATATGTTTAAACCTTTTCATATAAGGAATTCATTGGACTTAGTAAGTGATGGGTGGAGCCCACTATAGCTCCTCAATGCATCGGTAGGTCTCATGAGACAAACTAGTGTCTCGGCACAAGGATTTGACAAAATATTATTTGTAGTCTTGGCACAAGGCCGTGACTATGTGGTTATGATAGTCTGGAAGTATGAATTCCATCATTATGAAAGTGGTTATTGATATTGAATGTGATTTTTCGACTAGTAGAATATCCATGAGAATATGTAAATGGCCTTATTTTATTTTATATTTTCCATATTATGATGAAGTTAAAGTTTAAAAGGCTTTTTTTGGTTATACATTTCCTTAAATGTTTATGTTTATTAATGAAAGTTTCCTCTATATTGTTATCCTTACTAAGAATCTGAGTGCACCCCTTTCAGTGTTTTAATTTTTCCCAGGATGTGAAGAAGTATTTTATGAATAACCTACAGGGATAGTATGAGGGGATGTGAAGACAAGATGTTGTTGTAGTTTTTTTACTTTATAATGTAATGTAAGACTTATGAATATATCTAGTATTTCCAAGGCTACTAAAAAAATCGGCCATTCGATTCTTGAACTTTTGTGATCATGAAATATTATATAATAATGCACCGACTCTGGGTAACTGGGTTCGGGACATTACAGTTGGTACCAAAGGAAGTTTAGTACTAACTTTGAAGCTATATTTAGATAAAATATGATTAGAGAACATAGCCTTAGGATAGACTTTGAGGATTAATATAGAAGAACTTCCTAGAATTTTGGTATTGTAGAGATTTTGTGAGTTTTCTGAGCAATACATCCCTATCTAGATATGAGCAGGTAGAGGTGGCTTTGACACAAATGTAACTAGGGGTAAAAGCCGAAAACACCGCTTTGAGATAGACTCGAACAGGAACTAGTGCATGATAATGGGCCTTGCTGCACTCTTGGTTACAACACTCTTGGGGGATATGCTTAGGATAATTCTCATTTTATTTACAAACCATTATGAAGGGTTTATGAGTATATACTTCCTCAAAGAAAACATTTTTTACGATTATGGATTATATCTATAAATAGTTCAATTTATGTTAAGTGTTTTACAAGTTTGGAATTATGTATTTTGATTCATGAACTGATATAGTTTACTCCATTGTTTAGAAATGGCGCCTAATAGAAGGAATGGAAACTGTATCAATGCACACACTCCATGTAGGGATTTCCCTTGTAACACCCCAAGATTTTATGAAAAATATTCTTTTTAATTTCATTAATGTCTTGTGTTGTACGCTACACTAAAAGGAGCTTGCACAACACGCATACCTGACTTGGCTCGCATTACAGGAAATCGCGACCTTCCACGATAGCGTGTGTGGTACGCAATACCGAGTTTCGCTAAACAACGATATGCTATTAAAATATTATTAAAACTAGCAGTTATGAATAGTAATAACCACTTTTTGAAATTTTGTAATTTCTTTTTTCAAAATGGACTTCATTTTTGGATTCGGAATATCGAAATTAGCTTAGGATAAAATTTTGGCACTTTTCGGATAACTTTCATATTCTGATGAATAGTGAAAATTACTAAATTTTAATTAAAAACAACTTTTTAAATAGAAATAATTAATAATGATAAATTATTAATTTGAGTGGTTTTAAAGTATATTTAGAATATATTTTTACAATTTAATACAATTTTGTTCATTTGTTGTAATTTCACATTTAAACCAGACATAAACAAGTGTCAATCTTTTGATAGTTTTTATCTTTTAAAAACACGCTATTTGTTTTGACGACGGGAATTAATTTTTAAATTATTTAATGTAACTGATATGTTTTGAATTTGGTAAAATAAACATCATTTTTTAATTCATAATATAAAATATAGCTTAGGCCTAATTTTTGGTATTTTTCTGGAAACTTTCATTTTTTGATGAATAGTGAAACCACTAAGTGGTAGTTAAAAAACCGAATTTTTGCATAAAACTTAATTTTACCGCTTCTGTGAGTGGAATTTCAAAAATCCAAGAGACACGGTTGATGTCAGTAAGTAAAATGTGGTTCAATGAGATGAAAATAATTTTTGGTGAAAAGTAACTTTTTACTTTTATTTACCACGGTTAAAAGTAAATAAGGTAGTTAAGGGTAAAAATGATATTATTATTACCCTAACACATGTCCTAATTCTATTGGATAAGTTTAATTAGACCCGAAACAACCTTAAGAATAAAATATGACCATTTAGGCCCACTTGGATTAGATTAATACATTTATTATCATTTTATTTAAAGAAGGGTTAAAATAGTTAAAATCAAAGTTTAATAACTAAAGCATTTTTAATATAGGGTTATACATAAGATAAATTCGACTATAAATATTCATTAGAAAGATAAAAAGATTTCATACATAATTTTATTTTATTTTTAATTATTAGACTTAAAAGAATTCAATTTATTTATGATAGAATGATGATACAGTAATTATCTTATTAATGAAATATTGACATTATTGATGTTATAAATACCGAAATAAATGTAATTTGAGACTTTTTATGAATTCCACTAATTTTATAAATTAATATGACATGTTGTTATTAATTTAATTAACTTTTTTAGAACTAATAATTCTGTTAGAAGTTTCACAAAAATCAATTACTAAATAGTGTAAAAATTGACATAAAATAGTTTTTAAAAAAAAATATTATATTATTAATTGTTATTTTATTCCTAAAAATGTAAGGATTGACAAAATGACTTAGATAAGGTTATATATATTAATAATAAACAACTTGGGGTTTTTTTGGCTTCTTATAGTAAGTTTATTAACCTTATAGTGTAAGAACAAAAAAAGACACGGTAAAAGTAAAATTATCTAACTTAAAGTTAAATATAAATAATAAGGTTAAAATAGGAACCTAAACTTGTCTAAATTATATTGTATGAGAGGATTTTGACCCATACCCACCTTTGCTTAGAAATAAATCAATTTGGGGTTATTTAAAAAAGAATATGGCTTTATAATAAAATAATATTTTTTAGTTTTTCCAAAGGAGACCCTCTCCTCCCTTATAAAAGGGCACCTCCTCCCTCTATTCTTCACAAAACTTTGAGCCTTCAAGCTCGGCCAAACCCTGCCAATTTTTCCTCTCCACTTCCATAGAAACATTCTAGATGTATTGGTCTTCTTCAAAGACCAATTTTAGTGCCCTAAAAGGAGGTCTCAAAGAAGCGCTTCAAAGAAGAGGTAATGTCCGTTACCGATTCTTTCAACTTTATTTCTTCTTCCACTTATTCTTATTTAGTTGTTTCATTATGAATTAATAACATTAGTATCACTCATATACTGATATATTATTATAAGTATGAAACAACCCTATTTCACCATATATCCATCCTACGGAAAACGAAATCACCGCACGTGCGTACGTACGGAATACCGTCTCCACGCCGTGGTGTAATCTATTTTGCACCACCACCTTACTTGGATGGGTATAATGGTGTAAATAATAACTATATCTGATTATTGTAAATTGATATTGATTCTTAAATAGTATACATACACTCCAATACAATTCCACGATCATGGGAACAATATCATCGCTCGTGCGTACGTACGGAATACCGTCTCCACGATGTGATGCGACTCGTTCTACATGATCTTCATTGCATAATGATTATATAAATGAATTGAGTGAATGAATATGATATATATTACACTAATACCATTATGGGAATGAGGTATCTATGACCTAAAAAGAAGAATAAGAATTTATTCGACAAAACACGCATAAGAACAAAAAGTAATAAACACCCGAATAACAAGTAGCAATGAAATATTAATAATAATAAGCTAAAAATATGACCATATATGATATCATAACAATGATTATGATTATGGAATAATTAAATGACATTATTTAAATCATTATACAGGAGTTTCGGACACTTACGAAGCAAATCAGACCTAAGGTAAGGGAAAATATCACAATCTCATTTTATCCGAGATTGTTTATACTTTGGTATTTAATGGGTTGTATTTTCTCATCCACATCCATGTTTCCTCAATATGTAATATTGTTTCAATCCACCTACAATTGTTTAAATCCAATTTTACCCTTCGGTGAGTTTTTAGTAAAAGATATAAAAGGAATCTTTTGTCGTTTTTCGTACGAGGTACTTTTTTACTTTTCCGAGAAAAGTACGGGAAGAATGTTTTTTTAACTTATACGGCATGAATGGATTTTTAAAACATTATTTCCAAGAAGATTATTTTACAAGTTTTCATGATTATTTTTAATCAACTTCTTTTAGTTTATAATTTTATGACATGTTAAGAAAGGAAAACTGTTTTTGAAGTAGAAAGGATATTTTCCTCAAGAATGGAGTTCAAGTGTTTTACCAAAATTATTTTCCATCTAAGATAATATAGGATTATGTTTATATCCCTATTATTACATTGATTTGATTATGTTGTGATGGAATTATTTTTATGAATTCATTTATCTTATATGAATTGTTTTATGATGTCACGATGTTTAAGAATCCCATTTTTATTACATGGGTTATGCAATGATGTATGATTTATGATTTTGTGCCACACATAATAATGATATAATTATGAGATGGGTGGGAGCTATATCTCCCTCAAATGCATTGGGTAAAGATTTTATATCTCATGAGATAGACATGGCTGTAACGGCAGGTTAAACCGATTCAGTGAAATAGGACTGAAACGAGGAATGGACTCGGTTCAGAAATAGACTTTGTCCAATAAGATAGTCTTGGCAATGAGTCTTGACTAATAAGAAATGATTATTTATGATTATGTGTGTATTACACAAAGCTTCATGTTTTAAGATATTATTATTGTGATTACATTTCACTACCATGATTTATCCCATGTTATGAAATTATGATCTCTTTTGTAGGGTATGATTTCCAAATTGTTATGTTCTTATGAATATGATGTGATTGATATTTCTTTTGTTTACCCTTACTAATAATTTGAGCTCACCCTTTTATGTTTTCTTTTCCCCAGGATATAAATAATGGTTTTAGGTAAGAAAAAAAGGGATGATCTTTATGGGAGATGTTGAAGATCTTTCACCACGATTAGAAGATTATATTCTGAGTTTCCAAAGACACTAAACTATTACGGTCCTTGGGTGTGTGTTTTTGTAATGTACTAAGTATTCCGAAAAAGTAATGTAATGTCCATGTACGTCAAGCTTAGGGTATCTTCATCCCTCTTGCTCAAGATAATTATAGTAGTGCTGGTGATACAACTGGTTCTGATCAGCTTATCACCATACTGGGACAACTCACTCAGGTTATGAATAATACCCTTACTCGTATGGAGCACCCTGATCCGCAATGTGGAGGATCAATTTTAGATCTCTTCATGAGGAAAAAACCACCAACATTAAATGGGAGTAAAAATCCCTTAGTAGCTGAGCAATGGATAAATTCTTTAGAGAAAATATTCCATGCCATGGGGAGTTGTGAAAGGGAAAAGGTTATCATGGCAGTTTACCGCCTCACTGGAGATGCTGATAAAAGGTGGTCATTGATTCAAAACACAAAGGAAGATAATGAAGTGTCAAATATGGACTAGATGGAGTTCAAAAAGCTTTTGTTAGAAAAATAAATTCATCGTGACCATCGAGCAGATATAGAAATGAAATTTTTGAGTATGAGACAAAAGGAGGATGAGAATATCGTAAAGTATGAGGCTAACTTTACAAGGTTAGTGAGGTATGTTGCAGATTATATACGTAACCCAAGAAGTAATATTGATCATTTCTTTAGTGGGTTAAAAAAATTTCTTCATCGAGCATTGGTCTCACAATCCTTCTCGTCATACGAAGACATTGTCTTATGTGTTATTAAGATGGAAATGAAATTCTCTAAGTCTTACGAATTTAAAGCAAAGAAATAGAAGAAGAGATCTGCTGATCACTCTAGAAATGGAAATAAGGGGAAGAAGGGAAAAGTTGGTTATCCATCCTATAGTGAATGTGGGATGAAACACCCTGGTACTTTCTTGAAAGGAATGGGAGTCTGTTACAAGTGTGCTGAAAAAGGCCACCAAGCTCGTGATTTCAAGGGGAAGAAAGAAGCTACCGATGTTCAATGCTACAATTGTAGGGAGATGGGACATTATGTAAATTAATGTCCTAATCTTCAGTGGAACTTACATCAGAAAACGCCAAGGGATCAAGGACAATCTTATGCTATCACTACTGCTGAGGTAGAAGCTCCGAAAGATGTAGTGGTAGGTAATTTAATGGTTTATTCAAGGTTAGAAAATGCATTTTTTGATTCTGGATCATTTAATTGTTTAATATCTTCCCAGTTTGCTAATAAAATTAGATATTTCCAATTTGATTTAACACGGGAGTTTTCAGTCAATACTCCTAAGAGAAGTATCATTGCAAAAAAGTTTTGTGAATAAGTGCCCATTAGAGCACATAAATGTTCTTTATCTACTCATCTCATCATCATACCCATGATTTAATTTGATATAATCCTCAGTATGGATTGGATTTTGGACCATGATGCGAAGATTTATTGTAAGAAGAAAGAGGTTACGATTTTTGGGGATGATGATAAGGAACACATTATCTTTAGAGCATAATCGTCACCACCTAATTCTTATCTAGATCCACCCTAGTAGCTCACCTAAATTCACTTATTGGGGAGGAAGAGAATGAAATAACTATGGGTGAGGAAGGTAATGCTCAAATAGAGGGTGTACCTATTGTGAGAGAATATGTTTATGTGTTTCTAGAAGATTTTCCTGGGCATCCTCCAGAATGAGAATTTGAGTTTTCTATTGACCTAATGCATGGTTAAAGTCCCATATCGAAGACCCCATATTGAATGGCCACTGTGGAATTAGTGGAACTAAAGAAACAACTAGAGGAATTGAGTTATAAGGGATTTATTCACCCTAGTTTTTCTCCATGGGGAGCTCCTGTTCTTTTTGTTAAGAAGAAAGATAGATCTATGATGTTTTGCATCGATTACTGGGAGATCAATACAATAACAATAAAGAACAAGTATCCCCTACCTCGCATTGATGATTTATTCGACCAAATGAATGGAGATCAATACATTTCAAAGAATGACCATCGATCTGGATATCATCAGTTGTGTGTGAAGAAGGAAGACATTCCGAATTTGGCATTTCGAACCATGTATGGGCATTACAAGTTTACAGTTATGCCTTTTGGATTGACCAATGCACCCTCTATCTTCATAGATCTAATGAATAGAGTTTTAAAGTAATATCTTAATGAATTCATAGTGGTATTTATTGATGATATTTTGGTATACTCTAAAAGCTATGAAGATCATGAAAATCACTTGCTCATTTTTCTAAAGACTCTTAGAAGAAACGAATTATATGGGAAGTTTAGCAAGTGTGAATTCTGGATTCATGAGATTTATTTTCTTGGCCATATTTTCTCTAAGGATGGAATCTCTGTTGATCCTTCTAAGATAAGTGGTATCCAAGAATGTCCAGCACCAATGAGTATAACTGAGGTACGTAGTTTTATTGGTTTAGTAGGTTATTATCGACATTTTGTCTAGAATTTTTCCCAATTGGCTAACCCATTAATGAAGATGACACCTAAAGGGGTTAAATTTCTTTGAAAAAATGAGCATGAACAATGTTTCAAATAACTAAAGAGAAGATTAGTCAATGATATTATATTGACTCTACCATCAGGGAATGATGGGTTTGATATATATAGTGATGCATCGAAGAAAGGTGTTGGTTGTTTCCTTATGAAGAATGATAGGGTTATTGCCTATGCATCACGACAGTTGAAAATTCATGAGAAAAACTATCCTACTCATGATCTCATGTTATCAGTTGTGATAATTACTTTGAAGATATGGAGACACTACCACTATGGTGAAAAATGTGAGACTTATACTGATCATAAGAGTTTGAAGTATATTTTCTCACAAAAAGAACTCAACATGAGGCAAAGGAGATGGCCTGAATTACTCAAGGATTATGATTACACGATACACTGCCACCCAGGGAAGGAAAATAAGGTGGCAGATACTTTGAGCAGAAAGGATCATGGAGTTTTGAACATGATGGGAGTTGAAAGTGATCCTATCCTCATGGATCTAGTAAATATGGATATGTGAATAACCATGGAAGGTGGATCATCAATACATTTTTAAATGGTTGCCAAAATATATTTATTAGGAAGGATAAAAATTTCTCATTTTGATAATGAGGAGTTTCAAAAGAAGATTAAAGCTGTGAATGATGGGAGATTGAGTGACTTTGTGTTTGATGATGGAATTTTGAAATATGGGAGGAGACTTTTTGTTCCCAATATAGCTAGTCTAAAAAGGGAATTATTGGATGATGCTCATAGTTCCAATTTCTCTATACACCCTAGTAGGACTAAGATGTATAGGGATTTGAAGGGAAATTTTTGGTGGGACAACATGAAGAGGGAGATTGCCGATTTGATGTCAAGATGCATGGTTTGTCAACAAGTGAAAGCTATTAGGCAACTTCCTGGAGGAGTTATGCAACCTCTTTCCATACCTGAGTGGAAATGGGATAATATTACAATGGAATTTGTCATGGGACTACCAAAGACTCCTAGATGTAATGATGCAATATGGGTCATTGTTGATCATCTTATCAGGTCAACACATTTTCTTTCTATGAGAGAAGATTTACCACTTGAACGTTTAGCAAGACTGTATATTAACGAAGTTCTAAGACTTCATGGAGTACCCCTATCAATTGTTTCGGATCGTGATCCATGTTTTACATCAAGATTCTAGAAAAGTCTTTAGAAATCCCTATATATTGAACTTCGTTTGAGCTATGATTACCACCCTCAAACAGATGGACAATCAGAACGGACTATTCAAACCTTAGAAGATATGTTGAGATCATTCTCACTTGACTTTCAGGGTATGTGGGATAAATATTTACCTCTGGTAGAATTTTCCAATAACAATAGCTTCAATTCAAGTATTCGGATGGCACCATATGAAGCGTTATATGGAAAGAGATGTCGCACACCAAACTGTTGCGATGATGTTTGTGAAATAGAACTCGTAGGCCTAGAACTTGTTGAGGAAACAATGGAAAAGGTAAAGGTAATCCAAAACCACTTCAAATCATCCCAAAGTAGGGAAAAGAGCTATGATGATAACTGAAGGAATGATTTGAAATTTTAGGTAGGAGATCTTTTTTTTGGAAGGTATCTCTATGGAAGGGAGTTATACGATTCAGTAAGAAGGGAAAATTAAGTCCCAGGTACATCGGACCATTCAAAATTCTAGAACAAATTGGGGTTGTAGCTTACCGTTTGGCAATGCCTCCAAGTCTCTCTAAAGTTCAAGATGTTTTCAACATATCACTATTGAGAAAATACATGCCTGCCCCAAATGATGTAATCACCTATGAGGAATTAGAACTAGAACCCGATCTGTCTTATTACGAAGATCCTGTCAGGATTCTGGATATGAGAGAAAAAGTTATGAGAAACCAAACGACTTGTCTGGTAAAAGTTCTATGGGGGAACCATAAGATGGAAGATGCAACATGGGAAACCGAGGAACTTATGATGACGAACCACCAAAGTCTCTTTATGCAGTAATATTTGAGAAATTTCAAGGATGAAATTATTTTATGGAGGGTAGAATGTAACACTCCAAGCTTCTATGGTAATCTTCTTTTTGAATAATACAGTAGCATGTGTTGTACGCAACCTCGAAATCTAACACACCACGACTAATCAAAGTACCTGTTATAAATATTAATACCCACCTTTTGAAATTATATTAATTTTATATTTCAAAATGGACATCATTTTTGGATTCAAAATATCGAAATTATCCTATGTTTATTTTTTTGCTATTTTTCTGAGAACTTCCAATTTTCGATGAATAGTAAAGGGAGTTACCCATACTAAAGGTAACGATTTCTCTTAACTTATTTTCTTTTATTTTACTTTTAAAACCCCTAAACCATTTTTATTATTGTATTTTGTAACAAAAAAAGTATCATCAATATACTTGGATTTTGTTTTGAGATGTATTCGAACTACACTTACACACACCTCCATCTAATGTTTAAAGAACATACTGTTTCTGTGGGTGGTGAATTACTGCTTCACGAAACGATGATTGTTCAATATTATCTTAACACCTCTCATGGTGTCCATTAGGATGTCACTATATTTATATATGATATATATTCTGTTTATGTTTTTCTTATGCTTCTATATTTTTCATTTATGGAATACCTTTATGATTTCCATTATGGGTAAACACAATAATTTCATTTTAGGAAGTGCGAACTACCACCCCCTCAACATGATTTGAATAGTTAATGCCATATGTGAGACATATAAAGGATGTAGTTAATGATATTATATATGATATTACACTAGAATTATCATATACCTTTATATCATTATGACTTCATTAAATTAAATAGGAAATAGAAATGAAAGTAGCGTTCATGCGTACGTACGACTTACCATCTCCATGAACAGTGCATTTCATTTAGTACCTCTAAATGTTATTTAATATTATAAATTCATGTATATACTAGATATATAAGATATATATGATATCTACACCATGAATATAATATTGGATATAATGGATATTGTACCACATAAACAACTTGTAGTTATAAGATGTTTATTTTTGACTCAAATACCAAGGATTAATAAAATGACCGTTATTAAATTAAATGATTACATAATGTTCATAACATGGTAATAAGTTATGTAAAAGGAATAATGAACTTTAAAAAGGTTCTTAAACAAATAGAAATTAACTATAGTTTATTATTCATGAGATTAAAGAACGATCGAGTCAAGTCGGACACGAGGTAAGGGACTTCGTCTCAATCTTCTTTCATTGAGGCGTATTTTATTTTGTACACAACTTTATTTTATACAGTGTATAAAACCCTTTGACATTTAATTTTATTCAAAACGAATATTTTTATACAAAGCGTTTTTACTAAATGAAAAAAGGAATGTTTTGTCTTACGTATGCGGTGACAACGGCTTCTCCGCAGTGGTGACCATTATTTGAGTTTTGGATTCCTCTACAAGCAATAACTTTTTTTAAATGAAAAATAAATACCATATTTTAATTTTCTTTTATTTTGGTATTGAAAATGGTTGTGATAATGTTTTTATTATATCAATGTGTTGTATTGATATCTTGTGATTGAAATGTGGAAATGTTATGTTTCTTTTATGCATGTTTTATATGATATGAATATATTATGGTCCTTGGGAATTATTTATGATATGTCTAATCCTTTTCATATAAGGAATTAATTGGACATAGTAAGTTATGGGTGGAGCCCTCTATAGCTCCTCGATGCATTGGTAGGTCTCATGAGACAAACTAGAGTCTTGGAACAAGGCCTTGACAAAATATTATTTGTAGTCTTAGCACATGGCCTTGACTACGTGGTTATGATAGTCTGGAATTATGAATTCCATCATTATGAATGTAACAGCCCGAGATTTTATGAAAAATATTCTTTTTAATTTCATTAATTTCTTGTGTTGTACGCTACACCAAAAGAAGCTTGCACAACATGCACCCTTGACTTGCCTTGCATTACACGCAATCACGACCTTCCTCGATAGCGTGTGTAGTACGCAATACCGAGTTTCACTAAACAACGATATGCTATTAAAATATTATTAAAACTAGCCGTTATGAATAGTAATAACCACTTTTTGAAATTTTGTAAATTTTATTTTTCAAAATGGACTTAATTTTTGGATTCGGAATATCGAAATTAGCTTAGGGTGAAATTTTGGTATTTTTTGAATAACTTTCATATTCTGATGAATAGTGAAAATTACTAAATTTTAATTAAAAACAACTTTTTTAATCAAAATAATTAATAGTGATAAATTTTTAATTTTAGTGGTTTTAAAGTATATTTATAATATATTTTTACAATTTAATACAGTGTTGGTCATTGGATGTAATTTCACAGTTAAACCAGATATAAACAAGTGTCAATCTTTTGGTAGTTATTATCTCTTAAAAACACGCTATTTGTTTTGACGACGGGAATTAATTTCTAAATTAGTTAATGTAACTGATATTTTTTGAATTTGATAAAATAGACATCATTTTTTAATTCATAATATCAAATATAGCTTAGGCCTAATTTTGTGTATTTTTATAGAAACGTTCATTTTTTGATGAATAGTGAAACCACTAAGTGGTAGTTAAAAAACTGAATCTTTCATAAAACTTAATTTTATAACTTCTGTGAGTGGAATTTAGAAAATCCGAGAGACACGGTTAATATCAAGGACTAAAATGTGGTTCAATGAGCTGAAAATAATTTTTGGTGAATAGTAACTTTTGACTTTTTTTTATCACGGTTAAAAGTAAATAGGATAATTAAGGGTAAAAATGATATTATTATTACCCTAACACATGTACTAATTCTATTGGATACGTGTAATTCGACCAAAAACAACCTTAGGAATAAAATATGACCATTTAAGCCCACTTGGATTAGATTAGGACATTTATTATTAATTTATTTAAAGAAGGGTTAAAATAGTCAAAATCAATGTTTAATAAGTAAATAATTTTAATATAAGGTTATACATAAGATAAATTCGACTATAAATATTAATTATAAAGATAAAAATATTTCCTACATAATGATATTTTATTTGTAATTTTTAGACATTAAATAAATTAATTTGTTTATGACACAACGATGATGCAGTAATTACCTTTTTACGAAAATATTAACATAATTGATGTTATAAATGACCAAATAAATGTAATTTGATACTTTTTATGACTTAAAATAATTTTATAGGTTAATATGACATGTTATTGTTTATTTAAGTAACGTGGTTCGAACTTATCATTCTGTTATGAATTTCATAAAAATCATGTACCAAATAGTGTCAAAATTGACATAAATTAGTTTTTAAAACAAATATTATATTATTAATTGTTATTTTATTCCTAAAAATATAAGGTTCGGCCAAATTACTTAGATAAGGTTATATATATTAATAATAAACAACTTGGGGTTCGTTTGGCTTGATATAGTAAGTTTATTAACCATATAGTGTAAGAAAACAAAAAGACACGGTAAAAGTTAAATTATTTAACTTAGAGTTAAATCTAATTGATAAGGTTAAAATAATACCCTAAACTTGTATAAATACTATTGGATGAGAGTATTTCAACCCATAACCACCTTAGCTTAGAAAAATATCAATTTGGAGCTATTTAAAACCGAACTTGACAATATAATAAAATAATATTATTAGTTTTCCCAAAGGTGCCCCTCTCCTCCCTTATAAAAGGGCACCTCCTCCCTCTCCTCATCACACCAATTTGAGCATTAAAGCTCGGCCAAACCCTGCCAAAATCTCTTCTCCACTTCTCTAGTATCATCCAAGAGGTCTTGGTCTTCTTCAAAGACCATCCTTAGTTCTTTAAGTGGAGGTTAAGAAAAGGCGCGTCAAAAAGAGGTAATATCCATTACCGATCTTTTTCAATTTCTTTCTTCTTCAACTTCTTCTTCTTTAGTTGTTTCATGATAAAGTAATAACATAAGTATTTCATATATACTGATATGTTATTATAAATATGAAAAAACTCTAATTAACCTTTTATCCATCCTACGGAAAAAGGAAATCACCGCGCGTGCGTACATACGGAATACCGTCTCCACGCCGTGGTGTAATCTATTTTCCACCACCACCTTACTTGGATGGGTATAATGGTGTAAATAATGAATTTATATGACTATTATAAAGTTATACTTATTCTGAAATAGTATACATACACTTCAATACAATTCCACGATCATAGGAACGATATCATCACTCGTGCGTACGTACGGAATACCGTCTCCACGATGTGATGCGACTTGTTCTACATGATCTTCATTTGATAATGGTTATATAAATGAATTGAATGAATGAATATGATATATATTACACTAATACCATTCTGGAAATGGGGTATCTATAACCTAAATATAATAATAAGAATTTATACGACAAAACACGCATAAGAACAAAAAGTTATAAACACCCGAATAACAAGTATCAATGAAATATTACTACTAAGAAGCTAAGAAAATGACCATATATGATATGATAAAAATATGTATGATTTTGGAATAAGTCAATAACATTATTTAAATTATTATAAAGGAGGTTCGGACACTTACGAATAAAAACGGACCTAAGGTAAGGGAAAATCTCACAATCTCAATTTTTATCCGAGATTGTTTATAGTTTGATATTTACTGGGGTGTATTTTATTATCCACATCCATGTTTCAACAATATGTAATATTATTTCCATCCACCTACAATTGTTTAAATCCAATTTTACCCTTCGGTGAGATTTTAGTAAAAGATATGAAAGGAATATTTTGTCGTTTTTCGTACGAGGTACTTTTTGACTTTCCGACAAAAGTACGAGAAGAATGTTTTTTTAACTTAGAATGTTTTTTTAACTTATACGGCAAGAATGGATTTTTAAAACATTATTTCAAAGAATCTTCCATTACAAGTTTTCATGATTATTTTTAATCAACTTATTTTAGTTTAAAATTGTATGACATATTAAGAAAGGAAAAAGGGTTTTAAAGTAGAAAGGATATTTTCCTCAAGAATGGAGTTGAAGTGTTTTATCAAAATTATTTTCCATCTAAGATAATAAAGGGTTATGTTTTTATCCCTATTATTACATTGATTTGATTATGTTGTGATGGAAATATTTTTATGAATTCCTTTATCTTATATGAATTGTTTTATGATGTCACGATGTTTAAGATTCCCATTTTTATTACATGGGTTATGCAATGATGTATGGTTTATGATTTTGTGGAACACATAAGAATGGTATCATTATGAGATGGGTGGGACCTATATCTCCCTCCAATGCATTGGTTAAAGATTTTATATCTCATGAGATAGACATGGATGGAACGGTAGGTTATACCGGTTTAGTGAAACAGGACTGAAACGAGGGTGACTCGGTTCAGAAATGGACTTTGTCCACTAAGATAGTCTTGGAAATGAGTCTTGACTAACAAGAAATGATTCTCTATGATTATGTGTGTATGCCACAAAGTTTCATGTTTTATGTTATGATTATTGGGATTACATTTCACTACTATGATTTATCCCATGTTATGAAATTATGATCTCTTTTTCAGGTTAATATTTCCAAAAGATATGTTCTTATGAATATGATGGGATTGATATTTCTTTTGTTTACCCTTAATGATCATTTTAGCTCACCCTTTTATGTTTTCTTTTCCCCAGGATATAAAGAAAGGTTTTAGGTAAGAAAAAAAAGGAAGATCTTTATGGGAGATGTTGAGGATCTTTCACCATGATTAGAAGATTACGTTCCGAGTTTCCAAAGACACTAAACTATTATGGTCCTTGTGTGTGTGTGTTTGTTATGTACTAAGTATTCCGCAAAATTAATGTAATTTCCATGTACGTTAAGCTTCGGGTCTGTACAGTTGGTATCAAAGGAAAGGTATAGTCAACCTTTGGAAACTAGGATGTGAAAGCGTTAGTAAGAACCCTAAGGATAAGTCTAAGCATAGAACACAATTTTAGTGTTTTAGAAATGGCCATGAATAACCTAGGATAAGACATTAAGTGTGAAATTTTATTCTTGATTATGTGGTTTTACTATTATAATTAGTGTTACTCACACTATTCTTCTTGGTTTTAGTCAATGGCTGGAACCCGAAGGAACCGTGTTAATGCGGAATGCGACGGGAAATGCAATGATTGTCCCCCTGAGCAACCAAACGTTATGGGAGATGGAGTGAAAAATCTTATTGCTATACTTACACAAGCTATGAATCATTCTGGACTTCTAAATGAGCAGAGAAGGGAACAATATTCTATTGAGTCCTTCATGAGGCAACGTCCACCTTCTTTCAGTGGGTCTTCCGATCCACTTGTTGCTGAACAATGGATCAGTACCACTGAAAAGATATTTTCAGTTCTTCAATGTTCTGAACATGATAAAGTCATCTTAGCAGTATATCGTTTGGAAGGTGAAGCTGATCAATGGTGGAATCTTATCAAGAATAAGAGGCCAAGAGATGAAATTGAGTCCATGGAATGGGATGAGTTCAAGAACTTGTTTTTCAGTAAGTACTTCCCTCGTATTCTTCAAACAAAGATGGAAAGGGAATTTCTTGAGCTGAAGCAGAAGGATGATGAATCTGTTGGTATATACGAAGCGAATTTTACAAGGCTTGCAAGGTAAGCATCTGGATTTATCATCCAACCTGAAAGTAAAGTTGATCGATTCTTCAGTGGCTTAAAACCAAATCTTCGAAGGGCATTAGCTATAAGAGACTTCAGTAGCTATGAAGAAATTGTGCATTGTGCTATCAAGGTAGAAATGGAAGTTGGTGTTACTTATCCATCTCATAGTTTTGACAAGAAACTAAAAATGGAGTTCAAGGAGAAATCTCAGAATAATGGTGAAAAGAAGATGAATGTTTCCTTATGCTCAAAGTGTGGAAAGAAGCATGGTGGACATTGTCTTAAAGGAACAAGTAAATGTTTCAAATGTGGAAAGGAAGGTCATCCGGCATTTGAATGCCTCAATGATGGGAAGAAGAAGTCTAATGATGCAAACAAAGGAAGGGATACACAGAATGAACCTACTACACTTCAATGTTTCAAGTGCAAGGAGATGGGACATTATGCCAAAAATGCCCTAATCCAAGGGTTAGTGATGATCGACATGAGCAACCACTTAAGGAAAAGGACAAAGGGAAGTCACATGCGATCACCATTGGTGATGTTGAATATGACAACGATGTGGTGGAATGATTATGTTTTTATGTAATGGGATTCCAAAATAATGTTGAGTATTGGAATATTTATGTATTGGTCTATTGTGGTCTTTAATAATTTTATGGTACCGGTAACCATGGAAAGTGATTGAGATATTTTTAGAAAAAAGATGATATGCGCATAATGAATGGATAAGGAAAAAATGAAATGTTTGACAGTTTTCATGAGCTCATGATTTATATAAGGACTAATTGATATCATGGTTGGAGTATACAGAATTTTGAGGATTTTGGTATGTGGAAAGTGTTAACTTTTAACTGAATTCATGATTTCACTAAGGTTCAATGGATATTCATTATTCAAGAGAATACATGATTAAGGTATTCACATATTTGTAATTTGACCAACAAGATATATCTTACGATATATGGGGGATAAATGATGGCATTCACGTGATCATTTTCTTTATACTATAAGCTTGGACCGAAGTATTTTAGATAATCCTAAAGATTGGAATGGATTATGTTGGACATAAGTTATTATTGTTTAAGGATAGAATTTTTTTCGATATTATTTATGTGATGTTATAGTAATGTAGTTTTAGAAAAAGGACAACCTGCAGGATGGGCGGCAGCCCATCGCGTCGGACAAGGCCGTGGAAATCGAACCCACAACCGAAGTGCGACTGGCCTTTATCGCCTACCACTGGCCTACCGGAAGTCCCTGTTTAGTAGAAAATAGTTTTATTATATTAAGCAGTATAATATAAGAAGTATAAGTCCATTTTAGGAACCATATATCATTAATCTCACTATAGATGGACTTATGTATTTTTTTGATAACATTTCTAACCTTTTATTTGAGACAGATGGAATGACCCATCATTCTATCACATGATCTGCTAACACATCACAAATGACAAATTCAACTTCATTTCTATAAGATATGAAGTGGAAATTGTCCAAAGAACGACCAAAGGTGAGACTATACCAAAATCAAGAAAGTATTTCTTCTAATTCCAATTTCATCAACTTTAGGGAAATGATCTTGAAAACCAAAAATGTTGTCCTAGTGCTCTTATATCTGATGAATCAGATGGTACCTTAGATCATCAGAAATTTATGGCTTTGTGATTTCTGGCTTTTCCATAGCCATGTTCTCTACCACTCTCCATCAGAACGTGATGGTTAGATTTCTCTTCCATATCCATATTTTCACCTATTTGGAAACCCAGTGATTAGTTTATTTGGGTAACCGTTTCGTTTCATACTTTTTTTAAAGATTGGTTTTGGTATTATTTTTTACGATGTAGGTTTCTATTAAAGAAACTTTTGAATAGTAAACCATTTATAACCCCGACGAATTTCGAGGGCGAAATTCATTTTAAGTGGGGTAGAATGTAACAGCCCGAGATTTTATGAAAAATATTCTTTTTAATTTCATTAATGTCTTCTGTTGTACGCTACACCAAAAGGAGCTTGCACAACACACATCCTTGACTTTCCTTTCATTACACGCAATCACAACCTTCCTCGATAGCGTGTGTAGTACGCAATACCGAGTTTCACTAAACAACGATATACTATTAATATATTATTAAAACTAGCCGTTATGAATAGTAATAACCACTTTTTGAAATTTTGTAAATTATATTTTTTAAAATGGACTTCCTTTTTGGATTCGGAATATCAAAATTAGCTTAGGGTAAAATTTTGGTATTTTTCGGATAACTTTCATATTCTGATGAGTAGTGAAAATTACTAAATTTTAATTAAAAACAACTTTTTTAATCAAAATAATTAATAGTGATAAATTATTAATTTGAGTGGTTTTAAAGTATATTTAGAATATATTTTTACATTTTAATACAATGTTGGTCATTGGATGTAATTTCACAGTTAAACCAGATATAAACAAGTGTCAATCATTTGGTAGTTATTATCTCTTAAAAACACGCTATTTGTTTTGACGACGAGAATTAATTTCTAAATTAGATAATGTAACTGATATGTTTTGAATTTGATAAAATAGACATCATTTTTCAATTCATAATATCAAATATATCTTAGGCCTAATTTTTTGTATTTTTCTGGAAACGTTCATTTTTTGATGAATAGTGAAACCACTAAGTGGTAGTTAAAAAACTGAATCTTTCATAAAAATTAATTTTACCGTTTCTGTGAGTGGAATTTCGAAACTTCGAGAGACACGATTAATATCAGGGACTAAAATGTGGTTCAATGAGATGAAAATAATTTTTGGTGAATAGTAACTTTTGACTTTTTTTTACCACGGTTAAAAGTAAATAGGGTAATTAAGGGTAAAAATGATATTATTATTACACTAAAACATGTCCTAATTCTATTAAATAAGTTTAATTCGACCAAAAACAACCTTAGGAATAAAATATGACCATTTAAGCCCACTTGGATTAGATTAGGACATTTATTATTAATTTTTTTAAAGAAGGGTTAAAATAGTTAAAATCAATGTTTAATAAGTAAATCATTTTTAATATAGGGTTATACATAAGATAAATTCGACTATAAATATTCATTAGAAAGATAAAAAGATTTCCTACATAATTATATTTTATTTGTAATATTTAGACATTAAATAATTTAATTTATTTATGACACAAGGATGATGCAGTAATTATCTTTTTAAGAAAATATTAACATAATTGATGTTATAAATGCCAAAATAAATGTAATTTGAGACTTTTTATGACTTACACTAATTTTCTAGGTTAATATGACATGTTATTGTTTATTTAAGTAACTTGGTTAGAACGTATCATTCTGATATGAATTTCATAAAAATCATGTACCAAATAGTGTCAAAATTGACATAAACTAGTTTTTAAAACAAATATTATATTATTAATTGTTATTTTATTCCTAAAAATCTAAGGTTCGGCAAAATGACTTAGAGAAGATTATATATATTAATTATAAACAACTTGGGGTTCGTTTGGCTTGATATAGTAAGTTTATTAACCATATAGTGTAAGAAAACAAAAAGACACGGTAAAAGTTAAATTATTTAACTTAGAGTTAAATCTAATTGATAAGGTTAAAATAATAACCTAAACTTGTCTAAATCCTATTGGATGAGAGAATTTAGACCCATCCCCACCTTAGCTTCTAAATATATCATTTTGGAGCTATTTAAAACCGAAATTGACTTTAAAATAAAATAATATTATTAGTTTTCCCAAAGGTGCCCCTTTCCTCCCTTATAAAAGGGAACCTCCTCCCTCTCCTCCTCACACCAATTTGAGAATTCAAGCTCGGCCAACCCTTGCCAAAATCTTTTCTCCACTTCCCTAGTATCATACTAGAGGTCCTGGTCTTCTTAAAAGACCATCCTTAGTTCTTTAAGTGGAGGTTAAGAAAAGGCGCGTCAAAAAGAGGTAATATCCATTACCGATCTTTTTCAATTTCTTTCTTCTTCAACTTCTTCTTCTTTAGTTGTTTCATGATAAAGTAATAACATCAGTATTTATTATATACTGATATGTTATTATAAATATGAAACAACTCTAATTAACCATCTATCCATCCTACGGAAAAAGGAAATCACCGCGCGTGCGTACGTACAGAATACCGTCTCCACGCCGTGGTGTAATCTATTTTCCACCACCACCTTACTTCGATGGGTATAATGGTGTAAATAATAACTTTATATGACTATTATAAAGTGATACTGATTCTGAAATAGTATACATACACTCCAATACAATTCCACGATCATAGGAACGATATCATCACTCATGCGTACGTACGGAATACCGTCTCCACGATGTGATGCGACTCATTCTACATTATCTTCATTTCATAATGATTATATAAATGAATTGAATGAATGAATATGATATATATAACACTAATACCATTCTGGAAATGAGGTATCTATAACCTAAATATAAGAATAAGAATTTATTCGACGAAACACGCATAAGAACAAAAAGTTATAAACACCCGAATAACAAGTAGCAATGAAATATTACTACTAAGAAGCAAAGAAAATGACCATATATGATATCATAAAAATAATTATGATTCTGTAATAAGGTAGTAACATTATTTAAATCATTATACAGGAGGTTATGACACTTACGAAGCAAAACGGACCTAAGGTAAGGGAAAATCTCGTAATCTCAATTTTTATCTGAGATTGTTTATACTTTGAAATTTATTGGGGAGTATTTTATCATCCACATCCATGTTTCTTCAATATGTAATATTATTTCCATCCACCTAAAATTGTTTAAATCCAATTTTACCCTTCGGTGAGATTTTAGTAAAAGATATGAAAGGAATCTTTTGTCATTTTTCGTACGAGGTACATTTTGACTTTCCGACAAAAGTACGAGAAGAATGTTTTTTTAACTTAGAATGTTTTTTTAACTTATATGGCATGAATGGATTTTTAAAACATTATTTCCAAGAATCTTCCATTACAAGTTTTCATGTTTATTTTTAATCAACTTCTTTTAGTTTAAAATTGTATGACATGTTAAGAAAGGAAAAAGGGTTTTAAAGTAGAAAGGATATTTTCTTCAAGAATGGAGTTCAAGTGTTTTATCAAAATTATTTTCCATCTAAGATAATAAAGGGTTTTGTTTTTTTCCCTATTATTAGATTGATTTGATTATGTTGTGATGGAAATATTTTTATGAATTCCTTTATCTTATATGAATTGTTTTATGATGTCACAATGTTTAAGATTCCCATTTTTTATTACATGGGTTATGCAATGATGTATGGTTTATGATTTTGTGGCACACATAAGAATGGTATCATTATGAGATGGGTGGGACCTATATCTCCCTCCAATGAATTGGGTAAAGATTTTATATCTCATGATATAGACATAGATGGAACGATAGCTTATACCGGTTCAGTGAAATAGGACTGAAACGAGGGTGACTCGATTCAGAAATGGACTTTGTCCACTAAGATAGTCTTGGAAATGAGTCTTGACATACAAGAAATGATTCTCTATGATTATGTGTGTATGCCACAAAGTTTCATGTTTTAAGTTATGATTATTGGGATTACATTTCACTACTATGATTTAACCCATGTTTTTAAATTATGATCTCTTTTGCAGGTTAAGATTTCCAAAAGATATGTTCTTATGAATATGATGTGATTGATATTTTTTTGTTTACCCTTACTGAGAATTTGAGCTCACCCTTTTATGTTTTCTTTTCCCCAGGATATATAGAAAGGTTTTAGGTAAGAACAAAAGGAAGATCTTTATGGGAGATGTTGAGTATCTTTCACCATGATTAGAAGATTACGTTCCGAGTTTCCAAAGACACTAAACTATTACGGTCCTTGTGTGTGTGTTTTTGTTATGTACTAAGTATTCCGCAAAAGTAATGTAATTTCAATGTACATTAAGATTCGGGTCTCTACAATTAATGTAGTTATTGATATTGCATATGATTAATCAACTAGTAGAATATCCATGTGAATAAGTAAATGACATTATTTCATTTTATCTTTGCCATATTATGCTGAAGTTAAAGTTTAAAAGGCTTTTGTTTAAGTTATACATTGCCTTAAATGTTTATGTTTATTTATGAATGTTTACTCTACATTGTATGAGGGGATATGAAGACAAGATGTTGTTGTAGTATTTTTTCACTTTATGATTTAATGTAAGACTTATGAATATTTCTAGTATTTTCAAGCCTACTAAACAAATCGGTCATTCGAGACTTGATCTTTTTTTATCATGCCAATATTAGGTAATAATGCACCGACTCTAGGTAACTGGGATCAGGGCGTTACATGTTTGGTTTGAATCTATACTTAAGGTGGCCCAAAGGCCTTGAGGTGGACCAAAGGCCTTACTGACCTAGAGGTCTGGGTGGCCCGAAGGCCTTACAGGACACAGGGACCAAATTCGTGGCCCGAAGGCCTAATCGGGGGCATATTCCCAGCTCATACAATGCCAAACAGTGCCTGCTACAGTTCCAGCTATAGTACCTGCTACAATATTGGACAATTCCCACTACAGTACTTCTACAGAGTTGCTACAGTGCTTCTACTGTACCCCGAAAATTCTGCCTCTGCCTAGATTTGATCCCTGGTCGATTGGATGCACTTACAGAGTCCTTACCAACTGGTATGAGGCTCATGTTCCCATTATAATAAATTATGTAAATAAAAATAATAAAAATAAAAATAAAAATAAAAAATTCAATTTCTTGCTTTTATAAATATAATATTTTTTGACAAGAAAATAAATGACCCATGTTTGTTTATAATTAATAATATTAAATATAAATTATTATTTTCTTCATAGTAATTTATTTATAATTTTTAGTATTCAATTATTTACCTTATATTCATTCACAACGCCAAACAATACCTTTTTAATTAAAATTAAAATATAATAAATGATTTTAAAATTTTAAAATGTAATATAATTTTCTTTAATTATTGTGATCCATTTTTTCCAATAATTATAAAATATTTTGGATTTCATTAAAGAATAAATTCCAATTTCATCTTTTTCTTTATGTCTTTAATGTAATATTAAATGAATAGCCCCAAAATTGTTTTTATTTATATTTTGAATTATATAATATTTTATTTATTTGTTTAATAATAAAAATATTTTATTAAGAAATTTTATTGTAGTATAGTTTGAAAAATGAATCAAATTACATTTATATATCAATTTTCCATTTATGATAAAATTTTTAACCTATTAATATCAAATTAGTTGTAACCACGATTAAGGTAAAAATAGGGTTTTGCACGTTATATGTTCATGTGTTGGAATTAATTTGTCACACACATAGGATTTTAATTTAATGAAATGCGATTAAAATTTTAATCCATCAGTTCTAGATTATCTAAAAAGGCTCGTTTTATTTTTGGAATAAAAGGATAAATTACATAGGGAAAAAACTTGTTATCGGGGTGAAAACTAAAATGGTAAAAGAAAGTTGATTTAGAGGTAAGGGCGATAAAATGGTTAAAACATGATTATTTTTTTATGTTTCATGTGGTTATAGACCATATCATACCTTCACTCCATTATTTATATGTTTTTTTGAAAACTTCGTGAGAGTGAATTTACATTAATGAATATTTTTGTGTTTTAAAAAAATGAAACTCTTTCTCACATATAAAACAAAAAATACACTCCTATTTTATTGAAATGTAAATTTTTTTTTAAAATATAATAATTACCCAAATACCATCTTTATTTATCCTATGATGTCCTAGTGGACTTAGTTTTCTGTTAAACCTTTCAAGTAATACTTTTAGTGCAAACCTCATGAGGTTTTCCGAAGAAGTTGTATAGTTATTAACCACGTGGTTTCATTTTATTTCTTCATCCACCTTCAAAAAATATTATCAAACTATTATGAAATTATAAAATATGTATCTTACATATATATATATATATATATATATATATATTTTTATGTTAATAATATAATCTGTATTCATCTTCTATTTCATTAAATGGGAAATGAAACAGTTAATTATGTGTACAATATACTACCAGCTCATAAAATGATGTAATTTGTTTTCCATCATCGCCTCTCACTGATGGATATAATTATGATGTTAATAAATATATAAATATTATACTTATTACATAACAATACCTTTTCAATAATAATATTAAATTTATCTTCTCATATTCCAATCTGTTTTAAAATGATAATGTTGCCCATGGGTACGTGTTGACTACCACTTATATGAAGTGATGTGATAGATTTCTCATTTTATTTTTAATTGGATTGTAACAAGGATATATTTAATTAAAAAAAATAATGTTCATTAAATAAAAATTATTCTATAAAGAAGAATTAATTTTTAATTTTCATATGTTCCATCCACTACTAAATTTGAAATGAAATTCCTTAATATATATATATGGTCTACCGTCTCCATTAGCGGTGTAATTACTTTGTATATATGTAACATTTTTGGATGAATCTAAATATATTTATAATTAATATTTAATATTTATATAATGATTAACATTATGGATATTATGTAACAATAATTAAAGTACAAAGACCAAAAATACTGAATAGAATCATTCATGAGAAACAAAAAAGTTATTACCCAAAATATTAATTCTAATACAGATTTGTCAAAAAATTTTAAATAAAAGGATATAATTATATAGTATATTGTATGATATATAAAATTATTATTTTTTGTAATAGATATACAATAAATATATATATCTATTATAATGAATGTTTGAAAGCATACATTTGAAATCATGAAATAAGGTATGATATTTTCATCTCACTATTATTTATATGGGAAACATGTCATATTCAACACTTTTTTCTTTTTTTTGTGGTCTATATATTTTTGGGACCAAGATGAAAATGATGGTGATGAATATTTATAGTGTTTTCTTTTGTTCTTATGGTTGGTTTTGAAGAAAAGAAATCGGTTCAATTTTTTTTTGGAAAATAATTGTGATGATGACTTACTGATTTTTATTTCATATAATTCATTAGTTTTATTGAGAACATGTGATGAAAGGTTGATATAATAAAGGAGAGTCAAAGATATTCCTCCAATCAAAAATAAATCATATTCAATTTTTTTTAAAACACTGAGAAAAGACTTTTATTCTGATTTATTTTACCCGGAAGTAGAGAGAACGAAGTTGTGCTAATTGGTTTTCAAAAAAATCAGAAAACAATTGTATTCAGATTATATTGATTTTCATTGAAAACAATTGGATAATTGGTGAAAGTAAACAAAGTGGTACTAATATAAATTTGGTTCCAATGAAAGTGGTACAGATGGAAAGGTGGTGCTGATGAAAGTGGTACCGATGGAAAAGTGGTGTCGATGAAAGTGGTACCAATGGGTAGGTGGTGTTGATGAAAGTGGTACTAGTGGAAATTTGGTGCCGATGAAGGTGGTGTCGAAGGAAATTGAGGTGACGATGAAAATGGTGATTCTAATGGGAATGGTGATGCTGATGGAAAGTGGTTCCAATCAAAGTGGTTACGAAGGAAGAGGTGATGCTGATGGAAGATGAGATACCAATTGTTTTTCAAAACAATCATATTAGGGTAGAAGAAAAGGAAATCGACTGTGTTTATTGGGAACGAATCACATTCAAAATGCATTGTATTGTATTTATTAATATCATTTTCTTCAGATTATACTAGATCATACAAAGAAATAATAACTAAAATGATCTTTACCAGACTGATTGTAACCAAAATTATCCTCACCAGAATGATCATAACCAAAATGATCGTAACCCAAATGATTGTTACCAAATATGATCGTATCCATGCCATTTGTCTTAAAAAAAGTTCATTAATGGGTTGAGATTAAAAAAATGAAGTTGTAATTAATGGAATGCTAAAATATATTCTAAATAATGTAATCCATTGATAAATCCTATCCTCAATGAATTTAAAGTCATTAAGGTCGTCATGATTCTACCACATGTCTTGAATGTGAAGAAGTGTTTGAAAAATAGGGTCAATAGAAAAGAAAATAAAATGGATATTGATGAATGAATATTCAAAGGAGAGACTTTCATTTAAAAGAGTGAATGTATCACAAGCGGGGAAGTGCATTTTCTCCAACACATACAATTGGTATGGTATCAAGCATTGTTTTGAAGAAATCAGTATGAGAGAATCAGATTTAGACCGTTGTATTTCTCATTAATTGTAATAATATTTACATATGAAATTGGAGTGTGGAAAAGAAAAGATGAATAATTTAGATGATTTATGAAGAATAGAAAAGAATTTATGAAGTCATAATTCATCCTATATTTTATGAGAAATTCAGATTTGGGTGAATTTAAGTGACTGGGAATGCATTTTGGGATTCCCGGCTAAACATGTTTTGGAAACCTATAAAAGGGAATCAAGTACATTATACTTGAGTGATGTATGCACTGTTCACGATAGAAGAGAGAGAAGCTCTGGTTTTCTAGAGGTAAGAAGAGGTCAATTCTGTTCATATAGACAATTGATTTGGGTGGTGAAAATTCATTCGTATTCTATTCTTCTTGACAATTGTATTCGTGAATTTAAGTGGTTCAGTTTCTAATATATTTTTTTCTGTATGAAAATTAGACTAGGAGATTTGTTTTGAAATAATGGTACTGGTGGAATTGTTTTAAAAGAATCAAACTGAGAGATTTATTTTGAAAGAATTAGACATGGAGTTTTGTTTCAAAAGAATCCGATTGGGAGCTCTGTTTATAAAGAATCAGACTCAGAGGAATCAGACACAATGTTTTATAACAATGTCCAGGTGGTTCATACCTTTCTTATGGGTAAGTAATTGATGATTTTTTTACTATATGAATACATTTTTTTAATTGAAAAAAAGACCAAGTAACATGAGTTCGTACAAAACAATCGTATTACTATATTGTGCTAAGATGGTGCAGATTCCCTTGTGTGATTATTTCATAGTCCTACAAGATTGAAATGGTAAATCCTACTCATTCTAATCCAAAGATTGTTTTCATAATGGATTGTATGGGTTTGGATCATTTCCAAACCATATGATGGATGTTTCTATTCTTATTTAATATTCAACCATGTAAATATTTGTGTCCATGTGGATGTGTGTTGAGTTTCAGCAAAGAAAAATATTTTCACTGATTCACCCCCTCCCCCTCCTAGTGGTACATTACACTAAATCGAAACATTCAATTGGTATCAGAGTGAGGTTTCCTTCATTATTATTTGCTGATGGAGCACATGAACTGTCGGAATAGTAAATGTATTTCAGTATTGTATGAAAAGAAATATCATATCTAGAAATATAGAATTCTTCCATATCTTATGTCTAGCAGTTGTGATGTTCTTTAAGCTAGAACAGTTGGGTTTCCTCCCATTGATGATAGTTCACCACTTACAACTATTGACAAAAAGTGTCATGAGAATGATAAAGGGGCCAGGAATGCTATATCATCATCACATTATGATGTGAATTCTTGAGAGTGAATGGTGTTTCTACAACAAAAGGTCTATGGTATAGGTTGAAAAACATATATAAAGGAAATAAAAAAGTTATTAAAGAAATGTTACAAATATGGATATTGAAGTATGATGATTTGATGATTGGTGAGCATGAAATATTAAGTAATTCATTACTAAGGTGAATGAAATTGTGAGTAATATTTGATTTCTTAGTTAAAAGATTAAAGAATCTATAGTTGTAAAAAATATCGTTATAATCCTACCTGAAAATTTTGATGCAAACGTTTCTTCACTAGAAGTAATAGATCCTGAAATAATATATCTTGATGATTTACATAGTTATCTTATCAACTATGAAATGAGAAGAGATATTTCCATGAAGAGAAAAACAATTGTTGATATAGAAATTTATTTCATGGCTAAGAATAAATGAAAGTCAGAGAATATTTTTATTGAAGATGATGTTGGTGATTCTGACTCTGAAAATGAGGTATGTAATAATATAAAATAAATCATAACCTTTTTTTCTAAATATGTGAAAATAGTTACAATGAAAACCAAGGGAAGATTCCCTTGAAATTCATTGAATGTGGAGGTTTTGGTCACATTGTGTATAATTTTCACTCAAGAAGAAAAGTACAGGTTACTATTATTAAAGAAAGAAAGACAAGAAGATTGTGGAAGAAAAAGGGAGAAAAAGGTAAAGAAAATAAATTGTACAAATCCAAAAGAATAATTTTATTGTCCAAAGATAAATAAGATGAAGAGAGAAACGTTTAATCTAAAAACACCACTAAGTATTGTAATGAAAATACATTCATTGCAGTAGTGAATGATGAAGAATTCAGAAGAAGTAGTTCTATGGAAGAAGAAACTCATATTGAAATTCGTTTGAAAGGAGAGTTGAAAGAGGGTCCGAGAATGATCAGATTGCTTGAAATGAAACCAAAAATTTGGAATATGACAGCTCAAGCAACCAAGAATGATTTTCTAGTGATAATGAAAATCTGGTTAAATATATTTGTTATTTGAGGATGTTTTTTGAAGATAAAAAGAATCATAATGTGCAATTGGATGTGAAGATGAAGGAAAAAATAAGTAGAGTTTGAAGTTTTCCAAAATAAACTCTCTGAAGCTGAAAAGAAAAGTCTATGTTTTAATAACACTATCACTGAATTTGGATAATGTTCTAATATTGAGAAACATGAAAAGGTTCAACCAAAGATACGTTCAAAGAATGATAGGAATAATAGAACTGTGTATGAAAAGATAAATGTTTGGAAATTTATATATGTGTTCAAAGTGAATAATTCAGAAGATACAAAACATCCTAGATTAGGAAATGTTTCAAATACATCTGATCCTATCAAGGATGAAAAGTATTAGAATAATCTGATTGAATGTGAAAAAATATTTTTGAGAAATGATTTCACAATTCTGATTAGTATGGAGGTTTCAGATGTAAATAATCTTTCTATGGGTATTTCTAGTATTGTGGGGGATTTAGGCCCATGGCATGTATGTGTTGGATCAATCAACAACATTATGATTATCCTACATGTTCTGAAAGGAAGATATTTTGGGGGATTCAATCTACTCAATGAATGAAAAATGAGATGTTTTTTTAGAAATCTTAAATGAATGAAGTTATGATTGAAAATAGGTTCCAACCCGTGGAATCTATTTTTGAAAGATGTGAAAAATTGGAAACCTTGCAAATAGATTTCTTGTTTTCTTATCAACTCATTAAAATATTCTCAATTCCCAAAATCCAATGTTTAAGAATGAAAATAATGTAGAAAATGAGCTTATTGTTGAAACTAGAATAAAATACATAAAAGGATAATGACTCATGATACATTATAGTGGGTGTTCTTCTCACATGACAGGAGACATGAAATTGTTGGAGGATGTGAATGATTATAAATAAGGAACAATGACATATGGAAATGATGAATTGTTGAAAATCAATGATGTTTGTGAGCCATTATTGGAAAATTAAAGGTGAAATATATGAAACAATTATGTGTTCATGGGATAAATCACAACCTACCACGTGTATCACAATTATGTGATAAGGATAACAAGTTTATCTTCATGAAATATTGATTTATTGAAAAGAGTGAGTAATATGGAAACATTGTTACAAGAGTCCAGTGTATGAATTTTTTTTTGTTTCAGGTGGATGATTCACAAAACCATTGTTACATGAGTATGGTGGTAGAGAATTAGGTATGAAATAAAAGGCTGGAAAATATATGTCATCAAAACATGAAAAAGTTGTCTAAAATAGAAATTTTTTGAGACATTCATGATTTTCCAAGTAGAATAGATTAGTGTTGAACTATTTACCAGAAAAGAAATAATTAAAAATGTTTTTCATAAGCTTGTTGATATTTGTTAAAAACAACCCCTGTAAGATGATGCATTTTGATATATATGGGATAATGAGAAAAAAATAAAATCTTTTAGATAATTACTTCATTACATTCATTGATTATTTCACTCACATTAATTGTGTTATGTACATGAAGCATAAATCAGATTCTTTGAAAATGTTTAAAATTTTTAGAAGAAAATATGAGAATGAATGTGTGTATTTTGTGAAGAAGTTGAGAACTAATAATGGTGGAGAATACAAAAGTAAATATCCTGAAGTCTATCTTCAGAATCATTGAATTGACCATGAGTATAGCTATCTATACACTCCCCAAAAAAATGGAATTGCTGAAAGAATGAATAGAACCTGGGTGAAATGGGAAGAACCATGTTACTTGAGCATGACCATTCTCATTAATTTTGGAGGCATGCCATGATTACTATTGTTCATATTCAGATCTATTTTATCTATAAGCCTCAATCAAGTATGACTCCCTATGAATTGTTTTATGGGAAAGATACAAGATTGAACCACTTTAGGAGTTTTTACAGTCCTTGTATTATAAAAAAATTGTGGAAACTATGGTACATTTGATCAAAAAGGTGAGGATGGAATGTTTTTTGGACACAATCTAGAAGTAAGAGGTTATATTTTCTTCAACAAATAAATATGAAAACTTGTTGATACAAGTGAAGTAAAGGTTATTGAGAGCTCTGAGAAAGATAAACAGGTCGAAGAAGTCAAATTATTTGAGCAAGTTGAAGAAGCTAATTCTGATAAGGATACAAACAATTGTAATCTAAATAAATGTTAAGAATTAGACTCAAATATTTCTAGTGATTAGGAAGAAAATGGAAGATCTTATACAAAGCTGAGGAAACATTTAGAAGCATATAATATAATTGGCGATCAACATGATAAGGTTCAAAAAAATAAGAACAACCAATTCCATTACACATACTTATTTGTATTAAAAACTGTAGGTGAATGATTTGAAAGATTCTTTTGAGAATATGAAATGGGTTCAAGACATGAATGAATAATTCGATAATATCAATGAGAACGGTACATGGGAAATCATACCCAATCCTAAAAATAAAAACATCATTGGCACAAAATGGTTTTTACAGAAATAGTTGAATGGAGATGGCGGGGTTATACAAAACAAAGTAATATTAGTTTGCAAAGGGTACTCACAAATTGAGGGTATTGATTTGGATGAAACCATTTCTCCAGTGGGAATATTTGAAATAATCATAATATTTCTTGAAATTTCCACACAATGAGGCTACAAGATCATTCAAATTTATTTTAAATCTGTATTCCAAAATGGTGATCTTGAAGAAGAGGTTTATATTGAAAAACCTTGTGGATTTGTTATTGGAGATGATGAAGGTTATGTGTGCATATTGAAAAAGTCATAGTATGTCCCAAAAGAATCTCTGAGGGTATGGTATTAAAAATTGGATACATGATTAATAAAGATGAATTTTAACAAAGGAAGAGTGAATAACAATCCTTACATCATAGAAAGTCATGAATATTCCCATATTATAATTGGTTATGTTTAGGATATTATCATTGATGGGAATAATGGAGGATGTTGTGAAAGAATTGGTGAAGAAATGAAGAATTTATTAGAAATATCCATACTAGGAGAAATTTAATACTTTCTTGGATTACAAATCTAGCAAAAAAAAAAAGAATGCATTTTTCTCTCCCAGTAAAATTATGAAAAATAAATTTTCAAGAATTTTGGCATGGAAAATTCAAATCCTATATCCACACTAATTTTAGTGGGAACAATCATAAATAAATATGGAAAAGTAAAATAAGTGGATCAGAATGTTTATCAAAAGGTGATTAGAAGTCTATAGTATTTGACTACCTCACGACCCGACATTGTTTATATTTAAACCTTATGTGAAAGATTTTAGAGTGATCTAAGAGAATCACATCTTATTACTGGAAAAAATATTTCTCATATACATCATAGGTACACTAAAATTCAGAATCTGGTATTTCATCTCAGATGTTATTGGTTTATATGGGTATTCTAATGTAGATTGGGAAAGAAATGTTGGTGATATAGGATCCATATTTGGTGGTGTATTATTTTTGGTAAAGAATTGTGTTAGTTGGAATTATATGAAACATAAATCAGTATATCTCAATACAACTGAAGTTGAGTATATTACTGCTACCCAGTCCACTACTCCACTAATATGGATGGAAAACCAATTGGAGGGATTACTTGTTGAAGTAATGTTACCCATGCTCTTGTGTTGTGACAATCAAAGTACAATCAATCTCACCAGGAATATAGTGAAACATTCTCATTCAAAATATAATGATATCAAATATAATTTCATCAATGAGCATGTGGAGAAGAATGAATTGAAGCCATAGTATGTTCCAACATCGGAACAATTTGCAGATATCTTCACAAAACCTTTATCGAATGAATCATTATAAAAAATGATGACCAACATGGGTATCCAACCTTTTACTCTTCACGGTTGAGGTATGTGTATCTGTCCCCTCTCTCATATTAAAATTGGGTTGTTTTTTCAAGGGCGAGAATTGATTTGTTTTATAATTTTTTTTTCACAAAAGAGATAGTTATGGGTAAGATGTGAAGTCTGCATTGTTTAGTGTGTGAAAAATTCTAACTACTTGTTGTAGTGGTTGTAATAAAATAAATGTAATTGTTTTGTGTGGATAATTATTAAAAGAAAGAGAAAATAAAAGTGTTTCCATGATCATTTTCATTGATAGCTTGGTTTTTATATTATTGGTTATTTTTTCTTATAATGAGTTTGCTTACATAGGCTTAGAATTGTTGATTTCTAATCCATTTATTGAGGTTACAAAGTTTAGTAATTTATGAAACATATTTGGCAACAAAATCCAAAGGGGAATATTTTTGGGACTAAACTGATTATGATTGTGATGATGGTTTCAAGAGTGTCCTTTTTTTGTCAAGGGTGGTTTTGAAGAAAGGAAATCACATTATTATGTTTTGGAAAACAATTGTGACGATGCCTTTCAGATTTTTATTTCATATAATGAATGAGTTGTATTTAGAACAAGTGATGCAAGATTTATAGAAGAAATGGGGAGTGAAAGAGATGCTTCCATTCAGAAAATAAGAATATTTAGATTTATTATAACAAAAGGGAGAAAGAAATATGTGGTCCTAATTTTTTTTAAAATAATTAGAAAACAATTGTATCGAGATTGTATCAATTAAAATTAAAAAAATGGATTCTAGAGGAATGTAATCGAAGTGGTATCGATGGAAAGGTGGTGCCGATGAAAGTGGTACCGATGGAATGGTGGTGTCGATGAATGCCATAACGATGTAAAATTGGTGCTGATGAAAGTGGAACCAATGGAAAGGTATTTCTGATAAAGTTGGTGCCGAAGGAAATTGAATTTTTAATGAAAATGGTGATGCTGATGGGGATGGTGATGTCAGTGGAAAGTGGTTCTGATTAAAGTGTTTCTGATGGAAGAGGTGATGCCAATGGAAGCTAAGATATCAATTGTTTTTAAAAACCATCATATTTTTGTTGAGGAAAAGGAAATAAATGGTGTATATTGAGAATGAATCACATTTAGATTGTATTGTATCCTATCGGGGAAGATCATTGTTTTTGGATTGTATTAGATTATACCCAGCAATCGTAACCATAATGATCGTAACAGGAATGATCGTACCTCGAAATGACCTTATAAAGAATGATCGTATTCAAGGTGATCATATCTAGAACATTTTAATTCAAAAAATATCATTCTTGGGTTGAGATGACAAGAATTATGCAAGAATTAATGGAAAGGTCAATAAATTCAAAAGGAATCCAGATGATGCTAAAGATAATCATCAAAAAATTGATTATCATTAAGGTAGTCATGATTCAAGCATCGGTCTGCAATGTGAAGATGAATTTTTTCAGAAGGATTAATAGAAAAGAAAATAAATTGGATATTGATGAATGAATTTTATAAGGGAAGCCTTTCATTTTAAATATTGATTGTATCTCAGGTTGAGAAGTTCCTTTATTCAAAAAATTCAATTGGTATGGTATCAAGCATTGTTTTGAAGAAATTAGTATGAGAAAATCAGATTCAGACCCATGTATTTCTCATTAATTTTAATCATATTTAAATTTTAATGGGAGTCTTGAAATGAAGAGATAATTATTGTAGATTATTGGAGATGATCAAGAAGTGTTGACGAAGTCATAATTGCTCTGAGATTTTAGAATAAACTCATATTTGGGTGAATTTATGTGAGCATGAAATTGTTTTAGGATTCCTTCCTAAATATGTTTTGGCTACCTATAAAAGGGAAACAAGTAAATTGTACTTGAGTGATGATTTCACTGTTTGTAGCAGAGGAGGGAGAAGATCAGTGTTTCTCTGGAGAAGAAGAGATCAATTTCGTTCAGATTCACAATTGTTTTGCATGGTGCTGATTCATTCGTATTCAATTTGGATTAATAATTGTATTCGGGAATTGAAGTTGTGTCGATTATACTCTATTTTTTTCATCTGAAAATTGGACCGAGATATTTGTTTTGATGTGGATTGGGATCAATGTTTTGAATGAATCTGATTCAGAGCTTTGTTTTGAAAGAATCGAACTGGGGTATTTGTTTTGAATGAATTGGGTTAGGAGATTAGTTTTGAAAGAATCATACAGAGAGATCTGTAGTGAAAGAATCCGACTCAAAGGAATCAGAATCAATGTTTCGTCACAAAGTCCAAGTGTTTCTTACCATTCATCTTGCTAAGGAATTGATGAATTTTATTGCAATTTGAATAAATTTTTGGAATTGAAAATTATAATAGGTAAGATGAGTTATTAAAAAACAATTGTATTACTCTATTGTGCAAAGAGGGTGCAGATGAACTAGTGGGATTGTTTCCCATTGCTACATGAGTGAAAGAGTACATCCTACTCATTGTAATCCAATGATTTTTTTTCATAGTGTATTGTATGGTTTTGGATCATTTACAAACCATACCAAAGATGTAGCTATTTTTACTGAATAGTTAACCATTAAAATAATTGGGTTCTTGTGGTTGTGTGCTGAGACTGTTTTTAGTAGGGAATTTAAATCTCTAATAAGAGGAAACTGATGTTTTAATTGTAAATAAACATAAAAGGAAAAGAGTATAACAGATTCAACCCTCTCTGTCAGTGATACATTACACAGACTGGGAACATTCATATATTACCCATTTATGTATTTTATTATTATTAATAAAAATATTATGGAATAGAAATATCTATATATGTTTATTTCATTCACGGGGCTTCTAATTCAAATGTTACTAAAGTGGTAACAGTTTTCCATTACAATCTAATTGTTTTTTAAGATTGTTTATAATTAAGCCTCCAATAATTAAATTTTATGATCAATATCTCATGAAAATATCTAATTTTATTCTCATATGGATATTTATAGAAATTAAATTTTTCCTTTAATTTTAATAACTTTATATATTTTAGAAAGTGAAATAATGTTTTTAAGGAAAATCAACTTTGTTTTTTCTATTTTGTCGAAAAATATTTTCCTTCCATGTCCATGTTTTATAAAACAAATATCATGAATGCCTTTACAGTTATAAAGCTATTTTTAAATTAACATTAACTTATATATATATATTATAAAAAATTATTTATGAACAATTTTTTATCATCTTTTAAAAGAGGTAATTTTCAATTTTTACCAAAAATGTGAAGGTGGTATTTATTTTAACACACAAGTAATGACCTGAATATTTTACCTTTATAACTAACAAATGCTGTGAATATTACTTTATATTTTTACAAGTTTTTTTGATGGCATTTGTATCATTAAACTTTATAAATTTTATAGACTTTAAATAATTGGTCTCAAAGTGATAATATTATCTTCCTGAGGAAATATTCAATGAGTTTTTTAAAGGAATTTTTCAACATAGATGAAATCATTGGATATTAAATAATATTTAATGGTGATATTATGAAATGTTACCATATATATTATTTCTATTTATGGTTAATTATTTTTTAAGAGATTCTTATGAACTTGGTTCTTTTCCGTGGGTTATAAAATGATTAAATTTTTAGGAAACCCATTTCCATATATGGGTTATGCTATGATAAATGTAATATGATATAATAGTGTACATATGTATGATTTTAATTATGTGATGGGTGAGACCATAATTATATATCCCTTTAAGTTATTGGGCACTGATTAATTTTCTAGGAGCTCAAAGTCTAAACAAGAGGTTATCTTAATCCTAAAAAAGAGGATACATGAGAGGTTATCTAATCCACTAAAAGAGGGTACAATGGAGGTTATCCTAATCCCAAAGCTGATACATGGGTTGTTATCACATTCCATTTATGTTATGAATTCTGGGAGGGTAGCCTTTTCATAATATTTCATATGCTTATGTTTATGCCAAAAATCTAGGCCTTATGCCAATGTTATTCTCTCATGTCTTATTTTTAATTATTCCATTATGATTCACGTCTTATGGACTACCACTATTTTTTCCATGAATAAATTATATGATATATGTTGGTCGGAGTGGACACTCAAGAGGAGGGGGGGGGGTGAATTGAGTTCCAATAAAAATATCTGTTTTAAAAACTTTGTCTTAAAAAACCCCAAATAAAATACTGAATTAAACTGTAGTGAATTTAAATGAATGTAAGGGTTCGGTTGGGTTCTTAAGGGATTGATTATTTCCCAGTTAATCAAAACCGAGAGGTTGATTAACTTTTGAAACCAACTTATTGATTTACAACTGATATAAACGCTTGCGAATTTAATTATCAAAGTGACTTTAAAATAGTTTTGGTTTTAAAGATATTAGCAGCATAATAAAAGAATAACTTTGAAAGATATAGCACAGAAAATATAACCAAGAGGTTCAGTCTCAAGCTGAGACTTAGTCCTCTCAAAATCTTTTATAAAAAGATGATCCACACCCTGGATCGGGGATAAACAACAGCAACCTGCTGTCCAGGTCCAAGACCTCTACCACTGTTATTCGTGGGAAGAAGAACAACAACAACCAGTTGTCCAGGTCACACACGACCTCTACCACTATCCCAGTGGGAAATACAAAATGTAAGAGAGGTGATTGAGGATTTACAAATCCTCCAGTTAGATTACAAGAGATAGCGTGTGTGTAAAGTGCAACAGTTAACACACACTACTCAATATGTAAAAGAATAAATCACAGAGCAAATATTTAGAGTTTAGAAATGGCTCTAGTGATTTTCATGCAGTTATGGACTCCTTTGATTGATCAAAATTCGCTCTGATTCCTCTTCTGGTTTTTGTTTGGAAAACAGAGTATCGTCTGCTTCCTTGACTTCCCGGTGTAGAGATAGTCGATTAAGCTCTTGTGTTATGTTCTCGTTCTCAGCTCTTCACTGGTATGCAGTAATGAGTTTGTCGTGTAAGTTCTGTCATCTCTTTTCATTCACGCTCTATTGTTCCTCCAGCACACCTTAGTGTTTTTTATGTCTCGTGTATTCTTCTATGTCTCGCACAGCCTGTGTTCTATATCTCTATATTCGTCTATGTCTCGCACAGCCTGTGTTCTATCTCTCTATATTCTTCTATTCGTACACTTTTGTAGTAGCATCCTTCCTTTAGTTAATCCATGTGCTCCGGCGAAAGATGATTTACTTTTTGCAGGTACGAGGTATGGTTCCCTGACATCCAACATCACACATTAAATAAATGTCAGTGTATTAAAATATACCTGATATGACCGTTGGTTAGATTAAATAATGATAAAGAAATTAAAGCAGTGTTGGGTTCTGTCTCTGGAGCGGTAGCTCTTGATATCGGTAGACTTGTGTTACAGTGGGTGTATGTAGGTCTGAGTATCGGTAGACATTTGTAATGGTAGACTTGTCTGTCGGTAGACTTGATCACATCAGTAGTGGTGGACTTGTAACGGTAACTGTGGCTCTTCCTTGTATCGGTAGCGGTAAGTATCTATCGGTAGAATTTGCATAACGGTGGACTTCAGCATATCGGTAGCTTTGTATCAGTAGCTGTCGACTTCGATGTAGCGGTAGGCTTTAGTACCAGTGAGCTTGTAACTGTAACTCTATCGGTAGAATTTGATGTACCGTATCGGTAGACTTTGATGTAGCAGAGATCTTTCAGTACCAGTGAACTTGATGTATCGGTGAACTCTGTGTCAGTAGCTATATTCGATATCGGTAGCTCTAATCCATAATGGTGGCTATTGTTCTGTATCGGTAGCTAGTGTGTAACGGTAGCTAAAAACTGTTTGAGCATTCACTTGGCAGAATGAGTTAAGTCATAGTAAACATATATCTGATAATTCAAAAGACTGAATGTAAGCATACCGAAAGTAACAACATATATTAAAGTATATTTTAAATGTATTAAGAATATTCAAGATGTAAAGAATGAATGGTTGGGATTATCAAAACACAATAAATCCACTTAATTTTAGAGGGTTCAACAATCTCCCCCTTTTTGATAATCACAACTTATGCCAAAATAAAGTAATATCAGAGGAAACAAAAAAAAAAATATATCAAAGTATGATATCAACAGTATAGCATCAGAGAAAAAATATGGAAACAGGAATATATCAAGAAATAATGTAGTATCAGAGGAAAGCACAAGCAAGATTCTTTGGTTTGCATATTTGTCCCCCTATCAATTTAGCTACAGGATTCTCCTCCAAAGTATTGAGTTTATCCCCCTTTATCCCCTTAGGTGAACAACATTCTCAAGTTTCCAATAATTTCTCCCCCTTTGTGATTAACAAAAAGGAGGGTATTAGAGAAAATAGAAGGACTAGGAAAGAAAATAGATAGAGTAAAATAGACAGGGAAGAGAGGAATGAAGTATTTGATTGATAAGTAAAAGATACACTGGGAAAATCAAATACGTACAAAAATACAATGAATCCCATAAAAAAACTGGCTAGAAGCACTCAATAATCCTCTTGAACATGTGTATTTCCATTGGGATCAACAGAGGGTTCAGAGGTAGAGTCAGCAGGCATGGGAATTCCTGAAAGAAATACTGGTGGATCAGCAACTGATACAGTACCAGATCTGTAATCTGAGCTCCTCTGAGGGATCATCGGTGTCAGGCTCTTGATGGCTTGAACTGGAGTCAGTTGAGGAGTACTCCTAGAGGCAGAAGCAGGAAGTGCAGGAGGTACAATCACTGGTCTAGCATCCACATGCAGTAAGGGCAGTAAAAGGTTTCGGAAATCCATTATAATGCTTCCTCCTCTCTCCATTGCAGACACAAAATCATCTCTATTTTCAATAAACTTATCCAAAGCAGGAGTAAGCTCCCTGAGCTTACTTACTTGTTCCCGGAACGCTTGGGTAACTAGAGGCAACTTCATATTTTCAAGAAAAAGCTTGAAATGGTTTGTCATTTGGTGCTTGGTATAAACCTTTTCAAAATAAGCATCCACCTTATTTTTGATTGCCTCTTGAAAAGCAATAGCTGCCCGCAGGTGATCACGAACAAAACTACTAACTTCCCTAGTGGTAGTAAGAATTTGAGTATCTGATGCACCACTGAGACTGGCCTTAGCCAATTCTTCTTGAACAATAGTGCGGATCTGGTCAAGGTTCACACTAGAGCTAGTTGAGGGAAGATGTTTCATTGAGAAGGCTACTGTCTCCTTGAAAGATTTAGTCAGACTACTAACAACCTTCTGAACAAGTTCATCCTGACTGTTCAGATGTTCTTTTACTGACTTCTTAAAGGCCTCAAAAACTTCCATAAACTGTTCGACCACTTCTTTGATATACCGAATGTTAGTGTGCACTAGGGTTTTAGAACTGTTCAAAGCAGTCAATGAAGAGATTGATTGTCTAAGAGCAACTACAGCTCCTGTCCAACTCTCAATCTGAGTGTGGCACACCTTAAGTTCATCCACCATTTCATTCACAGGACTGGACACACAACATCCAATGGATAACTCAAGGGATTGCTCCACACTTTTCATCTCTTCAACCATACTTTTCTTCATATCTGTCACTTATTTTCTTATTTCTTATTTCAATTTAGCTTTTAAAGACTCAAGGTTCTTCTTGGTTGCCACATTTTCAGCCATAGTGGGTAAGGTAACTGATTCCTTTTGGGATTGGTATTCCTCATCCGAATCTCCATAAGAAAGTCCAAGAATCATATATCCGAGATCTGATGTCCAACCTTCAATGTCATATAACACTGATACTGAGCCAAGATTCTCCTCTTCACTTGGAACATTCTCCTGAGATATTTCTTCCAACTGTTCTTCCTGAGGTTATTCTGCACTTTCCTCTACAACCACAGCAGATTCAATAGCCATTTGTTCTGAGTCATTAATTACTCTCTCATTAATAGGTGCTGCTGCTATGTCTTCATGATCAGCCAATGTCCTGACTGTACTGACTATTAGAGGACTCAAATTGAGCTCTTTTCCAACCTTTTCTTCATCATCTGCTTCACCATAAGCCTCTTTTTCTCCATTAACATTATGATCAGATTCAGTTGTCTCATCCTCCTCAGAGGTGTCCTTGACAACATACTGGCATGCTTCTTCTTCTTCTTCTGTAGTCTCTGTATCATTTTCCTTTAAGACAGTTTGTCTTTTTGGTAGTTATGTTGGAGGGCTAGCTTCTCCATAAGAAATAACTTGATGCACAGGACTAGGGGGAAAGTCTAGATCTCCTCCTTCATCTACTGATGTCTCTTCCTCCTCAACTTCATCATCACTATAGACCGGTTCTGGATTATCTAGTCCAAGACCAGGATCCCTCACATCCTTTGGTCTAGAAGGATGATCCATAAGAGTATACTTGTCATAAATTTTTACATCATCATTCACCCATGATTTCTTCCAAGGATTCCAGCTGACTTTCATGTATTTAAAGATAGTTCTTGTAATACAGAAGTTATCCTTGACCACTACCAGCTCATCCTGAGGTCCAGCTATCTCCTTCACTTTCAGCATCATAGAAATTAGTTTTGAGAAAAAAAAGGCATTTGATTTTGACTTTGGTCTAGTCATCTCTTCCACTTGAACCATAATCAATCTTCATAGATTGATTCTCACACTGTGCTTCAGAAAATGTAACAGATATATGTCTTGGAATCTCAAAGTTGCAAAGTCTCCTCTTCTCAGACTAACAACTTGCTGAATAAACTTAAACAACAGTTTGTCTTCTCCTACCATCTCTACAGCAATCACCTTTATAGGGGTCCCATTCTCTGTGAGTTCCACCAGAGCATCTTCATATTGAAACACATCCCTGGTTGAAGGTACAAACTTTGAGAAGAACCCATAATCCCCTTCTTGTGGAACCCTTAAGTTCCTAGCCCATTCCTATGAAGTAAAACATACTTCCTGACCATTTACCACAGAAACCATTCTACTTTCTTGTTCAGACTTTTCAAAATGAACGAATTCGTAGAATTATTCACCAGTCTTGGAAAATAAGGCCCGTTGTTGTTCATGAAGAATTCTAGCCAACCTTATTCTTCTAATACTCTAAGAACTAATTATTTTCTTTCCATCAGCCATTATTCACACACTTATTTTTCAACAACAATCTCTCTCCTTGAGAGATGCGGGTTTATTGGATTCCATAGAGCTACACTTCCACTTCCACTTCCACTGGCATTCGATACTTTCTGTCATTTCCCTTGCGGCTCATCACTCCCATCTGTGACTTGGGGACTCTTGATGTGGGCCATTACGGATTGGAGGCTAGGGTTCTGAAGATCGAGAGGTTTAGGTTTAGGAGAATTCAAGCAGACAGGTTCGCGGTGAGATTGAGTGAGTCTAGTTCAAGTTGTAATATCATTTAGGATTCATAAATCACATAAATCATAAATAAAATAAATAATGGTTCGATGACTCGGCTTTACAGAATTTTAAAACAGTGCGCGATGTACCAGTAAAGTCTCTTAAAGGCGAGGTCTTCTAACGGTGAGGTTTTTCTAACGGTGAGGTTTCTCTAACAGTGAGGTTTCTCTAACGGTGAGGTTTCTCTAACATTGAGGTTTTTCTAATGGTGAGGTTTCTCTAATAGTGAGGTTTCTCTAATGGTGAGGATTTTCTAACGGTGAGGTTTCTCTAACGGTGAGGTTTCTCTAACGGTGAGGTTTTTCTAACGGTGAGGTTTCTCTAACGGTGAGGATTTTCTAACGGTGAGGTTTCTCTAACGGTGAGGTTTCTCTAACGGTGAGGTTTTTCTAACGGTGAGGATTTTTTAATGGTGAGGTTTTTCTAACGGTGAGGTTTCCCTAACGGTTTAAGGATAAGTTATCATTCCTAATTCATGTCTAATGAAACTTAATCTTTCTGAACTTAAAGGCTTAGTGAAAATATCAGCTAATTGAAGTTCAGTGACTATAAAATAAAGTGTTATATCACATCTTTGATAATGATCTCTTAAAAAGTGGTCTCTAAAATCAATATGTTTAGTTCTAGAGCGAGACATAGGGTTCTTAGAGATATTAACCACACTAGTGTTGTCACAGTTGATTGAAATATGTTTAAAGTCAAATCCATAATCCAGTAGTGTGTGTTTCATCCACAGAATCAATGCACAACAACTACCAGTAGCTATGTATTCTGCTTCAGCAGTAGACAATGCAACTGAGTTATGTTTCTTACTACACAATGATACAAGGGATTTTCCAAGTAAGTGACATGTTCCAAATGTGATCTTCCTATCTAACTTATAGCTAGCAAAATCAGAATCCAAATGACTTATTAAGTCAAATGATTGTCCATTTGGATAAAACAAACCTAAATTCATAGTACGCTTAAGATATTTAAAAATTCTTTTAACAGCCAGCAAGTGTTATTCTTTAATATTAGCTGGAAATCTAGCACACATACATATACTGAACATAATATCTGGTCGACTAGCAGTAAGATAAAGTAAACTCCCAATCATACCTCTGTAATTAGTTTGATCAACTGGTTTCCCAGATTCATCAACATCCAATTTACAGGTGGTACTCATAAGTATATCACTTTCCTTAATACTATCCAAACCAAAACGTTTTAACAAATCGTTAGTATATTTACTTTGATTTAAAATAATACCATCTTTAGTTTGAAAGATTTGAAAACCAAGAAAATACTTAAGCTCTCCCATTAAGCTCATTTCAAACTCATTTTGCATAACTTTGAAAAATCAGTACACAAAGAATTTTTAGAAGATCCAAAAATAATATAATCAACATAGATTTGTACTATTAATACATCTTTTGAAATCCTTTTTATAAAAAGAGTGGGATTAACTATTCCTTTTGTAAATCCTTTTGAAATAAGAAAGTTTGAAAGTCTTTCATACCAAGATCTTGGAGCTTGTTTTAAACCACATAAAGCTTTAGAATGTTTAAAAACATGATTTTGAAAATGAGGATTTGAAAAACTAGGTGGTTTTCTACAAAAAAATCATTAACAAGAAAACCATTTAGAAAAGCACTTTTCACATCCATTTGATATAACTTAAAATTCAGATGCGATGCATAGGCAAGTAAGATCCTAATAGCCTCTAATCTAGATACATGTGAAAGGGTTTCCTCATAGTCAATTACTTCTTCTTGATTGTAACCTTGTAAAACTATCCTAGCTTTGTTTCTAATGATGTTTCCAGATTCATCAACTTTGTTTCTAAACACCCATTTTGTGCCTATGGTGATAGTGTCCTTAGGTCTTTCTACTAATTTCCAGACTTTGTTTATTTCAAATTGATTTAGTTCCTCTTGCATAGCCATTACCCAGAATTCATCATTGATAGCATCATTGATATTTTTAGGTTCTATCTGTGACAAGAAGGCTTGATGTTCAACCTGATTTCTAAGAGAAGCTCTAGTCTATGTTCCTCTATCTAGATTTCCTACAACAACATCTAAAGGATGGTTCTTTAGAATCCCAGTTGGTCTTGAAAAGGTAGGGCTAGAGATTTCAGGTTCATCTACAGGTTGAGGTTCAACAGAAGCAGGGTCTGGAAAATTTTCAGAACTGGATGTTTTAACTACAGGTCCACTGTCTTTATCATTAAGGTTCAAAATAGATAGATCATCTTCAAGATTTTCAGGAGAGGTCTTATGTTCATGTGGATCAGTTTTATCAAATTTGATGTGAACAGATTCTTTCACACATTTGGTTCTTTTATTGAAAACTCTATAGGCTTTACTAGAGATAGAGTATCCTAGGAAAATTCCTTCATCACTATTGGATGAAAATTTGTCAAGATTGTCTTTAGTATTAAGAATAAAGACTTTGCAGCCAAAAACATTGAAGTAGTTAACCTTAGGTTTCCTATGGTTCCACAACTCATAAGGGGTAATCTTAAGAACGTGTCTAATCAAGACTCTATTGATAACATAACAAGCTGTATTTACAGCTTCAGCCCAAAAATAAATAGGTAGGTCATACTCATTAAGCATAGTCCTAGAAATTTCTTGCAGGGTTCTATTTCTTCTTTCTACTACACCATTCTGCTGAGGTGTCCTAGGGGCAGAGAAATTGTGACTATAGCCATTGTGTGAGCAGTAGGATTCGAACTCATGATTTTCAAACTCACAGCCATGATCACTTCTCAGAGTTTTAATCTTAAGTCCACTAAGGTTTTCTACAGACTTGGAGTATTTTACAAAGAAAGAACAAGCTTCACTTTTGTGAGCTAGAAAATATACCCAAGTATATCTAGAAAAGTCATCTATAAGAACATAGAAATAATGCTTCCCATTTAAACTAGAAACTCTATAAGGTCCAAACAAATCCACTTGAACCAACTCGAGAGGTTGAGAATTTTACACTTATTTCTTTGATTTAAAAGAAACTTTATGTTGCTTTCCCTTTTGACAGGGATTACAAACTTTGTCTGCTTGAAATTCAAGTTTGGGTAGGTCTCTAACTAAGTTCTTCCTAGCAAGTTTTCTAAGTGAATGCACATTGCAGTGTCCTAATCTTCTGTGCCAAAGCCATGACTCTTTATGAAAAGCATTTAAACAAGTAATATTTTGCTTAGCTAAAGAATTTAAATCAACAGCATAAACATTTTCATTTCTCAAAGCAGCAAACACTAAAACATTTTTAGAATTAAAAACATTGCAAGAATCATTTTCAAATTTAACTTAAAAACCATCATCACATAACTGAAAAATACTTAACAAATTGTATTTAAGTCCATCAACAAATAAAACTTTAGAAATTAATACTGATTCAGTGTTACCAATCTGGCCTACGCTGATGATTTTTCCTTTTGAGTTATCACCAAACGTGACAAACCCTCCATCAACTTTGACTAAGATTTTAAAGCATGAGAAGTCTCCTGACATATGTCTTGAACATCCACTGTCCAAGTACCAAGTCTTTTTACAGGAGCTCTTTAAGCAGGTTTCCTACAAAACAGATTTAAACAGGAAGTGATTTTGGTACCCAGATTTTCTTGGGTCCAGACAGGTTAGCCAATAACACTTTAGGTACCCATATTTGTCTAATGGGTCTCATAAAATTTCTAGAATCAACAGATTTTGAAAGATAAACCTTATTATATCCATAAATATGAATATAACTAGTCAAATCATAGGAAATTCCAGAGCTAGCTACATTCTGTCCAGATTTAGGAATAAATCTAGTTTGGGTAATTTTCCTTTGACCAGGTTGGTATCCTATACCAGTAGTGTATCTAGGTGCTATTTACTTACCTAGAATTTGATTAAGAGTATCTTTACCATTGGTAAATTTCTATAAGTATTTATTGAGTTTCTCATTAGATAATTTTAGTTCAGTATTCTCTTTAAGAAACTGAGCATTCATTTCTACTTCAATATCCAGATCAGATTTATGTTTAACAGTTAAAGCATACTGTTTATTTAAACCTTTGTATTTTTCTTTCATCTCATTACAAGTTTCTTCTAACATATCACAATATTCAAACAGTTCAGATTTAGACATGTTATCACATTCAGAATCATCTCCAGAATAATATGAATTAGAAGCAGGAGTTTCTGAAGTTACCTCAGAAGTGTTTGTCATAAAACACATGTTCGCCTTATTTCTGTGTTCAGTTTCAGAAACTTCAGATACACTAGAACTGTCCTCAGAAGCACTCCAAGTGGCCTTCATGGATTTCTTATACTTGTTATCCTTGTATTCATACTTCTTCTTGTATTTCATCTTTGGATAGTAGTAGGAATTTTATATTATGATTCTATAGCAGTCCAAATATCAAAACCCATGCTCTCTAAATGAATTTTCATCTTGATTTTCCACTGAGCATAGTTAGTTCCATTGAAAAATGGTGGTCTATTGGTAGCAACACCTTCATGTCTATTATCCATGATAGCTAACTATAAGCAAAGATTTTAAAGAGATAAAGATTTAGAAATAACATAAATTTTAAGAACTTTAAAATACAACTAAAATCACAGTTGAAAAACAGAGTACAAAATATTTTAAACACCCTCTGATACCAAATGTTGGTCGAAGTGGACACTCAAGAGGGGGGGGGGAGTGAATTGAGTTCCAATTAAAATTTCTGTTTTAAAAACTTTGTCTCAAAAACCCCCAAATAAAATAATGTATTAAACTGTAGTGAATTTATATCCAAGTAATGGTTCGGTTGGGTTCTCAAGGGATTGATTATTTCCCAATTAATCAAAACAGAGAGGTTGATTAACTTTTGAAACCAACTTACTGATTTACAACTGATATAAACACTTGCGAATTTAATTATCAAAGTGACTTTAAAACAGTTTTGGTTTTAAAGAGATTAGCAGCAGAATAAAAGAATAACTATGAAAGATATAGAACAGCAAATATAACCAAGAGGTTCAGTCTCAAGATGAGACGTAGTCCTCTCAAAAGCTTTTATAAAAAGATGATCCACACCTTGGATCGGGGATAAACAACAACAACCAGCTGTCCAGGTCCGAGAACTCTACCACTGTTATTCGTGGGAAGAAGAACAACAACAACCAGATGTCCAGGTCACACACGACCTCTACCAGTATCCCAGTGGGAAATACAAAATGTAAGAGAGGTGAGTGAGGATTTACAAATCCTCCAGTTAGAGTACAAGAGACAGCGTGTGTGTAAAGTGCAATAGATAACACACACTGCTCAATATGTAAAAGAATAAATCAAAGAGCAAATATTTAGAGTTTAGAAATGGCTCTAGTGATTGTCATGCAGTTCTGGACTCGTTTGATTGATCAGAATTCGCTCAGAGTCCTCTTCTGGTTTTTGTCTGGAAAACAGAGTATCATCTGCTTCCTTGAATTCCAGGTGTAGAGACAGTCGATGAAGCTCTTGTGTTATGTTCTCGTTCTCAGCTCATCACTGGTATGCAGTAATGAGTTCGTCGTGTAAGTTCTGTCGTCTCTTTTCATTCACGCTCTATTGTTCTTCTAGCACACCTTTGTGTTTTGTATGTCTCGTGTATTCATCTATGTCTCGCACAACCTGTGTTCTATATCTCTGTATTCATCTATGTCTCACACAACCTGTGTTCTATCTCTCTGTATTCGTCTATTCATACACTTTTGTAGTAGCATCCTTCCTTTAGTTAAACCATGTGCTTCGGCAAAAGATGATTTACTTTTTGCAGGTACGAGGTACGGTTCCCTGACATCCAACAACACACATTAAATAAATTTCAGTGTATTAAAATATACCTGATATGACCGTTGGTTAGATTAAATAATGATAAAGAAATTAAAGCAGTGTCAGGTTCTGTCTCTGGAGCGGTAGCTCTTGATATCAGTAGACTTGTGTTACAGTGGGTGTCTGTAGGTCTGAGTATCGGTAGACATTTGTAATGGTAGACTTGTCTGTCGGTAGACTTGATCACATCAATAGTGGTGGACTTGTAACAGTAACTGTGGATCTACCTTGTATCGGTAGCGGTAAGTCTCTGTCAGTAGACTTTTCATAACGGTGGACTTCAACATATCGGTAGCTCTGTATCGGTAGCTGTCGAATTCGATGTAGAAGTAGGCTTGAGTACCGGTGAGCTTGTAACTGTAACTCTATCGGTAGACTTTGATGTACCATATCGGTAGACTTTGATGTAGCGGAGATCTTTGAGTACCGGTGAACTTGATGTATCGGTGAACTCCGTATAGGTAGCTCTATTCGATATTGGTAGCTCTAATCCATAACGGTGGCTACTGTTCTGTATCGGTAGCTAGTGTGTAACGGTAGCTAAAAACTGTTTGAGCATTCACTTGGAAGAATGAGTTATGTCATAGTAAACATATATCTAATAATTCAAAAGACTGAATGTAAGCATACTGAAAGTAACAAAATATATTAAAGTATATTTGGAATGTATTAAGCATATTCAAGATATAATGAAAGAATGGTTGGGATTATCAAAACACAATAAATCCAGTTAATTCCAGAGGGTTCAACAATATATGACATGTAGTGTATGGTTTTTAAATGTTAGTATCTTATTATAAAAACCTTATTCTCTTGATATGTATATATCTTCATTGTCTAGCATTACTGAGCATCTTATCTCACCCTTTCTTGTTTTTCCTTTCCCCAATTTATAAATAAATGTATTATTAATGTCATTTCTAAAAAAGGGTTAGTTTTTGAAAAATATTGTGTTATATGATTCATAGATCTTATAATGGTGTTTCTTCAGAGTCCATGTTTCTAAATGTAGGAGACGTATATGATTCTGGCATGTATCGTTAAGTTATATAATGAATATTCATCTATTAATATGTGATATCAATGTATGAAAAGCATGGTTCACTATAATTGGTATTAGGGAAAAGGAAGGAATATGATCCTTCGGAACTCTAACATGTGATAATTGGATGAATCATGGATCTCCTCCCATGAGATTCACATGGAAATGGATTCCACTAGGAATGGTCATAATGGTCCCACCATGGATGCATAGTTTCCCAAAGAGTTATTTGATAGTAATCAATTACCACCCACCGGTAATAAATCCAAATATCTATATTTATTCTAATAGTTTTACATTTTAATATCGTTAATTATATTTAAATCATTAAATTTAATGTTACCATTCTAGTTTTTTCACCAAATGGGTTATGATTAAAAAGTTACCAAAGAAGTAAGGGATTTCCATTACAATATCATTATATTTTGCGAAGGATCATATTTATATTTTCATTTAGAAATCTCTATGATCCTAATCTCTTAAACCATATATTTTTTATTTGGATATCATAAAATTAATGTCTCACATAATAAGTTTATAATTCTTCTCTTATTATATTAAGAATCAACACATAATTTACATGAATGGGACATTATTTTAAAAATATTGTTTAGATGTTTTCATTCCCAATATTTTCCTTCCACATCCATACATTATTTAAAATATTTTTCGTAATGTAATTAATGTTCATAAAATATTTATTGAATTAATTTTCAACCTTTTTTAAATTTATATATAAAATTTAAAATAAATATTCTTATTGTTTTCTGAATAAAGTACAATTTACAAAATGTGTAAATGATTTTTTTAACATAAACTACATGAAACAATTCTCCCACAATTATGAGTACTCCTTTTATATCTTATTTTATATGTTTACATGGTTATTTTCATAGATAATTTATTTATCAATATTTTTTGAGTTTTTATATAAAAATATTTAAAAATAAATGACTATGATTTTTAAAGTAATTTTGAAATTTTATTTATAACTCCACTCTTACATGATGTTAAAAGGAAGTTATTTTTAATGCATTACTTGTATTTCCCTTTATAATGTATTAATTTAACAATAAAACATTAATTTTTAAAGAATCAATGGGATTCTATCATCCTTTAATAATAATTGATTATACCTAATTTTGAGTTCTATTTTTATGATCATATTCTCAATTACTCTACATTATTCAATGGACATTATTTTTATCCTCTAAGTAAATATTCTTAATATCATGGTTGAATTTAAAATCATTTTTATTAATTTTATGATGTTTCATCTATATACCGTTTCTATATATAGTCTACGTTGATGGAATCTTACTAACTATGTTATTTCATTTACTATGGTAATATTTATTGTCCATATTCTTGATTCAATATGGATAATTATGTAATTATATGTAATTTTTAAAATTAATTTGAAGAATACATATGATAAGGATGAGATGGAAAATACATGGTTATAGATATCCCACTTTTGTGTCATCATGGCTCAAGAGACAAAATAGTAGGCATAACATATTATATTGGTATATGGGTTACACCTACCCATTTATTAATAATTATCTATTGGATGAGAGGCCTTGATGATAAGATACATGATTTCTTGGTTGAGAGGAATTAACAATAAATGTCCATAATTATATATTTCCTTAATTAAGAATCAAGTATCTATTATCCATATGATTTATATGATTTTATTTCCCACATATGATCACTAAACTCAAGTTGTTTATTAAATGATTTTTTATTATTATCCACACATCCATATTGATTATTCCATATTTACTAATGATATATTCAACTATATGTACCCATTACTGAGTATTCAATGTCACTATTTATTTTTTCCCTTTCTCTGTGATATGAATAATTATATTAGGATTCATTCTATCAATGCACGAATATTTCTTGTTGTATGTTTTTATATTTACAATGAAATATGAGAATCAAGTATTTATCTAGATTTGGAATATTTTTAAACTGATCGATCCTGTAAGGTGATATCCTATGTATTTAGTACCATTTTAATAATGTAAGCATCGAATATGAGTCTCTGGAGTTATTGTTTTAGAGTTGGTATCTGATAAATTTTAGTCGGACACTTGTGACATAAAATTAAGAAAAATATATTAGAGAACATAATGTTTTGATCGATTTTAGTAATAAGTCTAAGTATTGGGTAATATCATGATCCTCTATTAAAGTGTATATTTTGTTGTTTTATATCAAATTTCATCTTTATCTTGATATTGAAAAGTGGATATGGTTATGACTTAGATTCAACTTGGTGTAAAAAATATAAAAGGGTCATATTGGGTGTTAACTAAATCATCACTAGGGTATCTTGAGTGGACCTAAGACTTCACACCCGTATAGACACTCTTAGGGTTTATTCATGGGTTAGTTAAATTTTAATGAAACCATTATAACGAATTAAAGGATATAACTTATGAAATAATAGGATATTCTATAATGATATGGGATAAAACAAATGTTTCATGGGTTTGTACTCCTAGTGTTACCATAAGATTAAATTCCTAGGTACCCCATTTGAGGTTCTATGTGATGATAGTTTTAGATGATTATGGATATTGTTTGACACATTTATAGGAATAAAACCCTTTAGTTTAGTGCATGTTTTTGTGAAAATAATATTTCAGGAATAATGATTTTAATTTTATGGAAATTTATTCTATGGTATTGGTTACCTTTAGGTTTTATATGATCATTGATGTCAATATGGATAATTTGGATAAAGGGGTAATTACATTTTTTGAACATACGGTTTATCTTAAATATAAACACTAGATTACAAAAGGATTTGGTGGCTAAATGATTTAATTTATATTTTAATAAGTCTATTATATTAGAAATATTATATGATAAAGTAAAATGGAAATATTATTTTCCATATTTGGAATATATTTGAAGAATAAAGGATGACTTATATTTTTGAAGTACATATGATTTTATAGTGTCTTTATATGAATTCAGGATATTTATTGTATATATTTAACATATTTTAGAGATTATATTATTGGTCATAGACATTTAGAGAATATAAATTATTAGTGAATAATGTAGTTTATAGATAAATGATAAATTGATTTTAGAAGACTATGTGATCAAAAAAAATTTTGGTCTTCAAAATGGTTAGGAATATTTTTGATGAGTTTTATGTTTATTTTCTCATGGAAAGATTTATTTTGAACTTTTGGTATTATTGGTGAGGAATTAGAGATTACTATTTTTATTCATCATATGATGATTTGTTGAAATTGGATATTATTTTATATTGTGGTAAATATTTTAGTTTTAGACAGAAGGAATAAATTTTTTAGAATTTTTTGGATATTATAGTTAGTTAAAATTTTAATTTAGTGATTCAAGCATGAAAAAACCATCCTGAATATTCATTGGTTTGGGTAATAGATGAGAAAAAAGTGAAAATTCATAAAACCATAAATTCAAGATGAAATTATTCTTATTTATTGAAAAGAAATCAAGTATATTTATTTTCCCAAAATCTATATATATATGGAAAAACAAAATTTGAATTATATCGATTCTTATTTGGAATTAAATACTCAACTATAAAGGTATGATTTTTTAAATCCATCTATATGTATAAGTCTTAGATTGGAACATTATTTTATGAAGTTATATGATTCCTAATCATTCCCTAAAATTTAATGTTCCTCATAACATTTATATTAATTTTTATTAAAATGATAAAATCAAGTTAGAATGAAAAATTCAAATTACTAGGATATAATTTTCTCAATATAGGGATAATGTGACACTATGACATTTCAAAATTTAATTCGAATTTAAAAGAATATTTTGTTTTATTTCTTATGAAACACACAACATTAATAAAAAAAAGGTGATTTATTTATTGAGATAAAATGTTATAACAAATGTTAAACTGTAATACATATTGAAATTTAAATACAAATGAACATGCAGAAAAGTATATGTAAAGTAAATGAATAAATATATATACACACAAAAAACATTTATGTTCATCCTCGGGGTTCACCAGGAAGATTGTGACCCCAATTGAAACAATGGAAACAAAGAAGATAATTAAGTACATAACAGACATCTTGAGAGAGAGGTAAATGGAATAATTTTAGTTAATAATATAAGGATTTAGATATAGGAATATTTTATAAAAATTATATATATGGTCTTTGGATACATTTTCTTTATATATATAGTTGTTAGTTGTACGTTTGTATAATGGGTATATAATTTTATGATAGAATTCCCATTATGATTTTTAATTCCCTTTATGATATAGATGTCATCTTAAAACAAAATATAATAATTTTAATTATAAATTATCTTATTAATATCATAATAAAAAAAATTATATTTGATATTGGTATAATCTCTATTTAGGATAAAAACACATTTTTTTAAAATACTATTATTTATGGCATTTTGTGCATGGAAGATAAAAATAATTTTCATAACTTTGAAAAATAGCATATTTAAAAATGGTTTACATATTTTTAATATGGGGGTTTAATTTGGAAAATAGGTTAACATTATTTTTTGGCCATAGAGAAGTTTATCCTTTGTAAAAATTTCATCCCTATAGTAAGGATAAAATAGGTAGAACATGGTACATACTATAAAATATGGGTTCAAAATTATGCATGAAAAATATTAAATTTCATTTAATGTGTGTAATTTTACCACCCCTTCAAATATACATAAATATGGTTTTTTGGTTCCAGTTTTCTATGATATATACCTATATATAATTTAAGTAAATGAAAATTTCAGAATGTATCTTCCTCAGCTATAATAAATATAATATTATGTGAATGGGATAAAAAATGTTATGAATTGTTCAAAATTGTTATTTTGTATTGGAATATATTTCATTGATGATAATTTATTTTTAATTTGTATTGATAAAATAACTACATCGAATAATTATGATCCACTAATAGAGTGCATGTGAATGTAGAAACTAAACATGTAAATGATTATAAAGATTTTATAAGTAATTCTTTTGATGATTTATGATGCCTGACAAATTTTATTAAAAAAAATGTATTATGTATGTGTTAAAAGTATATATTATAATTAAATTACTATATTTATATTTTTTTATAGTCAATTATTTGAATTGTATAAAACATTTCTACTTGTATTGTTATGTTAAATAATATTTATTAAATGATATAAATTTGTTAAAAATATTATATTTTTCCAAATGAATGGGATATGGTTGATCATATCCAAACGTTTCCTCTTATGGATCACTTTTCCTTTTTAGTAAATCTCATGATCCCAAATGTGTAATAATATTATAATCAAGGTAATAATTAAATTAGGCTAACATGGGTTACCATAGAGAGATATGGATTAAAAAACTACAAAAAGTAAAAATTTTATTTTATTTGAGTATTTTAATATATATATATATATCGTATAATTTTAATATAATTTTTTTTACAATTTAACATTTTTTTTATTTAATACATTATCTAATTCCATTTGTGATTCACCCCTAAGTTATAAAAGGACCCCACCTACCCTCTCTATCATTCACTTAATGACCAACATATTAGAGAGAAAACATCCAAAACCTATTATTAACTTCCACATATACATTATCTAGTTTCTTTTAATCTTAATATATCATCCCTAGTGTACTTAAGAATATATTACAAGGTGGTTCTTCAAAGTGGGTGTAAGTAATATTTGAGTGTTTTCATTTTACATATTATTTTACCACCGTAAAATTCTCTTTAATCATAATCATATAAAAACATTAGTATCTAATGTATTTTTAAATTTTATTATTCTAGATTCAAAACCCTTATTCGTCACCTTTGAATCTAATGGAATATAAAAACATCACTCGTTTGTATGTACAACATGCCTTATCCACATAATAATGTGATTAATTTTTCACCCCCTCTTAAAAAGGGCTATTATTATGACGTATTTAATTACTATATATTATATTCACAACATAATTATGATTTTGAAAAGTTAATATATTTTTTAACCTCTTACCCCAACATATGTCGGTAAATGATAATTTTGTTCATGTGTATGTTTAGACTACCACCTCCACAATGTGATATAATTTATTTATCATGTTCTTCATTACTAAATGATTATAATTTTTATTCAACGAATAAATACAAAAAATAATATCTTGATTAATTTTTAATAGATGATGAAATAATTACCAAGATGTATGGATTAAAAGTTTCCACTATTAGTTTTAATAAATAATTATTTTTCTCGTCAATTTAATAATTTTTATTTTAAATGATTTTAAAAGAGGAGGTTATTATTTTTTAATTAACTATGATTTTTTTAATAATTTTTTTACATGAAATTACAAGGTCGTTATTTTTATTTTATTAATTCTATTTTATTTTCTAAATTATATTGTTTACTATAGTTTCTTGATTTTTAATGTATTACATTAATTCTATAATACATAACTGATAATTGATTATACATTATTTTATATCATCAAAATTCTTATGATCATGTTTTATATCAGTCTCAATTATTCATTTGATATTTTTCATCATTAATGTATATAGGTTTAATATCTTAGATGATTTTATAATCATTTCTATTACATTGATGATGCTTCAACCTTATAAAATTTCTATAAATGGTATAAGTTTATTGAATATTATTAATAACGTTATTCTATTTAATGGTAATTAATTATGTTCCACATTCATGATTATATATGGATAATTACTGAGTTATAAATAATTTTGAGGCAAAATATGGAGAATTTATAAGACATGAAAGTGATAGGTGGGGCCTTGTTTTTGATAACCACTCAATGCTTTGAAATGTCTCATGGGACAAAATATCAGACATTATATATTATATGGGTATATGTTTTACACATTCCCATTTTTTAATAATGACGTATTGGTTGGAATTATTTTAAGGTAAGATTCATGATATCATCATCGAGAGGCTATGACCATGAATATCCAATGTTATGAATTTTATTAATTAATTATTAATTTTTCATTATAAATGTAATTTATATGATGATATTATCCATAGAAATTCATTAATATCATGTGGTCGATTGAATGGGATGTGTTTTGATAATTCACTATGCAATATTGATTATACCATATTTACTAATGATATATTCCATTGTACATAACCATTAATAAGTATTGGATCTCGCCAATTATTTGTTTTCCTTTCCCCAAGCTATGAAGAAAGATAATAAGAATGATTATGGGAAGGAATAATTTTTCTTATTTTATTTTTTATATTTCTAGTGTAATTTTGGATTTATTTATGTATCTAGTTTTTCATGAAAATTAAACTGATCATTCATGCATTGTGAGATCCTTTGTATATAAACCAATTTAAGATAGTAAACACAATCAATAGGGTCTATGGAGTTCTGGTGTTAGAGAAGATATTATAATAATACTTCTTAGTTCAATATAATCATTTGATTTAATTAATTATATTTAATAAAAATATATCATGCTGCAAAAATAATATATGGGTAATAGTGAAGACACTTGAAAAAACTTGTGTGAGTTTACCAACATTTTATAATGATATGTATAATTTTTCTAAATTATAAATGAAATTTTTATGTTTAAAATCATTGTTTTTAACCACCTAGGGTTCAAATTTCATTTCATCAAATTTCATGTGTTTTACATTTTATTATAAAATTTTACTAATAGTGAAACATTAGTTCAACAGTATGTATATGTTTTGAACCAAAATTTTACCTATTCAAAATAAAAAGTAAAATTACATAGTTTCATAAATGCAAACCTAATAATATATTTTTTTCACAAGTGTGATTAAAACCATCACTACTATGATCTTAAAATAATAAAGACTACAAAATAGGTATCTATACTTTTCTAAATTTTAATTAGAGTAAAAACCCGTTTATAACAAAATCAAAATGTAATTTATTTAATAAATATATATTATTTCAACTAAATACAATATATAACATCTTAAATATAAAATTAATAAAATATTTATCTTTATAAAAAATAAATCTTGTCATAATTTAGAGTAATTAATCATAAACAATTAATAGTGTTCTTAAACACATAAAAACAAAGGCATGTTTTTAGAAAATAGAGCAAAAAACCCATTAAATAATTTGAATAATAGTTATGACATCAAAGATATATATTTATTTAATCCTTGGTTAGTGATATTCATGTAAAATAATAAGTTTTTATAATATTATATGATCAATATGAGTAGAGTATTGTATAAATACACATAGTTTAGTCATTAGACAAAAAGGTGTTTTTTATTTTGGATTGAATCACTGAGTATATTTCATAGAATTATAAACATTATGGAATTGGTTTAATAATGATATATAATTCTTAATATTAAAAATTAGACATCATTAAATTTTTACCAAACATTATAACCTTCATACTTTTATACCACTCTCATGAAAACCTTTAGTTCATGGTAATTGGGGGTGGTTGGGTATGTTACCAATCATGAGGTTGGATAATCCAAACTGTGATGGTATTTTTATTCCAATAAAATTGATATAATATATATTCCACAAAAATTTTAAATCTATAAATGTGTATAATCACATGAAGATAAGTGAAATAAAATTAACTTATCTATAAAAGTGAGTGATATGTGATGTACTCATTTTAATAGGTGAATTAGATGAGATATATTTATTTGCTTTATTAAATATATAAAAAAATCATGAAGGTCTATGTGAGATTATTTTAAATTGAAATTTCCTATGTATCTTGGGTAACCTCAATTATTTGGAAAAAATAATTATATTTTATGAATGATGTATATCCTATATATAATTTAAAAAAACATAGATATAATTTTTTAAGTAGAAATAATGTCAGAATCCTTTGTAGATTGAGTATCACTAATTCCTTTCTCGATCCCACTCTTTCATAAAAAATATATATTTAAATCATAATTGTTTAAAACACTATGATGTCAAAAGGGTCATATAGAACAGTTTTATGAATAATTTTTTTTGTTAAAATGTGTTTGAAAAAAACTATTAGTGTTACTCGATAGAATAACTAAAATAGTTTTGGATTGCATTCAAAATGGTTTATGATTTTAATTTATAAGTTATTATATATTATGTGACATGAGGCGTAATGTGGTTGAAATAAATTATGCATTCAACTGTATCATGGATAATGTTACCATTTTAATTCCACTTATAATACTCTATAGATCATTGGTATGGACTATAAATTTAGGTAATAACTTTCCTTATTTTCCAAATTTATGAAATTTCAATCTTTATGACACTAAATTTAAAACACATTCACCTAAATCAAACTCTAAATGTCAATATATTTAGAAAAAATAAGATCACCACCATATCTTATTCTATAAAATCCCAATTTTCCCATGAGGTATGGTTCCTTTAAATTTTAAATAGAACCTTATTTTTTATATAAATAAACATAAAAACAAATTTATGTAAGGTTTCAAGAGAATCCATGGATTTTTCAGAGCTCTGAGATCTTGTTTTTAGATAAACAACATGAGGTGCACTTTTAGAAAATGGTTAGTATTAACCATGATAACCATATACACATGGATAATATATTTTCAAATAGTGCATGGTAGGCTACTCGACCACGAAAAATCATGAAGGTATGTTATAGAGGTGGTCCACATGGTGAGTATAAGGTTAGTCTAACCATTTGAAAATCATGCAAGGGTTTGTAAGTTATAGTTATTGATGACACATGGTTGGTGCAAGGTTTGACCAACAGTGGGGACAAACCATGGACCCCATTAAAGAATGGTGAAATTACTATTTCCCCTATCTTAAATAATGTTTAAAACCTCCTATTTTTTGTCTCCATGCAAAAATTAACTCCCGTTCAAGATCTTTCATGGTTATCTTCAAGGCTTTGAGCCATCTCCCTTATATGATATTAGAATCAATCATCGTTTTCCATGTAGGATATCCTTTTAAAAGTCTCTTATTTTACTTCCTTTATTTATTTACCTCACCAAATGGAGTGTTAAATCCATGTGAGCTAGTATGCCTTGTTCTCAAGTAATTTTTCAATTTCCATGATTTATCCTATTCTACCATGAATTAAAGACTGATAAAAGATTGAGAATATATTACCCATATATGGTAGGTGTTATAACACTTTTAAAAACAAGTTTTATATATACTTATCTATATTTATTCACACCAAATATTATATGAATTACCTCTTAAATGATATTATCCTATATAAGATTCATGGGAATAGACATGCATGACTAGTGTGGCCTATAAACAACATGGAGGTTGAGAACCTAAATTTTAACCACTCCCTTAGTGTTCATTATTATATTATATTAAATAATCATGCTTGGAATATAAAATAAAACTACTATTTTTGTGCATTAAATTCCCAAATAAAGTTTGGTTGTTAAATGAATTGGTTGAATTGTAAATTAAATTAAACACAATATTGAATGGTGTGCCCATGTCTCGTGGCCATTCTCGTTTTTGAATATGATTGAGTTAGTAGTTACAATAAAAGGAATAAATTGAATTAGATGTGTTGTTAATGGTATGGATATATTTCAATCCATGACCATTCAGTATTCCACACCTAGGGAGATATATGGGTTCTAACTAAAAACACCATGGATTCACTCATCCTTCTTATTGAATAAAAAAAATTTAAGTGTAAGTGTAATTTCATGAGAAATACAAGAATTTATATATGTAATGACTTGTATGGGATCTCCTATAGAGTTGAATTATATCATTCCATGATCTACACATAGGATTCCCATGTTGAATTCCTAGGACGATCATAAAAGGAAGAGCATAATATTTTTCTCTGAGTGAATCTTGGGTTCCCAATATGAAATTATATATATGATATCATAGGTATATTCAATTATTCAAAACCCTTTTCAACAATTATGATCCCATGAGGAATTCCATTGACAGTTTCATAGGGTGGTGGGTTCATAATACACCTAGAGTGATACCTAGGTTCCCTATGTGGAACACCTCTGATGGGCTCAATATGAAAATAAATTAATTAAATGAAGCATCTTCCTAGGAAGTGAACACACATAGATTAATTAAATTAATTACATACATGATAACCTTATATTAATTCAATATTTAAACATTAAATGTCATGAACTGTTTCCATACCTTTTAAGAATATGATGAACAATGGATTCCTTGGATTTTATCCTTAGGTCCTGAGCCTATTATATAAATCAAATCCTAAATCTAAAGTATTATATACCATATTAGTTTATATATATTTCATTTTATATTTTTTAATATACAGTCACACTATTTTATAGTATACTCATCGATTGGATAACATTATATACTATTGGTGGTAGCCTACTTAGTTTTACTGACACCCTGTATGGGCCACTGATAGGTACTCGATAGACTTCATGGATACATTTAGGGATAATGGGATATTATTTTTCTATTGATGCATTATTATTTATAATATGTTGAAGTATAAGACCATATGACTTATTGTATTCTCGTGATGATATTAGAGAAAGCTTTTGGACATTGTGTCTTTTTGTATATCATAATATATATGATTTCTAATTTTTTATATCATGTATCCCCCATTTTGTTAAGAATAATCAGAGTCATTAATTTGTATATGATTATGAATACTATTTTTGACTGTCATTTAGTAGACTTGTATTATTTTTATTTTTGTATTGTTTTATTTATACCCTTTATTACAACTTCTATGAGATTATTCACATATTTAATTATTGTGATCCACTCATATAATTGGGTTATATTCCCAAAATCATACCATTATACACCCCCTTTATAAGTTAGAAACCTCTAGCATATAGGGAGGCGTTCTTGAGTCCATATGTTCGTCCAATTTTGGGTATTAATTAGTGAATTGGGTTTGAGATGTTACAAGTGATTTCAAATCCTATTTTTACTTTAATATTTATATTTCTAGTTTTTAGACATGAGACATGGAATGTGTTGCAATTTGGTAATCAGACTATGCATTGGAGTGGCTAACCCATGTATATAGAAAATAAAAACTACCTGGTATAGGACATGATGCTTTGGTTTTTTCTCTTAATATTATTCTGATTTCACTATTGGGTGACACACATTTCCTATGAATATCATTATCATTATGGAAATTTCATTACCCATGGACCGATATGGAATGAAAGTATCATATCATGTATCTTTATAAGACCCTAACGATTCATACATCATTCTTATTCCATGCCAATATTCTTTACTGTGTTCCATATCTACCGTGTGTTATAGTTCTGGGATTATTATGTTGAAGATTCACTAATATTTCTTATAGTAAATAGGATAGATAATCCATCACATAAATTATCTTCATTATCAAAAATGTTGTTTTACCACATATATTGATGGTGGAATCATAATTTACTATTTATCAAATGTTTATGCTATGTAACTATGGTTAAATGTATTGAAACATTAGTTTATTTCAATTACCTAAATTACATTTGTAGAATAAAAATAACTTTTATATATTTCAAATGATGATTCATATATTAGATCACTATATACCACATATAAAATCTTGATACTAGATATAAGGGTTTAGTTTTAGTTACATGAATTAATAATTTTAACTTGTAAACCATGTTCCTTCATAACATATGAATGCTAACTCATTAAGCTAAACCAAGATATATATAAACAAAAACATGATAAGTATTTTAATGTTAAATAAAGTTGTTAATATTAAATGGGGATTCCAATTGAATTGTAACATATAGTTTCTTCTATAAATTGTCTTTAACACTCAATATACCTGGACCTATGACATATAACAATGAAAAATCATTTTACATGTCCTTAGTAGTGGGAAAATGGGTGTATCTACAGTGTTCCATTTATGGCTTTCAGAATCACAAAGACCTACATTTAGAACTTTCATAGGGGTGTTGACTATTATATATGGATTCTTGAAGTTGTATTATTATTTTTTTGTAAAACTTTTAGTTATAAATATTTTACTAAGTTTTATTCTTGAAATTGTAGTTATATTCCACCATGAAATCCTTGAGTCGTGCGGCATGAGGGCGGTGTCGAAAATTCTTTGGAGGTGGTGCACCCTAATCCACTCATAATACATCCTATAATTACACCTATATCAAAAACTACTAATCTTGATTTGGGAACTAATGATTAGTTTGTATAGAGTTTCTTATAACCAGTTCAGTCTATATATGGAGATCCATGTCTTGCACATTCCATGGAAGAATTGACTTGGGAGTTTAGAAAATGCACCATCCTATATTTTTTGGGGAAGGAATTCATCATGATGTTGAGTGATTATACAATAAAAACACATATGTGAATTACATTTTAATAGTATTAAATGATCATTTTTTATCTTATGGGCCTGTGTTAGTGGATTTTAATTTTTAACATCCATTCTCATCATTTGTGCACTTCATGCCTAATGTACGCCAATTTAGGCCTAATGATTCATCCGATTTTAAGGAATGTAATTTTACATATTTTAATTTGATATATTGTAAAATAGATCTACACATCAATATAAATATTTTTCATTCAGGGATCAATGGAGGATTCATAAAGTATGATGGTGATATTTGGCTATAAAATGGAACAATTTTGGACAAGGTATATTGGATACCAACCCACTGATGATAATGTGGGGCCCACAATGCAAGCCCAATTAAGCCCAAATTTTGTGGGACTCTAGAAGAAATTTATAGTAAAAAATAATTCTACTGGATCTAGTTCTTATTCAGCCTCTATGGTTGCTATTAAGGTGGACCAAATAGAATATCAAAATCTTTGCCATAATCTCCGTCCTGAAATGTTAATCCACTAAATCAACCATAACTCCCGATCTACAACTCTAAATGGGCACAAATTTTATAGAAGGTTAGAGACATTCAGGGCTCCATTTTCTTAATATATGGACCAATATAATTCTATAACATCCTAGGTAAATAAATAATAATACATATTCTATAATTATTCATATTTGTGAATTAAATATTAACTTTACTTTAAAGGGGTTACTATGCTTGAGGGCATACCTGATACACAATAATAGGTTTCTTTGACATCCTAAATTGCATACTAATAATATAATATTATTATTTTAAATGTTAGTTAACACCAAGCCATTGTATTGGAGGGAATTAATATAACTAACTACAAATTTATTATACTTGTTTTTTAAATGTTTTTACATTTATGAAATAAAATTTAGAAAATTAAAATGTTAATTAATCTAATTTTAAGCATAATTTAACATAAAATCTTGATTTAATGAATTTTTATGGATAAAACTCATTAAATATACTTATATTCACCTTTATATGTTCTATTTCACCAAATAATTTTTTTAGATTCGGGACATCAAAATTTACTTTGGGTTAATTTTTTGGAATTTTTCTGATAAAATTCATTTATTATTAATAGTAAAAAATAGCATATTTTTAAGTTCATTTTAATCTAATTTATTTATATGGTTATATTATATTTTTAATTGGTTTTGATGTGTAATTATATTATGTTTTTACCATTCAATCCTATGTTGGTCATTGGAAGTTAATTTCAATTTGAAATTGGACATAAACTAGTATCCGTATTTTGATAGTTATTATTTCTTAAAAACATTATATTTGTTTTGATAATGGGAATTAATTTTAAATTAATTAATGAAACTAGGGGAAGGAAGATAGACTACAGGAATAAAGGAGTGGTGATGTCCTTTACAACTACTTCAGGAGATGTTGGTCCATCAAATGAAGTAGTATTAGGTACACTGTTTGTTTGTTCAAATTATGAAAATGTGTTGTTTGATTCGGGGTCTACACACTATTTCATTTCTAAGAAGTTTTCTAGTATATAGGGAATTACATATCAAGATATGAATCATGAACTTATGGTAAAAACACTGGGAGTAAATGTTGTGACAAAAAGAAATTATAAGAACTTTTTTGTCCTTGTGTGGGAAAGAATCTACCTACAAAACTTATTCTTTGGCCTCTAGTAGCATTTGATGTTATTTTGTGTATAGATTGGATTTTTGTATATCATGCTAAGATTGAATGTATAGTTAAATATGTTTTTTTCAGAAAGATTTTCAGTTTGTGTACAAGAATGAACCCTTACTTTTGATAACATATCTGGAAGTTGAGAAGCTAGTAAAATATGGAAATGAATGTTACCTTGCACATATTGTTGAAAAAATTAACTATTCCTATTAGTGATGTGCCAATGGTAAATAAGAACCTTGATATTTTTCTTGATTAATTTCCTGGTATTATACCTGATAGGGAAGTTGAATTTATTATTGACATAGTTCCTGATGCTAACCCAATTTCAAAACCCCCGTATCAAATAGCTCAAATTGAACTTTTATAGTTAAAGAAGCAATTGAAAAAGTTATTAGATAAATGATTCATTCAACGTAGGACATCACCATGGGGTGCTCCTATCTTGTTTGTTAAAAAAATATGGTTCAATGAGACTTTTCATTGATTATAGAGCATTGAATAACAACACTGTTAAGAAAATGTATCCTTTGCCTAATATCAGTGATTTTTTTTATCAGCACGAGGGAGCTTAGTATTTTTCAAAGATTGATTTGAGGTCGTGGTACCATCAATTGAAAGTAAAGGAAGCATTCATTCTGGAGACCACATTTTTTATTAGATGTGGTCATTATGAATTTAGTTATCCCTTTTGGGTTAACCAATGCACTTTATGTATTCATGGATCTTATGAATAGAAGTTTCCATGATTTTCCCAGATACGTGTTTGGTTGTGTTCATTAATGATATTTTGGTTTTTTGTAAATGTAAAGAGGAGCCTGAATGTCATTTAAGGATTGTATTTCAAACCTTAAGAGAAAATAAAATGTATGGGAAATTCAGAAAATGTGAGTTTTGGTTACAACATATTTCTTTCCTTGGATACATTGTATCAAAAAATGGCACAACTACTGATCCTACTAAAACAAAAGTTGTTAAATAATGGACAAGACCCACAAATATAACCGAGATTCATATTTTTCTTGGTTTGGAAGGTTATTACCAGAGGTTTGTTGATAATTTTTCATAGTTATCTAGTCTAATGACTATGTTAACTCGAAAAGGTGTTATGTTCACTTTGACAAGAGAGTGTGATGATTGTTTTTAGGAATTAAAAAAAAGATTGGTTAATTCTTCAGTTTCGGTACAACCTTCTAGAAATAGTGAGATTTTTATTTACAGTAATGCTTCATTGAAAGGACTTGGATTTTTCCTTATGCATTCTGGTCAGGTAACTGCTAATGCTCCACGTTAGTTGAAGCCTCATGAGTTAATTTACCCTATACATGATTTGGAATTAGTTTCTGTTGTAATTTCATTAAACATTTAGAGGAATAATTTTTATGGAATAAAATTTGAAATATATAATGACCACTATAGTTTGAAGTATATATTCACTAAGAAAGTATTGAACATGAGATATAGGTGATGGCTGGAATTAATCAAGGGTTATGATTGCACGATTATTTTCCATCTGGGAAAAGAGAATAAAGTGGATGATTCTTTGAGTTGAAAAAGTAATGCTTCATTAACCTTGATACATTTGGAACGAGATCCTCTGTTTTTTGATTTGATAAACTTTGGCATAGAAGTTTTTGGTTCTGGAAATTCTTTTGTTTTGTTTCATGTGTCATTGAAATCATCTCTATCAGATAGAATTAATAGAGCATAGAAGAAAGGTAGTGAGTTACAGAAAAAGGTAATGTTGGTTCAGAATGGTATGTTACCGGAATTTAACATAGTTAATAACTGTTTTTGAGGACTGAGAAGAGATTATGTGTGCCTTGTGATTCCTTGATGAAGAATGAGTTGTTATTTGAAGCACATAGTTCTCTATTTTCATTTCATCCTAGCATTACTAAGATGTACATAGATCATTTTGTGTATTACTAGTGAGTTGGAATGAAAAGAGATATTGCTAATTTTACTATGAAGTGTTTTACATGTTAGTAGGTTAAATCAGAGAAACAGTTACCGAAAGGGATGCTTCAATATTTACCGGTGCCAGTGTGGAAATGGGAAAATATATCCATGAACTTCATTGTGGGATTACCGAAGGCATATAATGGTAATAATGCAATCTGGGTTATTGTTGATCAGTTGACTAAATCTTCTCATTTTCTTCAAATTTGAGATATGTTGTCTCTAGATGAACTTTCTCAGTTGTATGTTAAAGATATAGTCAGGTTACATGGTGTTCCCCTCTCTATTGTATCTGGTCATGATCACATGTTTACTTATAACTTTTTGAAATGAATTCAAAAGTTGTTTGGAACTGAATTAAATTTTAGTACAGCTTTTCATCCGCAATCAGATGGGTTGTCGTAGCGAACAGTTCAGACCTTAGAGGACATGCTTCAAGCTTGTTCACTGGATTACCAGGGATGTTGTGACCAACATATTTCTTTGGATGAAATTTCTAATAATAACATTTTTCAATCCAATACATAGATGGATCCATTTGAGGCATTATATGGAAAGTAGTTTCGAACTCCAGATTATTGGGATGAAGTAGGGGAATGGAAGCTGATGGGACTAGAATTGATAGAAGAGATGGAAGAAAATGTTCATTTGATTCAGAAGCACATGACAACAGCTTAGAGCATGCATAAAAGTTATGAAAATAATCAGAGGAAGGATTTTTTTGATGTTGGTGATCATGTCTTTCTCAAAGTTTCTCCATGGAAAAGTGTGATGCATTTTGGTAAGAAGGAAAATTTGATTCTGATGTTCATTGGACCCTAAGAAATCCTAGATAAAGTTGGATCGGTTTCTTATAGAGTGAATTTACCTCCAAATTTATCCTAGGTGCACAATGATTTTCATGTTTCAATGTTATGAAAGTATATGCCAGATACATCTCATTTTTTAAGTCTAGAGGTAGTTCAGTTGGAAGAGAATATCTCTTATGAGGAACAACTAGTCCATATTCTTGACCCTAGAGAGCAAGTGTTTCAGAATAAGGTAATTCACCAGGTCAAGGTTTTTTGTAAAAACCATATGGTTGAAGAGGCAACGTGGGAATATTAAAATGCTATGAGAGATAAATACCCCCACTTATTTGATACGTGAATAATATTTTGAGGACGCAATTCGCAAAAGGGGGAAGGATGTAACATCCCAGGTAAGTAAAGAATAAGACATTTTCCATAAATATTCATATTTGTGAATAAAATATTAACTTTACTTTAAAGGGGTTGCTATGTTTGATGGCGTACCCGATACGCAACAACGAGTTTCTTTGAAATCTTACGTTGCACAATGATAATATAATATTATTATTTTAAATGGTAGTAAACGCCTAACTTTTGTATTGGTAAGGATGAATAGAACTAACTAAAATTGATTATTCATGTTTTTTAAATGTATTTACATTTATCCAATAAAATTTATATGCTTAAAATATTAATGAATGTAATTTTAATCATAATTTACCTTAAAAGGTTGATTTACTGCCTTTTGATGGTGAACCCTCTTTAAATATTATTATAGTCACTTTCATATTTTATATTTGACCAAATAAAAATCTTTTTTAGATTCGGGACATCATCATTTACTTTGGGTAAATTTTTGGTATTTTTTTGATAAAATTTATTTTGTATGAATAGTGAAAAATACTACATTTTTAAGTGTATTTGAATATAATTTATTGAGATGGTTATGTTATCTGTTTAATTGGTTTTAAATAGTAATTATATTTTTTTTACAATTTCATTCGATGATGGTCATTGGAATTATTCTCACTTTGAAATTAGACATAAAAAAGTATCAATCTTTTGATAGTTAATGTTTCTTAAAAATACACTATTTGTTTTGATAACAAGAATTAATTCTAAATTAATTTATTAAAATTAAATGTTTAAAATTTGGTAAAATAGGCATAATTTTTGAATTCAGAATATAAAATATATCTTAAGCATAATTTTTGGCACTTTTCTAAAAAACATTAATTTTTGATGAATAATGAAACCACTAAGTAGTAGTTAAAAACTCAAATATTCATTTAAATGAAATTTTCCCACTTCTATGGATTTAATTTTGAAAATATGACATACATGGATTTTATTAGAAAGGAAAATGTGGTTCAATAAGATGAAAATAAGTTTTTTTTGAATATTATCTTTGGACTTATATTTATCACGGTTAAAGGTAAATAGTGTAATTCATGGTAAAAAGAATATTATTATAATACCAAGTTACCTTAACACTTTTCTTAATCTTATTGGTTGTTTCATTTAGGACCATGGTCTTATTTGGGTCTATTTTGAGACCCCATAGAGCCACACGGGAGTGATAATTACACTTTATTTTAATTAATTTAATGTAAAGGCAAAAATGGCATAAACAAATATCTTTTAGTAAATAAATTTTTAAATTCAGGAATAAAACTTATTTATTCAACTAAAAATATTATTTGGAAAGATATTAATATTTCTTATATTAGGTTCTTTTTTGATAATGTTTATACATCAAATAAATTAAATTATTTATGATCGAATAATGATGCAGTATTTACCTCCTGAATAAAAGATTTACATAAATACGATTATAACTATTAAAAAAATATTCAAAACATATAAAATTCTTATTGGATGATTTTATTTTTACTATTAGTAATCTTATATTCATCTTTAATTAGTTTTGGATCTTTAGAAACCGAATATAGGTTTATAATAAAATAATATTTTCAAACATTCCTAAAGAGCCCCTCCTGCCCCTAACAAAAAGCCCTCACTTCTAACCCATTAGTCACACCTCTCAAGCCCCTTAGATCATCCACACCATACCGAATAAGCTCTAAATATCCCTATCATCCTCCTAGAATACTTAACATAGGCATAAGACACTTCAATAAGTCCTTTTGGTTCAATCCAGAGGAAGTTACCCAAATTAAAGGTAACAGTTTCTCTTAACTTATTTTCTTTTATTTTACTTCTACAACCCTTAAAATCATTTTATTCCTATATTTTATAACCAAAACAGTATCATCAATATACTAGGATTTTTTTATGAAAAGTATTCGAACTAAATTTATATATAACTCCAACTAATTAGTGAAGAACATATTGTTTCTGTGAATGGAAAACTAACACCTCACGAAACGATGATTGTTTGATTATCTCCTAATATCTATCATGGTGGACATTAAGATAAAACTATATTCATATATGATATATATTATGTTTATGTTTTATTTATTCATCTGTATTTTTCTTTTATATCATACCTTTATTGTTTCCATTGTGGGTAAATGTGATAATTTCATTTGAAGAAGTAAGGACTACAGCCCCCTCAAAGTGATATGACTCGTTAATGCTACATGTGGGACGTATAAAGGATTTAGTTGATGATATTATATATTATATTATAATTTAATTATAATATATTTATTTATAATTATGTTTTAATTTCATTAAAATACTAAATATAAATGAATGTAGAATTCATGCGTACGTATGGCTTACCGTTTCCATGAACAGTGTATTTCATTTCTTACCTCCAAATGTTTTGTAATATTATAAATACAAGTATATACTTGATATATTTGATATATATGATATCTAAACAATGAATATAATTATAGATATAATTTACTTTTGACTATGTAAACAACTTGTAATTATAAGAAGTCCATTTTTGACTCAAGTACGAAATATCGACAAAATGAACGTTATTAACTTAAATGATTACATAATGTTTATAACATTGTAATAAGTGATATAAAAGGAATAATAAACTTTAAAAAGGTTTTAAAGAAATTATAAATTAACTTTAGTTTATTATTCTTATTATTAAAGAACGAATGAGTCATGCTATACATGAGGTAAAAGACATCGTCTCAGTCTCCTTTCATTGAGGCATATTTTGTTTTAATACATGACTTTCTTTTATAATCTGTATAAACAACATTGAATTTTACATTTATTCAAAACTAATCTTTTCTCTATGAATAATTTTACTAAACAACAAAAAATAATGTTTCTTTTTATCGTATGCGGTGACAACGACCATTGTGCCACCACGAGTATTATTTGATCTTTTGGATTCCATTACATGCCTTAATGTTTTTAAAACAAAAATAAATAACATATAATCTTTTTACATATATGGTTATTGAAAATGGTTTTGATAACAGTTTTTTTATGTCAACATATTTAATTGAGAAATTTTTACTGAAATTTGGAAATGATACATTCCTTTATGTTTGTTTTGTGTGTTATGAATATGTTTTGTTTCCTAGGAATTATTTATGTATATAGGTGGTTCCGTGATAAACCTAGGGCGGGTGAGACAGAGATTTCTCTCCAATTCATTAGACAATGTGACGGAGGTAAATGTGGATGTTTCTCTTAAGATAATTAGGGAATATATTGTGATGGGTATCACAAATGTAACTCCCTATGTAGTTGTGATAGCTAAAATGTAAGTATGATATGAATGCCACAAGTTACCTTTATGATTTATGTTTTCTATGTGTTATTCATAAATCTTATGATTTCATGAGGTATGTTACAGAGCTTATGTTATGTATGCAATGATGAACTAATGTTTTCTTTCTTTGTTTTATAACCCTTACTGAGCTTTTTATGGTCATCCCATGTTTTGAAATATTTTTCACAGGACCTAATTATTAATAGGGTCAAGGATGGGATCAAGGAAAAGTCACACTTCCTAAAAAATGGAACTAGACATGACCCTTTTTTTCAAGAGTTTATATTTAATGAAAAAATTGGAAACTAAGTAGAGTGTCTACCTTGTAATTTTGGAGATGTAATATAATAGTTATGGCCTAATTCTCTAAAACTCTAAATATAAAAAGATCCTCAATTTGAATTTTTCATTTAACTAATGATTATGTATTGTTTAAGGCTGAGACCTTATAAATCAAGCTATCAAGAAGGTTATTTTGATGTGTCTTTTCGGTGGATGCAAGTGGGCTTCCACTTTGGGTCAAAGTAGAAAATCAATTTTAATACACTATTTTCCACCACCCTATGTTTTAAATTAATTTAATAATTGGGAATACATTTATTGAGGATCGGCCTAAGGATTACCAATTTCCTATTTTAGGTAGTGGTGGTGATGGGGAAAAATCTCGTGTTTATTGTAATGATATTATGCCAAAGATTCATTGTAATGCTTTCAATTTCCATGTATGTTTTTTTTGTATTTTTATGTCCTTAATCAAAATATTTCTCTTCTAATTTTCCCGTTTCTTTCATTAAATATATATAAACACAAATTACAATGATATCTATTTGTTGTGGTGATTTAGTTCACACATAGGTGTGTATTTCGTTCACACACACAGAGTTGTGCTTGTTATTTTTGCGGTTTAATTTTCTTCAATCCAATTCTTGTAAGCCATCCTCTGCCCACCATTGAAAGCATACCTTCAATGGAGGGAAAAATATTAAATGGTTTGATCATAATTAGATGAAAAGTGTAGATGTATTGTTATTTTATGAAGGAATTGTTGTTAATTGGATATCTAATTTAAGACTCCCATTCTTCAGTTATTTCCACTCTTCATCTTCACTGTGTTTAAGTAAGTTATATCCAAGTACTAAAATGACTATATACCTTGGAGAGATCATGAATTTGGTTCTCTAAGTGTGTAGGAGATTAATAATTGAGTTTAGTTAGACTCAAATCCAAAAATGATAAAGGTAGTGTTATTTTGAATAATGGATTCATCAAGAATAAGTAAAACCAAAATTGTCTAAAGAAGTAAAATTCATTCAATGCACCCTAAGCATAATCCTAATATTGAAAAATTTTCATTGAATTGAATTCACTTAGGGTTATTAGTGTTCATTAAAACCATTTAAAATAAAAACCAAGTTGGCCACTTCATATCCAAAAATACATCACATGGGTTGTGTATCTTAGGTATCTTCTTAGGTCTAAGTGGATTAGAAAACCCAACCTAGACTAAATGGACCACTCGACCTTCATCTCTGGGGTAAATTTGTGTGTGAATAAATTTTGGCGCCATTTTCGGGGACCAAGTAAGTATCTAAGACCAAAAACTTCTTTCCTCACCCCCATTCTTTTATTCTCACCCAAGATCTCTTATCTTGTCCCTTTCTCGCTATTTTTTTCCTTTTGGCGCATGTCTGCCTTCACTCATGATAATTCAAACAGACCTGTTAAGGATGATAGTTCTAGGATAGGGATTCCAGTGAACCTATGGTATTGTTTCCATTAGATCCTAATCATTTTTAAACTCCAGAATCAAAAATTGAATCAATTCTAATGGAGGTTCTTCTAAGAAATCAAATTGTACGTCCTCGGGGAAATCAAATGGGAAACCAAAATCAAGAAGCTCCAAACCTAGGGAATGTAGTTGATCAAACTATGAATGACTACCTCACACCATCTTGGACCAATGCCCTCACATTCATTAGAAAAAATTTCATAGGAGATTCCAACTACATCTTTAAACCCCATTTCCTAATCCACCTTCCCACATTCCATGGAATGGAGTCTAAGATGCATTACCATCATGTTAAAGAGTTCAATGACATTATAAAAACCATGTGTCCCCTACATCAACTAGAATTGGCTAAGATGAGGCTATTTCCTTTTTCATTAAAGTATCGAGATAACAATTGGCTAAACAATTTGAGACCAACATCCATAAATTCTTGGGACCCATTACAAAGAGAGTTATACAAAAAATTCTTTCCCCACCACCAAAAAATTAAACATAAAAAGAGCATCCAAAATTTTTTGAAAAAGAGGGAGATTCATTCTATGAAACGTGGGAGAGGTTCAAAGACACCTTAAACATGGTTCCACATCATGATTTTTCTATACCTGAACAAAGTGGGAATTTTTTATAATGTTTTGGGCCCAGGGAACAAATAATTCATTGACATGATGTGTAATAAAACCTTTAAAAAAATCCCCAAATGATGCTTATGAGTATCTGGAAATCATTCCTGAACGAACCAAACATGGTGAAATTCACCTTATTCTGAAAAGCCATAAAGAACTAATTGAATTCATACACTTAGAGATGAGGAAAGCCTTAGGGCTAAACTCGCAGCACTCTATAGGAAGGTTGTAGAGATATACCTTAGGAAAGTCCTTGAAATCCATACTATAGAAACTATTTGCATAATTGGTGACAAACATAAACATAAGACAGAAAACTGCCCAACCATTCCATCCATCAAATATGTTCTTTGAGGAGTACCCCTAGAGGATGTAAATGATTTGAACATTCAAATGCCTCAATACCTAAACAACTTCAACCCAAGGTATAATGACCACCTAGGCATCCACTGGAATGATATGTAAGAACCTAGCCAACCATAGGGGAAAAAATATGTACCCCCATCTGAACTACTATACCCATAACTAGTTCCAAACCCAACTTATCAAATACCAACAACCATCGGTCCATTTTCAACAAACCATCCCACCTCCAAAATATCCCCCTGGGTTAAACCAATCTTCTCAAGCACCAACCCAAACTTTTCCACAAATCCTACTAAAATAACAGTACAATGAAATGGAAAAAATGAACTCAGAAGTATCTTCCCATAAACAAGAACTTCAAACCATAAAAACTAGAATGACACAAATGCCTACACAATCCATTACACAACAAATAGTGAGGGGAGAGTCAAGTTGAACTCAATAAACTCATGAAAAAAAAATGGTTGTGACTGTTTTCAGAAGTGGAAAATCAATTGAGAAACATGAAAAACTAATTCAATACCCATATAAAGATTCAAACTTGGATGAAAATTCTAGTGAGATAAATGATCAAACTGAAAAACATGATAACATTATCAAAGAAACAACTCTTCGATAAAAAAACCCACTATCTGCACCATTTATTCAACGCATGAGGGGGGAAAACAAGCCTAAATTGAGTAAAAATTTGAGGGTAATATTCTCACATGTCAAGGTGAACATTACCCTTATCAATGCAATCCAAACCATACCTTCCTACTCAATGTACATTAAGAACTTGTGCACTTTTAAATGAAAATATTCACACAAAAACAAATTCCTTTTGGATGCTAATGTGAGTACCACTATTCAAGGGACCATTACTCCTATGTTGAACGACCCGGGTTGCCCTTACATCATTGTTGAACTAGGAGAGAGAAATGTTTTCAAGGCCTTGTGTGACTATGGTGCTAGTGTCAATATCATCCCCTATGCTGTGTACTGTCAGTAAGGCCAAGAAGAACTCCAACCCACATATGTCACACTTCAACATGTTGATTGTAGCATTAGGGTTCCAAAGGGGGTTTTAAAGGTTGTTCAAGTAAAGGTTGAAAACTTCATCTACCCTGTTGACTTCATTGTCCATGACAACCATCTGAACATAGGAAACAAGGAACAACCCCCAATCATCCTTGGTCATCCCTTCCTTGATAAAATAAACTCTATTATCCGAGTCTAAAATGGGAACATGACTATCACCTTTGGAAACATGAGTCTAGACTTGAACATCTATAATGAAAGATCTCAAATAAATGATGATGAAGGCATTCATAAATTAAACATGATAAGAAGTGTTGATTATGAATCCATAAAACATAATGGAATATTTGATTAATGTTTATGTCAGGATGAGATTGATTTCCATTATTCATATGAATGATTTTTATATATTTGGCTTGAATCGTTTTAAAATTTCTCTTATAATGAAGTCTTAGGCCCAATAATCAGTGAAAAATTTCAGGAAACCTTTTTCATGGTGATTAATCAAACTTCCTTCCCTAAATCTGATAAAACCATTTTATAAGATAAAAATTCTACACATGGGGATTTCATTCTATCTAAAACTCTAGGAAAAAAAATTGATCTTGATCTAATGTCCCAATCATCTGCTGAAATTCCGAACCAATCTGATCTTGAATTGAAGGAACTTCCCACTTCACTCATGTATGCCTTCCTAGAGAAAAATAAAACACATCCTATTGTCATTTCTTCTTCTCTTGAATCCAATCAAGAGAGGATGGTTCAAGATATCCTTAGGAAACATAATAAATCCATCTGTTAGAACTTGTCTGATATTCCTAGGATTATCCCACTAATTGGGACTCATAGGATTGTTCTAGAATATGATTCCAATCCATGCCATCAACCTCAATAGAGACACAACCCTAATCTCATGGATGTTGTAAGGAAGGTACTTCTAAAATTGTTAAAATCATGTATCATCTATCCCATAGCTGAGAGTGGGTGGGTGAGCCAAATATCAATGGTTCTCAAGAAGGAAAGAATAAAAGTGATAACCAATACAGATAGATAGATTCATCCAATAAGGGTGAGAAGTGGCTGGAGAGTCTTCATCGACTATAGGAAGCTAAAATCATTTACCAAGAAAGACCATTTACCCTTACCATTCATTGACCATGTCCTTGAGGGAGTCGCAGGTCACACCTTCTACTGTTTTGTAGATGGGTACTCGGGGTATAATAAAATTGAGGTCTCCCTAGAGGATCAAGTGAATACAACATTAACATGTGCATTTGGAACCTTTTCTTTCAAACGCATGCCCTTCGGGTTGTGCAATACCCTTGGAACCTTCCAATGATGCATTAGGGAAATATTCTCAATCAGGGTACGGGATTTTATTGAGGTCTGTATGGATGACTTCTCTATCTTTGGGGATACATTTTAGGGATGTATTTGGAATGTGGAGAGAGTCTTGACAAGATGTGATGAAAATAATCTGGTCCAAAATGGAGAAAAAAGGAATTTCATGGTTAAATAGGGACTAGATCTAGGACATCTGGTCTTAGGTATGGGGATTGAAGTTGATAAAGGCAAGGTTGACATTATTCATCACATTCCATCACCCAAAACAATCAAGGAAGTGAGATATTTCATAAGAAAATTTGGTTTCTATAGAAGATTCATCAAGGATATTAGTTCAATATCTATTCCGCTTTGTGCTCTCGTAGTAAATGATGCTTCATTTGTTTGGACAGAAATTTGTGAGGGGTCATTATCAACCCTCAAGTCCTCTCTCACCTCTCCTCCCATTATGAAATCTGCAAATTGGAAGCTCCCTTTAAAACTTATGTGTGATGCTAGTGACTTTGCTATTGCCTTAGATAAATTAAGGTCTTATCTCTTAGGATCTCCCATCATTGCCTTCTATTACCATTCATCCATATAATACATTTTAAAAAAACAAGATGACAAGGCTAGAGTAATTATGTGGGTAATTCTCATACAAGAATTTGACCTCAAAATCACAGAAAAAAATGGTGTCGGAAATTCTGTAGCTGATCCCACTCAAGGATGGAATTCAAATACTACTCAAATCACCTTTCTGTGTATGATTCATTCCCTAATGAACACCTTTATTCTGTGAGTGACTGCCCTTGGTATGCTGACATAGCCAACTTCATAGTTACAATAGTCATTCCAAAATTTTTAGGGACTCATGCTCAAAGGAAATTCCTTTTTGATGTTAGGAATTATGTGTTTTATGATCCATGACTTTGTAAGTTCTTCCCTGGCGATATCACTAGGAGGTCTGTCATAGAATCTGAACGAGAGTCCATCCTAAAATTCTATCATAGTGAGGCATGTGGAGGTCAGTTTTCTCCTAAGAAAACTTCTACTATGGTTATTAAGTGTGTTCTATTCTGGACCACCCTCTTAAGGGACTCCTACACATTTTTTCAAAGTTGCCCTAAGTGTCAACAAGTAGGGTCCATCACAAAAAGGAATCAAATGCCACTCACTCCCATCATAGTGATTAGAATCTTTGACTACTAGGGAATCAATTTCATGGATCCCTTCCAAAACTGTAGGGGATATTTGTACGTCCCTTTAGGTATCTATTATCTCTCCAAATGGGTTGATGACTTTCCTAAAAAATTCAATAATCATCAAACTGTGATTAGGTTTCTCAAGGAAAACATCCTCTCAAGATTTAGAATTCTTTGGGCTATCATTAGTGATCGTGGAACACATTTATTCAATCGTCCTTTCTCTACACTCATGTAAAAGTATGGAATTTATCAAAAAGTGTCCACTGCTTACCACCAATAGTCCAATGGTTAAGATGAGTTAGCCAATCAAGAAATCAAACAAATTCTTGAGAAAACTGTTAATCCATCTAGGAATGGTTGGTGAATAAAAATATTAGATTCTCTTTGGGCCTATCAAACAACATTTAAAACCATTTTAGGAATGTCCCCATATAGGGTGTTTTGTTGAAAATCATGACATTTTCCAGTGGAAATTGAAAATAAGGATTTTTGGGCAATTAAGAAAATGAATTATGACCTCTCATTGGAAGAAAAAAAATGGAATTAGATCTCAATGAACTTGAGGAATTTAGGATGTAGGCTTATGAAAATTCAAGGACCAAAAAAAAGTACAAGCCTACCAATCTCGAAACCTTAAAACCAAACATGTTGAACCAGGAAAATATGTTCTTTTGTATAAATCTAAACTTCACTTACACCTAGGAAAATTGAGGTCTAGATGGCCAGGGCCATACATATTGCATAAGGTGTACCCCCATGTGTCCATTTAAATTAAATATCCCAACAATGGTCAAACAATTAATATTAATGGCCATAGAGTCAAACCATTCATAAAACCATTCAAAAAACATGAAGTTGATGAAGAATGTTGTGAACCCACCATAGATGATGAACATAATTAATCTATTAGGGGACCATGTCTAGATAATAATGTTAAACAAAGCATTACATGGGAGGTAACCTATAGTTTTCATGTTTCCAATCATTTTGTTGTTTTAATAAAATTTATATTTCAAATAGGAATAGTGGATCATTTTGATATAATTTTTTTCTACCTCAGTTTCCTAACTTGTACTTATCTTATAAGTATATATGGGTATAAAAGGGGATCACCGTATTCATATATGTCACACGGTGTGATCCATGAGTACTACCTTACCCAAAAATTAAAAAGAAAACAATGTATCATCAGTTGATTTAAAAAAAAAAGGAAAAACATAAAAAAGAGGAGACTTGGTATTAAATAAATAGTTTTGTTGTCTGTTTTGTATGGTTTGTTCTTGTTTTTATAGTTCATGGATTATTTTTGTGTGATACATATTCAATCATGGAGCTTTCTACCTCTCCCATGAGAACATAGTATGATTTGGGAGAACCACAATCATCATTATGAATCCAGTAGGTAAACATGTAACATGCCATTTCTAACACATCCCCCACCCAATTTCTCCTCTATTTTATATTTATGAAACTAGGGACAATTTCATCATAAGTTGGAGGGTGTTGAAACAAAATGTTTTTAAAAAACAATGAGAAAAAATAAGTAAAATTATTTATCATTCATATAATAACATCTTTTCTCACATTAAAACTACATAGAAAATAATTTTTATTTCTTTGACTCTTAATTTAATTCATGATTATCTTTACAAGCACTGATTTTGGATGTTTGGTTGTCCAATGGGAATTTTCATCATTTGTTCATCTATTATATCAAAATGACCCAATGCATGTCTTTTAGAATTTAGGGTACTAATTTGAATTCTCAGAGTCCCATAATAAATATCATAGGTTGGTGTGATTTTTTATGAATAATATGAGTATTCAAAAAAATAAACAAATAAAATAAAATAACATAAAATTAAAATATGTGTGCAGAGAAATGGATTGATAAAATGCGAGGCTTTCAGGTCTTGGGGATCATGAATCTAGAGTTGTCTGGCCCTGAGTTTTTCACTCTATCTTTATATATGGTAATAAGAAATTGGTTTATATCAAGTTTACTCAAGGTGATGCCCGAGTATTTGGTCATCACTTGGTGCCCTAAGGCCTTTGGCCCTGGAAGTCATCAGCAAAGTCTTGCTACATGGGTTAATTTGATTAACTACAATATAAATTACTATGGAAACATTGCAAAAAAATCAAAAAATTTAATAATAAAAATAATGATGAATAATCAGATTAGATTTAAATGTGATTCCACCTAGAGCTTCAATGATTTCCCCCTTGAATAATAATGAACCCCATATCTATTGTGATTCACAACACATCATTTCACCTAATATAATTGGATGAAGTATGATGATGGATTTGATCAAAGGAATGGAATTGGGATTGAGATATTCTTTTAAATTTATCTTGTTTTAAATTATTTTGATAGGTTATAAAGATATATTATTGTGTATTTTAAATTTTGAGCACTCTTTGTTATATTATGTTTGAAAAAAGAATTCAAATATAATCTTCAAATTATTTGCTCGAGACAAGAAAATATCTAGTAGGGGGTGTGATTAGACAATAAAAACACATATTTAAATTACATTTTAGTGGTATTAAATGTTAATTTTTTATCTTATGGGCCCGAGTTAGTGGATTTTAATTTTGAACATCCTTTCTCATCATTTGTGCACTTCATTCAAAATGTACACAAATTTAGGCCTAATAAATCATCTTATTTTAAGGAATGTAATTATCCATTTTTTAAATTTATATTTTGGGAAATTTATTTACACATCAATATGAATATTTTTCATTCATGGATTAATGATCTATTCAAAAATCATGATGGTGATATTTGGTGATGAAAGGAAACAATTCAAAAGAAGGAAGATTGGATATCGGACTACTAATGAGAATGTGGGGCCCACAATACAGGACCAATAAAGTGAAAATTTCATGGGACTTAAGAAGACATGTATAGTAACAGATAGTTTTAAGGATCCAATGCACATTCTCAACCCATGGTGGTTATTAAGGAGGCCAAATAGAATATCAAAATCTGGGCCAGAATCTACGGCCCAGAATATTATCCCACTACATCAACCATAACTCCCAATCTACAACACCAAATAGGCCAAAATTTTACTGGAGGTTAGGAGACATCAGGTAATACATTTTCTTATTATATGTCCTACTCTAATTATGATATATAAAAGGTAATTTTGATAAGTTAGTTTGGTAGATGCAAGCTGGATTCCACTTCGGGTCAAAGGAGGGAATCAATTTTTATCCACTACTTTCTACCACCCTAAAGCCTAAATTAATTTAATAACTGGGCATAAAATTATGGAGGCTCTTCCTAAGCCTTCCCAGCATCATATTTTAGGTATTAGAGGTGATGAGGAAGAGATATATTGTTTTTTAATGTTGTTATGACAACGTTTTGTTGTAATGAATTCAATTTCCATGTACGGTTCTTTTTTTGGTATTTCTATGTTCATAATCAACATCTTTCTCTTATACTCTTACTAATTATTTAATTAATTCTATATAATCCAAAATCACAGTGATATATCATTTTTGTGGTGAATTATTTCACAAATAGGTGTGAATTATGTTCGCACACATCGAGGAGTGCTCTTTATTTTCGCGATTTAATTTTCTTCAATCCAATTCTTGTAAGCCATCTTCTGCCCACCATTGAGAGTATACAATCAATAGAGGGATAACCATTTAATGGGTTGAACATAGTATGATTAAAAGTCAGGATGGAATGTTATTTTATGAATTAAAATTTGTTAATTGGAAAACTAATTTAAGACTTCCATTCTTCAGTTATTTACATTCATCATCTTCATTGTGTTTAAGGAAGCAAAATCGAAGTACTAAAATAAAAATATACCTTGGAGAGATCATGAATTAGGTTATATATGTGTGTAGGGGATTATTACTTGTGTTTAGTTAGACTGGAACCAGAAAATGATAAAGGTAGTGTTATTTTGAAGAATTTTTTTATCAACAATTAGTAAAACCAAAATTGTCTAAATAAGTAAAATTAATTGAATCCACCCTGAGCATAATCCAAAGATCAAACCATTTACATTGAATTGAATTAACTTATGGTTATTAGTGTTCATTAAAACCATCTAAAATCAAAACCAATTTGGCCACTTCATATCAACAAATCCATCGCAAAGGTTGTGTATCTTAGGTATCTTCTTAGGTCTCAGTGGATTTGACAACCCAAGCTAAACTACAAGGACCATTCTACCTTACAATATTGTGTAAATTTGACTGTGAATCATGGAGTCAGGACTATAGGCCATGGTATATGTCATTTAGAACCTATATACACCTCTTTAGAGTATATTGAAACATGATACATATATTCACCATGATTCTACCACGAGATAGTGGGATGTAATTACGCAAGTAGTCCACTATTCAGATATGGTTTAGAGGGATTTCCAGACTGCCTTTTATGGTTGTGTTTATCTCAATATGTTTAGGGCTAAAAACATAAATAGTTAGAGACATTGAGTAGGGAACATTATCAGTTATGGAATAATACTCTTGTTTTACAAAGGTTTGGCACTTCACATCAATTCTTATGGGTGACAAGACTTCTATTGTTAGGAGATTCGAGGATGCAATTAGCTTTGTCATCCGACAATAGTAGAAATTAGTTTAGTTCACTATTGTATCCGAGATAGTGATCTAGGATCTCATTACCATGTTTAATCTATGGATGGAGGTATGAGCCATGGTATTTTGACACCTATACCTAGAATTACATAGACTGATGGAAAGAGGGATTTCTTAGATCATTATCCTAGGAATTTCAGTAGTCAAAGTATGCACCCTAGTATCCACGTTGTATTCCATTTGTGTGATATGTTGGGACACATGAAGACCCTTTCTATTAGAGACATAGGTGTGTGTCTGTCTTTTGTCATGATCATTCATCTTCAATGAAGTTGTATAACATTTCCTCCAGTGGCTAGTGATTGAGAATCTTCATGGAAACCACATTCACGATTGGGTTAGTAGATCCACATCAGGAAGGGAGAAAGTGTACTTCAACTCATTTAGTAAAAGGAGTTGGTTGTTTTTATTTGATAAAATCCCCAGACACACAACACCAGTATAGCACACCTATATATTGTTTTTGGGTGGCATCTCAGTGTTGCGGTTCATGCCCGATATATGATGTAAAAATGATACTAAAGGAGTAGTGTGTCTATCATTCTATTGTTTATTATATGATTTTAGTATCTTCAACTTTAGATTCTATTTTTTAACGCAAGAACTTCTTAGTATATTATATATGTGAAAAATACGAATACCCTTGGGCTCAAAATTCACCATTTCATTGGGGGTAATGAAACATGAAACCCCACTGGGGATCTTATATAAATTAGTACATCAGTTCTATAATTTGATAGGCAATTATCAGTATTAATGGAAACTCTTCATCCTCAAGATGATGGGTTTTAAAATAATTCCCGATATGGAGTGGTTGGTTCCTTACTATTCAAATATTTATTGAAATTACCAAAGAGAGTTTTTCAAATCACCGGAGGGTGGTAACTATATTCAATTTTTTGAATGGGATGTCTAGGAGTGTTGATATGGACATGAACATAATGGGGAGTGAAAAGTGTCAACCCATATTTCATTTCATTTTCTGACTGATCTTGGAACACGATATACAAATTTACCTCTTATAGAATATCATTTGTTGAATGTATTCCCTAATGATATTTCTAGGATACATCCTAATATATAGACTAAATTTACTATTGAACATGTCATAAGAGTAAGACCAATGTCTATTCATCCTTACAGGATTAATAATTCTGAGTTTTAGTATCTTCAATTATAGTTATAGGACATAAAAGCTTTGGTTTTAATATTTCTAGTATGTCAACTTGGGGTTTCTCCATTATTTTCACTTGGAATGTGGATGGGACTCTTAGGGTGTTTGTGGATTATTTAAAATTGAATCAGATATCAATGAAGAACAAGTATCCTTTACCTCATAAAGAAGACCATTTTGGATAACTCTGTTGAGTGAGTGTCTTCTAAAAACCTTATTTGATGTTCAAATTTTATCATGTATGTGTTAGATCTTTAGGAATACAATGTGCATAATTTGATAGTAGTTTTGGGTTGAATGAATATATTTTCATTCCATTAGGTCTCATGAATGAACTAAAATTTTTAATGGCTCTCATGAATATAGGCTTCCACATATATCTGGATTATTTTGTGTCAGTATATAGAGATGACATCTTGGGGTAATCAGATACACGAAATGACCATTTCAAAAATATTGAAACCATATTGAGTAAACTATTAGAGAACTAATTTTGTGATCTGATATCATAATTACCTTTCTATATTGAAAATGTTCACTTCTTGGGTCAAAACATATCCGAGATTGGGGTATCCATGGACCCAGAGAAGGTGGGAGATGTAGTATCCTAGGATCATCACAAGAATGTTTTTGAAATATAAAGTTTCGTCTAGATGGTTGGAAATTAATGATCTCATTAAAATATTTATCATTCCTTATAGAACCACTCAATGGATAGACCAATAATGGTGACCCGGTAGTATGGTATGAATCATGAGATAGTGACTTTTAGGATTTTAAAGGAAGGCTTACATCTGTATAGATATTGATTGTACATAATTTTGAACGAAGTAAAAAGGTTTTCAATGATGTATATGGAATTATGATTGGAGCCATTATTATTTAGGGAGATCCACTCATGGTGTATGAGTATCAACATTTGATAACTCATGACTAGGATAACCAGATGCATGATCTCATGTTAGCAGCTGTGGGCAACACCTTATGTTGTTGGAGGTATTACTTGAATGGAGAGTTCTTTGTGGTGTGTAAAGACAAAAAAATAAAATAAAATACATATTATTTCATTGTAAATAAAATATCATATAATGATGATGTGTCAAATAAAATAAGTCTTTTCACTTGTATCTTTATTATACCCCTAGTAAGGACAATGTTGTGGCTGATGATCTGAGTAAGAAGAATCAAACATAACTGGTTCTGGAGAGTAGTGGCAAATTGATATTTACGGAAATATTTTTTTGTAACATCATGCGGTTTAGATGAGTCATGGTAAACAAATAATTGCATATTAAATAATTATGTATTCACTTCTTGCTATTGTAAAGAAGAGGCATCTTTAAGATACTAAGGACATGCTCCAACAGGAGGGAATTATTGGTTATGACTCACCACATGTTTGGTATTCTGAAAGGGGTTAATTATTTCACATTCATGGATGGGTCTAGGTTCTTCTAGAAATAATAGAGAATTGTTAAGAGAGTAAAATGACTCTACATGGGATATATATACCAATATAAACAAGATATAACCTGACTCATGATTCAAATATTGGTGGCTGTAGTTGAATAGGGAGATAACTGGTTTTGTTCTGTGGTCTTCCACCTATTAGCAAGTGAATGAGAAACAGTAGTGTCTTAGTTGGGATGCTATGACTATATCCCATTACAGATAGTAAATGGATCTAAATCACATGAAATTTTATGATAGGATCATGTAGGTCACCTTTAGGATGTGATTTTGTAAGTGTGATCATAGACAGGTTGAAAAAGGTCTCTCCCTTGTTACCTATTAGGGAGACCATTTCAGTGGATGGTATAAGAGGAATATATTTTAGCGTGATCATATGGTCTCATAGAGTTCCCTGTACGATCATTTTTGTAATAGAGATTGGGTTTATTTTACTATTCTAGTAGGGGTTGTACAAGGATTTAGCTTCAAATGTACTACAAATTACATGTTATTGGTAGACCTTTAGAGATACCTTATCAGAGGATGATATAAGAAGTATATATTTTAGAGAGATCATATGCTTTAAAATAGTTCAATATACCATCATTTCATATAAAGATTCTTGGTTCATGTCATGATTCTGGAAGAGGTTGTAGAAGGCAATGGGTTCATATGTACTGTTGAGTACAACCTATCACCCTTAGACCAATGGTTAGTTAGACTGTATGATACATGTGTTATTCGAAATTCATTGTGTAAATACACTAACCCAAGTATTCTAATGTCTTTTAATACTTTATTAAATTGTAATTAGATACAAATAATCACAGCCCAAAGGATACAATAGTATATTAGTCTTGTAAAACTAGATACATACTTGATTCCTATATTACAATTCGAAATATACTTATTGGAATCCTAGGTGAAAATAAAAATAATAAAAAGGGTCTGTTGGGATGATTAATAAGGGTAGGCATTAAGTAGAAACTAAACGAGGTATGAATAATATAGAAGGAAATAAATTGAAGTATAATAATATTATACCAACAATCACATGTGATAAAAACAATCCATGAATATTAGAACTAATCAGAATATAAAATGAAAATAAATCAATTGTCTCATAATGAAAGAAATTCATAACTATAGACATTATAAGAAAACTATTGAGGCCTTGTGCGACGATATCTTACATAAATCGGTAAAGCCTCATCCAATACCAAAGCTAGTTTGTCTCATGAGACCAACCAATGTATTGAGGGGATATAGGGGACCCCAACCCTCACATTAAAATTCCAATTCATTCCATATATGAAATGGGTGAAACATAATAAATAAAAAAATTCATATTGAAACTAGCATATGAAATGTTAATAATTATCCCAATCAATATATATTATTCTAACCCAACCAATGTAATATAGAGAATGTTATTAATATAGAACATCTCAAATATAAATAATGATAATCCATACAATAAAATATGGTATATGGTATCATAATAGAATAAAATTAGTAAAAAATAAATTTAACAAAGAATTTTTATATAGATTAAAATAATTTTAAAAGATTATTGGAATACATTTTTTTGAAAATATCATTCTCACTTTGAAATCATTTTTTTTAAAAAATATGCACCTATGAAAGAGAAAATTTTCATTGAAATTAACATGTTAAATTTATAAAGGAATATTCAAATAATTAATGAATCATGAATGCAAGAAAATTTTTTCATTCAATATTTGTAAAAAAATAATCCATCCCTATTTTTTTCAGAAAAGTCACAAAATAACTCCTTTGGAAAATGAAAAAAACATTCATTTTAAACCATTTCGTAAAAATTAAAAAATCATTAAAATTGAAATAAAAAATTCATAGTATAATATTATAAAGTAAAAATATTTTTTGGAAACATGGAAATATAATATAACTATACCCCAATGTAGACTTAAACATTTACAATGTCAAATAATGATGAGATTGTGAGATAAACCCTTATCATGGTTTTGAAATCCCTAATACATGTTGAGACCTCCCGTATAAAAAAATATATTTATTATAAATATATTAATGAACTATAATTATATATATCATTACACTTATGAAAAAATAAAAATTTTAATCACTAGTTTCTTTATAATTCTTTTTTGAAAACAATTTTCTCAAGTAATAATTGCTTCATTTTTCCTATATGTTTTGGTTCAATACTTTTGGAATTCATACATTCATCAGGGTTACATAATCTTCCAAATCTTAATAATGTTATAAATATCATATATAAAAATTAAAACCGTAATAATTACTATTCATAATATATGGTACTAAAACATGAATTGTACCACCAATTGGAGACAGTTAGCCAAATATACGTACGAGTGAGAGCCTCATTTCTCATTTGATGGAAAAAATGAGGTAAATGGCGGGTTTATAAAAATAAAAATATTTAAAAATATTAAGTATTTATATGTTATTATTTTATGATAACTTATATAGATCTAAAAGGTGTATAATAAAGAATAAACTGAATGAGTTTGGGTAATAAAATTATCTATTCTTCAAGAGGCATTATTTAGATACACTCATAATGAACTTAAGGTATCAATTTTTGGGACACCAGGACCTCCATAAATTAAATAAGGATTCTGAGGAAATAAATAGTCATGAATTTTTTGAACTAGATAGTTCAATGTGATTTGAATAAGTGAGGAATGATGTTCCCTTTTTTAGATGAGGTGAAGGGTAGTTTTATAATTTATCAAATGATTAATTTAGAATAATTTAATTCTCTTACTAATTTACCCCAAATGGAAGGGTATTTAAAGATAAATTATTATAAGGTTTCCATCAAATAAACCAATATAATTTTAAAAAATTAATGTAAATTTAAATATTATCATTTTTATTAACACCTTGGTTAATTATTTATTTACCTTAATAATGGTAACAATTATTTAAATTTAAAAATGAAAATAATTTTACTATAAATGCACAAATGAATCATAAATGGGCCAATTATGACATGATAAATTATATTCAATACAAATGGATAAATAATATATTTTTATGAATTTTAAATGATTAATATTATATTATTCTTATAATTTATTATTAATATCAATTTTGACACTATTCATTTAATATTACGCAAAATACATAAAGATAAATATAGTTCTATTATAATGTTTTAAAAACAATATAATGTATAATATAGATCTATAAAATTAGTTTCAAACATTAAATCAATATTATGATACCAAAATTAATACTGAAGAAATCATTTATTTTATTTTTCTATTAATTAAAAAAATATCGTATCAGTGTTGCACAAAATTTTTAGGAAATTATATAATTTATAAAAAATAACAATATATTATTATAATGAAAATAATATCATTAATTTCTTAATATACATTTATTATCATTCGTATATTTATTTTATCTTTATGTGGACTCATATAAGATATCAAAAACAGATTAGCATTTTCTAACTATCTCTAATATAAAAAATATATAATTTATTTTTCATGTAAATATTGCATTAAATAAATCAAAATAAATCATATGTTAATAAGGGTAGAATTACATTCATCCTATAAGAATTAGGATGAATAATTATGATCTAATCACTTTTTTACTAAAATTAACCTAATTTATCCTTTAAAGAGGTGATAAATTTTACCACAGTTTCTATTAATTTTAAAAAATATAAAAGGGTCCCAATTAAAAATTTTGAACCTCCTAATGTAACAGATGTAATTAAAATTTTCGTATTAAGTTTCTTTAAGTGGAAAAAAATTCTAAAATATTTTTAGAAAACGCCTCAAAGCCCGATTTTTAGAAAATGTAGTATGTAAGAATAAAACAGGATTTTTTCTTATCGCATGTATAATAAAAATAATATATGAATGTAATTTTTTTATGGAATATATATTGGAACACCCTAATATATTGTGAAATAATATTTTCAAATGAATATAATATTTATATATTTTACGAAGCATTCATTTTATCTTGTATAACACACAAGATTATGTTGGGATTCTATTACACACAGTCTAGAGTTTATCATTCATTACACGCAACATCATTTTTAAAAAATCATTCCATACAATTAAAACAATAGTATTTGATATGATAATTATAACCTATCCATTGGAATAAAGGGTATGAATTGGATTAAATAAATTATTAAAATATCTTTTAGAGAGATATATATAATTGATTTATTGGTAACTTATTAATTATATATTAATATAAAAAAATGTTGAATATAGATGAAACCATTTTCTAAAAAAAATTTATCTAACTAAGTGTGTTTTACCTCATTAAATTTAAAAAATTACTTTTGGTGAATGATTTTAATGAGATGTATATAGTAAATATTAAATAAACTATTCCAAAACCATCTTATGTGTTTTCTAGAAAATAGAAAAAAATAAACATAATGTTATATATAAATATTTATTTTACACAAAACATTGTCTTGCCAACATTTTATGGGGTGCTTATTTTAATTTATGTTTCAAATTTTTATAAAATTTATTTGAAAAATTAAATTTATATTTTTAAAATGGAATACCAAAATTATTATTATCTTAATTTTTGGGTTTTTAGGAAAGTTTTTATTTTTTTGAATAATGAAAAATACTGAATATTAATAAAAACTGTATTTCCATTTAAATAGTTTATATTGTTATATTATATTTATAATTTTTTTAAATTAAAATTATTTAAATTATAAATATATTAATATATTTTATTTAATTATAATTAATTTAATACTGAAATTTCATATGAAAACATTGCAAACATTTGATGATTTTCACATAAAAACATGTTCTCCTGTCACGTTTAGAGGATTAATTTTAAAGTAATATTTACCAACAATGTGAATATAATTTTTATGATGGATTTGATATTTTTAATGATTATAATTCATATTATATAATAAGATAAAATTAGTTTTCTAGCATAATTATTAGAGAAAATAATTAAAAATTAATTACTGTGATTAATGTTAAAATAGTGTTTTTGGAATTACATAGGTTTGTTTAAAAATAAAAATTTGACACACATTGGATTTTTATTTAATAAATTTTATTCCCTATCTAGAATAATTGTGTATAATTTTTTTTATAAATTTCATTTAAACATAGTCTTAAAAGATATATTACCCAGGTAAATAAAAAGATACAAGTTATCTTCGCAAAAACTATAAGGGTACAATTGAGTCAAAACCCTTATTGAATAATAATATTATTTATTCACTAATATGTTGAATATATATTTTTACCATTCACAGTTTACTAATTATTCATGATAGATTTATTTCTTATATTCGGTGAATTATTATTTCAGAGATTATTTTATAAACATAATCTTAATTATTATTTTTATTTTGTGAATGTAATATTAATTTATTTGTTGGTGAGTAATGCAGTTATATATAGAATTAAATAAATAGTAATTATTCAACCACTTATAAATATAAATCATTACATGATGATCATGTGTTTAGTTATAGTGCTCACATGTTAGATAATATATTATTTAGGATTTATGGTCATGGAATTTATAATTTATTTACATCTCATAATAATCATCAATTAAGGAAAATATTTATTTGGTAACTCCATCCTAGATATTATACAATTACTAATACATTTAAGTGGTATAAGAGTGGTCAAATAATTATTTATAATTATTTAATTATCTTTGATTTATTATGGAATTATCACCAGTTATCAATTATGATTTTATATTATTAAATTTTAATCAGAATATGTTGACTTATTATTTTTTGTACCCATAAATATAATCAATTAATGGTGTAATTATGAATGAAAGACATTAAAAGAACTCATATTGAGGTGATTAAGATTCTTGTCAAATAACATAAGACTACATGATGAGAATCCCTATGGAACATGCCATATACCGATGTTAAATACATAATGGATACAAAAAAAAATAATTCAATGTGTTTTAATTTATTTTATATGATGTTAATTAAAGACACTGCATATTTCTGGGTCAACCTAGTAGCCATTTAGCTAGACTACATGATTTTTAATGAGAATACACAATGTGTATGGAGTTTCTGGATGATCATGTCACAGATAGAAACCACCACTAGGATGATTTTATTGCTTCTCTCACTACTCACTTCGAGACACATGATACATGTTAGATAGAGATCCCATGTAATGATAAGTTGTATCCATTATGGGTGGATGAAATAAAATCTCCCCCAAATTTTTAGGGCCCTAGATTTTCCATTTTAAATGTGTTGGAAAACCATCATATACATTTTCCCACTTCATCTCATGGTTTGGCCCCATGTTGGGAACCATAGATCAATTGGAGGGCAATAAGCTCTGAGGAAAAATGAAAACAGTTGAAGTGACTAAGTTTGTACGGTGCATGTAGTTAGTTATAGAATCCATTATTGGATTAGAAGACCATTTTAGGAAATTCCTCTACCACTTCAGCTCCACCATGTGGAAGATAAGCATTGGCTACCTTATTAAGTGCATGAAACTACATGATGAGAATGTCACAAACTTCATCACCCAATGGATGGGACTCAAAAATTCACAAGATATGTCACTAAATCAAGAAATGATTCTGATGATGTTCATGGGGAATTATAATATTAAACTGGTCCCTACCCTCATCACTCTGAACATCCCATGTGGATTTAAAGACATTTTGGATAAGGATCAATACATAGTGGAATCCTTTAAGCATTCCATGACAGAACATCCATTTCTTCTTCCAGCTCATACTAAAAGATTCTACAAGTTAGATACTACCCCTATAGTATAAGTGGAGGCTTGAGAGATGGTATATTTATTTACAGTAGAACCAGTACTACAAAAACATGATTTAATATCGGTTTTTTAAATATTAATGTTTGTTTTTTACAAAATTATATAAAGGTGATGTAATAAACAAGGTTGTCAACATCAATATTAGAAAAAAAGACACAAAATATCGAACATCCTTCATTTTTTAGGTCAGTTTACCTCTGATACTGACGCTGAAAACCTCTATAGTTCATATTTTGGCGTTAGATTATCTATGAAACTGATGCCAAAAATGTGAAATGCATAGTTTTTAGCATCTTTTTTTATATAAAAGGATGCCAAAACTACTTTGTCACTGATTTTTATGAAAAACCAATGCCAAAAACTATTTTCAAAATTAATTTATATAATACACCAATGTCCACCTTTTTGGTGTAAGTATCTTTAAGAAAGTGACATTGAAATTGTGAACTGCACGATTTTCTATATCATTTTCTTATATAAAAAAACATAAAAAACCAATAAAATTTTCAAAATGATTTTGGATCAGTTATTATGAAAGAAGATTCTAAAATATTAAAAATTAATTGTAAATTTAAAAATTAAACCCCATTAGAAATCAGAATCATTATAATATATATACTATATACATCCATTAAATAAAATTTGTCAGTGACTAAAAATATATATAAAGTTACATAATTTTAACATATTAATCAAAAAAATATCTATGAATTATTATTATTATGTACAATTAAAAATCACTTAGCTAACATTTACAACATGGTCATTGATGGTCACTATAAAAGCATTCATTTATATCATTATGTTTAAACAACTATTATAAAAAAGAAATCTCTTTTGAACAGTTGTTATTAGAAAAATGTAATTCTAATTAGAATCATTAGAATATGCATACCTTAAATCATAATCACACATAAAAAATAGTTTTCAAATAAAGATATAAGATATTTAAGTTCATCTTTTCTGTAAAAATAGGCAACATTTAACATCTACAACAATTTTGAATGATATAAGATTAAAAAACAGAATACTATGAAAGAAAATATAAAATAATCAATATGACTAACCTAATTAGATTCAGCCCTTACAGTAGTTGTGATTATCTCATACATGCATCAAATAACATAATAACCACATTAAAAATGTCATTATTGATGATGAAATTTTAGTTAATAAAACATTATCATGATATTAAAAACCAATATATATATCAAAAAATAAAAATAATATCTAAAATAAAATATAATTACCTTTAATTTCACATAATTGACTATATTTGGATTCACTATTGACAATTGATCTTTATTAATTTTTTTCCACAACTTATATTTTCATAAATATCAACTAATAATAAATATATAAATAATGAGAATTAAACATAAAGATATTATAAAAAAATAATCATACTTGTCTAATATGGTTGAAAAATTTCTACGAACACTACCTTATACAGACCAAATCCAAAATAATGTGTTTTCACTTGGGCAGAATACACCTAACATCCAATGCCCCCTAAAATATATCAAATTCACATATAATTACATTTTAATGAACATTAGTGCATAATTATGTTTCTTTCCTTACACATAATAAAATATCACAGACCAATAGTCAATATTCTTCCTTAATAACATGTCACATATATATGCCTCTCTATTTTCAGTCGACACATATAGCATAACTGTTGAAATGTATTATGGATCCATAATACCATAAACATTTATATTATCATTTTGAATAATAAGTGTTTGTAGATACCTAATTTAAAAAATAATATAGTTAGTCACATTAAAACATCATCATTTAAATAAATAAAAACCGAAACATCAATTTTCTTACATGGAAAACAACTAAAACACAGTCATATTGAGCTCTTAAAAACTAATTAGATCAATGATATATTTTCTAAATATTAATAAATATATTATCTTCCACATATGCCAGAAAACATTAAAAACTCACATAAATTATCCATGGAATAAAAAAATCGAGATAATATTTATACCCCATGAGACATATAAGAAGTATCTATAGTGGTTTGTTGCTGAACCTTTAGTTTCCTTTATGCCATTTATTTGTATTGTAGATAGTAATATATAATATAAATTTCAGAAATCCTTATTTGTAATTTTCAATCATATTTAATTATTATTTAGAAAAATTTCATACCTCGTATGAAATATGACGAAGAAGGCTTGGTGTCCAATGTAAAAAATGACTCATATAGTCCCCAACTCTGGTAAGCTCCATGGTATGGAATAGTAGTATATTAGTAGGATAAAAAATATCATGTATTGAAAGTCAATAATATCCCATCTGAATAGGATATGGATTTATAGAATCCACCAAAAATTTCATGACTCTGAATGCTACAACCAGGATATAAAATGGGAATACTAAAATAGCTCTATATACTGATATAACTGATACACTGCATTGCATTTGATGCAGTTTAGTTATTATTATAAAAAAAAATAATACATAATCACTTGTATCCCTGAGAAAGTGATATTTTGATAAATGTTAAATATCGTGTTTACCAAATTTTGAAATTTATTTTTGATTACTAAAAGTATACGATTCCCCCTCTGAATTCTCAATAGCATTCCTACAACAATTTTTTTAAATTAAAATACTTCATTCAATAAAAAATAATATTATTGGATATTTAATAACATTAAGAAATAAAAATACCATGATATATTTTCTTCTGTCTATGTATCTGTATCTTTCATTAAAATAGGAAAATGTAATGAAATTTTTGTGTACCTGAATATAATTAGACTAGTATTTAATTATAAAATAGTAAAACATAAATATGAAAATATAAAAAGTTGGAGGAATATATACGTTCTAAAAATAATAATGATGTTTTGACTCCAAAGCAAAGAAAATGTACAAGGTGAACTATTAAATAAAAACATTACTTCTATAAAGATATAAACCTTAAATATTTAAATATCAATTTTTGAAAATGTGTTCTCATATGTGTAAAGTAAACCAAAAAATATTAATGTATGTTGGGTATTTCAATGAAAAAATGTATAGAATAAATCTATAATATATAATTGTAACATATAAAATAATATAAATAATCAATTATAAATAAATAAATATCCAATAGTTATTAAATAATATCTTTTTTACAAATGAAATTTAAAAAAATTAATATAATATAAATAATTACCATATTAATTAGGAGAGTAATATAGTGTATTCACATATTTTATTATCATGATAGTTTCATACTGCATGCACTATGTCTATGTTATAGAAATTGTTATCCTAAAATCAAGTAATAGATAAATAATTGAATATAAATCAATAACATCATCATCCTTCTCATCAACCAAAGATATTATTTTCCTTGAGAAAAAATAGACCACTGATATTTCGATGGATCAATGAAAAAAATATTTGGCTTTCATGTGTGGCCACAAAAAATGGTTTCTCATTACAATCAAATATTTTCAAATCAACAAGTTTAAACCCATATCCACTATGTTTCACACCACTATTACTATCAAGACAATTTCACATAAACACAGCAAATAAAACATTAATATAATCAATTTCCCATACATTTTCAAGAATTCTAAAATATGGCGTTGATGTAGAAATTGGTTTTTTATCTTTTTCAATCGAAAAATTAAGTGCTTGAGTAATAACCATTACACCAGTATTTTGAATGGTACTCTTTTAATCCAGATTATTTATGTAAAATGTCTACCCTTTAATATAAAAACTAGGCCCTATGATTACATTAAGATATGGTCTCCCTACTAACTATTTCAATGGATATGATTCTATTATATATGTGTTTTCATTCTATTTAAGCCATGAAACAATTGTATTTTTTGCTCTATAATCAGAAGTTTTTCATTTATTTTTGGATTTATGAAATTTAATTCCATAATATGTTATGATATATATGATTGAACCTCATACATGTTATTCAAAATGTATAAAAGTGATTACATCACTTCATCATGTGGAATGAACTTTACCATTAAGCCTTGAATCCCTATACCTTAACTATCAACAATAATATGTTGAGATATAGGGTGACCAATATGTTTCACTTCATACAAATAATTAGTACATAACTCAATAAACTCTTCTGATACATATTATTGAAAAATAAAGGGCTCTAGTTGATAATGATTTTTAACATTTCCCTTAAAAATTTTTATATATCTTTCAAAAGGATACATAAATTATAAATATATAGTCCCACATATTCTTATCTCACACATCAAATGAATCACAAGATATACCATTATATCAAAAAATGTATGTCGAAAGAAATTTATAGTTGACAAAGAATAAGAGATGATTCATTCTAGAAAACATCTAACAAATTTGGATAAAAAACATTGCTAAAAATATATTTGAAAAAATTACACAACCCGATGATAGACTTTCTAACATCTATCGTTAATATATGACATAGTCCGTCTCATATAAGTTATTGTATCAGTAAATGAAAATCATGATATTTAATACATAATAATTTAAAATCCTTCAATGACACTAAATTCTTCACATTTTAAGAATAAATAATGGGTACATTAATACAATGAAGAAAATGAAAAAAATTAATTTTCTCAATCTTTCTTAATGTGTGACAAGTTTGGGGTAAATATGTTATGTTTCCTTTCATAGTGGGACCTAACTCCCAACATATTCCTATTTATATTAAGTCTAACCTAACCTAAAATACATATATTTTTCCTTTCCATTTATTTTTAAAATAGTTTCAATAAAAATATCACATATGTTTGTCTCATCATGCATAACATTGATGTTATATTTTATCTAAAAAAATATCTATTTAGGTAGTTTGAAAAAGATATATTGTTTCTTTCAGATATTTTTTTGAACACTATTACTTCTTTTCTATACAAATCCGGAATCATTAATTTTCACCATATCAAAATTTTCTTCATCATACAATGGTCATGTGGAAAATTTAATTACAGTGAACCATTGAATGATTTTTTTTCTAATCTTCGAAAAGGATAATAAATTTTAAAAAATCTCAAAAGTCCCATATACATTGTCTTTCTTCCATTATAAAATTGATAATATGATGTCTATTCTTCTCCTATTGGACATGATTTATTTCCCTTAAAAATGTATCCATATAATATTCCTTATGTAGGAAATTCATTTATAGTTAACATTATCATAACATGTAAAAGAAAATACACTTTATTGTATACATCAAAAACATTAACACCTTTCTCCCAAAAAAGATTAAAATCATCAATCAAGGGTGAAAGATACACATCAATATCAATTCCTGGTTGTTTTTTAGAAATAACAAGAACTTCAGAACATATTTTTTATTCATACCTATATGTCCAAACATGTTATAAACTACCCACAAAATTGTCCGTAAACTATGTTGGCTCCTTTGGCTTGAATATGGATTTAATCAATTAGTACACAATCCAATTATGAGATTTCTAACTTCGCTTCCCAAATCATGTAATTTTTTATCAAATAAAATCCACTGTAGTGAATCAAACGGGTGACATAAGTTATGATCAGCGATGCACTCATCTACATTCCAACTTATACTTTCGGCATCAACTGAATTTTAAAATAGATTCTTTAAATAAGGAATTATTCAATTTTATGAAATTTATATAGAATAAGGATTGATTCTTGTACATTTGAATCTATAAAAGATGAATTATCAGAATTATAAGAAAAAATTATTGGATTATATCATTAGAGAGTACAAAATTAATTTTTCATGGGGTTAGATGTCAGTACCTAAGAATGCACCTGAGTTGAATTTCTCATCCATCTTATAGTGTGATGTTCCACATGTAGGAAATCATGATAAATATTCATTGTAATTATTATATAACACACCATAATTTAGTAAAGCATGTATCTTTTTATAACCAAATCCCACTGGGAATAATATTTATCTTCACTATACAATTGGAATTTGGAATAACATTGCCTTCTAGATGTAGCTCATTCAAAAGTTCATGTATGTTGGAAAAAATTTTATCACTCCAACCATTTCTTGATTTCATGTTATCTAATCGAAAAATCTACTCATAACACTATATATTTACTACAAACTGGGAATAATGGTTTCTCAGAATGTCCATAAATTCATAGAATATTTTTTTTACCTATAGATTCAACAATTAAATCATTAATTAATTCACAAAACTGATCATCTACATAATTATGAATAGTTTAATTAATATTAGATGTGGAAGTTGTAGTAATTTCACCATTCTATATCCAAAGTTTATAATTATGGCTAAAACCATTACAAATGAGATAATACTTGATTTCTATGTATTTTAACATTCTCATATTAAAACACTTCATATATGGTTACTCATAAAATCTATATATACAAGACATTGAAACTGGCCAATAGAAATAAAATATTTCAATATCATATTGAAAAACTCATACATTCATGAATCTCTCACAAATTCAATCTAGATGAAAATATCACATATCAATCATATAGGAAGATAACCACATTAAATTTTATTTTTCTAATAATGACCACAAATTTATTTCATCTTTTTTAATTGTGGTGTTATTTGTTTATAAAAGAAGATAAATTTCCTCATGAATAAAGAAAAACTACAAAGAAAATAATTAAATCAACGTCTTAAATAATGGAGGGACAGTAAACAATTTATCTTTAAAAATGAAAATAAAACATACAAAATTCAGAGTTTAATAATGATACCTGATCCTTAATCAAGAATTTTCTCCATCGAAAGAGTTTAAATAATAAACACTGAAAGATAAAACATTTTTTGGTAAAAAAAACAATAAACAAGACCTACATAATAAACTAAAACTATGGTGGATTCTAATCCGTAAAACATTTTTGACACAGATAATAATTTCTTGGATGGTGGAATAATGAAAAAATAAGAATAATGGAGACTAAACATCATGACAATTGAAGAAAATAAACACCAATGGTCATTGATGATCAGGAGGTCACCATTCGAGTCATTGTGAGTTGAGATAATAGTTTCACATATCAAAAAATTGAGGCCTTTAGGAGCCCATATTTTTTTAAAAGGTTTTTTGGGTTGGTTTGTATAAAAAAAAGATGCGATGATGTCCTGATTAAACATATTAAGCATTAGGTTTTTTGAAAACTAATTCGATAAAATCACTATTTTACATTGGTTTTTTAAAAAATCTATGGAAAAAATTGTTCTGTATAGAGTTTTTGATGTCTGGATTTTATACTCTAGAAGGCCAGGACCCGGTAGAAACCGGTCCTAAGAGTTTTATTAAATAAAAATAACAATGATTCAGACAAACAGTGGATTATTACAAAACCAAGAGTGAAAAACACCCAGTATATCTGCCTCTACAATTGAGACACAGTAATCGGGGGCCGTAAATAACCACATCATATCCATCTCCAAAATCGCTTGCTAGGACAAAGCATCTGCCACTTGATTGGCATCCCTATAATCATGTGATACTACCAACTATAAATTTGTACCTTGTTGAGACATTCAAACCTGTGAGGTAACACTCTCCATGGAACATTTTGCGTTCATGATTCCATGGAATGAACTACAAGCTAAGAGTCCGATTAAATCCATAACATGTTCCAATTATATCAGACATCATACCGAACTGCATGAATTATTTCCATAATTCAGCCTCGTAGGAAACTCCAACGTCAGTAATGTGGTAGAAGCACCCACTGACAAAACCATGGTATGTGAAAAAATTTCCACCGCATCCTGATAGTCTTGGATCACCTGAAGCAGAATCATCCACGTTGCGCTTCATCCATGGATTGATCGGAGGTATCCATCGTATGTATTTAAGAACCCAGGGCATCCGAGGCTACCTGGAAACTCCAAGAAGTCTACAAATCTGCAACTCAGAAAAGCAGTTATGCATTGTACCTGTTGGAATCTGTGAAGCAGCATGAACCTCATTATGAATCGCTGCCATGCCACTCTAAATAGGGACACACTTGCCATAAAGGAACAGGGCATTGCGAGCTGCCCATGTGGACATGATCAGAGATACAATGTCCACAATAAGGAGATTCACAACCTGTGTATTATAGCGCACCTTTGAAATCCCTATTAGCAGATCATGAAGAATAAGATTTTAATCAAAGTCCAGCCCAAAAGGACTTCCAACATATTCCCACATCCTCCAAAAATAGATGCATTCTACAAAAAGATGCTGAGAATTCTCCTTAGTAGCCATGCATAGGTAAAAATATGACCCATGCTGAAAACCAACCCGCTTAATCAGGTCATCAGTAGGCACCTGAATTCTCCAGATTCTAAAAATTAGAAGAAATATAGAAGGCTGAGTAGATGTAGTCCAAAATTTTATGAGCCAGGAGGGTGCACAGGAGGGACCTCCACAAATCACTTGATAATAATCCCTACTCCGGAACTGCCTATTACAGATATGCCTTCATATCACCATGTCACAGTCTATAAAAGTGTAACATTGAACTTCCATCTCCACATGATGTGGAACAATGCTTCCAGAACATAGCATGTAGGAAAGAAAAGCATTAATGGAAAAACGACCGGCACGAGGGGGAACAACCATTCTTTCTTGTAGTGAACACTCTAGCCATGTCGTACTCCAGTAGTTGAGATGAGATTCCCTGCAACCCATGCACTTAGTTTCATGAATGAGTTGCATGAATGATTTTTTGAGAGATTCCCAAAAAGATGATGCCATATAATTCTTATATCCATTAAGAAGCCTTCCTCAGGATTTGGTTAAAAAAAAAGCAGTATACCCATCTTTAGAAACCAAACCCCATGTAAATTTTCCAATAAGACCATCAATGATGGTCTGGAGATCATTGACTCCAAGGCCTCCCAATTCAACTGTCTTGATACATTCCTTCCAGGAAACAATGAAAATTTTCCTCTCATAAAATGACCCCGTCCGAATGATATTTCGTACCATACTTTATAGATCCTTGATGAGACCCCTATGCCATTGATAAAATGAAAAATAGTAAACCAGAAAAGAGGTTATCACTGAATTAATAAGGCATACTATCCCAGCCAGGGATATCACCATCACATGCCAACTAGCATGTTGAATCATAATTCTAGAGGCTATTCCTTCTATATATTTCCTCCTCACCATTCCCCAAAATATGGTGACCCCTACATAAAAGAAGGGTAGAGATCCATTTTTGACACCAAGATGTTTAATTATCCAATTATTCTTACCAGTCATTACTCCATTACCAAAAACAATAAAAGACTTGTCCCAACTGATTACTTGACCGGCCACCTATTCATAGTGTTTAAAGAGGGCCTTAATGGAGGAGATAGTTCTCCATGAATCTTGACCAAGAAATAGAATGTCATCAGAATATTAAAAATGAGAATGGGAAAAGTCATTCCTCCCAGCATTGATTATATTGTAAAAACTAATTTGAGCATGTTCATTGATGCATCAGTTGAGATAGTCTTCAGAAATATAAAAAAGAAGGCCAGTGAGCGGGTCACCTTGTCCCACACCCCTGGTGTAGGGAAAAAATTATCTGGGTGTGCCTTTGATAAAAATGGACAGCCTTGATGAAGAGGGAATAGTATTAATTAGATTGATGAAATCACTGGAGAAGAAATTTATTTTGAGGAAATCTGTGAGGAAATTCCATTTTAATGTGTCAAAGGCCTTTGAGATGTCAATATTCATTTCAAAATATCCCGCCTTTGTCCTTTTTCTCATAATATTGATGCTCTCCAAAGAGTGAAAAGAAAATCTTGGATATTTCCCCAAAGAACATAGACAAAATAATTTATAGTAATCATGTCACCAACCATTGGTCCCATTAAATTCATGAGTATATTTCTTATGAGCATAGGGATAGTGTTTCCAAGAGCAACTGGCCTAAGGTTATTGATATCAAGATCATTGCCCTTATTAGGCAATAGAGTAATGAAACATGAGTTCATCTCATACGACATGTAAGAATGAGTAAAGAAATCATTTATAGCTCGAGTATTATCATCCTGCAATACATCCCAGTAATATATGAAGAACTTGTTAGTGAATCCATCTGGGCAAGAGCACTGTCCACATTGAGAGAGAAGATCTGCTCTAATTTCATCATTAAGAGGGGGGGGGGTAACAAGTTATTGATTATCATGCTCTTCAATTCCTAGGATTATGTTCCCAACCATTTTTTTAGTATTGACATGCCCATAATCATAATACAACCCTTTAAAGTGTTCCACAACCACAACAGAAATATAACTATCAGAGGTATATAACTGACCATTGATACATAATTGCCTTATCCCTTGCTCAGACTCTCTTCTCATTATGCAGTCTGTTAAGAAATTTTGTGTTCATGTATCCTTCTTTTAACAATATGACATTCAATTGATTTCTAGCAAAACTTTCCCAAATCATAAGAAAATCATCCAGCTTGTTATGAGCCAGGATTTTCTCTCGAGATGGGGAAGACTACTGCTGATCTTGAATCTGAATATGAGAGGGATCTTCCTCAACATCTTCAATGTCACAGTCAAGGTTAGAAAAAGATTTTATACTCTAGTCCTTGAGAAGTGTCTTCATCTTCTTTAGCATCTCAGCCAACCTCTGGTGGGGGCTTCCAATGGGCTCAAGCATCCCGGATTCTAGCACAAGTTCCCTACATCCATGGTCCATAAACCACCCATTGTTGAACTGGAAGGGGATGCGTCCTGACCATTACAATTCAGAATTGAAATCCCTAACAAAAGGGTTGTGATCAGAGTGATGTTTGGGTAATGTAAATCAGAAATTCCATGAGCCAAACCCTAATAAACCATTTGGATAAAACATCTGTCAAGTTTTGTTGCCTATTTCCCATTCATGTTGTAATAGAACCATGTAAATTCAGATCCAAAAATTGGTACCTCAACAAGATTACATTGGTCAAGGCAAACAGTGAATTTCGAGGCCACAATCCTATTAAAATTACCTCTAGTTTTTTCCTCATTTTTTAGTACAACATTGAAATCTCCAAGAAATGTCCATTTCTACTCCATCTACCCAGAAACCTCTTTGATCTACTCCCATAACTCCCTTATCCTAATAAAGAGGTTATAGGGAAACACAAAAGAGACTGGAAAATTATACTCAGCTATGCTGCAAGAAATTAGAACACTCTGAGATATATTCAAACAAGACTTAATTTTAATAGATTCATGTCGTAACACCCACAAATGATCCATCTCAGAGTCGTTCAAATCACTGGACCCAAACTGGTGCCCAATAATGCCCCAATGAAATCCATTCCAACTGCTAAAAAGAAGATTTGGCTCAACAATACCAACAAAAAGGGCATATGGGCCATGATAAAATGTCTAAGTTCTTTGGTCATTTAGGAATTTTCTAACCCTTGACAGTTCCAATAAATAATATTTATTTAATATGGTTCATTACCCATGTATGGGGACCTCCCTTTGGTGCCATTGTCAATTGGACCTTCCCTTTATTCCCTCTACCCTTCTTTCCTTACCCATTTCGGTTTCTTTCTACCCCAGAGTTCCTAATGGGTGAAGCCACATCATCATTCAACTCAGAATCATACAGCGAGCTATCCACATCATGCTTGGTATTCAAAGAAAGATATGGGAGAGCCTATTCAATGGGGAAACCCCTGTAGGAATAGGGTTCATGTGTTCTTGAGATTTATCATTGAGAGAACCTTCCCCAGTCTCAAGAATATCAGCTGGGTCAGGTGGCTGAGAATCTTCAATATCATCTGGCCAAAAAACACCACTCAAGGGTGAAAAATTGTTCTATAATTTTAGATGATAAAGGTCTCTACTCACTTGTATTGTCCTTAGAGCAGCCTTGGAGGGGAGTGTCTTCATAAATTTCTCCCCCGAGTCTATTACATCCAAGGCCTTTCAATTCATGACATCACCTCCATCATCATGAGGAATCAACACATGTGATTCAGCTTGCTCTAGTGGCCGAGATGTGACTTTCTCAATAGGTTCATATGAAAAAACTAGGTTAGCGACCCTAGATAAAAACCTGCCACACCATTGAGAACCGGGACCCTTGAGCCAGTGACTTTCTAAGCATAATCAATTTGTGGCATAATGCAGTCTTCCTTCACCAGTGCATCCACCATAGGGTCATAGTAGATTAAAACAGCAAGTGCTTCCACCATAGGGTCATCTTCACAACCTGGGTTAGTGGACCACTAATAAAAAGCTGCCTCACCATTGAGAAAAATGACCCCTGAGCCATTTTCTCCGTATGCAGAAGCCATTTGTGGCATAATGAAGTCCTCCTTCTCTGGTGCCTACCTGTCAATCGAAGGCTTTCCAAAAGTAGCTCCCTCCAGATATTCAAACAAGACAGGACCATCTAACAACTTGGTAGAAACCCCATTCCTTCCATAAGTACCATAGGGGATCTGGTCCTTTTCAATATTCATTCTTCATGCAGCATTATCATGTCCTTTCACATTGCATACACCACTTTCTTTGACCCTTCTACACTCGAAAGCCAAGTGACCAAAAAGCATGCACTTCAAGTAGATTTTCAGATTTCATTTATAACAAATCTCTGACATCATGTTGTCATGCCGTGTTGTTAGAAAAATTTCATCAACAAGGGTCCTTGTATATCCACTTCCACTAGTATCTATGAAAAATTTCCAAAACTCAGATTAGTTGTCTGTCGATCCAATCGAATATGATTTCCAACAGCTAAGACAATGTCTCATAAGATCCATATATGCCAATATAGCCAATTCAACTGACACATTCGAATCCATATCTAAGCATGAGTGTTTCGAACATTAATATGATCAAAATTCTAGCCTCATTCTTGAATGTTCATGAATCCAGGTTTCATAGAGAGGGTTCCCTTTCTCCACACCCTTCTCTTGTGCTTGTATGATGGGAATACAACATGAGAGTATCCCGTTCCCATTGAATTCAGTGTCTAGTCTTCAAGTCCCCATACTTCCGTAATCCTTTTAGTCAAGTCATTGAATTATCAGCAATTCACACCTTTGGGGATCATCACATGAGCAATAATCAAGAATCGACATAAACTAAAACGTTCCTTAAATTCCTCTTGATTTGACGACACCTGAGAGATCCTACCCTTTATTATCACCAGACCAAGTGGAGGTGCATCAAAGAAGAGGAATGGCTCTTAGACAGCCTTGACCAAATCCACAAAATTAAACTTCATACCACCATCTTCGTGAGTGAGAGGTCCCAAAGCACCAATGTGTTTTTTTTTCAATCTCAAAAATTTATGAATGACCAATACATTCTTTAAGATATCCTAAATGATCATCTTACTTTTAATTTATCCCTGAATTTTTTTCCACATGATCATCTAGACCCCCCGGTTTATAGTTTTTTCCCATGTCCCCCTGTGTTTCCGTCCTTAACATGTTTCTATTTCATCTTAGATTTTATATAAATTGATGTGGAATGTGATATATAAAAATTATCTCATTGGTTTATGTTAAATAAAATGTGAAAAAGTTCCAACATATACATATTATATCGGTTTATAAAAAACAAACGTCATTTCTCTAATGTTGAAGACTATTTTTCTACAAGTGAACCTCACCAAGAATAGCTTCTCTATGTGAAGCAGCCTCATCCAAATCAGCCTCACCCAGTGAATAAATGAAATGTACTAATTTGTATAGAATATCTACCTATGTGAGATAATATGGCTCTGACCCCTCATTGGGGTCCTACCCCTCAGCATGTCCAGGCTACCAGAGCACCCTTACCAGATAATAGGTACCAAAACTATTCCATTAATGATTCACACTTTATCAGTTAGTTCATTGGTTCTTCTGATTAGAGAATCCTATGTATATTAGGGTGCAATAATCCTTACGAATCCAAGTTCATTGATCACCTGAATCATGTACACTATAATAGAATCCATGTCCCTACCATAAGAAATGGTATGTGTTTAAATATTGGTTTCTGGACCAAGTGGATAATGGTGTTGTCATGTTGGGGAACATCTCGACATAGTTGTCACACATCCTTCCTAATCCTGATAATTATAGTGATGGTTATGGTTAATAGAAAAATATGTCCATCTATGGGACTTAGAATTATGAGGATTTGTCTTCTTGTAGAGAAGTCACATTCACCCATGGTATCATTCATACTTATATAGGCTGGCCCAAACTTCCTAAAATCCCCATTCCTTCCCTGACTACCACTTCTACCTCCACCTCATAGCCTTCTTCATCTCAGGAAGAGTAGGAACTGATTATGTATGGGAAATAAAATTACTCCATTGACGTCAAATCCCACATGAACACTTTGTGACTTTAGGCTTCCAGAGATATGAATCACCCAAAGGGTCTACCCAGTATTGTCATTCTCCTCTAATGATTACTAGGGGATTTCCAATATGAATACCATCGAGTTGGTAGACCCCTATCATATCCCCGATGATGATGAATGTCAATAGAGTTCCCCAAATTCCTTCATATGACGATGTTGAGGGAATGTTTTAAGGCATGAAAACATGTAGAATTCCCAGGTTAATGATTCAATAAAAGATATGAATGATACAAAGACTAAAAATTATATACAAAAAAGTTTATAGAAGGCATAGTCCACTCAGCCTGCTCCATCATCTGGGCTATCATAGATAATATTGCTAATTGACTTGTCAGAATAGCCATGAACATATCATGATCACCAACATTTAGATAAATTGAGATCATAATGAGACCAAATTTATAGAGGAGTGGTTCTAGGTTATTTAGTTGATTAGTAGATAGAGATTTCCATCACCATTAATAATTCTTTGGTTCAACCAGCTATTACATTCAAGCCTCTCGCCAAAGAGCAACACCCTTATAGATTAAATGCATTCCTTAAATTAATGTTCGATGTGCTGATGAACATCGACATAATACCTATAAAACAATAAATTCATCAGTCACTCCATCTGTCATAATAGATTTTCGAATATCATAAAAATTCCATAAATAGAACCCTTTAGTTTGAGACAGAAGTATCAGTCATAAAAACCTTCTATTTCGAGGAGTCCAAGCGATAAAAATTACAATCCATCATCTCATTCTATGGAAAAGCTGAGGGATCCTTATTTCACGATCACCATCTACCACAGAACATTGTAGAACTGTTCACTAGTGTGTATGTATGTTGATGTATAGTTAACATAGGTTCAAATATTAGTATCATCCTGTTCCTAACAATCAACTGGTTGGGACAGACTGAAGTAGAAAATAGTCCCTCTAAACTGAAGATAGAGAGTTATGATAGGACAGAGTGGAGGCCTTATAGATGAATCCATTTGAATGTGTAGTTTAGTGTCTTGATATAAATCATTTAATTCACAGTTGTCTCATAGTATATAACCAGCAATACATTGATGGGTAGGCCTTGGATCCATCTACAAGCAACCGTTCCATCCTCATCTTATAAATTCCTGATGTACTCATTAGATGGTTGAGTAGGAATTATCCATTGATTATGTATCTCCCTTAGACTCCCATGGCTGCCTATATCTATATTTCAGATATTACTTGTGAAAAGACAAGAAGGTAAAAACCAATTTGTGTAAAAAAACAACAGTTGTTTCCATCCTTTTGATATACCTTGAAAATTATTTCATCATCTTTAATCACTATTTTGAGTCTACGATGCCAGAACTAAGAAATTTATTTGTCATTTATAATTGGAAAGAGAGACACATTCATATATAAAAAAAACACCAGAAAATTACCTCTTACTCTTACACATGTATGGATTATGTGATCCAAGAACCCATACCCCTGTAAGGTATCAAAATGTTTTCTCTTTGGGTACCATGATATTTCATACATGCATATTCTATAAAGCCAGGTTAAACCACCAAAAACCTAACCACCATCATTTAATTGACCTCAATCACGGGCCTCACAACATGAGTCCTGATGGAATCAGTTCGACAACCCCTCTTGATAAAATTTTTATAGAGTAGGAGTCTACCAGTGAGAATTTAATATCCTCCAAATAATGCAATAGTGTTCCCCTAGTTTTAGTCATCCCGTAAGAGAAATATCCTCCCACTAATTCCCATTCCTCATAAAATGAATGTGATTTCAATATTCACCCCATGTATTCGAAGAGGGTGTCTATACCACCATCAATTATCTAACACAGACAAACATTTGTATTGAGAATGATCTAAGGCCAACACTAATCCGTGCATCCATTCCTATAGAAGAATAACATGTATACGTGGGTCTCATGAAGAAACAACATGATGCACTTTCCTTGAGTTTTGATGAGATTCCAGGACAAGAGCCTCATGTCACCATCCACCATATTCTTCTCCATGTTAATCATTACAGATTCAAGTAGCCTACAAGGAAAATGAACACTTCTCATGGTTCCATGGTTGTGGTGGAGGATGATAAAAATATAAAATTCAACTTCATCAAGGATGTTTTGTTCCACATGTGGATCACCAACATTATTCCAGCCAAGATGAAGAACGGGTAGATCATTGTCTTAATTGATTTCTATGAACTCAACAATCCTTATATGAAAGATTATTTTCAGCTCCCTAAGATAGAATTGTTTATCAATTCCATAGAAAGGTTCTAGTCTCTCTCCATAATGGATAGATACTTCAAATACAATCAGATCTGGATGGACCTCATAGATTAAGAGACAACCACCTTTTTAGTGCCCCATAGAAAACTTATATTGTCGACAATTCCAATCATATTGAATAATTGAGGCGCGATATACTAGTGGTCCAAGCATCATATCATCAAGCTAATCCTTAAGAAACTTATTGAATTCTATGTGGATGATTTGATGGTAAAATACTGATAAAATCACAACAATCTTAGAGATATCAAGAAAGTGTTTTACTTCTAATAATCCTAGAATATGAAGATTAACCCCTTTAAGTGTGCCATTAGGGTTACCTATGAGAATTTTATCAACATCATTGTCAGATATATATGAATTGGGATCAATCCAGTGAAGATCTAGGCCATCAGTCAGTTTCCTTCTCCAAGTAACCTCTGAGAGCTCTAAGGCCTTCGATGAAATTTAACAAACATATGTCGATTATTAAAGAATATTTCTAGATGGTGTAAGACCTTTTCCAAGATTTTTAATAAAGGCATCTTCTACTAGTGGTATGAAGTGTTCTAGACATCATTCAAGGAAATCATGAAGTATTTTTTACAACCTTTGATTTTGATGACACTAGTCTTCAACAAGCCTCTAGTCATTTATGTGACAACCATAGAATTATAATTATGTGCCATTAAAAACCAAAAGAACATTAAAGTACGTGATAAAAATACATATAATATTACTTTCAAGCTCTTCAACACGGAGTCCAAAATACACACAAATCGAGAAGAGGTGACTCATGTTGGAGTTTACAGTAGAAAATTTATGTCAATATATATTACATCATGACATATAATTGTTTTCCCATGTTAATCTGATAAAATATATCTTAAATAATTCAATATTGAAATGATAAATATCTCGTTGGGTTGTGATCCTTTAGCATTTCAACATCAGGTTCATTAAACATAAGGTAGTCAAGGGTCAAACATAGGCAAACTTTATATCCCCCACTTGGATCTGGAAGTGTATCCTTTGGATGTCATTTTCCCATGTGAATATATCATCTTTGTGGGTCAGACTATTTACTTCTAGAAAAATCATTTCAACAGTGCCTCCCAGATCCCAACCACTAGAAGGGTCAATGATCAAAATCTCATTAGAGTATGTTTGGGTATAATCTTTATCACCCCCTCTGCATGTTATTCATCCATACATGTTAATTTTATTTGAAGGATGCACTAGTAATAAAGAGAAGTATCAGGAACTCATTACTAGTCTCAAGATTTCTCTTTAGATTGATGTTCCCCATATTCATGTGAAGAGATTATTTGAGATATTCATCAGGAAAATATATGGTGATTATATTGTCATTAATATAGATCTCATTCCCCAACTCATACACAATCAGTGGATGATGGCTCAATTCCATCTTTAGATGAAGGTGACTCATTTTCCCCGATCACAAAAATATCAAGATGAAACCCTGGATAGTATTATTGAGTCTCTCATAAAACCAAACTTGGATGATCTATTCAATCATGTCACACACCAAAGGGTCATCACCACCATATATCAAGATGAAGATGACAACCAGCAAGTAAACTAGATATCTATATGTGCATCAACATTTTTACCTACAAATATTCGTGTAATAGAGGAAATATCTAATTAGACATCTCCTTTCCCCTAGTATCTACAATAGGGTATCATCCCATCAGACAGAGCCAAACGTGAGCAAGTATTTCAGTTCACCACACAGTTCACCCATTGGGGTGGGAATAAACATGAGTAGACACTCTATAGTTGTGGGTTTAACAGAATTATCCTCTGTTTCCTCCAATGTGGTGAGATCCTGATGTTTAATTAGGAAGTTAATTTGGAGTTATGTGGTCCCCAACTTATGGGATTCTATCTCTCCCACCACATTCTAAGAATAGGTTTTTTGGCCTACAATGGACCGTGATTGTATATTGTTCACTAAGAGATTCCACGCATGTCAAATTCATACCAGTTTTTTACATCAACCGCATAATCCCCTCCATAATACTATGTATTCTTGTCCTTTTCTCGTTTGGGGAATCAATGCTGTGGGATTGTATATACCATAAACAAATTTCTAGTTCAAGTACATTTTATCCATGATAGATTTATTCTCTAAGTGAGAATTAGATATTACTCTCAAGGAAATTATGGCCTAATCCGTGGTCCAGTTTGTGATCTCCAATATTATCTATTAATTCAGATTCAATCACCCCATTTTCAACAAAAAGACACCAATATCCATGAAACTGAGATGACGAAGTTGTATGATAAGTACATCATTTTGTCTAACCATACATCATGAAAAAATGCATAGTAAATGGAATATAATGAGGCATTAAAAATACCAATCTCTATAATTCACCCATAGAGGGTGGTACAGAACAATAAGAGTTGGCTAAAAAAGATTCCCAATGTTCTCTAGGTCTATCAGATGATGACTCACAATTCCTCCAAAGTGACTTCATATTCCCTGGTGTATGAAATAGAGGAAGTCCTCCCATCAATATTCTATTTCCATAACTACAAAAAATATCTATTTTCAATATATTCCAGATAGAATATAATTATTATATCATTTTGAGATGTAATCCCTTGAAGGGAACATGATCTGAGACTTTCATAATCTATAGAAGCACCATATCAAGATATCCAATCTGTTCAACAAGAAGGTTGTCCATTACTCCTTCCTCCATAGTGACACAATATTAGCTCTCAGAAAACCAATTATACGAGGAAGAAAGACATCAATGTTTAATTCAAATTGGGAAGGACCTTACATTATTCAAATGTTCTCTTCAAATGGTGTGTACTCTTTGGTGAGCATGGATGAGGAATTCACCACTCCTCCAACCAGCTCCATGTTTCTCAATAAGTAAATAAAATGTAGAGCCACCATTAAACTCTATAACATTGTGTTAAAAATGCATATATTTTCCAGGTTATATGACTTTAGACTATATAGTTCTATTTTAATAGGTACATGATTTTAAATTGGGTTTCTGTTCTGAGCTCTATGAAATTAAACTAGAATATCATGTCCACGAATCATGGCATTAAACTATGTGTTGGTATTATTTAGGATTTTATTACATGATTGCAGCATTCTCAGTCCTCATTCACATCAGGTTATACTTTCCATTCAATTACCATTCATCTCAGAACACATTTCTCCAATGTCATAGTAGAATTAAATTAAAAAACATAACACCTATCATTCTAGCAGCACGGTGAAAAACTTCTTAGCACCATAATTTTCTCTCCAAAGAGGAAATGGGACCCACCATTGGTCATCTATCTTTTCATGTTAAAGAACGAAATAAATCAGGATTCTTTTACACATATGACTCATATAGATTCCGTTATTTTTTCATCCTGATCCAGCTGCCCAAAAAATAATAAATATCCCCTCTATGTGTATGGGTCAGATCTATGCAGGGATACACCCATCAAAAACAACATATGGATTGATTCTTTCCCGTACATGTTATGTAGAAATTCCTAAACACTTTTCCTCTTCAAAAATACACAAGTTAATCAACCAAATTCACCTTTTGGACCCATTTATGGCATGCTGGATATCCTTGTTCCTCATTCATATATTCTCATAAATATGTCGTATGGAGTTGGATACCTTTGGACCTCATTCACTTTGGTTCTCCCAATTCACCATGTTACATATATTTATTCAAAAACTCAAAGATCTGAACATTGGGACCATAAACTAGGATCCCATGTCGAAGAATCATGACTTTTAATACATAAATACCTCCTCAAGGATGTGTATGTGGTGTGTGGGCCTCTAAATTCATCATTCACATTGGTATGGTTATTATACTATGATAAAAATATCCCTTGAGAGGTTCCCACACTACCTTCAATACAACAAGACATTAAACTATTTTTAAGGTTCCATCCTCTATGATCTTATTCTATGTGCCCAAGTATAAGAATCACGACTTAAAAAATATATGCTTGAGTCCCATCATGAATCTAGCATGAGAAATTGTCCTCCTTGGTCCTCATTCACATCGAGTACCTCCTATAATTCCCAACATATCTCTTTTGGTTGAGATTCTATCCTCTTTATTGACTTGATTTTCTCCAAGATGTGTCATGCGACATTGGGCCTCCTTGGACCTTGTTGATGTCTTTACACTACAAGTATCTATTTGAGATACTTCACATTAGGGTTTGAACGTTACAACCTTAAATTAATAGATAATATCCTCTGTTCATGATGTTAAATTGTGATCCTATCCTGAACAAGTTTGGGATGTATCACAATAATTGTGGGATGCCTCAGTTTCTTTGCTAATGAGGATTGACCCCACCAGTAATGGTATCTCAAGATAATTTATTCCTGAACAATGTATGGATTTATTCCAATATTCATTGGATATGAAATGAAAATAAAATTTCTCATTTTTATCCCATCCACAAATTCATCATCCACTCAGCCCCTTGTCCCCAGTTATAGTCCAAAAAATATAACCTTAAGCTGTACATAATCCATTTCAATGAGTATGTGTGGTAAATGGGCCTATTTGGATCTATTCCAATTGTGTAATGCATCTCATGTAGCCCTCATAATCCCTATAAATTAAAAATTCCAATTCCATCTCACATTCCATTAAACAAATCAGCCTTTTGATATAAGAAATATAACCATAAACTATTTACAGTAGGTCCAATTATTATGACCTTAAAATATTTATAGCTCCTAATTATTGAGTTGTATGACATTAACTACAGAGACTAAAACACTCAACGCATGATGTTAAACATGATTCTATCCTATTTTAAGTAAGAATTATTTATCTTCCTTATTTAGAGAGGATCACATTAACTGATGTTAGTCTTCCTCCATGTCGTGTTCTAGATCTATGTATGGATTTATTTAAATCTTCAACGGAGATATAGAGATGATCTAATTCCCCATATCCAAGCCCAGGTAAGGGTTTGTTATTCATTCAGCCCCTTGTCCTCAGTTATGGTCCAGACCATATGACCTTATACTATATATGTTTTCTACTTGATGGGTCATGCCATTTGACCATAAACTAAATGAAGAACCTAGGCCTTGATCCCACTTTTCAGTACACCACGTTCCACATAGTGAGTCATTATCGGTTCTCATATCCATCATCCTTCTAATCCAAATGTAACCCCAAAAGATGATGGTATCATTCCATTTTTGGGACACCTCTTGTGGTTAGCCAATGAATTAATAGTTCTACCATAGAAAAGGATGGGTATTTTGTTTCTAACATGATCAACAGTTTATACTCCATTTTCTCTCCCCATTATTGACTAGTATTATTTTCATCCCTATATTTATAACAAGGTCAATAATTGATCCCCACTCACCAGTTACTCCTTTATATTGATCATAAATGTCTTTACTTACTTCTTTTCCACTCCCCTATGTCATATCAAAATTCTAATACCCTTTGTGTCACACCTAATGTGCACTTTTTTATTAGTAAAACACCATAATGTCCTCTGTTTCCCACACTAATAATGACTCACATAGGATTAGTTGTTTTGTTAGGGTGTGAATCGATGTGGTTGAGCCACAAAAATGGGCCCTTAGTCCAAACACTATGAACATAAAATAATGTCCATGGTCCAGGTATCATGGCATTATACTATATTTTAACCTTCTCTGTAATGTTTGGTGTAGCATTGGGCCTCCTTGGTCATCGTTCGCATGGAGTTTAAAATCTCATCACACTACATGTATCAATCGTAGGCATTCTATGTTCCATCCCATAAGACCTTAAATTATGTGTAACTGATGTGTCATTATCATTCAACGTTAAAATGTATCATGAATAGTCCACAACATATAATTTTAAACCATCTATCTATCATCCTCTCTTTAATGATATAAAATTTTGAAACATCCAAGCCCCTGGCCTGAGAGGTCCACTTCCCCCGGTGCTAGTCCCATGCCCCATTGTTCATATTTTAATATTCGGCTCAGAATCCAATATTGTTCTTCCCAAGAGGATGGGTTTGATCTTTTATTTGACCAATACAATTACCCCAATGTGTTCAAAGACACATGGGAGAAATTCCTAGCATGTTAGAATACATTCAACAATTCCATTACTCCATTCACATGCTTAGTGTTCCTATATTTGGATCTTCATCCTCTTTCACATCAAAATAGACCCCCTAACAATTTGGTCTCATTCCATTTTAGCTCTCATTAAGTCATTCAAAAGCATCCTTAAAGGATTCAGATCACATTCTGCAACAAGTTCTATGTTTTGAATATGGTTGGCGGTCGACCATCATTTGTTAGATGAAATTCTAGGTTAGTGGTATGGGTGTTGGGTTTTGAAGATGGTTATAATTTAACCTATGTATCTATTTAACTCTCATTGTGTTCCAAATTTGGGGAACTGTGACTCACACTTCTCATTCCCCTTTGTTCGGATAGAATCTAGCTTCCCAAGTGTTATATCATCTCTTCGTTAGTGATTGATGGAAAAGAATTCATGTTGTTGTAAGAGAATTATTCTTCAACCACAACCTCTCATCCAAAACTCTCTTAGCGGTCCGTTAAAAATATATGATCACATGTGTTCTATTATTAACACACACTCTCATATAAATGAGAAATCATTTGGTTGATCCTTTTTTTCACAAAGGCATGAACTAAGTGATCATAGGGAATGCCCATTTGTTTTTTCAAAAATATGATCAAAAATGATAATTAAAGTTTCAAAATAATGTTTCCCATACACCCAAATTTTTTTCGAATAATTGATGAAATCAATTTTTGCAGTAGGAGAAATCCAAATGTTGGAGCCACTATTATTTCTTGAAGTAATTAAACCTATAGTTCTTCTCTGATGATCAAACACAACAACTGTTCCGATATCTGGTGTGCATCCTCCAAGATCTGCTATCATCTTCTGTGATTTATTTTTTCAACATCCACCATTGGATGAAGGTTATTAAATCTGATTTTTTATTGATCATACTCAGCCCAGAGTTAAGATACTTGATGTTCAACCTAACTCATCTTCTCTCAGCATCCTCCAACTCTACCCTCTGCCTTTTTATTATCTCTAAATAATATTCAATAATGCATAATACTCATATGTTTGTTCATCTAGATGATGGATATCTAGAGTGACTTATTGGAACTTCTAGATGATGTTATAATTCTCCTAAATCTAAGAGATATCTGTATATTGGTTCCTTTCATACATAATCTCATCAAGAATGTATCTGACCAGTACATTAAGACCATGTGCATCCACCCATCTAGCACACAGGTGGCATAGCTAATGGTGAATAAACCACCTCTGAACCACTAGTTGTGGTTCCATAGTTTGATTGATAAAGTGTTAAATGAATTTACATGACCTAATCTTAATGATACATTTCTCTTTTTCCACATCAATGTCAAAATCTTCTAGCTCCTTAGGTAGTGCCTGCTCATACTCATGATTGTCCGCCACAAGATTGGTAGTCGGATCCTACTCCTTTATCCTCTCAGATGGTATGGGATCTATATCATGTTTCTGGTCATCTTCACTTAATCTTAACATGAAAACATCATCTATGCTATAATCATGTTCTTCCCCATAAGTTGAATCACATAATACCATGACAGACGACCATTCAAGGACCACTGTCAGATCAGCATGAAGACCAGTTCCATGTGATCTAGAGTAGATTTTAGATAAGAGACCACAGATATACTGACCTCATATTTATTTTTTCTTTCACACAATCACTCAATTAATACAAAAAATATAAAAAAAAATAATTTCATTCAACTCAATCAGTATATGATTAGTTATGTTTTTATGGTGGATAAAAACATAAGAAGGTTGAGCACTAACAGATCATGTCCTCTAGTCATGGTAGGGATTTACAACATAGGAGACCCCTTGATGCCAGTGGGTATTTCAATGGACGACACCAATTCCTCTTATGTTTATTAGAAATAATCTCCATGATATAGTCAAACACGTTAACGAAAAGGCTCTGTAGAAATCAGATTATAGCCGAATGATTCGAGAATTTCTATCACCTTGAGGTGGTGGAATTTTGATGAAGAACCTACTCAGACACTATACCTCTCCATCTATGGGATCCACCACTTTAATTCCAGGGTATGGCTCCCCATATATAACTGTTCGGACCTAAGGATCTAAGGTTTCTACCCCAACCTCCCTCATTGGCCCACCAATAATATCAACCCCTGGTGCAAGACCTAATACATTCTCCTCCAAACTAATTGGTGCACCTTAACCCCTTAAACTAGGGCCCCTATCACCTTATCTAGATTATCGAATGTGTAATACATATTGTAAGATAATATGGAAAATTGAAATAGTGGGATCAATGAAGTATGAGAGTGAGTTACTGTAAGGTACTTAGTCATATATTATTCAAAGGAATTAATGTCACTAATGTAATTGGGCTCCCTTGATGATATGTCATCCCCTAGGATTCCTCACAATAAATCCTCTATTGTTATTCATTGTTTGATGCCTCCTTCATCAAATAATAAACTAGTGGTGACTCGATAGGCCTCATATTTTCACCAAAAATCACCTGTATTGGGGCATATAGTAGGATGGATTCCCCTCATTGGCATTTAAAGTCATCCACAACATCCAAGTATTTGTAAAGATCATGAATTTCCACATTTCCCATGACTTGCGCAAGCCCAACCTTTGACATGTCAACCCCTAATATGGTCATCATTTTCCCTAAAATTTATGGGGAAATCAACACCTATAATGTTATATAAGAAGAAAAAATAGAATTGAAGAAATAATTTGTAGCTGGTTAAAGTATTTGATTTAATTTCTTTCCAATAACCTCCTTTTTTAGCCCCTAAAAATTTGTTGGGGACATTTTTCTTCTATATAGTTGGGGTGCGGACATACCATTCGATGTCACCATCACCATGGTTTAATTTTGAGAATCCAAAGATGCTTGAATTTCCCCTAGGGTAATACCACCTTATACTTTCTCACTGCTCATCCTCCTTGATCACATTATCTGTCACACTAATTGGGTTCTATATGATTTACATTGGATATTCTAGAACCCATTTTCTAGCATATTCCATTAACATACTAGCATCAATGATGGTTGGTGGAAACATCATGGTTAGTCCATATCCCACAATCACCATCATGCACCACAATTGATGAAGAATACATGGGTGCCTCTCTTTACAGACCTCCCATGTAGTCTCTCTTCTTTACTCATTGAAGGAACCGCAACTTCTTATCAAAACGAGATGGTGTGTATGGATCGATGTAAAAATGACTTTCAATCACAGCCATCAGATCTGAACCCCTGAAATGTTGCAGTTATTCCATATGATCCCATGGTCATTGAATGTTGTCCAATATTGGATTGACTAGAGATTAAAAGGGGTATCCATTGTTGTTTATATGGCTTCTTAATCTAGACTATGATTCTGACCATGTCGAGTGTCACTAGCTTGACCCCTATTATGTTCAACAGAGATGGTGGTAGAATGATGATTGCTTGGCTAATAGAATTTGGGAATTCATAACCCTTGAGGTGGTTTGTAATCTATCAATGTATTAATTGGAGTGTCACACAGATCCTTATTTGTGTGTTTCCCCTTGCAACATGACATGATATTCTCATATCCAGGCTTGTATGGGTACTACCACAATGATCCTCTTTCCAGCTACTAGGATCACTTCCATAACCAATTTCAAGAGTGTATCCCTATATGTATATCTCTGAGTAGTTGCATCCACCTTCTTAGAGAATTTTGAAATTAAAGTGGTACAGTTATCCATTAGATCCCAGCCAACCGCCATGTTGTACCCTCATGAATGATTCAATCCTTCTTACAGAATCAACAAGTGTAATCCTACTTTTTCCCTCTATGATGCGGTTGGGAACTATTTTCCTTGACACAAAATCCTCACTCATGGGTCCTTCTAGATGAACATGTCAAAACATTCCTGATATAGGATATCCTTGTGGATAATGGGTGTACGTTTCAGCTTTTACTCAGCACCTACAAAAGGTGTTACACAAAGATAGGGATGCAATCCCAGTTCATCCAATTGTTATCTAATTGAAGGAACTGTTCATATTAAAATACATGCAACGGAATTCCACCAATGCAAGGAATTTCCCAGAAACTGATGCACACTCCTTGTGGAGAAAATCGAATGTATTCATTTTTGGGGACCAACAACTTAGTACCTCTGTCACTAGATCCTATTAGAGGTAAAATATGAACTGTGATGTCCACATCGCTTCATTAAATCCAATATTTTAGAAATATAACATGTACTCCTAGATCATGTAGTGTACCGAATACACCCTCACCCATTCACTATTGATGTTTTTTTGGACCTCAAGTCCCAATCATTATCCTATCCAAAGTTGTTGTCCCTCAATATACTCTGTAAAGTAGTGTTGTAGTTGGAAAGGAATTTTTCTACCTCTATTTGTTCCCCAATCACCGTCTTAGTCATCCCATTCCTCAAGTAAATAATTATAGACACATGATCTTTTATAGGATTTGAATTGAAAGCAATGTTTCAGCAATAGAGATCATCCATGTGTATAAACCATGACCATGGTGCATCAACCTTGAAGGCTGGGACGATCACTTTATCTGACAGCCTAGAGGTCCACAATGAGAGGTATTCACATAGAGGATAATCTTCCTATTTCTATGTCGACATGCATAAATGCAGTTTATTATTTCGTAGGACCCTCCAAAATTTAAGGATATTAGGGTTCACAGTTATACCAACCCTATGAGAAGTAATGATGACTTCAATATCAACCTTATTCTGTTGGTTAGCAATTTGAAATGAGTTTAAAAGATATAATTATGGAGTGGAATTTATTGGAGAATCAATGTGGAAGAGGTGATGTTTCACACAATATTAGGTATCCAACAAAAAAATACCATTACCTTCTGGATGTTAGGTTCCCCAATGAAAGAGAAGTTTCAAAAAGAAGCTATTGAATCTCAGTTTTCAATACAAGATGGTTGAAACTACTCCCACAATAGTGAAGTTCTTTTCAACATAATGTTATGGTACCATACACATGGAACACTTTTCTTTTTTATTAGAATGAAACTTTTCTTTTCCATGCACATGAGTTCTCTATGTTCTGAATGGTGAGTTTTTCATTCACCCACGAGAGTCAACCCATTTTTCAGCATTTCCCTTTGAACGTGACCATCCATTACCCTTTCATCATAGATTCACTATGGGTGAGGTAATTTTTTGATGCTGAATTTCACATAAGAGTGCACACATCCACATTGGGAAAAACCAAATCCACCATTGGAATCCATAGAGGATTATGAGAATACCATGGAAGGTGCATGAAAGTTTTAAAGTGTGTGAGAAATATTGAGATCCCCAAATAATATTATTGTGTTACATAAATGAAATAAATTAGCATCCGATTAGTGTGGGCCACTCAAATGGACAAAGAAGTCACAAAAAGGATGTATACATTGCTATAAGAAACCTTCTCCCTGCACAAACATCTTTCATTCCAGACATGACCTCAAACATCACCCATGTGCGATCATCCACCATAATACTAGAACAAAAGTGGAAAATATCTTCTATGACTAGAATAATACAATCTATTGATGAATATTTCATCTATATATTGATGGACACCACCCTTTCATGGAGGTGGTACTTCAAAAGTCAAAGCATCACTCTTCTATACATAATACTTATCTTTCATGGCATCATGAACAAATAAAACCCTCAGAGTTGATATATTCTGTGACATGATCCCAATAGATCCTTGTTCGAGTGGGCCAATAGTTTTGAAACCCTCTCCCAAATGCTATTAAAAACAAGAGAGTGCGTACAAGGACTATTATTATGTGCACCTCTAAACTTGCATGTGAGAATCTAGCAAGGAATGCATCCCCTAACATTATGTATAATCCTCCAACTTACATGAACCCCTTATTTTAATCTCCATGGGAAGCACCTTTTTTAGATCCCCATTTTTAGAACACTTTTAACTGAACCTCCTTGTCTTACATTCACCTCTTGTGTCCACCCCTCTATACTTGCGCACAAAAATTTCAAGATCCCTCATGACTTGTCCTCAGAGACCATATTTCTTGTGTTTCTATACCTTTTTATTGTCATCATAGGTACATTATTTCTTTAACTTTTTTAAATAGGCCCAATAACATGGACCTCGTGGTTGAACACCCCTCCACATTGTTGTAACCTAATATTGCAAAAGTAATTCCCCTCCCAAGGGTTCATGATCTACGGTTATGTAATCCCACGGGATAAGGGGTGAGTTCCCCATGTCCACACTTCATGACATAAAAATTACTATCACCAACATCCTTAGAAAAAGAAATAAAAGTGTAGTCCTATCCTGTACAATGCTCATAGTTTTTTTCATATACGATAATCCCATGATTCCACCATCTCTCCACCATGGGATGATTTTCTTGCCAAAGGGAGGTATTTATGACTCTATGGGTAATCCCCAATACCCATGTAAACTTTTCATATGATTATGCATGTATGAGTAATTGGAAATGACATCTGACTCACATGGAATTACATCATTGTCACAAGAAATGACATCCTCCTTGGGAACCTTCCATGCATATGCCCCACATCATCCCTAGTTGGCACACCATTCACCACATGACTGTTAGCTCTACTACATCCTCTTATTTTTCAAATTGAGAATGACTCACATGGTCTCAGTGGTATGTCACGGCCTTGACATCTTCCCACTCACCCAATGGATGTCTCTATGGGAGTATGCTCCAGCCTTTATCTTCTAACATGCACCTTGTCTAAATAATCCAAGACCATACATGCCCCTTGGGAATCTTCCATGTGTATGCCCTGATTATGCCCCCTTAAATGGGAAACATGCATGCATAATCCCCAACTACATGTCACTCATTTAATGTGTATTCCCTTATATACAAAAATAAATGTTATTTGATTCTCAATCAACAGGGATATGTAGGAAGCCTCCCTAAGTTCCAAACCTAGACCCCATCACCCAACACTCTGTCAAATATGTCCACTCCTTCCACTCCATTGAATCCATCCATATACATATCTATTTTACTCTAGTTTCTACATCTTGGTAAGATCATGCCTCTTACCTGGACACCACATCTCTTTCAGGTACCTTTGTGTCGCTTTTTCACATAATCCTCATCCACACCACCACTGCTCCTTAAAGCACTGAAGGTGCTTCCACTTATAATCCCTACACCAAATCTAACTAAGAGTTGTCCTATTGTGATGGTTAGATCATAAGAATAAACCCCACACTATCCCAATGAAATAATTTGTTTTTTATCCTTTACTATTAAACAACGTACATTGTACACCTCTCCAAGGTTCAATATCGACCAATGTTAAACCTTGGTTCTCCCTCTAAGGGATGTTCCTTTAAGTTGTGACATATTCCATTTATGGGATACATCTTAGGTTTATTCATCCATGGGAACTCTATTCTATCCACATTAATGGTATGAAATGTTCCATTTATAGGACACACCTCCAGGGTCTTCCCCTAATGACATGCTATTCCACATATCAGGTAAACATTCATAGTGCTCCCTCCTATCTTATTACCTCACTGATCCCCCTCCATGAGGCATTATGATCATCCTTATATTTTTCTCCATAAGAAATTAAACTCATGAAATGTATCTTACTTATACAATATTATAAACATTAGATGCATGTGGTGAAATACAAGGATGATATGTGCCTATGGTATTAGTTTCCCCATGATAATAATGGGATGCCTAAGGTGAAATTCTTGGATGATATACACCTTTGATGTTAAATACCTCATGACTAGCACGAGATGTCTTGGGTTCTACACCTAATATTCCTCCATGACCCCATTGAGGAGGAATACAAGTGTACAATGTTCCTAGCATCTAGTGTAGTGATGGGACCCTAGAGAGCCCAAATACAGTGTTTACTACAATTAAATTTTCATAATTACAAGAAATAAAATGCTGAAGGAATGAAGAGTTTAGTAGTTATAGTTAAATAATGACATAAAAGTGTTTTACATTAAGACTCAATACAATTATAACAACATAATTTATTTTATCTCGAGGAGAATAACATTATTACTTCTATTTTATCCTTTATTATCATTCATAGTACACTTCTTGGAATCTTGTGGAAAGTCAACAAAATAAGGTTGAGCTCAAATGCTCAGTAAGGGTCACACATGGATGAATCAGTAATGACTCAGTTGGAATAATAATTATTTCATGGTAAATTACACAACACACATACCATGTAACAAACAAACTAAGGATGATGTTCATTAAAATATAGAAAGGTTACAACCGGATACACGTTCAATTTAAATAACAGGATAAGGAAAAATCAATATGGAAAGGTATGAAACATTATATTTAATCCATTTTATTAGAATCAAATTCATCCATTTTTATGTCGATGAAAAACATCATGGATAAATAATAACATAAACTAATTGAGGGAAATACATAATTATTGGATACCATGTTTCTATGGTACATGGAACCTTTATCACAAAAACCATTAAAAATATGGTCAAAAAAATAATGGGTAAAATCGATTTGATTTGGCCAACCATATATCCACTGTTAAGACCCTTCACAAGATAGTTTAAAGTATAATAGATTTAGATGTGAAGGGTTTTTCTAACCTATATCGTCACATGAGAGAGCTGATGCATCAAGGGGATTTCATTAACTGGTCCCCAAACTATGGGTATTACCATAAATGGTCCCAAGCCCATGTCATTCATGTCCCAATAATTTTTTATATGGACTAAAAAATATTCATTATAAAATATCCACATTGAATAAATGAAACAAATTTATTAATATTTACCAAAATAAACAAATAAATTTAAAAGCAAACACCATATGAAAAATGGTATATAGTTTATGTAATAAACATATCCATGAAAATGATATGGATATTTAGGGGAAATTCAATGTCAAATGGTCATAGGAAATTAAATATTTCTAGGGGAATTCAAAAAAACAAGGAAGTGAATGCAAATACTATCCTTGGATAAATAAATCAAAAAACATCTAAAGTAAGAATGAGTATGGTATCAATACATCAAATCAAATGAAGGGTAAAAATAAAGGGTTTTTTGTCATTGATGAATTAAAATACTATAAAAATGATATTTTAAAAACATTATTGAAGAAAATAACCATTTGTTTCGAAAAAAACATTTTGAAAAACAATTCATTGAAAAAAAATGTCAATAAAAATAAATTAAAAACTAACTATATAAGCATGAAAAGTAAGAATCAATGAAATGATGATGTGTAATTATTATGTGTCATGTGAGGTAAAAAAGTAAATTTTCATGGTTAAAATGTTATAATAATTCTTTATTTGGAATGAAACAAGAAAAGTCTTTTGAAAACATGGGTAAAAGTCAAAAGGGTAAAATTTTATTTAAATTATAATTCTAGAAATGATAAAAACATTTTCAAAACCCTTTTTAGAAAACAATGTTTTTATAAAGGAATAAGTTCTCTTAATAAATAGAGTATAAAAACATTTTCAAAAGAAAAATTTGAGTACCAAAGAGTGGAAAATTTGTACTAATATTTGAAAATGGTCTTGAATGACTAGAGTAGAATAAAATGAATGGGTTTATTAAAAAATGATAGAATAATTTCTTTTAAAGTAAATTCAAGGGTAAAAAATACTAAAAAATCAAATTGAAATTTTAACCTTTGAAAAGGTGATAATGTTGGAGTGTGAATAAATAAATTAATGGATTATGTGTATCAACTGTAAATCCACATATGGAATTGGAAATACATAAATATATAGTCAATTTAATTATACACATAATCATAAAACATTAATGATAACGATAAAGCAATATAACCCATTGGAATGAAAATGGGTTATGAAATTCCTTTCCACATGGTGACTTGTAACTCGAATCCCCTTAGATGAAATAATTCATAATGAAACTCAAAATATCATGAAGAATGAATAAATCATTATATTATAGGACAAATTTGATGTATTTAAACAAAATATATGAAATTAGGTTTATAAATATTGTTATTGTTTCATGAAAAAGTTAGCAAATCACAAAAAGAGGCGAGATAGAAAAAAATGTCCCCTTGGAGAATGGTCTTTAAACAAGTCAAAGTGGATTATACCAATTTAAAACATTTTAATCAAAACAATAATGAAAAAAAACCTTTAATAAAGCTCATAATATCAAAAGAAATATAATATTCATTATATAACCTGTCAAAGGTCAGTGTACTCTATTTAAAAGAAACCTGTTGTATACCATCAAATAAGTCTTAGGGGAATGTAATGTGAGCCAAAATCCATTACCATTTGTTTCATATTCAGGTGAACATACATTAATATATTTTACAATTTTTTTAAACATTTCACTAACTAATACTGGAACCATAATTAATTTTATAATATCATATATTAACTTATTATAATAACTTATTACCCATTTGATAACAATCATTACTTTTTTCATTGTTTCGAGCATTAATTTCCTAGTTTGTCAAGTATGTTTTAACTTGTTATTTTTTTTGATAACATGGATTCATAATCTCTAGAATGTAAAAAATGATTTTAATGTAATATATATTCATTATATATGTATTAATAATTATCCATAATATTTGGAGATAAGAAATGGAATACACCAGTCATGAAGATGGTAAGTCATGCATACATATGAACACTAAATTCATTTATTTTTTATATTAAAAGAATGAAATGTAAATTAAATATATGTATATTATATTAATATTATAATATCTAAGTCATATATATTATATAGGGTTATTAAGACCATACTTTATATATTCAATGTATGTTGTTAATGTATAACAATGCTTTGAAGGACGGTAGTCCACATTTCCACAAATGATGATATCATAATCTCACAAAATGGATTGCATAAAGGTATGTGTTATAAAATAATTAAAAAAGTGAAATAAATTAAAAATATAACATATATTATATATAAAAGAGTGACGATAATAATTCCAAAAAATGAGAGGTGTTATAATACAAATGAACAACGTTGTTTCTTGAGGTGGTAGTTTACTGTACACTTAAACTGTAAGTTTTCTACCCTTTGATAAAAGTGTATTACTGTAGGCTGAACCCATAAATTAAAAACAACAAAGTATATTTATGAAATTTTTTTATTATATAATCATTGAATAAGGATAATTGAAATAGTAGATAATGGAAATAAAACTAAAGAGCTTGAGGAAAGATGTTACCTCATAATCTGGTATCACTTTTATGTTAAAACCAAAGGGAATCCATGGTTTTCTTGATTACAAACAAAATGATAATAAGATTAGGTATGGGATCAAGATGATCTATTTGGTTTTATATTTTTTATTCCATGTTTTCTTCACAGTTGAGAATAAGTGGGAGGAGTTGATTCGTTTTTATAGTTGAAGAGATGTCACACTCCTGTAAATATTGAAAAAGGGAATTTTACCAATGTTTTTTCATGGAACATGGATACAATAATAGAATAATATTGATAAAAGGGAGTATAGGGTCAAAATATTCCCATAAATTGGATTTTGGACAAATTTCTAGGTAATTTTGGCCCTTATGTTTATGGTTTGGTCCCTTGTTATGATTAATTTTACCTTAATCATTATAATCTATTTTAATTATATTCCATATTGTATTTTGTCATAAAATATGTTGAACATATTAGAAATTATTAATTATGTTGATTCCAAATATTTAATCCATTTTCCAAATTGCAATAACAAAAGTGTCTGAAATTAATATCCATTCAGTCCCACATGCAAGATGATAATGTGGGTTTTTGATGAAAAATTTCCAGAAACATGTTATGTTTATATATCCAGCTACAATGTAAAATTTAATTAAATTATAAATATTGTATTAAATATTAGAAAATTATCTATTTAATCTTTAGGAATAGTTTTCAAAATATTTTAACCAAATAAATAAATTAGATTAAAAATATATATTACAATTTAGTATTTCTAATTATTCATTAAAAATTGATATATTTCATAACAAGAAAAAACAATTCACCATAACATAATTTATATGTTTACAATTAAAATAGTAAGTTTATTTTGACATATAATATTTATAAATGTTCTAAAAATTGGATTTATAATTAGTTCCCCATTAGAAATGTGATAAAAGTTCTTTAACAAAAATACATGTTTTTATGTGTAATATTGGGTTTGTTCTATTGTTATACCTATCAAATATATTAGATGAATATCCAAAATATTTGAATGAATATAATATACATATATATATATATTAAATTATTATCACACACTAATTATAATTAATTTAATTTATTAGGAGAAAATAGATTTTTGAGTATAAAAATAGATTTCTATAAACATATTCCCTTTACATTCTAATGATTATTATATTAATTTATAATTAATTGGTAACCAATGTTTTAATTATATATTTGTGTGAGACATATCTTTCCATATGCAATTTAATACTATTATTAGTCACTACTTTAATGGATAGATTATATCTTATTATATTAATTAATAACACATTAATAATATATTATTATTCAGTGAATCTCTGTCTTTTGTGTAATATAGGCTTTTAATGAAAGCCATTATTGTGTGAAAAACATGATAACTCAATGTCATGTTCGTTACATGCTATAAAATATGTTGAATTTTTTTTAATCAGAAATTATAATATTAATTATTTGGATTTTATATTCCTTTACAGAATTGGTGTTGCGTTACATACTCAGCATCGAATACAATGACCCTACATTCAATTTTTGGGGAGTTATGTTTTCCCCACCTAAATTAAATTGAATCCACGTAATTGAAAATCAATTTTGATGATATATTGTTTGATTATTACTATGATGGGAATCCCATAATTTAATAAGGGTTCGTAATAAATCCTCTATAAAATGGATGATTGCACGTATAAGGGTCGGATGGAATAACATATAACCAGATCTCTAAGTAGGAAAACATTATTTGAAAGTAGAAATACATAATTGGTGGAAAATTGTTAATATTAATATAGAGTGATTTAGTTTTTAAATCACAAACATGTGAATGATCAATAGAATGATGAGGGCCTCAAATCCATAAATATGTGATGATTTAGAAGACCATTATTTCAAAAAAATTATTGTATTAGGATAATATTTTTTTCAACATTATTTTCCTCATGTTGAGACAATCCTTCAGATAAATAAAAAAAGATTACCGTCATGAATCATTTTAATTTTCATATGAACAATTTCATATTTTTTTAGTTATTAGATCAAATTATAATTCATCCCTTACTTTGAGAAATGTGTAGAAAAAATTAACTTTGATCCATATAGAAAAATAATATTCTTATAATAAGACTTAAGCATCAGAAAAGAGTGATAGATCTAAAAATTTGTCTCTAACTGTTAATAAATTAGTCTCTAAAATGAAATGGTAAAAATAATGGTTCATCATTAATATTTACTCATAAAATTGGTTAAATAAAAACAATGACATATTAACCACGACATTGGATAGGTCATTAGTTGGAATTAAACTCTTATCTTCCTTCAGTCATAGGTTTATGTCATATATCCTTATATATTTTTATTGGTTTTCACATAGTATACACATATTATATTTCTAAAACACTAGTAATATAATTTTAATAAAATATAATGGGCATCCTTAAAATAAGGTTAATCACTAAATAGAGTTTTAGCTATTGTTTTCAATACTAACTCAATACATAAATAATGTATCCATTTTATTTTAATGTGGCTCTTTCCTTGGTCTAAAGTTTATCTTAGGTTACTTATTGTCAATATCTATTCAAATACTTCATAATTGTTTGCAATTAAAATTTTAATTATCCTAAGAATATCCCCTAGGAGTGTAATTTCAGGTGTGTAGTAAGGCCAATTTTCATGTATGCGGTTGTGACCAATCATGTCTGACACACCTTGTCTGAGTTGTTACTCCTCGGTACATCTATTCCATAATCACATCCACCTGTAGTAACCAAACAGAGATGTATTTTTTATTTACAATACATAATATGTTTTCAACCAAAACATCAAGAAGTTATTCTATTTATATACTCAAATTCTACCATAAGGATATGTTATACGATCTAGGTTTTCCTAAATCTACTTCCCATGACTCTACTAAACTTAGTTTTATACTGGCTGTAGTGAAAAAATCCTACAGAGCCTAGAGGCGATATTTATTACCATTTATTTGGCTTTATTACAAGAAATCAAATCCATAATGAACGAAGCGTTTAATAGTCTTGGTAAAATAGATTCATACATGAGTCTTATTTTTAAATTGAATACACTAATTATAACAGATTTATTTTCATCTGAGGACAATAATTTTATTCCATTTAGATTATCCCGAAATATATGTCTCAGTAATCTTCATGGAATCCAAGGTAAATGATATATAATAAGGGTGATATCAAATGCTGAGTAAGGTTTAATCATAGTGGAAGAAATAAATAATAAATTAGAATAATAATAATGTCAGGGTAAATTAAAAAACTCATACCATTTAATAGAAAAACTGAGAAGGAACTTCATAAAAAATTTGGAATGATAAAAACAAGAATCAAATTAATTTAATATAATTAAATAGGGAAAAATAAATATATAATATTGCGAATGAAATGAATCCATAGGTATATCAACATAATGTATAATGGATAAATAAAAACAAAAACTAATTGATAGAAATTATTAATAATTTGATTCTATGTTTCCTATATACACAGAACCATTACTATAAAGACCATACAAAAGATGGTTTTTAACATACTAGGAACAAACCAATTTGGTTTGGACAACCTTATATGTACTCTTTACACCTTTCACACGACATTTTATAAATTATTGGACACAAATGTGAAGGGTTTTCCAACATCATTCCATCATATGAGAAAATCTAGGCATCATGGTGGTTTCATTAACCAGTCCCCAATCCATTAGTCTTAAATCATAGAGTCCCTAACTCATGTCTTTCATGTCCCTAGCATTCCTCATATCCAATAAACAATATGCCTTATCAAATATCTAAATTGAAAAAGGATATATTTTTATTAATATTTTCCAAAATAATAAAATAACATTCAAAACTCCATATGAAAAATGGTATACAATTTAGGAAATAATCATATCCATGAAAAGTGATGTGGATATTTAGGTGAAATTAAATGTCAAATGATCATAGGAAATTAAATATTTCAAGGGGACTAAAAGGAATCAAGGAATTGAATGTGAATACTATCCTTGAAAAAAAAACCCATGAACCAACCAAGGGAATAATAAGAATAGTATCAATACAACATATCAAATGGGTAGTAAAAAAATTGTTATTGTCATTGTTGAATATAAATACTATAAAAATATATTTTAATTTTATTCTTGAGAAAAGTATCATTTTTTAAACCCTTTTCATTAAAAATAACTTTCAAAAAAAATTTCATTATAAATTATCTTCTTAAACATGAAAAGTGTGTTTCAATGAAATGATAATGATTAATTTCATACATGTTGAATGGGGTAAAAAGAATATTCATTTTTCATGGTAAAAAGGTTGAAAAAATGTATTATTTTTAATGAGAAATAAATATTCCTTTGAATTTTTTTATAAATTATAGAAATGGTTGAAAATGTATTTAATATATAATTTTTAAAGGATAAAAACATTTTTTAAAACATTTCTAAGAAACATGGTTTTTATAGGAGAACATGTTATCTTACTAAAGAGATAAATGAAGTCGAGTTTTCTTATAAAAATTTTCTAAAAAATTTTGAGTTCCACTGAGTAGAAAAATGGTACTAATACTTGAAATATATTATGAATAACCAAGAAGAAGAAATATAAAATCATTATTATTCTATGATTAAATAATTTCCTCTGATGGGAATTTAAGAGTAAACAATTTGGTACAAAATGTGATTGTAATGTAATCCTATTAATATATTATAATTTTGGAGTGAGAATAAATTAGTGAGTGAACTATGTGTATTTATAGAAAATCCACATATATAAGTGGAAGAAAATTTATAGACAATGAAATTCATTATACACATAATCATAGAACATTAATGAAAATAAAGAAGTAATATAACAAATTAAAATAAATTTTCATATGATTTTTTTTTCACATGTTAAGTTTAAACTCAAGTCCCCATAGATGAAATAATTCAAATTGAAACTAAAAATACAATGAATAACAAATTATTCCATGATATTTTATGAAAAATTGGAAGTATTTACATCATATATTAGAAATTAGGATCACAATAATAATTTTTTTTCATGAGAATGCTTATAATCACTAATGAAGTGAGATTTTAGAAAAAACATTATTGAGGAGAATAGTATTTAAACATTACAAAGTGTGACATAACACATTGACATATTTAAATCATCATGAAGTAATAACATTAAATTAATCATAGAATATGATGAAAATAAGGAGATTCATGATTCAAGGGTCCTGAAATCTTCGCAAGGAGATGAAAATAATCCCACAATCACTTTGCAGAAAAATCAAGAAATCCTACAAGTTTATGAAATAAAATAGATGAAAATTGACTTGAAAAATTCAATGGAAATTTGAATATATTGATTTTCAAAAGATATTTATGTGACCCGCATAACATCATCAGGAAGGGTTTGTTGAAAGTATGAATTGTGAACCAATAGAATGTAAAAGGACCCGCAAGGTGCTGCCTTGTGGAGAGATAGACCAGGGACTGAAGAACCCGTAAACTACATCATTAGTAGAATAAAGCATGTGAAGGCCATCCACAAACTCTCTTGTGAACTCAATTGTTCACAGAAAATGAAAATTGGTAGGGTTACGCGAACCATGACTCGAGAGATGCATCCTCCACAATCCTTAGTGGACTGAGTATTCCACAAATTGTGATATCTATTAATTGTATTTTGAAAAAGGGGTAGTTTTTCTATATATATGATTGCCCCAATTCTCCAGTAAAAGAAAAATGATGGATGAAGAACAGACTAATGAAGAAAGCACGGAGTAGACCCTAGAAGACGGAAGACAAAACTCAAAGAGGATTCTGACATTGATTTCAAATTATCAACGAAATTCAAATCATGAACCATGTTTCTGCATGTATTACCATCCACGAACCATGAAAATAATAATCTTAATAATAATTGGTAAAAAATAATCTTAATTGGTTTTATATGGAAGCATAAATTCCATCCAGATGAATTCCCTGCAAACGATAGGTTCCAGGACCCTCCTTTGATATGACATTACCCCCAGTGTATCACTATGTGTATTGAACTTCAAGCCGCATACTACATCAGTATGCAGATGAAATATGATGAGTCATGGAAGATGACATCCAAGACCGCATACCACTTTGGTGTGTGGTGGTCCATTCCCAATCACAAATACCACAATTGTACGCGGACGACACCTCTAACCACATAACACTATGGAATGCAGGGCTCCCCCATCCAACATGAGAAAAACATACACGGAATAGGGAGTCTTCTGTTGTCCTTCCCTCTATCTCCAATCTCACTAATCCACTACCATAAAGTCCTACATAGACCCTATGTGTACTAGTCCCCCAGTATCAGGCCAATGCCTCCTTCAAATCCATGGACTGATATGATCAGATCATCGGGCACACAAGGGCACCCCTTTGAGTATACATCCCCATGGTAAGAGGAGTCATGAAGGATCCCCCACCCACAATGGTCTAGACTCTTGGGATGTATGTATGTCTATATTCCCATGGTAACATGGAGTCCATCTTTGGGATGCTAACATGAACCACACTATTCTAGGGATCAAGGGCGATCACTTTATTTTCAATTAAATGAGGAACAATGATCATTGGAATGAATTATGTTAGATACTCATTTTGATGAGAGGATACATGCTTCTCCTTTCAGAGAGTGCATTCTGGGGAACTACCACTGAGGTAAGTTCAAACTTTTTTAAGGGATGAGCCACATGACCCCCGATGTCATCCCACATTGAAGGGTTCGTTGCTTCGTGACCTCACCCACCGAAGCCCCCTCTTCTTCCTTTGTAGGACTGACCACTCCCATTAGTGGGAGATAAGGTGTGTGGTTGGTTGAACCCCTTACATCAAATTGTATCTCACACCAAGATTAACACACATGAGAATAGATATTTTTGATGATTACAACATCAACACAACCAAACCTTCCTAAACTATGATAACTCTAATTCATGATCAATCCACGATATGTAGGATGCCTACTTGATGGCCTGAGCTCTATTGGGGGGCTCTCCCAAAAGGGTTCACCCAATGATGTGACTTAAAATGGGAATCTTCCATGTGTATTTCCCAACCCATATCAAACCACATGGTCTCTGATTCCTCTCTTGAGGATACATAGGATGCCCATAATATGGGTTTGATCCCAACATCTTGCCATCATTCACCCCTAGATGATCATAAACTCTAAGTGCCTTATTACAAAAATTAAGTCTGCATTTCCTCTGTATCATCAAATCCATTAAAGCCTATGATGATCCTAAAAACCCTAGGTATCTAGGGATGCACTCTTCAAAAATGAACAAGGGATTCACAGTGATATGAGAACGACATAAATCCATAAGGGAGTCTCATAATAGGTAATAAATCTCCCAAAAGGGCGTGATAATCCTGACCACCCATACTCTAATCCAATGGAGTCCTTAATTTTTGTTGGAAAAAAAATCATCCAACGACCACCTTCCTTTGGAATATAGTTCCATGAATTAGGGATACCAGGGATGTTGGGTGTTTCTAGCACCATTAATTAACCCACTAGAGAACATCTAAGGAATTCAAATCCTAAGAGGATAGATTTAATAGATAATTAAACCAATGTAATCACCCAATGGTACCATTTTACCGTGTCATCTACTTTTTAATACTAAGGGGATAAACTACCCAATTTCCATAGGGTCAATCCAATCCCTACTTAAATGATAATGATGCATATCAGGTTGAAACAAAGATGGAAACATGAATGTATCTATAATAACAGGAAAATACTCATCACCACCGGGCCAATTTTTTATTTGTATTTTTCTAAAACCCATAAACGTGTAACCTCAATGGGGAAGAAATGATATTACTTGTCAATAATAAATACACACTATAAAAAATAAACATAATGCATAACTATAAATAGGTCCCAATGGAATGTAAATTGAAACGAAATCCATTAACATGTGTTTCTTTTTTCTGTGAACAGCATTTCACATCCAGTAAAATATTTTTAAACATTTAACAAACTAACAATAGAAAATATTTATTTTTATAATATCTTATATTAACATCATATAATATCTTGTTACCTATTTTCTAATAATCATTCATTATTTTAACTAGTTTGTGTGTTAATTGTGTAGTTTGTCCAATATGTTTAAATGTGTTATTTATTGTTAATATCACGGTTTAATCATATCCATAATGTAAAAAAAATTTTAAATAAAACACACACACACACACACACATATATATATATTATATTCTTATAATAATCCATAATAGTTTTGAGATAAGGAATGGAATGCACCATTCAAGGAGACTGTTGGTTTTACGTATATATAAATGCTATATTCATTTATTTTCCATATTAAAAGAATGAAAATTAAATTCTAAAAATATATATTATATTTCAAATATCATATATATTTTATATATGTTATGTAATTTAAATAAAACCATTGCCTATACATTCCATTTATAGTTTGAATGAATCACATAACTTTTAGGGGACGGTTGTCCAAATTTCCACAAACGATGATATCGTATTCCATCAAAATGTGGTGCAAAAAAGTATGTTTCAATAAATAATTAATGGAGAATAACCAAATTATAAATATAGTTACTATCTATTTTTTCAACCATGATTGGTTGTAAAGGAGAAATGAACAACCTCATTTTATGAGGCGGTAGTTCGTTGTACATATAAATGTTATGTTCATTGCCTATTAGATGGAAGAGGGTGTATGTGTAGGTAAAACCCTTAACCTATTAAAAAATATGTATTGTTAGGATACTATTATTTTTATATAATAATTGAATAATGATAATAGAAAGATTTTATAATGGAAATTAAACTAAATTCCTTGAAGAATGATGTTAACACTTAATCTAGTAACTCCTTTTGGTTTGGACAAAAGGGATACATTGGATTGATATATGACCAAGGTGAAGCTCCTAGGATGATGTAAAGGATCATTAGGATCTATTTTGGCAGATATTGGATGATCCAACGTGTCTTTATAAGTTTTAGGGAGTGGCAAGAGAAGATAGCTTTTATGGTGGAGGAGGAGTGACACTCCATTAAATTTTTTAAAAGGGAATTACATAATAATTTTTCTATTATAGGTTCATAAACTAACCAAAAAAAGTTTGTAAAAGGGAGGATAGGGTCAAAATATATCTATAATATTTATTTTGGACTAGTATTTCGTTCATTCATTATGATTAAGTTTTAGTCCCTTGTTATGATTAATTTCAACATTATAATTATAATTAATTTTATTTACTTTCACTAATCATATTGGTAAAAAATAATTTGGACTTATTATGTGTTATTAATTATGATAACTAAAATTATAGAATCCATTTTTCAAAATAATAATTACATAGTTTTTATAAATTAATTTAAATTTAATCCCATAGACGTGATGTCAATGCAGGTTTATAAAATTAAACGTCCAAAAAGTTTCTACATTTTCAAATCCAATTTTAATTTGGAAATGATTCCATTGGACTATATTGAATTAATTTTTAAAATATTGATCTAACTAAACTTTTAAATATATTAAAATATAATTTATCTTTATAAATAAATTATGTGAAAAATTATTTTGGAATTAAAAATTAGTATTTTTCACTATTTATTAAAAAAATGAAATATTTTAGAAAATTATAAAAAATTAATTGTAAGATAATTTTTATGTATACAATTAAAATATGATTATATTTTTGAAATATAAAATCTATAAAATTTATATAAATTGGAATTAACATATCTTGACCATTAAAGTGTTGTAAAATTGCATGAATAAAAATATTTGTTTTTATGTGTAATATGGGGTTTGTTCCAATCACATACTATAAAATCAATTAGATGAGTATAAAAAATATTTTATTGTATACATAATATATTTATATATATATTACACTAATATCACATACTAATTTTAATTAATGTAATTTATTAGGGTGAAATGACTTTGTGAGAGAAAAATTGTTTTATAAAAAAATACTCACTATTTATTTAATTGGTTATTTTATTTATTTTATATTAATTAGTGACCAACTTTTTAATTTTATATTTTTTTAACCTTATATTTTCATTTTATTATTAATATTCATATCTTCTAATTTAACGTTACATTTATTCTTATTATATTAAATAATAAAACATTAAAAATATATTTTTGTTCAGTAAAACTCGGTCTTGCATGTAATATAAAATTTTAATAATGATATTTTTGCATGTGACATTAGCTAACATAGTGTTTTGTGCATTTTAATGTATATAATAAATTTAATTTATTAAAAATATTAAATATTATAAATTTTTTTGCGATATTATATTCCCATACACACTTACTGTTTTTTGTCGAACACGCTATTAAATACAATGATCATACATTTTATTTTTGGGTGTTACATCTAGACAATATAGTGATTTCTAAAATTAATACTCTATAGACGAAATGTGTCTTCCCTATCAAGACCCTTTCATATTTCTATAAGGAATATGTGTAATTAATCGGGGTCTATAAAGAGATGGAACTAGAAATGAGTCCCAAAAACATGACATAACCTTATGAGGGAGACTAAGAAAAGGTGATGAGTTCCAAGGTGGTATCCATGGAAGGAGGAACCGATATCCAAAAAACCCCCATCAATTAAGTAGAATACATAAGCGATGAAAGTAATGAAATACACCATCCTTTGGAAAGTGTTAATGTAGGGGAAAAATGTGACACTTGTGTGAATCAGTGCACACAGCAGAAAACCCCAGTGAATGTGTTAGAAACAGTTATTGTGGATGCTAGGCCATTATAAGAATAACTGTAACCAAAAGAAAGGGGAAGATAAAGGTGAGTTTTTTATTGATTGTATTCTTTATACATCTACACATTTATTATTAGATATAATTTTTATTTACCTCATATATATCAAGACATTTCAATCCAGTATATTTTCAATGATTTCTATAAAATTGGTTGATCTCTGAGCATTAAATGGAGAAAAACATGGTGCTTTGGATATAGGATACTAGCACCTTCCATTTCCAACTAGACTATTTCTGGTTTTAAATAATTTTTTGTTCCAATTTTTACTATAAAAATCATATCTATTTCTTTCAACTAAAAGAATGGATTTATTTTCAATTTTGAAAATAAATAATGCTTCATTCACAATGGAAATAGTTGTTAAAGTGTGGAACAACTAAATAATGGTATTTATGTATTATATTTTGAAATCTCTATATAAGAAATAATCAATGAATATTTTTCCATGACTGATAAAACAAAACAACTATTGCATCACAATATTTGTCATGTAAATAAGAAGAAATTGGAAATTTTTTTATTAGAATGGTTATTTAGACTCTTTTAATCTAACACCACTTAAAATATGTCATGATTATTCACAATGACAAATTACTAAACCATCATTTAGTGGTTAGGGTGAAAGGGACATAAGGATTATACAATTTATAAAAACATATGTCTATAGACCATTTCTAGTAGAATCTAGAGATAGATATTATTACTTCATAGCTTTTACTTATTACATGATTAGTTATGGTTATATCTACATAATTAGATATTAGTTAATGGGTGTTGAGAAATTAAAAAAATATAAAATTTAATTAGAGAACAAAATTTGTAAGAAGATACAATTTTTTTTATTAGATAATGGTGGTTAATATATAAACCAAAAGTTTATCAAATTTCATTGAGTGTTTGGGATTCTATCACAACTCACTACAGCTGATACACCACTATGGAATGGTGCTACTTAAAAGAATAACCATATGTTTCGTGACATGGTGTGGTTGATAATGATTCATGTATATCATCCAATATCATTTTAGGGATATTTATTACATTATACAATGAACATTAAAAATTGAGTACCAAATATATAGAGAAATAGAATTCTTTATGATTTAATTAATGTAAATAATTTTTTTGTTACACACTCATGTATGGGGATGTGATTAACTTTTTAAGGTCATATAAAGAAAAAAACTAGCACATCAAGTCAAAAGGTTTATCTTTAAAGGGTAAAAAAAGTAAATAAGGGGATACTATCTATAAAAGTCATCATAAAAATGTAAGTATCATAACAAATTCCATATTTCCTGAAATTGATAACACCCTGAAGATGGATAGTGGGAGAATGATTAAATTCTATGAATCTAATTAACAAGATATACATGTGTTGGTATATGAATAGATTCCTCGAATCCCCATGGAATAATTTGTTTTGAAAACATAAGTACTATGTAGGAGCACCATAGAGGTAAGATAACTAGAAACATTTAATTTTTTTTGTTCATCAATGATTTTGACTCATTGTAGGTTGAAAAAAATGATCCTCTATCACACAAAGATGATGTAGATATCTCAAAATATAAAATATAGTATGAATCCATGAATTATGAAATCTGTTCCATGTATCAAAACCATGTTTTGGTTCTAGTGGATCTACCAATTTATATAAATCATGTTGGGTGTAAATGGGTTTTCAAGAGTGTCGACTCCTAACAAAGAAGCATCTGTAAAATTCACAAAGAAATAAATACTTGGTTAGAGGTATTACCTTCCCAAAAAATAAATGGAATCAATACATTCATATCATATGAACCATCAAGGGTCTCACTTACATGTCTCTATTCCAAGGTCTCAAGAATACTCCACACGTAATATATAACCTATGAAAAATCTCGCAGAGCCCCCTTGAACGAACAATCATAATCTTGTTAAGGATCTCTGTACAACCAATATCCATGTGATGAAAACTGAATAAGTTCCCCTGGGCCACATGGGGTTTCATTGGAATATTCTTGATAATCCATGAGAAATTATTATATCAATAAGGATAAATAATATCCAAAGGGAGAGAACTCTATTGGTCGTAAAGCTCATGCACCATATCATCGTTTGGAATAATAAAATTTCGTGATGGTATCCAAAAAACTCGTAAGTCATCCAAACCATTGTATAATTAAATTAAGGAGATATAGGGGAGGAGGATAGAGGTACATTTAGTCAATGAAAGAAATGTGAAGTTCCCTTGAAGACATGCAAGACACCACAAGACCTTGAAGATGTTCCTTCCTCATCTTGCGAAATCCATTTGGATTTTCAGGAATTTCTAGGGCATGTCCCAGAGACTCTTTGCTTCTATTTTTGCACTATAAGGATAAATATAAATACTTTTACAAAATATTCATTCACACACCCATATGAACCATATTTGGGACACGAGGCATCATAAGAAAATCTTGTAAATATTTTTGAAATTACTCATTTAATCTCACATATTCAAAGAAAATTGTAAAATATAACAAATGGGATAAAAAGGGAGGATGAAAGATCTCTCATTGTTGTTTAAAGACATGAAATGAACTTGAAAATCCATAGTGTGGCCTCCTAAGACCTTTTGAAAATTCAACTAGATCCCATGAACATGCATAGACAAGCCACCCTTGCCCCATGAAGTATTCAGAGAAAGACATCGATCTCTCATGAAGGCCCTTAGACATGTCCATTGTACGAGATGAAAATTACATTGAAATACTTAGTTGATCAAGAACGTATACATTAATTTTCAGTAATCTGATAAAAGATACATTTATGAAATCGACTCGCTATCACTGAAAATTAAGTGATGAACTCGCAATAACCCAATGATAAAAAACGCCGCTACATGGAACCAGCCCCCTTCCTCATCTCCATGATAGATCTGTGTGAGATAAATCAGGAAAATAATCCAGTAATTGGGGTGGTAAGGCCTATAAACCCCCACCATAGTACTAAAAACCATATCGTTTCCACTACGATATGAAAACCACACTAAGGAAAATATAGAGTGTTACAAAAAAATTATGGGAGATAAAAATAATGGGACTGGAAAACCTCCCATCATGTTACATTCTAGAAAGTTTCTCGAGTAGTCATGCGGTAGGAATAATCCACTTTGTGTGACCATTCATATATCATGTGATGTTTCTTTTAGTCGTCTATGTGAAGAACATCGTATATGCCGACTAGATCATGTAGGAATAAAGATAAAATGACACTAAATAAAACCATGGAATATTCAATGAAAAGGAAAGAAAAAAGAATAATAGTGTTAGAAATAAATAAAAACATATTTTATGACCCACATGTACTTCATATGAGCTTCCTAAAGAAACACGACAACACTAGGACACACCTTCTAGATCTCACTATGCTCCCTCAACATTATAACAGGGTTATGAAGAACCCCTCGAGAAATGTCAAAGAAATGTCACATAACCCCCTTGTATGTATCACCACAATATCATAGATGTACCCATGTGAATTTTTCCCTAGCCTTATGACATCCTTCATATCCATCATCTGACTCATATAATAACGCTTAGTCTTGTCAACCAATTCTCACGAATGCACCTGGGCCTAAAAATGGGATATCAATAAATTCTATGGAAATATTTTCTAGGAGTCATGATTCCCACTAGGGAATTCATCCATGACATGAAAAAGCCTCTGGAAATGTCAACCATGTCTCATGAGAGCATCAGGGAATATCAACAGGCTATCATGGCATCATCATGGAATATCCTCCAAGACATGCGCTGCACTCCAGGCGAATTACTCAGGACACTTGATACCCTATAAGGATGTCATTCAAGGAATTTGACACCTTTTTCACATTTTATAAAGGATATATGAATGCTTTTAGAGGAAATCATATAGACCATAAGATGTCCCCTAAATAGGTCAGATGGGCGATTTGATACCCTAATGAAAAGTGTGCCATATTCATTTGGAAATCACACGACATGATAACACCATACATCCCAAGTGTGTAATCCCTTATTCATAGGTAAAATTAAGAGTGTGAGCCCCGATTAAGGGAACTATGATGATTTTGATTCCTTCTATATTCAGGATACATTAGCCACCCCTTTGAGGTTCAAGTTCTATAATGATCATATTAGGAGATCCTAGTATCAATGTAGCTTACACAAATAAATGGTATTCCTAAATTTTTAAAACCTATTTATCAAAATTACCATATATCCCATGGGAATTGGTGTTTTCACCCATCATGTCACCTGGCCTATAAACCCCATGGTTATAATGGGATCCTAGAACTGAATTCCATGAGCAATAGGACAACCTTAGTGCGTAATCCCCAAATACTGACATCATATAGTATATCCTCAATCTATAATTTATATATCTAAATATAATCCCATAACATATCAAAACCCTAATGATGGTCATAAAGTTTCCAAGTGTGATCGTGCAGTTTTTCCCATTAGCAGGTTACGGGATAACCCATCTATGATGACACTAATTCTAACCATACTTAGGAAGCTTACGACACATTATTCAGGCTTGAGATCTATACAACACATTCCATGGACAGTCTGAATACATATATCCCATATCTTAAAACATTTAGTTTGATTATATATTCCCCCATGAATTCATACACTATACATAGCACACATGGGATGAGGGATATGAAATTAACACCTTATAACACATCAAGAATTTACACTATGTAGGGGAATCCTATTGTGTATGCTCAGATGAGTGGTATGGCATGAACACCCTTTATATAATAAAATACACATTAGTTATAGTCCTGATAGAGTGAATGAAATATGTGGGTTTAGATTCTGATAATTTCATGGATATGTAGGAACCCACATAATGGCTCAATCCCCTCTTCAAAATATTAACCACCTCTTATGATGATCATTCACCCCTATAGTAGCCAGTGGATACACAATTTGGGAATGACACAAGGATTTATAAACATATTAACATGAACTAAATCTATACGATAGTTCTGGAATAGGCAATAATCCCCACAAAAGGGTGCGATGTGCCCAACCATCCATCCTCTCGACCAATGGAATCCTTATGTTTCATTGGACAAATCATCATCCAATGGGGGCATGAATTTGGAACTAAACTCCATGAATCATGGATAATATGGTTGTTTGGTGTTTTTGGCTCCACAAATGTACCTACTAGATACCATCTGAGGAATTTATATCCAAAGGCGACCAACTGGACTAATACATAACCCCTTTCAATCGCCCACTAGGACCATTTGATTGTGTAACCTCCTTCGTAATGTAGAAGGGATAAACTTCCCAGTCCCCACGAGGTCAATACAATCCCCCTTTAAAGTATAATGATGCAGATCAGGTAGAAACAACGATTTCAATAAGAAAGTCTTGATAATAATGGATGAATACTCATCACCCATCATAGTATTTTTTTTTGTATTTTTACCATCCCTATAAATTTTTCACCTCAAATGTGAAACAAAAATGGTGAACTCATTTTTAATCCTTAACCAAGGTGGTGGTTTCACCCCACTCAAGCCTGTTTTCCTCACAAAAAATGGGGTGTGGGTTGGATGGACAAGACGAATCCTCAAATTTTTATATGATCATGAGAAGCTAATTTGACATGGTTTTGTTGTATGATTTTTTCATATATATATATATGTTATAGATTTATACAGATAAACCTTTGATCCAAATGGAATCCAGATGAGTAATACAGACATGTGCCTCAGCGATCCTCCAGGTAGTTGGGGCCTCGATGAAGACCAAGAACCCCTCTACAACCCAGTGTCTTCAAAGCTAGTTATCCAACAAACTGAACAAATTGTACCAATGAAATGGTATTATCCCCACAGTGGGGGTCTCAAGACAAGACCTATAGTCTAAAAAAACACATCTGCCTCTTCTTCATTCATGGCTAGTGCCCCCACACATGGTGGCCCCAGTAGGCATCTGAAACTATGTAAAGATCTTGTCCCCAGAGCATGACATTGTGTACCTCCCTTACCTTAGGAAGGTAGAAGAAGTCAATGCTAATGACTTCATCTCATTGACACAGGGGTCATACTCATCATACCCTTCTATATAAAATCACACCAACAACAGAAGACCATGTATCCTCATTATGAAGAGGATATTAGGTTGAGGGAGGCTACTCATGTCCAGAAGGGATGGGCCCCTTGGGCAGCCTGCTTAGTGCGGCCAATATGTAATCGAGTATAGGCTATCACCCTGGATCTTGAGGAGAAACTCCACTATAAAAATGTAGAGACATTCAATTAGAATACATACAACTCTTCTCCCACCACTCAATATCACCACAACAATAGGGTGGAATAATACAAGCACATTAATATTCCTGTTATTGCTCACTAGTCCCACCGTGCACACAGAGCAACAAATTACAAGAAGATGCAGATATCTTCTGATTCACAAAAAGCCTGACATCCAAATAGGATACTAACCATTTGCAGGTAGGCACAAATACAAACTGATTCTTATCAATCCCTCCATAAAAATAGTGATACAATCAAATATAAGTAGATTCAAATTCCTAGAGATGCATACAAAGCCCATGAGTCAAATATAGTAGCAAGCGAACGGATGAAAATTCTCACTCAAGAGTATGAATCCCACCAGTCAGATATGGAGACAACTAGAGAGGAAAACCCGTTTCAAACTCATTCTTGTATCCCACCATAGGAGAACTACCAGTATCTTCTAGAAACCTGTGGAGGATCAGAGTAGGCATAAAATATAGCTCCGACATTAGAGTGGAACTCCGTACCAAATCTAGCCAAATATGTATCACAACATATACTAGAAATAATGGGAGATTAGAAGTCAATTCTAGACCATATCCTCTAAACATGCGAAGATATCATCACATTGGTGGAAAAGGAAAGGAACCAGGACTATGGAACGATTTCCATCAGTTGAATGACTTACTTGGAAGATTTTTTAGTCACTGTCGAGATGTTAGGCATCCCTTATCTAGTCCAGGAGGATCGATGACAATGACCACGATATACAGACAGCTGAATTAGGGGAAAACATCCATTCCAATTTGGGGATGCCGGTCCAACATGGGGGCCACACCAGGGGAGGCATATTTCCCTACAAAAACTTAAGATGTCTATCATCATATCCCATCGACCTCATGAGAACCAAAAAGACATGGACCCATATATGTGGGTTGTTACCAACATAAAAAAACCTTGGTTACCCACATGAGTGAGCCCAAAAATGAAATGTGCCAATGTCAACCAGAAAATGAAGACAACTTTGCTATGTTTTCAGATCTAATGTCTATGTGAAATTGATTCCAACGGCTTATATTCGATTAATTGGTAATAAAATGATATATTTTAAATTTTAAAATATATTAAAATATTATTTATCCTTAAAAATGAATTATATGAAAAAGTAGGTTGGAATTAAAAATCAATATTTTTTACTATTCATTAAAAATGAAATATTTCTAAAAATTATTAAAAATTAAATATAACATAATTTAAATTTTTATCACTAAAAAATTATGTTAATTTTGAAATCTCAAATCTAAAAAAGTAATATAAAATAGATTTAGTATATCTTTACAATTAAATGCAACTAAAAGTTCCTTAATAAAAATATATTGTTTTTTGTGTAATATGGTGTTTGTTCCTATCGTATACCCATAAAATAAATTGGAAGAATATAAAATATTTTCTATTGAATATATCATATATATATATATATTAAATTAATACCTCATAATAATTTTAATTATTGTAATTCAATAGGGAGAAACAACTCTCTGAGAAAAAATAGTTTTCAAATAAAATATTTCTTATATATTTAATTGGTTCTTATATTTATTTTAAATTAATGGTTAAAGAATATATTAATTTTATATTTTTTTAAACCATATATTTTTGTTTGTTAATACTATTCATAACTTCTAATTTTACTGTGAGGTAAATCTTATTATATTAAATAATAATAATACGTTATTAATGAATTTTGGTTTAATAAAACTGGGTCTTTCACGTAGTATAAGATTCAAATAATGTTTCTATTGTGTGTGATGTATGCTTAGACGATGTCACATGAATTGGAATATATATAATATATTTAATTTATTCAAAACATTTAATATAATATAAACTATCAAGATATTATATTTCCTTACACGCTTGGTGTTTCTTTTCATACACGCTTCTGAATAAAATGATCACACATTGGATTTTAGGGTTGTCATATATAGATATTATAGTGATTTACAACATGACTACTCTATAGAAAAAAGGTTTTTCCTTGTTTAAATGCATTGTAATTTTATGAAATAAGATGTGTAATTAACCAATTTATGAAAAAAGATGAACTAGAAATGAGTTCCAAAAATATGACTTAACTCTATGAGGGAGACACAAAATATGTGGCGAGTTCCAAGGAAGAATCCATGGAAGGAGAAAAAGTCATCCCAAAATACCCCTTCAATCAAGGAGTATACATCACTAATGAAAGTGATGAAATTCACCCACCATTGTAATGTGGTAATGAGTAGGAAAAAAATTTGACCCTACTGTTCATTAGCATGCACGACGACACACCCCAATAAATTCATCAGAAACAGTTCTTCTTGGGGATTCTAGTCCACTAGAAGAATAACAACAACAAAAATCAATGGGAAGCTAAATGTGAGTTTGTTATTGATTGTATTCTTTCTATCTATACAACTTTTTTATTAGATTAGTATTTCTGTACCACATATATATTAAAACATTGGAATCAAGCATATTTTCAATTATTCATAGAGGATTGGATGATTATAATGAAATCAATGGAGCATGACTTAGTGCTTTGGATATAGGATACAAGCACCATCCATTTCTAACAACAATATTTTTTTCATTAAATAATAATTTTTTTAAATTTTTACAATGAACATCATATCTAATTCTAACCTTTAAATTGATGGATTTATTTTAAATTTTTAAAATAAATAAAGATTCATTTAGAAAGGAAACATATTTGAAGGTGTGGAATGACTAAATAATGGTCTTTATATATTATATTATGAAATCTATGTATTAGAAATAAACAATGAATATTTTTTCATGACTGATATACCAACCAACTATTACATCACCTATTGGTCTTGAAAATGAGAAGCAAATTAAAATGATTTATTAGGATGGTTGTTTTTACTTTTTTATTCTAAGACCAATTCAATTTGTTTATGATTATTTACAATGAAAAATGACTAAACCATTATTCTATGGTTATAGTGAAAGGGACACAGAGATTATAGGATTGATAAACACATATGTGTGTGGACCATTTCTACTAGAATATAGTATTGGATATTATTACTTCATTACATTTACTGATTACATGATTTGTTAGGGATGTATCTATTTGATTAGATATAAGTCTGTCACCTTTGAGAATAAAATCTGGAATTAATTATAGAATCAATTTTTTGGATGATAATGTTGTCTTGATCTGATCAAGTTGATGAATATTTCAACCAAGTGTTTATCAAAAAAAATTGACTGAATGGGATTCTATCACAACTCACTCTAGTAAATACACTATTATGGAATGATGTTAGTTTAAGGAGGAATAATTAGTTTCTTGACATGGTATGGTTGATGATGTTTCATGTAAGTCATCAATTATAATTTTAGGGATATTAATTAAATTCTATAATGAACATTATAAATTGAGAATCGACTAAGGATAAAAATAGATTTACTTATGATTTAATTAATAGAAATAAATTTGTTTGTTACTCACTCATGCATGGGGATGTGATTAATTTTTTTAAATCCATATCCTGAAACAGATATTCACATTGAGGGAAAATCTGTATCGTTATAGGGTAAACAAAAGAAATAAGGGGATACTATCTATAAAAGTCCTACGAAAACAATGTAACTATCATATTAAATTCTACATTTCATGAAATAGGAAACACGCTCAAGAAGGATATTGGAAGAAGGATTAAATTTGATGAATTTAATTCTCATGATATACCCTAGTTGGTATAAGAATAAATTCACCAAATCCCCTTGGAAGATTTTTTTTGAAGACCCAAGTACTATGTAGGAGCACCAGAGGGGTAAGAAAACCAAAAACATATCATTTTTTACGAAATGATTATGACTTATTATATGTAGAAAAAAATGAACCCATATTATAAAAATAAGAAGTACAAATTCCAAAAGATAAAATATGACAAGAATCCTTCAATTCAAAAATGAATTCCTTGTATGAGAACCAAGTTTGGGTTCTGGTTGATCCACAAATTATTATAAATCCTGATGGGTGTAAATGGGTTTTTAAGAGTGTGGACTCCTGTCAAATAAGAATCTATAAAAATCACAATAGAAGATTTACATGGATATAGGTATTACCTTCCCAAAAAAAGGATTTGAGACTTGAATATCATATAAACCTCCAATGTAATAACTTTCAAGTGATCATTAAAAGGTCACAGGAAGACTCCACATGCATACATAACTTGTGTATAATCCTACAAATCCCCCCTCAAATGAACAATCCTGATCTCATTAAGGCTCTCAAGAAAACCAATGGCCATGTGACAAATGAATGAGGGGCCATGGGCCGCATGGTTTTTCATTGGAAATTACCTGATAAACCATTAGAAATTATTCGGAGAATAAGGAGGAATAATGTCCAAAGGGAGAGAACCCCTATGGTAATAAATAACATGAACCATACCATCATTGGGAAGACTAAAATTCCATGATGATATCCATGAAAAAATTTAATACCCCTAAACCATTGTAGAATAAAACAAAGGAGATAAAGGGGAGAAGGATAGAGGTACTTGTAGTTACTAAAAGACATGTGATGAAACCATAGAGACACACAAGACACCATGAGACATTGGTGATGTGCCTTCCACATATCGCAAAATCCCTTTGTATTTTCAGCCTCTATGTGAAAATGTTATTGGGTATTGAAAGGATAAACTATGCTTCTCCTCCAGAGCACTACAGACAAAAAAATACATTCCCATGACATTCTTTCACATTTCCATATGACCCATATTGGTGACACAAGGCATCATCAACAAATAGAGTAAATATCCTTGACATTACTCGTGCAATCTCACATAATCAATATTGTAAAAAAAACAAAGTGGACAAAAAAGTGAGGATCTAAGAGATATCCTAGATCTGGAATGACATGAGACACACAAGGACTTCCATAATGTGGCCTCACAAGACCTTATAAAATGTCAACAAAATCATGTGGACATGCTTACACAAGCCACCCTTTCCCCATTAAGTATTCTAGGAAAGGCATCATGCTCTCATGAAGGCCCTCAAACATGTCCATTGAACAAGATGAAAAGTTCCTTAAAATACTTGTGTGATCAAGAAAGTACTCATCAATATGCAATAATATGTTAAAATATACATTTATATAAGGGACTCATGATCACTGAAAATTAGGTGATGCACTCAGAATAACGCAATAGTAAAAGCCCATGGAACGACGTGGTGCTTGCCCCCACCACCAACTAAATCCTAGATCTATTCTAGATATGATTTTAAACTCAATGAATAATTGTGGTGGTGAGGCCTATATATCACCCACCCTAGTACAAAAAACTTCACTACTACCACTATGATATGAAAAATAAACTAAGGAAAATATCGAGTGCAACAAGAATTCTAGGAAGAACCAATCAAGGGACTGGCCATCCACCCATCATGTAATATTCTGGTGAGTTTCCAGAGTAGTTATGAAATTGGCATAATCCACTTTTTTTGACCATTAATAGATCATGAGAATGTTATTTAGTGGTATTTGTGATGAACATCCTCTTTTCCCACTAGATCATGTGGGAATTAAGATAAAACGACACTTAATAAAACCAAAGAATCTGTAAGGATAATTATAGAATAAAGAATAATGGTATAAGACATAAAAAACTTTTTTACGGGACCACATGATCTTCACATGAGCCTCCCACTGATACGTGACAACACTAGGACACGTCATCCAGATCTCAGGATGCTCCCTCAGCATGATAACTAGGTTATACGAAGAATTAGTTATAGGTTAAGAAAAAGTCACATCACCCCCATGGATGTATCACCATAGTATCATGGAAGTATTCATGTACCTATTTCCCAAGTACCATGATGTTGTTCGGATGCATTGAATAACTCAAATAATAGCACTTACTCAGGTCAACCTAGTCACATTGAAGAACCTTGCATAACAATTGGCTCTCATGAGATCCTATGGATATATTATCCTAGACATGCGAATCCTTACTTGGATGTCATCCAAGACATGATACAACTTCTAGAAATGTTAAGCAAGTGTTATGAGGGAATCAAGGAATATAAATGGGCTATCGTGGCATCATCTGGTCATATGATCAAAGACGTGTACCACACTCTTGGTGTATTATCAAAGAAACATTATCCCCTTTAGGAATGTCATCCTAGACATGTGAAAGCTTCTGAACATGTCAGAAAGGACATACAATAGTATATATATGCTATAATATATATCTTAAGATGTCCCCCAAACAGGTCAACTAGGGCATTCGATAACCTAAAGACAATTGGGGCCTTGTCATCATGAAATTTCAAGACATGATAACCTCATCCATCCCCATTGTGTAATCCCAGAATAAAAGGGAAAACTCATTGTGTGAGCCTGAATGTCCTGAAGGCCCTCTTTGTTTATATAATTTTGATAACTCCTCTTTCATAGGATGAGGGGAACCCTTACAAGGCCCATAGGCTTAGAGATTACAAGGCCTGCAGGATTTGGAGATTAGATGACCCGAAGGTCTTAGGAAATTCAACCAGACTGTCAACAAGAAACTGCCCCTCCCCACCATCTGCATTGTGATAGTAGCTCTCCACCTTCTGATGGATGTATGTCTACATTAGCCACCTCTATGAGGTTTGAGTTTTATAGTTATCATCGTGTCCAATCCCAATATCTTTTTCCCATACCCAAATCAATGGTATTTATAACACCCCGCCCCAACCCCATTGGATTGAGGAGGCGGTGAGGGCTACTTGGCATTAAACAACGTTCCCAAGATGCCAAAGGCTGGTAATAAATGCCGAGGGCCTCAAGATAAAGTTGGGGAATTATTTTCCCTTAAGAAAAACCAACCAAACCAACAACTAATGATGCGTGCACTGTAACACCCCGAGCTTCCACGATACGCTTCTCATTCAATAATACAATAGCTTGAATTGTACGCAATTTCGAGTTCTAAAACATCGCGAAAAAAATCAAAGTAGCTGTTATGAATAGTAATAACCACTTTTTAAAATTATAGAAATTTTATATTTCAAAATGGACTTCATTTTTGTATTCCTAATATTGAAATTAGCCTATGTTGAATTTTTTGTAATTTTCTGAGAACTTCAATATTTTTATGAATAGTGAAAAATACTTAAAACAACTTTTTTAATCAAAATAATTCATAGTGATAAATTATACTATTGAGTGGTTTTAGAGTATAATTAGAATATATTTTTACCATTTTATCCAATGGTGGTCATTAGAATTAATTTAACATTGAAATTGGACATAAACAATTGCCAATCTTTTGATATAAATTGTTTCTTAAAAACACGCTATTTGTTGTGACAGCGGGAATTAATTATAAAATTAATTAATACAACTAATATGTTTGGAATTTTGTAAAATAGAAATCATTTTTGAATTCGTAATATCAATTATAGCTTAGGGTGAAATTTTGGCTTTATTCTGAAAAACTTCAATTTTTGATGAATAGTGAAACCACTAAGTGGTTGTTAAAAACTGATTTTTCGTTAAAATGAAATATTACCACTTCTGTGATTTGATTTTCAAAAATCCGACATACATGGTTGTCATTAAGAATTAAAATGTGGTTCAATGAGATTAAAATAATTTTTTGGTGAATAGTAACTTTTAAGTTCTTAATCGCGATTAGAGTTAATTAGTGTAGTTTAAGGTAAAAACAATGTTTTAATAATATGATATGAGCTTGACACTTGCCCTACTCCTATTGGATGAGTCATGGCCGACCGAGACAACCCATGGGTCAACTTGGGGACCCCATGGAGCCACTTTAGTTGGAAAATGACATTAATATATATTTATTTAATGTTAAAGTTAAATTGACACAAACATGAGTTATTTTACTAAAACAATTTTTAAGTGGGGTTACACAAGTCCAAATTTTGATTATAAATATTCATTAGAACTCTAAAAAGATTTCCTACATCATAGTAATTTCTTTATAATTTTTATACATTAAATAAATTAAATTATTTATGACATCATGATGATGCAGTGATGACCTCATTATTTAACGATTTAAATAAAATGAGAAGATAATGCAAAATCCAAGGATTACACTTGTCCAAAGCCAATTGGATGAGGAGATTTCGAACCCTTATCACCTTAGCCTCGAATTATAGAAGTGTGGGACCTTTAGAATCCGAAAAGCATTGTGTAAATAATGTAACATTTCAATCTTTCCAAAAGAGCCCCTCCTCTCCACTTATAAAAGGCCCCCACCTCTCCCACCTCATTTACACTTTCAAGCCATTTGGCTCGGCCAACCTCTGCCCAAATACTCTCCCAACATTCCTCCCTTACTCATAGAAGCCTCACATTGGGCAGAACTCTTCCCAAGGAAGCCTTTGGCTCAAATCAAAAAGAGTTACCCGATTTTGAGGTAATGTCTTTTCTAATGTTGTTTTGTTTTATTTTTCTTCTCCAACCCCCTAAACTCTTTTTATTCATTTATTTTGTGACAACACCAGTATCCTCAATATACTAGGATGTTGTTATAAGAAGGATTCGAGCTACACTTACACACACCTACATCTAATGGTTAAAGAACATACAGTTTCTGTGGATGGAGAATTTCTGCCTCACGAAACGATGATTGTTCAACACTCATATAACACCTTCAAAGGTGGCCATTAAGATGTCACTATATTTATATATGATATATAATGTGTTTATGTTTTACTTATGCTTATTTATTTTTCATTTGTGTCTTACCTTTATGGCTTCCATTATGGGTATACGCGATATCTTCATTTTAGGAAGTGCGGACTACCGCCCCCTCAAAGTGATTTGAATCGTTAATGCCATATGTGGGATGTATAAAGGATGGAGTAAATGGTATTATACACTATATTATACTGGAATTATATTATACATTTATATCATTATTATTTAGTTCCATTAAATATGAAATTCAAATGAAAGTAGCGTTCATGCGTACGTACGGCTTACCGTCTCCATGAACGGTGCATTTCATTTCTTACCTCTAAATGTTACGTAATATTATAAATGAATGTATATACTGGATATATAAGATATATGTGACATCTAAATCATGAATATAATTCTGGATATAATGGATATTTCACCACATAAACAACTTGTAATTAGAAGAAGCTTATTGTTGACTCAAGTACCAAAGATCGACAAAACGACCGTTATTAACTTAAATAATTACATAATGTTCATATCATTGTAATAAGTGATATAATAAGGATAATGAAATTGAAAATGGTTCTTAATAAGGTATATATTAACTCTAGTTTATTATTCAGGAGGTTAAAGAACGGTTGAGTCAAGTCAGACACGAGGTAAGGGAACTTCTTAACCCAATTTTCGTTCTTTGGGTTAATATCCTACTTTCAAATTATGTCATGATATTATTATGTCATATCCTGTATTTGTACATTATTTATGTGTACTTGTAGTGAATACACATAATAGATCTATTTTATTTTAAAAATTCTCTTTGTAAGGGAATTTCTTAACCCAACTTCCATTCTTTGGGTTAATCTCCTACATTCAAATTATGTCATGATATTATTATGTCTAATTTTGTATTCTTTATGTGTACCTATAGTGAAAACACATAATATATCTATTTTATTTTAAAAATGATCTTTTTAAGGACTCCGTCTCAATCCCCTTTCATTGAGTCATATTTGGTTTTATACACAACTTTCTTTTATACGGTGTATAAACCCCTTTGACTTTTACGGTTATTCAAAAGGAATCTTTTTATACAAAGAGTTTTGCTAAACGACAAAAGGGAATGTTTTTCTTTCCGTACTTATGCGGCGACAACGACTTCTCCGCCGCTGTGACCATTATTTGAGTTTCGGCTTCCTCTATAAGACATCTTTTTTTAATGAAAAATAAATACAAAGTTTTAACTTTCTTTTATTTTGGTATTGAAAATGGTTTTGAAAGCGTTTTTATTATAACAATGTGTTGTATTGATATCTTGTGATTGAAATGTGGAAATGTTATGTTTCCTTTATGCATGTTTTATGTGATATGATTATGTTATGGTTTATGATATGTTTAAACCTATTCATATGAGGAATGTATTAGACTTAATAAGTGACGGGTGGAGCCCGTAATAGCTCCTCGATGCATCGGTAGGTCTCATGAGACAACTAGACGTGGAATTGGCCGAGGCCCTTTCCCAATTTGATTTATGGTTTTGGCCGAGGCCTTAATCATTTTAGACGTCTTGGCCGAGGCCTTGACAAAATGTTTCAGAATGTCCGGCATTATATATTCCCTCATTATGAAAGTGGTTATTGATTTTTCATGTGATTATTCGTCTAGTAGAATATCCATGTGAAGAAGTAAATGGCATTATCTCATTTTACTTTTGCCATATTATGTTGAAGTTCAAGTTTAAAAGTCTTTTGTTTTAGTTATACATTGCCTTAAATGTTAATGTTTATTTATGAAAGCTTCCGCAATATTGTTATCCTTACTGAGCATCTGATCTCACCCCTTTCAATGTTTTAATGTTTTCAGGATGTGAAGAAGTGTATTATGACTGACTTGCAAGGATAGACAGTGAAGATATGAGTGTGGACTATGAAGACCATGTTATTGTAGTTTGTTTAATATTGATGTAATGAAAGACTTATGAATGTATCTAGTGTTTCCAAGGCTACTAAACTAGTCGGTCTTTCGAGACTTGATCTTTTGTGATCATGCCAATGTTACGAAGTAATGCACCGATTATGGGTAGCTGGGGTCGGGGCGTTACAGTTGGTATCAGAGGAAGTTTAGTACTAACCTTGGAAGCTAGATTTAGATAAACTCTGATTAGAGCACATATCCCGAAGATAGACTTTGAGGATTAGTATAGAAGAACTTCCTAGAATTTTGGTATTGTAGAGATGTTGTGAGTTTTCCAAGCAATACATCCCTGTCTGAATACGAGCAGGTAGAGGCGGCTCTGGCACAGATGTACCTAGGGGTAAAACCCGAAAACACCGCTTTGAGCTAGACTCGAACGGGAACTGGTGCACGACAATGGGCCTTGCTGCACTCTTGGTTACGACACTCCCGGGGGATATGCTTAGGATAATTCTCGTTTTATTTACAAACCACTATGAAGGGTTATGAGTATATACTTTCTCAAAGAAAACATTTCTTTTTATGATTATGGATTATATCCATAAATAGTTCAATTTATGTTAAGTGTTTTATAAGTATGGAATTATGTATTTTGATTCATAAACTAATCTAGTTTATGCCATTGTTTAGAAATGGCGCCTAGTAGAAGGAATGGAAACCGTATCAATGCACGAACTCCGTGTAGGGATTGCCCTCCTGATAAAGATAATTATTGTGGATCTGGAGATACAACTGGTGCTGATCAACTTATTACCATACTTGGAAAACTCACTCAGGTTATGAATAATAACCTTACTCGTATGGAGCACCCTGATCCGCAACGTGGAGGATCAATGCTAGACCATTTCATGAGGCAACAACCACCAACCTTCAATGGGAGTACAAATCCTATAGTAGCTGAGCAATGGATAAATTCCTTAGAGAAAATATTCCATGCCTTGGGGAGTAGTGAAAGGGAGAAGGTTGTCATGGCAGTTTACCGCCTCACTGGAGATGCCGATCAGTGGTGGTCGCTGATTCAAAACACAAAGGAAGATGATGACGTATCGAATATGGAATGGAGGGAGTTCAAAGATCTTTTCTTAGAAAAATACTTTCCTCGTGACCATCGAGCAGATATGGAAAGACAATTTCTGAGTCTGAGGCAGAAGGAGGATGAGAATGTCGCAAAGTATGAGGCTAACTTTACAAGGTTAGCGAGGCATGCTGCCGATTATATACGTAACCCAAGGAGTAAGATTGATCGTTTCTTTGATGGGTTAAAACCATTTCTCCGTCGAGCTTTAGTATCACAATCCTTCTCATCATACGAAGATATTGTCTCGTGTGCTATCAAGACAGAAAAGGAATTCTCTAAGTCTTATGACAACAAAGTAAAGCAAGAGAAGAAGAGAACGGTGGAACAAGAGACAGATAAAGGGAAAAAGGGAAAGAAGGATTTTCCATTATGTGATAATTGTGGGAAGAATCACCCTGGTACTTGCCTAAAAGGAATGGGAGTTTGTTATAAATGTGGAGAAAAGGGTCACCAGGCTCGTGATTGCAAGGGAAAGAAAGAGGATGTCAAAGTTGAATGCTACAATTGTAGGGAAACAGGGCATTATGCAAATGAATGTCCTAAGCGTCAAGGAAACTTACCTCAGAAAAGGCCAAGGGATCAAGGCCAATCTTATGCTGTGACTACAGTTGAAGCGGAATAACTAATGTATTGGTGCTTTTGGACTCATGGATTATATTCTGGTTTTTAGAATAATGTGATATATATATAAGGATTGTACTGCAGTACTTGTTGATTTCAGTAAGGTTTTAATATGATTAAGGTAATCATATTTTTAGTATGTGACAATAAGAGAAACTTTTCTTTGTTTGGGGAATCTGATGTTACAATTGATTTTGGAATTTAGAGACCTTTTAGAGAAAGTCTGGATGAAGGTATTTTGGATAACTATAAAGGTTGGAGTGGATTAAGTTGAAATTTGGATAGTATTGTTTAAGGTTAAAAAATTTATGAAGATTATTTTTGGAATATTATGATACTATAGTTTTAGGAAAAGGACAACCTGCAGGGTGGGGCATAACCCGTCGCGTCGGACAAAGCTGCAGGAATCGAACCCACAATCATAGTGCGACAGGCCTTTATTTCCTACCACTAGCCTACAGGAAGTCCCCGGTTATTACAAAATAATTTTACTAATCCAAATGGTATGTGTTAACATTTGGAACCTTATACAATTAGGATAAATAGAATATTTTTGAGTTCCGTTACCATTTGGAGTAAAAGTTGGGTTTGTGGTAAAAATTTATTAACGAATGAAAGTATACATAACAAGTATGTATATTCCCTTACGTTCTTAGTAAATCTCATAAATAAATTCCTCAACATTATAAATGGTAACTTAAAACAAAAATGTTGTCGGTTAACTTTTCCAACTGGGGATTCAATGACCGTTTAACCAATCACAAGTTTGTGATTTTCTTATGGTTAAACATTCTCCTAATCCTGTTTTCTATAACTCTCCATCAGACCTTGATGGTTTGTTTTTCTTCCATATCCATATTTTCATAGAATCCTAGAATGGGCTATATCGGGTGACCTTTGTACTTATCCTGCTTTCTTTTAATGTTATATATTTATTAACCTTATTTCCGATGTGGGTTATCCTCAAAGGTATTTTCTCTTTTCAACCTTTTATTTTCCAAGAAAAATTTCAAATTGCGAGGACGCAATTTATTGAAGGAGGGGAGAATGTAACACCCCGAGCTTCCACGATACGCTTCTCATTCAATAATACAATAGCTTGCATTGTACGCAACTTCGAGTTCTAAAACATCGCGAAAAAATCAAAGTAGCCGTTATGAATAGTAATAACCACTTTTTAAAATTATAGAAATTTTATATTTCAAAATGGACTTCATTTTTGTATTCCTAATATTGAAATTAGCCTATGTTGAATTTTTTGTAATTTTCTGAGAACTTCAATATTTTTATGAATAGTGAAAAATACTTAAAACAACTTTTTTAATAAAAATAATTCATAGTGATAAATTATACTAATGAGTGGTTTTAGAGTATAATTAGAATATATTTTTACCATTTTATCCAATGGTGGTCATTAGAATTAATTTAACATTGAAATTGGACATAAACAATTGCCAATCTTTTGATATAAATTGTTTCTTAAAAACACGCTATTTGTTGTGACAGCGGGAATTAATTATAAAATTAATTAATGCAACTAATATGTTTGGAATTTTGTAAAATAGAAATAATTTTTGAATTCGTAATATCAATTATAGCTTAGGGTGAAATTTTCGCTTTATTCTGAAAAACATCAATTTTTGATGAATAGTGAAACCACTAAGTGGTTGTTAAAAACTGATTTTTCGTTAAAATGAAATATTACCACTTCTGTGATTTGATTTTCAAAAATCCGACATACATGGTTGTCATTAAGAAGTAAAATGTGGTTCAATGAGATTAAAATAATTTTTTGGTGAATAGTAACTTTTAAGTTCTTAATCGCGATTAGAGTTAATTAGTGTAGTTTAAGGTAAAAACAATGTTTTAATAATATGATATGAGCTTGACACTTGCCCTACTCCTATTGGATGAGTCATGGCCGACCAAGACAACCCATGGGTCAACTTGGGGACCCCATGGAGCCACTTTAGTTGGAAAATGACATTAATATATATTTATTTAATGTTAAAGTTAAATTGACACAAACATGAGTTATTTTACTAAAACAATTTTTAAGTGGGGTTACACAAGTCCAAATTTTGATTATAAATATTCATTAGAACTCTAAAAAGATTTCCTACATCATAGTATTTTTTTTATAATTTTTAGACATTAAATAAATTAAATTATTTATGACATCATGATGATGCAGTGATGACCTCATTATTTAACGATTTAAATAAAATGAGAAGATAATGCAAAATACAAGGATTACACTTGTCCAAAGCCAATTGGATGAGGATATTTCGAACCCTTATCACCTTAGCCTCGAATTATATAAGTGTGGGACCTTTAGAATCCGAAAAGCATTGTGTAAATAATGTAACATTTCAATCTTTCCAAAACAGCCCCTCCTCTCCACTTATAAAAGGCCCCCACCTCTCCCACCTCATTTACACTTTCAAGCCATTTGGCTCGTCCAACCTCTGCCCAAATACTCTCCCAACATTCCTCCCTTACTCATAGAAGCCTCACATTGGGCAGAACTCTTCCCAAGGAAGCCTTTGGCTCAAATCAAAAAGAGTTACCCGATTTTGAGGTAATGTCTTTTCTAATGTTGTTTTGTTTTATTTTTCTTCTCCAACCCCCTAAACTCTTTTTATTAATTTATTTTGTGACAACACCAGTATCCTCAATATACTAGGATGTTGTTATAAGAAGGATTCGAGCTACACTTACACACACCTACATCTAATGGTTAAAGAACATACGGTTTCTGTGGATGGAGAATTTCTGCCTCACGAAACGATGATTGTTCAACACTCATATAACACCTTCAAAGGTGGCCATTAAGATGTCACTATATTTATATATGATATATAATGTGTTTATGTTTTACTTATGCTTCTTTATTTTTCATTTGTGTCTTACCTTTATGGCTTCCATTATGGGTATACGCGATATCTTCATTTTAGGAAGTGCGGACTACCGCCCCCTCAAAGTGATTTGAATCGTTAATGCCATATGTGGGATGTATAAAGGATGGAGTAAATGGTATTATACACTATATTATACTGGAATTATATCATACATTTATATCATTATGATTTAGTTCCATTAAATATGAAATTCAAATGAAAGTAGCGTTCATGCGTACGTACGGCTTACCGTCTCCATGAACGGTGCATTTCATTTCTTACCTCTAAATGTTACGTAATATTATAAATGAATGTATATACTGGATATATAAGATATATGTGACATCTAAATCATGAATATAATTCTGGATATAATGGATATTTCACCACATAAACAACTTGTAATTATAAGAAGCTTATTGTTGACTCAAGTACCAAAGATCGACAAAACGACCGTTATTAACTTAAATAATTACATAATGTTCATATCATTGTAATAAGTGATATAATAAGGATAATGAAATTGAAAATGGTTCTTAATAAGGTATATATTAACTCTAGTTTATTATTCAGGAGGTTAAAGAACTGTTGAGTCAAGGCAGACACGAGGTAAGGGAACTTCTTAACCCAATTTTCGTTCTTTGGGTTAATATCCTACTTTCAAATTATGTCATGATATTATTATGTCATATCCTGTATTTGTACATTATTTATGTGTACTTGTAGTGAATACACATAATAGATCTATTTTATTTTAAAAATGCTCTTTGTAAGGGAATTTCTTAACCCAACTTCCATTCTTTGGGTTAATCTCCTACTTTCAAATTATGTCATGATATTATTATGTCTAATTTTGTATTCTTTATGTGTACCTATAGTGAAAACACATAATATATCTATTTTATTTTAAAAATGATCTTTTTAATGACTCCGTCTCAATCCCCTTTCATTGAGTCATATTTGGTTTTATACACAACTTTCTTTTATACGGTGTATAAACCCCTTTGACTTTTACGGTTATTCAAAAGGAATCTTTTTATACAAAGAGTTTTGCTAAACGACAAAAGGGAATGTTTTTCTTTCCGTACTTATGCGGCGACAACGACTTCTCCGCCGCCGTGACCATTATTTGAGTTTCGGCTTCCTCTATAAGCCATCTTTTTTTTAATGAAAAATAAATACAAAGTTTTAACTTTCTTTTATTTTGGTATTGAAAATGGTTTTGAAAGCGTTTTATTATAACAATGTGTTGAATTGATATCTTGTGATTGAAATGTGGAAATGTTATGTTTCCTTTATGCATGTTTTATGTGATATGATTATGTTATGGTTTATGATATGTTTAAACCTATTCATATGAGGAATGTATTGGACTTAATAAGTGACGCGTGGAGCCCGTAATAGCTCCTCGATGCATCGGTAGGTCTCATGAGACAACTAGACGTGGAATTGGCCGAGGCCCTTTCCCAATTTGATTTATGGTTTTGGCCGAGGCCTTAATCATTTTAGACGTCTTGGCCGAGGCCTTGACAAAATGTTTCAGAATGTCCGGCATTATATATTCCCTCATTATGAAAGTGGTTATTGATTTTTCATGTGATTATTCGTCTAGTAGAATATCCATGTGAAGAAGTAAATGGCATTATCTCATTTTACTTTTGCCATATTATGTTGAAGTTCAAGTTTAAAAGGCTTTTGTTTTAGTTATACATTGCCTTAAATGTTAATGTTTATTTATGAAAGCTTCCGCAATATTTTTATCCTTACTGAGCATCTGAGCTCACCCCTTTCAATGTTTTAATGTTTTCCAGGATGTGAAGAAGCGTATTATGACTGACTTGCATGGATAGTCAGTGAAGATATGAGTGTGGACTATGAAGACCATGTTATTGTAGTTTGTTTAATATTGATGTAATGAAAGACTTATGAATGTATCTAGTGTTTCCAAGGCTACTAAACTAGTCGGTCTTTCGAGACTTGATCTTTTGTGATCATGCCAATGTTACGAAGTAATGCACCGATTCTGGGTAGCTGGGGTCGGGGCGTTACATGCACATTCAATCCCAAACATGTATTCCCAAAAGACAACCAAGTTGTTCCACAACACAACTCAAAACCAGTACAACTAAACATGTCTACACAACATCAGAGTACACTGTGGAAACTAAACAACCAAACAACGCAAGCCATGACACCACCACAACTCCACACCGAGCTCCGAGCTCCAGGATCCACCATGGGATCACAATGTTCCACTAAAGGAACGCGATGCCTTACCTTTTCCCACGTCACGGTACCCGACATCTGCGAGGACCCCATAGTGCCAAATATGGGGGTGAGTACTAAAACGTAGTAGGATTTTCCCAAATGACTTCCCTACACACACCACTAGGATAAGACCATTAGCACATTTATATAAAGCCGTTTATATAAATTAAATCACAAGTGCAACCATTCTCATAAGCTTAACATGCTCTTACCAAGCCATCACACCAAAACCAAGAAACCAAGGGAAATACATCCAAACAACCACACCCATTCCAATATTTACACATTATCACAACAATTCCATCTTGCAAAGCAACACAAATCAAAACAACCATTACGGTGGGACTTCCACCCTTCCTGCACACCCCATTCTCAACTAGTGGTACTTCCAGACCACTACCCATAATGGTGGTTCTTATAACCACTATCCATCACCTTTAATACTAAGACTTCTCGCCCACTTCCACACAAACAACACAATCCATAACACTCAATCAACTAACAAGCACGATGCAACAAGTCCACACCATAAACACACAACCATTTCCAATGCATGCCAATTTACTTCAATGAATCACTCATTTATTGAAAGAAACCTTTAATAGTTTTCCATTCCAAACCAAATTTCAAAAAAACAACATCTTTATTAAAAACTATTTTCATCAACCATTTTCACAAATCAGTCACAGCAAAAAATTTTGAAATCTCCATTTTAAAATCCCCAATAAGAGCATTTCACCACAAAACCCCTTTTTTCCAAAAATCCCCAAATGGATTTCCAACCCATTTCGCATAACAAATAAAAATTTAATTTCATCCAAACAATTTTTTGTAACAAAAAACCACAGGTTCTAACTAAGTGGAGTTGATAGAGAATCCACCTACCTTTAGGGTTCCCAAGAAATCGACCCACAAACAACCATGCCTCAAATCCAAAGAATGAACCACCGAAACCTCTCTAGATCCCTTTCCCTAACTTCCACAAACCATAATATTAACATCCAAGGCAACCAAAACCATAGATATAAACAAAACAAGTGTAAATCATGAAAGACAAGAAAGAGAGGGATGTAGATCTAGAGGAAAACACAAGAGAAACAAGAGGAGAGACTTACCCGGGAGAAACCACCTTCAAACCACCTTGAAACCCCTTTGAAACATTTCCAAATCAAGTGGGAGAGAACCCTTAACCCCTGATAACCCAAAATACCAAGTGAGGCTCGAATTGGGAGGATTATTGGAGATTAATGAAGCAAGCCCGAGTGATCCCGAGTTTTAAAACCCTATTTTTAAGTAGCCGCACGATTATCCTGCACTGTTTGGAAAACCGTGCGCTAACCGTGTGCACGCTACTACCTCGGGAGAAAGGGTTATAATGATTTCCTCGCATGATTTGACAAACCGTGCATAGGCCGTGTGAAGACTACTACCTCCCTTGCACGGTTTCCTAGGGAATCTGCAAGGTTTCCACTAACCCTGCTTAAACCGTGCACCCCTTTAAAAGCCTTCAAACTCAGCCAAAACCATTCCAAACTCTCCCATCCTCTTCCCAAATTATCACAGGCAATTTAAACACATAAAAATGAATAAGAAAAGGCCACATACATAAAAATGGGGGTACTATATTCTCCCCACCATTGGACTTTCCGTCCTCAGAATGTAGTGAACCTGCCCTTTGCCAAAAGAGCTTGGGCCACTGACTGACCAATTCTTTCTCCGGCTCCCAAGTCTCCTCTTGAATCTAACCATGCTTCCACAAAACACAATCTAAACCAATTATTTTACCACACAAGACTTTGTCTTTCCTATCCACAACCCTCACTGGCATGTGAACCAATGATGCATCTGGTTCTAGCTCAACATGATCCCATCGAATCACATGGTCACAATTCAGCTGATACTTTTTCAACTGCAACACATGAAACACATTGTGCATTGTACTAAACCTAGGTGGAAAAGCCAAATGATAAGCCACCTCACCGACCCGCTCAAAAATCTCCAAAGGACTAATATACCTCGAAGATAACTTTCCCTACTTCCCAAACCGACAATGTCCCAATCTAGGAGAGATCCTAAAAAACAAATGATCGCTCACCTTGAATGACAACGACTATCGATGATGAGCCGCATAATATTTCTTACGAGTACAAGCCGTCTCCATTCTCTTACTAATAAACTTGATCTTCTCCGTCATCTCCTGGATAAGGCTTGGTCCAAACATCGAGGACTCACCCGTTTCCACCCAACATAATGGAGAACGACATGGCCACCCATACAATGCTTCAAGGGAGCCATCTGTATGGATGCCTGATAATTGTTATTGTAAGAGAACTCAACCAACGACATGTGCTCCCCCCATGAGCCACCAAAATCGATGACAAAATCCCACAACATATCCTCTAGAGTTTGTATCATCCTCTCAGATTGACCATCCCTCTGAGGGTGATATGCCGTACTCATCATAAAATGTGTCCCCAGGGCTTACTGGAAAGATTTCTAGAAACATGATGTAAATCTTGGATCTTTGTTTGATAGAATCAAAACCGGAACACCATACCTCTTTACAACCTCATGGATATAGATTTTGGATAGATCCTCTACCGTATGATATTCATGTATCGGGATGAAATGGGATGACTTCGTTAGCCGATCCACTATCACCCATATTGCATCGTGCTTTCTGACCGTTCTTGGGAGACCTGTGACAAAATCCATCACTATTTGCTCCCACTTCCAAAAATGGTTTGGTAAAGACTACAACATTCCTGTTGGCCTCTGATGCTCTGCCTTGACCAGTTGACAAGTCAAACATCTCGAAACAAACTCCACCACACTTCTTTAGATACCGGCACAACAGAACTACGCTTTGAACACTTTATACATTTTCTGAATTCTAGGATGAACAGCCCACCTGGAAAGATGATACTCCCTGAGAAGATACTCTTTACAAGCAACTAGTACAACCATCCGATTTTGAAAACAAAAAATTGAATCTCCATTAAGTTGCTAGCTTTCAATGGTCTCCCCACCATAGAGTCTCGACCCCTTGGTCACACACTCAGAATCAGATATATGTTCCTTTATAACTAGGCCAACCAAGTCAGGAATCAACACAACCGGAAAGAAGACCTCTCTATCACCCTGGTCCTCACATTCCAACCACATGTCAGCTATAACTGACATCAACTACCACTGGTCTGATACCTGTTTCACCACCTGAGCATATTATTTTCTAATTTATACATCCGCCACTAAATTTCCCTTACCCAGTGAGTACATCAAGTCCAAATCAAACATCTGGATATATTCCATCAATCTCATTTTCCTCAAGTTCAAATCCCTTTGTGAGAAAATGTGTTTCAAGATCTTATGATCTGTAAATACAGTGAATTTATCACCGAAGAGATAATGACGCGAAACTTTCAATGAAAGGACTACTGATGCCAACTCCAAATCATGAGTTGGGTAGTTCTTCTCATGCACTCTCAGCTTCCGTGATCCATATGCAACCGCATGATTCCCTTGCATGAGAACTCACCCCAACCCTGATCTCGATGCATCGCAATACACCACGTACCCTTTCCGAGATTCTGGAAAAACCAAGATTGGTGCTGATGTAAAATGACCCTTTTTCTCTTTGAAACACTACTGACATTGTTCATTCCACTGGAATGAAACATTCTTTCTTGTCAAATCTGTCATCGGTGAAGCCAAACGTGAAAAATCACGAACAAAACACCGATAATACCCATCTAGACGAAGAAAAATCTTAATCTCAAAGACATTCTTTGGAGGTTTCCATGAGATAACGACCTCTATATTTTCTAGATCCACCGGTACACCCCTTTCAGAAATCACATGGCCAAGAAAATGAACATCCTCTATCCAAAAGTCACACTTTGATAATTTAGAAAACAACCAATGTTCCCTCAAGATCCCCAGAATTGTCGCGATCTGCTGCTCATGTTCCACCCTTGCCTTTGAATACCCCAGAATATCATCTACAAACACCACCACAAATGAATCCAGATATCTTTGAAATATATGATTCATCAATGCCATGAACACCGCTGGCGCATTCGTTGGACCAAAGGGAATGAACACATATTCAAACAGCCATATATAATTCTGAAAGATGTTTTAGAAATATCCTCCTTCCTCACCAACAATTGATGGTATCCCGACCTCAGGTTGATCTTGGAGAACCACTAGGCTCCCCTAAACTGGTCGAACAAATCATCAATTCATGGAATTGGATATCTATTTTTTATCGTAACATGGTTAAGTCTATGATAATCCACACATTGCCTCAAAGATCCATCATCCTTTTTCACAAACAACACCGGAGCTACCCACAGAGATGTGCTAGGTCGGATAAACCATTTGTTTTCTAAATATCCCAACTGGATTATCAATTCCCGCAATTCAGCTGGTTCCATCCGATAAGATGGAGGTGAGATAGGACTTGTACCTGAAAAAAGATCAATCGTAAACTCCACTTCTCTTACGGGAGGTAACCCATTAAATTCTTTAGAAAAAACACCAATGAACTGATCTACCACTGCTGGAAGAACACTCTTCTAAACACCCTCGACCAATTCCAATAACAAAACCGCCAACAGATATGATAACGTACCCACTTTTGGTGCCAAAAAACCCATTCCACCATACCTTTCATGCTTTTAACCTCTAAAGAGATGTCTAACGACATCGTGTGTCGTAAAAGCCACTGTTTGCACATCACAATCGATGTGGGCCTTAAACACCACCAGCCAATCCATTCCCAGGATTACATCATACACATCCATCTCCAGAATTGATAAATGCCACACTATCCCAACCTCACCCACAATGATACAACATTCTCTATACAAGAAGGCTCTACACTCTCATAGAACCAGAGGAGTTTGTAGTTTCAGAACTGAGGGCATCATTTCTACCCTTAAACCCACCAAATCAACCACACATGTAGCAATAAAGGACTGTGAATCACCTGTATCAAACAACACTTTCATAAAGGTAGAATTTAAAATAATAGTACCTCACATTGTGGATGGTCCCAACTGATCATCTACCACAACCTTCTCAGCTCCGAACACATGTTATCTTGCCACACTCTGCTCTTTATTGTTCTACTGAGGAATCGTGGTATTCCAAGAGTCACAATGACCCACTTTACTCTGATGAAGAGGGAGGTGCTGTTGTCACCGTCCCATCAAATCATACGACATCTGTGATCCCTGAAGAGTGTCACGCGTACCCGCCCTTGGAGAATTCCCAAAATTACGTTGTTGATGCCCATCTGCTTACAATTATGACATTCTTGAGGTTGTTCCTTACAATCCAGCTTGATGTGGCTCGTAGAACCACACTGAAAACATCTCGGCTTGCTCTAGGACTTCGGACGATGATTTACCGATCCTATCACTAGATTATATGCCATATTCCCACCCTAGGAATAAGTTTCCCTCTTTTGCTTGAACCTAGAGTTATAGTTCCCACTATTCCCCATGGGTACCACCAGGCTTCCTCTGCCTGGAGCTCCCAAAAGATCCCGCTCATCCACTGAGGCTCTATTCACCATCTATGTGTAATCATCTATGCACAACACCGCTATATTTGAATGGATTTATTACCTTAACCCCACTTCAAATATCCTTTCCTTCAACGATGTGCTACCCGCCACCTCGGGTGCAAACCGCACTAAGATCATAAACATAGCTGCATACTCCATCACAGATATAATCTATTGCTTTAAACTGAAGAAATCAATCATAATATGAATTCAGAACGTATGTGGGTAGAATTATGTATTAAACTATTCTTCAAAGCCTTCCCACATCATACCCTAGTCCATCCCCACTTGGATTACCAAATCCCACCACTGAAGGGCATATTCTTCCAACATATATGTGGCCAACATCACTTTCATCTCTACCGGCATTCCCAAGAACTCAAAGATCATGCTCATTGTATTCAACCATGCCTTTTCCCTCTCTAGATCTGAATCACCACTGAAGATGGGTGAATTATGCTTTTGAAACTGAACCGCATGTTCCACATGCCTTGGTTTATCCACTCTATTTCCACATTCCACATCTTTGAAAGCTTTTACTATGCTTTGCACTAGCTTCTGGTTCACCTGAGGTTCAGGTGCTGCCACATTCTCAGCAGCCTCCTTCGGTTGGTCTCTACGATGCCTACCCAGTGCCATCTCTATAAATAGAAAACAAACACCCATGAGTCTCACTTCTGTAGACATCACAAAATCCCATCTCAAATCACATTACACAACACTATCAACACAAGGCTTTCCACCATTTTTCCACATGTGCCTTGTCTCACCAATTTGAAAACCAAACCATTTTCAAAATACCAATTTATTCACAATGCAATTTCACACATCCATGTCACATCATAAATCATTATACCCCAATGAAATATGCATCCTAGTGGGAAGTCATTTCTATCATGCATGCCATGCTCATCACATTGGCTACACCCACAACAATGAGATATCCAATGCCTATAAGTGTCTCCAAAACACGTATGTACCTGACTACTAGGTCACTTGAATTTCAGCATAAAAGGGATAGCTATGTACTTTTATGCTATACATTCCAAGTTCCAACATTTCTACGCCTTGCTACCATCCCGACTCAAGGAATGTAACCCAACGAATGTCAACGCCAAACTCAAGAATAAACTCCAAAGGACCGAACAAACAGATACCCCTTGTAACACACCGCCCCTACGTTATTGTCTTGAGGAGGCGTTGAGGGATAATTGGCCTTAAGCGATGTTCCCAAGATGCCAAAGGCTGGAAATAAATGTTGAGGGATTCAAGACCAAGTTGGGGAACGATTTTACCTTAAGAAAAAATCAACCAAACCAATAGGTAATGATGCATGCACTTTCAAACCCAAACATGTATTCCCTAATGACAACCAAGTTATTCCACAACACAACTCAAAACCAGTACAACTAAACATGTCTACACAACAACAGAGTACGCAGAGGAAACTAAACAACCAAACAACGCAAACCATGACACCACCACAGCTCCATGCCAATCTCCAAGCTCCATGCTCCCCCATGGGATCACAATTATTCACTAATGGAAAGTGATGCCTTACCTTTGCCCATGTCACGGTACACGACATCTTCAAGGATACCACAGTGCCAAAGTAGGGGGTGAGTACTAAAACTCAGTAGGATTTCCCCAAATGACTTCCCTACACACGCAAATAAGATAAAACTGTTAGCACATTTATATAAAATAGTTTATATAAATTTAATCACAAGTCCAACCATTCTCATAAGCCAAACATACCCTTACCAAGACATCACACCCAAACCATGAAACCAAGGGAAATCCACAAAATAGCCACACCCATTCCAACATTTACACATTAGCACAACAATTACATCTTGCAATGCAACACACAGCAAAAAAACCATTATGGTGGGACGTACACCCATCCCACACACCCCATTATCAACTTGTGGTACTTCCCGACCACTACCCATAATGGTGGTTCTTTCGACCACTATCCATCACCTTTAATAGTGAGACTTCCAACCCACTTACATAATAGTGGTTATTCCAGCCACTATCTATCACCTTTTTTAGTGAGACGTCCTGCCCACATCCACACAACCAACACAAGTCGTAACACTCAATCAAATAACAAGCACAATGCACCAAGGCCACACCATTAACACACAACCATTTCCAACACATGCCAATTTACTTCAATAAATCACTCATTTATTGAAAACACCCTTTAATAGTTTTCCATTCCAAAAAACATTTCAATAAAACAATTTCTTTATTGAAAACCATTTTCATCAACCATTTTCACAAATCAATCATAGCAACCCATTTCCAAACCTCCATTTTAAAATCCACAACAACAACATTTCACCACAAACCCCCATTTTTTCCAAAAATACCCAAATGGATTTCCAACAAATTTCGCATAAAAAATCATAATTTAATATCATCCCAACAATTAATTATAATAAAGAACCCCTAGTTCTAACTAAGTGTAGTAGAGAGATAAGCCGCCTAACTTTAGGGTTCCCGAGAAATCGACCCATAAACAACCACGCCTCAAATCCGGAGAACACACCATCGAAACCTGTCTAGATCCCTTTTTGTAACATCTACAAACCTTAATATTAACATCCAAGGAAACCACAACCCCAGATATATACACAACAAGTGTAGATCTAGAAAACTTAGAAAGAGAGGGATGTAGATCTACATGAAAACACAAGAGAAGCAGGAGGACATACTTAACTGGGAGAAACTACATTCAAACCACCTTGAAACTCCTTTGAAACGCTTCCAAATCGAGTGGGAGAGCACCCTAAACCCCTGAGAACCCAAAATTCCTAGTGAGGCTCGAGTGGGAGAAAGATTTGAGAGTAATGACTCAAGCCCAAGTGAGCCCGGGTTTTAAAACCCTATTTTTAAGTAGCCGCACGGTTAGCCCGCACGATTTGGAAAACTGTGCTCCAACCATGCGCACACTACTGCCTCATGAGCATGGGTCCCCATGGTTTCCTCACACGGTTTGACAAACCATGCATAGGCCATGAGAATCCTATTGTCTTCCTTGCACAGTTTCCTAGAGAATTCACGCGGTTTACACTAACCGTGCTCAAACCGTGCACCCCTTTAAAAGCCTCCAAACTCATCCAAAGCCATTCCATACTCTCCCAACCTCTTCCCAACTCATCCCATGCACTTTAAACACATAAAAATGCATAAAAGAAGGCCACATACCTCAAACCGAGGGTACTACAGTATTGAACAATTTATAACCCTTTTTTCTCATAATGAGCATGGATCCCACAATATTAGGGAATTTCATTGATCGTTTCATATGCACTATACACCATAGGGATATAAGGGAACCTTATAAATGTAAGCCCTGAACAATAGGACAACCTTTTTGCATAACCCCTAACTAGTGAAATCATATAGTATGTCCCCGATCAATAGGGAATCTATCTATGTGTAATCCCCTAAAATTGTCAAAACCTTGAGGAGGGAATAATGTTCCCATATTTATTCATCAACATTATCATATCAGTAGGATAAGGGATAACACAACTATGATTATTGTAATTCCAACCATACTCAAGATACTTAAGACACCTTCCTAAGGCTTGGGAACTGTACCAAAAATACCAAGGAAGTTTTGAATACATATGTACCATATCTAAAAATCATTAGTTTGATCATATATTCCTCCATGATTCTCAAATTGACAATAGCTCACCTAGGATTAGGGGTATGAAATGAACACCTAATTAGGCATCATGAATTTACATTTAATAGGGATATCTTACTGTGTAAGACCAGATGAGTGGAATTTCATGAACACCGCATATATAATGACATACACCTTGGGGACAATCCAAAGGGAGTGAATGTCATACATGTCTTTTGATTCCTATAATTATCGAGATGCAGAGGAATCCTGGTAATTGATCAATCCCATCCTTGGAATATTAACCTCTTCCTCACAAGGATGCACATTCTAACAAATTTGAAAATACAACTTCAATACATATTTTATCTATTCACCATTAAGAAAATGAATTAAAACCCTTGAATACATACATATGAATTCACTAATGATATGACATATTCATTGGTTCATCAATGAGGTTTCCCTTCTTTGTTTAACGATAAAGTTAACTAATGAATCATTTTTTCAGTGTAATTGGTGCCATATAAGGAAGAGGAAGATATTAAAAAACATATCTTAAATCTATTATAATTATCATAGATGTAAAAAATTCCCCTTAAAAGGGTGCGATGAGCCCAGCCTCCCATCTTCTGGACCAATGTGAGTCTCTAAGAGTCACTAGGCCTCAAATCCTAAATTACCACTATCCATTAGAATGTAGGTGTTTACCCAGCTATATTTGAGGGAACCATTGGGAGTTTCTATGAAATGTTAAAACGGTAGCCTAATGAGAGTGACCCATTTTAGGCCTCCATAACCTAACGAAACCAAAATGGTAAACCCAATGTGAATATATCTAATGAAAAGATGATTGATTATTAAATATCAGGGCATTTCATTTTCCCCTATATGAAAAAATTGGTGAAATTGATGTGGAAACATCTAATGACAAATTGATTGGTTATTATCTATCAGGACATTTTTTCCCCAATATAAAAAATAGATAAAATTAACGTGAATATCTATAATGAAAATATGATTGGTTATTCTTTATCAGGGTATTTAATTTTACCCTTACAAAAAATGGTAAAACAGATTTGAATTTCATCTATAATAGGGTAAATTGATTATAATGAGACCACCCACTTTTTATTTTTGTAAACCTTATGAAAACAAACTAGTAAGATCAGTACAAAATTATAATTGATTTGATATAACCTGGGATCTCATAAGTCCATCCTTTTTTTGACATGTCCAAATGAGTGAAATGCCCAAATATGGAATAAAAGAACAAATGATTTGACATTGAATATGTGATTGATCATATTATGTGTATGATACTTCAATAATTGGTAACCTAGTCCATTATCATCTTCATAATTGTAAAATGTTACTTCTAGTAGCTCAATTAGAGATAATGTCTTCATCATAGAGCATTCTTGTTCGTAAATCATCTGCAACTGAAACCCCCACAGCTGAAAAAAATGACTTGACCTACTCGAAAACTCTGATAATAGGTGGAGAGTACGATGTTTTGGGAGTATCACCAACATGGTACCATCCTAACAGTGTAAGTTTCACGTGATGTTCTCTAATAATGATGACTAGTGAATCTGCATAGCCCAGGAAAGGTTGCTACTATGCCAGTAGCCCTTGTTGTTGTGACCAAAATAATAAAGAGACTATCCTCAATGCGTGATTACAACCACATTCTATATTTGATGAGCATGGACCGAAATATTAAATACGGATCACTTTCATTTTATGTTCCACTGAGGAGGGAACTTGTCATTCATTGTCACCAATAATATCCCACTAGTACCCGTCAGTCGTCTACTGAGGGTACCATCCAACACACAATGGTATTTGATTCCCATGAATGGAATATGGGGCAGGATAATCGGAGGAGGAAGGAATTGGATGTCAAAAAGAGCTCTCATATTCCATGTCCTTCCAATGATTCATATATTCATAATTAAGTAGGAACCAAAATGTAGTCTCATATCCCTACTTATTCAGAATATGTCTGCGGGCATATTCCCATAGTAGGCCTATGGGAGGGCTCATACTCCTTTCCCATTACATGATTCCCAATGAAAAATTACAATGTCATAATGGGACATTCATGGTAACATATTTTCTCTTCAGTTGAAGGAATATACCAATTAATCAAAGATATTGAAAATTTGTAGGCTCATATCTCTAAACACAGTTTTCTAAAATGATGATATATTTTAGAAATAGTTGAATAAATCAGCTAGAATATTCAGAAAATATCATAGATGAACAGACAAACACATAATCATATCCCTACTACCTATACAAATAAAAAATTTAATCATCATGATCAAGTGACTATGCCAGAGCCAGTTTACACTCTTTCTCTTACCGGAGAATATTATCAACATATTAAAATGAAGGGAGAGGCATCAGAGTGGGATATTATTCCCATTTCAACCAGGGCACACCATGTTAGAGTGGAACATGTGTCATGATAGGGGATCATGACTATCGAAGAATTCTGATGGTATATTCCAAAGTCTCAGGATCAGGCTCATATTTTAATTCTATCTCGGGCTAACTAAGTGAGAATGACACAAGCCTCAGAACATGCTGATATTCTTATTAGGTAATATTCATGGAATATTTAGGAAGATCACAAAATCCTAGCATAGATTCCTACTTCTACTAATGAACGATTGCACCATAATCATTCTATGGAAATAAAGGTGTTGCTTCATATTCATTCTCCCATTCTAAAGGTCCATTGGCACATCACGACG